>JACSVZ010000007.1:63589440-64189440 GCA_014706295.1 Lycocorax pyrrhopterus obiensis | reverse complement strand
ATTTCAAATTACAAATGGAGGGATTGGAAGCACAAAATCCAAAGTGGGAAAGGGGGGCGGCTGCGCTCACAGCAGAGGGCTGGGCTCACAGGGCTCACAGGTTCCCACGCTGTTTTTTCGCGGAGTTCTTGGAGAGCTCCTGCCCCAAACTGTGGCTCTGTGTTTGTGCCCCCTTTCCTGCCCAGCTGCTGGGTCGAGCCCTTCCTTGATCTTTAGGCGATTTTTCCACCCCAGGCGGGCACAGGGACCCTGCGAGGGGCTGAGGGCCCGGCACGGGCTGGCTGGGGGAGCTGTGGCTGCCCCACCCGGGAGTGTCCGAGGCCAGGCTGGGGCAGCCTGGGCTGTGCAAGGTGTCCCTGTGCCGCTCCCACCCCACCTCTCTGCAGCTGTGCAGTTACTTTGAAGTACATGAAGAAATTTATGACATTTACGGCTTTCAATAAATCATTGTCTGGCAATTTCTTTCAACAGCTTTGAGTGTCCTGTTTGAAAGGCCTTTTCTCCTGTTTTGTTGGTTTTTTTCCTCAGCTGTTGGAACATTTTCAAGTGGAGCAATTGTTGGTTTTACTTGAAATTGATTTGCACAAAGACCATCTCCAAGATGGGAGAAAGACTTTGGAGAAAGGAACCACTTTCCTCTCACAAATATCTGCATGGAAAGAAAGTCCAGCTCCCGGGAAAGTGAAACAGCACTTGAAGGAGGCACAGAGTGTTTAGGATGTAAAGGCTGGTGGAAATTCAAGAACCATGGTTTTGCCACAAGATGATACTTGATATTTCAGCAGCAAATTCGGCCCTCCCAGCACAGCTCTCTGAAGTGCCGTAAGGAGGCAGAACAGAAGCAAACGCTGCACAGGGAGCATCCTGCTCCCTCCAACAGCTGCAGAGACATCAATCAATTCCTTGGCACTGAGCTGATGCACAACATCCCTGCTACCTGGGCTACTTCTAAGAGAAACATTATTTATGGCACCACAAACTCAGGGAAGCACTGATAGATAAATGTTCGGAACACCTACCATTAGAACAATTGTTCTGCAGGAACTCCCCACTCATCCCACACAAAAAATGCTTGGAAGACTATTAAAATAAAGCTGATGAAAAGTAAAATTATAAAACTGCATGTAAAGAATTTTTATTTGGCTGCAATAACAGATGTCTGAGAATTCGAAAGCAAAAAGAAAACGTGATGCATTAATGTTTTCCGTACATTGATTTCCAAGGTCATCATTCTGGGGATGGCAATAATACCAAGCAGAAAACTGATGCTGCATAGAGTTAATTTCCAGCTCTGAAGTGATGCCCAGCAGACACAGACTGTAATAGCTTCGCAATTATTCAGCTCTCTAACGATGCCCAGCACTGAAAACCATCGCTGTAAATATTTACTGAAATGTTAAATTAAATGCTGCCAATAATGGGAGTCGCAGTCACGGGGGCTCCTGCCCAATGGAACTTCCATCATTCCTTACTCTTTTCATTAATCCAAATTCATGGTCTCCAGGTTTATTTCCTCTCCTAATGCAGAGTGGTTTTGTGTCTGGGGCTCCAACCAGACCATGCAAAGCTGTTCCCTCTCCTCCTGTCCCTGTTCCCTGGGAGCAGAGCCCGACCCCCCCCCGGCTGCCCCCTCCTGTCAGGGAGTTGTGCAGAGCCACAAGGTCCCCCCTGAGCCTCCTTTTCTCCAGGCTGAGCCCCTTTCCCAGCTCCCTCAGCTGCTCCTGGGGCTCCAGACCCTTCCCAGCTCCGTTCCCTTCCCTTCCCTGCTCCAGCCCCTCCAGGTCCTTCCCATCATGAGGGTCCCAGAAGTGTCCCTGGATTTGGGGTGCAGAGGCCCCAGCCAGGCAGGAGCCTTGCCCTGGGTGGGTGACAGGACAGTGCCAGGCCACGGGCTCAGCCCACGGGGACACAAAAAGTGCAGAGATCCTGGATCCCAGGCAGAGCATCCAGAGCTCCGGGTTTTGCGGGGCAATTGGATCTCAGGAGGGGCTGAGCAGCTTGCATTTACCATTGCCCAAAGGAATAACCCCTGAATAACTATTTATAATATATATTGGAACATTTACCTGTGATTCTGTCTGTGTTTGTGTGCGGTGCATTCATCCTCACGTTCACCCACAACTTTATGCTGTGGCCTAATGATGCCCAGCTTTGAAACAAAGACCACGGATCTGGAGAGATGGATGGGTGGATGGATGGATGGATGGATGGATGGAGGGATGGATGGATGGAGGGATGGATGGAGGGAGGGATGGATGGATGGAGGGATGGATGGATGGAGGGATGGATGGAGGGAGGGATGGGTGGATGGATGGACGGATGGATGGATGGATGGAGGGATGGATGGAGGGAGGGATGGATGGAGGGAGGGATGGGTGGATGGATGGATGGATGGATGGAGGGATGGATGGATGGAGGGATGGATGGAGGGAGGGAGGGATGGATGGAGGGAGGGATGGATGGATGGATGGATGGATGGATGGATGGAGAGATGGAAGGATGGATGAATGGAGGGATGGATGGATGGATGGATGGATGGATGGATGGATGGATGGATGGATGGAGACATGTATGGACTGGCAGTGCCCAGGGGCTGCCTCCGCACCAGCAGGAAACGCACCGGTGAAATCCAGTGGCTCAGGGTCAGTTCAGTGCAGAAAAGCTTTAGGCTGTGTCTCAGAGAGTGGATGGAGCCCAGAGGAAACTGGAATTAGGGCTCTGTTCCTGGAACTTCCATCAGCTACTGCTGGCAATCCTTATTTTCTGATGAAAGGAAATGTTTTTTAGAAAGTTTAAATTCCTGAAAAAACACACAGCTTACAAAAACCATAAGGGAAACCAATCCCTGTTTTAGCCAAAAGGAATTCCTGTGTGCAATTATTTATTTTTTCTTGATACAGAACAAAAATTATTTTAAAAGAACTTATATTTTATTAGGGAATAAACATTTCAGGTGCTGAAACTTTCTAATTTCCCAGGCAGCAAAGGGGACTGGAGCTGTGGAGGGGTGACCAAGGGCACTGTGGTATCCCTGGGACCTCTGAGAACTCAAGGACACAAGCTCTGGTTGAGCTGGGAAAGTTCTGATTCCAAGGCAGGGCTGATGGGATGGCAGCTCCTCCCTGATGCTGCGCTCATCCATCTGCCTCCTGCTCCTGCAGTCGCATCCTCGAGGACACCTCTGTGGATGAACAAAAATAGACATTTTTACTACTTTTTTTTTTACTACATAAATTTTGATCTGGAGAAGAAAAAAACAAGGAAGGAAAAAGACTGTTCTAAATTTGTTTGCACCTAAATCTGACATTTGCTATTTTCATTCCAGGTAAAATGATATAAAATCGTTTTCCTGAATAAATAATACCCCAGGATTTCCCAGAGACTTTGTTCTCAATGAAAGATAAAAATATCAATTTAAAAGATTCCCCCATTTCAGTAGTAAACATCTGCAGAAACAAATTGCTTGAGGAACTTTCCCAGGACTGTAGGAATGGCATAAACCCGGAAAGCCAAGGGAAAAATATTTATCACATTTATGAGAGAATTTCTTAGCTAGTCTGTCCCTGAATAATGCTGTGCTAACAGCACAAATAAAGGGGGACTTTGAGCGAATTCAACACTTTATACAGGGGGATCACAGTTCCTTGGGTGGATCCCTCCTGGTTCGGCTTTTACAGACTGGATTTGCAGCTCCTGTGAAAATCATCAACTCCATGGGACCTCAGAGCCCCTTCCAGAGCCTGAAGGGGCTCCAGGAGAGCTGGAGAGGGACTGGGGACAAGGCATGGAGGGACAGGACACAGGGAATGGCTTCCCACTGCCAGAGGGCAGAGATGGATGGGAGATTGGGAATTGGGAATTCCTGGCTGGGAGGGTGGGGAGGGGCTGGGCTGGAATTCCCAGAGCAGCTGTGGCTGCCCCTGGATCCCTGGCAGTGCCTAAGGCCAGGCTGGACACTGGGGCTTGGAGCAGCCTGGGACAGTGGGAGGTGTCCCTGCCATGGCAGGGGTGGGATGGGATGGGATGGGATTTAATGTCCCTCTCAACCCAAACCAGTCTGGGATTCTGTGACTGGAGCTCCAATTAAGCTGCACTCCACGCTGTCTCTAAGCTGGTTTCATGTCTGTGATGAAGTTGACATTACAAATCAAGGTGAAAACACCCTGCCAGCACCTACACCCTGCTAGCACCCACACCCTGCAAGGATCCACCCCAGCGGCACCCACACCCTGCCAGCACCCACACCCTGCGAGGATCCACCCCTGACAGCACCCACACCCTGACAGCACCCACAGCCTCTCTGCTGCCTTGTCAAAGTGAGCATGGACAACTGGCAGCAGGAATTGCTTATCCAGAGCTCTGTCATCCTCTTAAGCAATTTCTTATAGCACAGCAAACAGTTTATGCAGTCCTCTCAGGAGAGAAATCAAAAGCTAAAGGGATAAATGACCAATTAGGCGGCCTCATTTTGGATCTAAAAGCAGGGCCAGCAGTATGTGATGGAACAGCAAAATGCTCCCTTTTCTGGCTGCACTTTGGCTGAAGATCAACCTCTGCCTCAACAAAAGCAGTTTTCTCTCCCCAGCCCTCAGCAGGGGCAGAGGAGCTGCTGGTAAGAGAATCACAGCCTCCAGCAGCATCTCTGGGTGGTTTTTTCTGGTTTTCCTGGTGATTTCTGGAGCTGCTGTGGTGCCTCCCTGATAAACCCTGGGAGCAGCAGACACGTGTTGCACTTTGCTCAGCCAGAGGCACCAGCTCGCCCTGAGGGCCACCCCAAAGAGCCCCAGTGAGGTGAAAGCTCGTTGAAGGGTGGCCACTGCAGGCATTGGGGCCACATCCACCCTGGGCACTGGGGTCAGAGCCCCCCGAGGGTCTCTGTGCAGTGCCAGGGGAGCACAGACGCAGCCGGGCTCCAAACGGAGCCGTGCAGCTGGCGAGGAGCAGGGGAAGGGAAGCTGCTCACCGCCAAACACGGCCCCAGCTGTGCCAGGAGATGCTGAGCGGTGCTGGGGACAGCATCTGGTACCTGCTGACCTTTCCCCAGCTGTGCCTCCCACCCTGGCAAATCAGTCTCTCTGTGCTGCCAAAACAGCCATCAATTAAAAATGCATTACCACAGCTCCCTAAAGCAAAGCCAAAAATTGCTGCTTATTCATTCTGCAGATACTCGAAGCGTGTTTACAGAGAGTTTTCCACATCAAATATACTAAAAATTTAATTGACCTCACCTGTGAAGAGATACTGGGGAAAACAAGAGGGACAGGTAGGGAAATAACATCTCCATCTGCGTGTGGATGGTTCAGGGCAGGGACAGCTCAGGGCTCCACTTACTCTGCTCCGTCACCTCCCCTGCCCGAGGTGCTGCTGGGGATTCACGGGGGATCCCTGCGGAGCCAGGGAGATTCCTGGGGACAGCGGGACCAGGTCAGGGGTATGTGGGGTGCAGGACACCCCAGCATCAGCCCAGCCTGGCAGAGCTGGCCATGAGCCCTGCCATGGTGGGAGGGACCTTAAATCCCACCCAGCTCCACCCTTGCCATGGCAGGGACACCTCCCACTGTCCCAGGCTGCTCCAAGCCCCAATGTCCAGCCTGGCCTTGGGCACTGCCAGGGATCCAGGGGCAGCCACAGCTGCTCTGGGCAGCCCGTTCCATGTGTGAGCCCAGCAGCCGAAGAGCCAGGCTGTGCCTGAGGCAGGGAATGAAAATAGGGAGATTGAAAAAAACCCCAGGAGCGTGTGTTAATGTGAGACTAAATTACAAGTCTGACATCTTTGCTGGGGATGTTCAATTTTCCAGTCTCTGTCTGGATACACTTGTCATAATTACGCAGCTGCTCAGAGAGAAGTCACAGCTCAGCTGGATGAGTTCTGGAGTGGCACTGGAGCTCCCGGATGCCACAGCAATCGCTGCACTCCACCAGGACGCTGCTGTCCCCTCAGTCTGTGGCTGGGGACACACATGAGGGCACAGATGTTCCTCAGCCTTTCTTCTGGGCAGCTCTGTGCTCAATAAAGCCGTGTTCAGGCAACAACACGCCATGCCAGGAGTCTGGGAAAAGGGGGATCGGGGGGACCCTGTGGCTCTGCACAACTCCCTGACAGGAGGGGGCAGCCGGGGGGGGGTCGGGCTCTGCTGCCAGGGAACAGGGACAGGAGGAGAGGGAACGGCCTCAGGCTGGGCCAGGGGAGGCTCAGACTGGATATTGGGAAAATTTCTTCACTGTCAGAGTGCCTAAGGAAGTCTGTGACTCAGGAGAGCTCCCAAACACATCCCAAGTGCCTGAGAGCTTCTGGTGTCCAGGCTGTGCCCGAGATGCCGTGGCGGGCTCTGCACGGCTCGTCCAGAGCCTCGAAATCTCCCACACTGACACCGTTTGTGCCTCTTCTTGGTGCCAGGGATACACTTTTCTGCCAGGCTTGTTCCCTCTTGAGCTTTTCTGTTGCTGTTGTTTTTCACATCAAACTTTTAACAGTGAGAAAACACAGTCAGGGAGATTTTACAAAGACCAGCATTCTCACCCAAACACAGCAAAAGCATCTCGGAGGAACTTGGACAGCTTCCTTACAGAATGGCCCTCTCCAGGGATGGACATAAAACTCAAATATGAGATCTACACCAAACATGAAGAGTCTGGGTTTGAGCCCATTTCTCTGAGAGCAGAGAGAACCAGGACATTCAGAGCAAAACACTGTTTGCAGTGAATGGCAGAAATATTAATACTAGTGGGGTTTTTTGTCTTTTTCCAGCTGCTTCCACATAAAAGTGTAAATTGTATTTGCTCTGGGTCCCTGGATACTATCTCAAACTTGATAAATATCTACTGCCTCACACTAAATCTGTGCTGCTTTGGGAGAGCCATCGAGGAACAGCAGAACAACGCCAGGATAATGCCGGGATGTCGGAGTGGAGCTGAACTCGGCTCCTCACCGCTGCCTGACGGGGAAATTAAAAACAAAGATCAGGGGACAAATGGCATCTTTGCATGTGAATAGCAGCGAGGAGCAGGTGTCATCTCCCGGCAGGTGAGCGGCACTGGCTGTCCCCGTTTGTGTGGCTGTCACAAGCACGCCTCCAGAACGGGCTGTCAGTGCTGTTGTTTTCCTGGGAGATGTAGGATGTGCATTTATTAATGGCATGAGGGGCGGCTGCTTCCACTGGCACAGGCCTCGCTCCAGTGCCTGTAATGAATTCACTGCAAAACTCAGCAGCTGTAAGGCTGCGCAGAGCCCGGAGCAGAGCAGGCAGGGCTCTCGCTGGCGTCCCCGTGCAGCTGCAGCACAGCAGCTTCTGAGTCCCTGAAAGGGGCCTGAAACAGGGAATTCATTCCTAATGTGGGCAGTGTGGGCTGAAATTCACTTCTCCAGAACCTGAGAAAGGTGAAACGTTAGGGAGCAACTCTGAAAACATGAACAGCACTTGGAACGTGATGGGTGCTTCTCTTCAGGTCAAGTAAAGTCCAAGGACAAACATTCTTGGCTCTGTCCAAAGAGTTCATGCTGGAGCTGTACTGACAGGACAAGGAGTAGTGGGTTCAGACAGACAGAGCGCAGATATCAGGGAAGGAATTGTTCCCTGGGAGGGTGGGCAGGCCCTGGCACAGGGTGCCCAGAGCAGCTGTGGCTGCCCCTGCACCCCTGGCAGTGTCCAAGGCCAGGCTGGACATTGGGGCTCGGAGCAGCCTGGGACAGTGGGAGGTGTCCCTGCCATGGCAGGGGTGGGATGGGAAGGTCTCTTGCAAACCCCTCCCAACCCAAAGCACTGCATGAGGCAGCGACTGTGCCTGTTCCAAGGCGGGCAGGGACGGCTCTCCTGGCACACCCGAGTGCCAGAGGTGGGGCTGGTCCCCCCTCCCCAGCTCCAGTGGTTCAGGGAAGGACTGGGCGTGGCCCTCTGGTCTGGTGACAAGGTGGGGGTCGGTCGGAGGCTGGACTCGGAGATCTCAGAGGGCTTTTCCAAAATTAACGATTCCACGATTCTGTGATCCCGCGACTCCGGACAGCAGACTCCGGAGCGGGCGGGAGCTGCGGAGCGAGTCTGCTCTGCCTTCCTGAGTCTAAAATTACCAGCACTTCCAGCTTATGTAACGGAGGGGAAGGCAAGAGGGGATTATTCCCAGCGGGAGGGAGCAAACAGCCCGTGCCTGTGAGCGCCGAGGGGGAGCTGCCTCAGGCCGCGCTCACCTTGACCTGAGCAGACAGCGGGAGCGGGGGCAACGCTGAGGGCTCACGGAGCAGAGCTGCTCGCCTTCCCCGGGCTGGAACAGCCAGCATGAAGGGCTCTGTGAGCACATGGGGAGGGTCTCAGGAAGGGGCTGGCGCTGGGCGGGCGGGCACTGCTCACGGAACATTCCACAGGGTGTTCCCGTTCCCGCACCGGGGTCCTGCTGGGACTGAGGATAAATCCCTCAGGTCTGGGGGTCACTCGGGTACCCCACACTAAAGATCCAGCCCAAACACAGGAACATAAAACCAACATGGAACTTCTCATAAACATTGCATTCTAGGGGATGCAAAGAAACACGGAGACGTTTTGGAGCGCTGCATAGGTAGAGTGGGTCCCTGGGAAAGGAAATGTTTCCATTTCTGTGGAAAAACCTAAATCCAGGAAGATATGCGAGAGGAAGGATGCTTCTGGGAATTTGGGTCCTGTTGAAATATTGTCCCTGATTCACTCTGAAGTATTTTGCCTGCAGCTATTCAGAAAAGCACTTTTGCTTATGCTGCCTCACGCCAGAGCTGAGCTAAATCACAATCCTGGCAAAACTGCTGAGGAGGTCCTTGCTGAGAGCTGCTCAGGCCATTCACCTGGCGTGCCCTGGAGAAAGATCCTGATTAGATCCAGTGGTTTAAAGGGATTTCTGAGTGCTTAAAATACATCAAACCACTGTTGGATTCAGCAAAAAGAGCCTCATTTCGCACAGTTACTTGCAGGTACTGTCATGCCCACGTGGTTGTGGACTCTGCTATAAACAGGGCTCTCCGTGCAGGTGGCTCCTGACACAGAAGAGTACAAGGTCCAGCTCCGAGGGCCACCCCCAAACTCCAGTGGGCTCGCTGAGCTTGGTAGAGAACTTGCACAAATGGAGGCTTGGAATTATTTCACATCTGTGCCTTGGTTGGGCCAGGAGGGAGTTTTTGCAGTCCTTGTGGTCTGAAGGATGTTATTTAGTGAAAACTGTTACTGGGAAAGACTGGGAGAAAAAAAAGAGGTGAAAAGTCCCCTGTAGAGGACTGTCACCTATCCGGATATAACACACAATTTATTGCCTTTTAATCCTTTTATTGCCTTTAATCACTGAGTAATGCGGTGTGGTTCACTTAGGGAAATGATTCCAATCTAATTGTTCTATTTGTCTGGTAAAATCCAGTTATTACCTTAATGACACGCATGGAAATCCCTGTTTGTGCCTTTCCTGTGCCGTGAGTGGGCAGTGATGTCCTGCCCATGTCCTCCCAGCCCCGCCCCAAGGGCCAGCTCCAGGCACGGCGCCGGCCTGACCGGGCTGGGGGATCTGCAGGGAAGAGTGGAGAGGGAAAAAAAGAGAGATTTTTGTCAGTGTTACATTAATTATTTTCTCTGCTAATTAAAAAGCCCATAATTTATAAATTAGCATTCATCATCCAGAGGCTCCACATCAGTCAGATCAAAACACGACACACCATTCAAGTACGACATGCGAGCGCAGCCGTTGCAGTGCTTTGAATCCTCTGGGAGGCTGCGCCACATCCCTGTCAAAGGAACCGCTGAAGGGAAGAGCAGAGCCTTGTTATCATCACAGCCGTATCTCGCTGCTTCCCTCCCCGCTCCCCCTCCTTATCTGCTGCGCTCCCGCTCGCCCAGATCTTCCTTTTATTTTTGCTAGAATGGGTCGTGGAATTCAGCACAGACTCACACGTCCTTTATTCCTGCAACTCCATTTCCCGTGCACAAACTGGCTTTCGAAAAAACAGTTCTATCCCAGCTGGAAAAGCAGGATCTGACTTGAACCACAGGGAAAAGTTGGGGAAGAACATTCAGAAGTTCCTCTGACCAAAGGCAGACCCCGGTCCATGGCCCTCCTGTCCCTCCAGGCTCTGGTAATGGCAGTGTCACATACAGCCAGAAATGTTTTTAAAATTAAAAGGATTTCCCTGCTATCCAGCCTAAATCTCCCCTCCTGGAGCACAGAAACCAGAGGAATTGGGATTTGTGTCAGTACACAGGATCAAGCTGAAAAGCAGATATTTTAAATTCCTTAATGGTTTTAGATTTTAAGCCCAGTCTTAATCGTGTTGAAAACTGCACTTCACAAAGCGTTTATCCTGAAACCTTACACTGTTCCTGGCTTTTGCAGGTTGGTTTGCGGTTTCTTTCAGGTTTTTGTTTTGATTCTGTTTGGCTGGGATTTTTTTCATGTGTAATATTTGTTTGTTTTTTAAATTATTTTTTATTGTTTGTGTCTGTCAGAATGAGTGTTTGACAGCAATCAGGAAAAAAGAATGGTGCCTTTCTGGAACTTAATTCTTTGGATCTACCAGGCTGTGGAGGGCTTTGGAGATTTCAGAGGGTGCCATCAATGCTTTTCCAAAGTCAGTTGTTGCTGCAGTGTGTAAGAAATAGGACTAAGTGGCTTTATTTTGCTGTTCTCTGGCTACACGCAGGCAATCACCGTGCTCTGGACTTGCTGCTCTCACAAATCTGCTCCAAGTCCAGCCCCCTGAACCCAGCAGGGAGCACCGCTGAACCCCTGCTGGACACTCGTGTCCGGCTCCTCTCCCGTTCTCGTCGCGGCCCCACGGACACATCCGTGCAGGAAATGTTCGCTCTGCCCGCCCGGGCCTCGGCGTTTCCAGGGAACTGCTGCTCCTCCATCCTGCTCCTCCATCCTGCTCCTCCATCCTGCTCCCCAAACCCCCACAGCCTGTCCCTGCACCTCAGCCTCTGCCGGGGAACTGCTGCTCCTCCATCCTGCTCCCCACACCCCACACCCACACTCTGCCCCTGCACCCTGTCTCTGTCCTGCCACCCTGGCACCTGAGACACCCCTGGCACCTGGCACACCCCTGGAACCTGCCACACCCCTGGAACCTGCCACACCCCTGTCCAGATCTGAGCTGGGCAGGTTGGAGCCACACTTCTGTAGCATTTCCCAGCAAATTCGTGGGATAGAGGAATGTCTGGAGGGCCCAGTGGGATCATCTGGTCCACGCCTGAGGTTTCTCTAATTCACTGTCTGCAAAGACAAATGGGCTCAAAGAAAAGACAAGGGTTTCCAAAAGCTGAAAATACCCTTTGAGTGATTTCCTCTAGAATTTGGTTAATGTCTGGTTTGCAGTTCTTATCAAAATTCTTTTGGAGAGATGTGTCTATAAGAAGATTAGGAAAAAGATGGGGAACACACATTTTTTTATACGTTCAAAACCATGGAAGGGCCATGGAATTACAGAATTCCAGAATCCTTGAGGTTGGAAAAGCCCTCCCAGCCCATCGAGTCCCAGCTGTGCCCGATGCCCACCTTGTCCCCAGCCCAGAGCTCTGAGTGCCACGTCCAGGAACTCCTTGGCCACCTCCAGGGATGGGCACTCCAAACCTCCTTGGGCAGCCCCTGCCACCATAGCCCTGATATGAGCTGTAAAATCCCCCTGCAGAGCTCTCCTTAGGCACAGCCCCTTCCTGCCTTGCTTTGCCTTCCCTTTCTTCTGCCTCTCCTCTCTCTTTCCTTGTTTTTACGCTTTTAAAGCCGTGTTCAGACCTGCCCCTGGGCGCTGTGCTGGAGTCAGCACTGCGCAAATGCCCTTTTAATTTCCACGCGACTGAAACGCAATCAAGATAAAAGGTTTAATTTTTCAGATGCATTTGATATCTTGTGGCCATTTAAGTGCCTTGATCAGGGGGCTGGGCCGGTGCCAGCCCTGTCGCACTTGGCTGCTGCTCAGACAGGGCTCAAAGAAGCACACGGCATTAGTGGCTAATGGGGATGCAGCCATAAATCCTCAAATAAAAGCACAAAGGGGAACAGGGGTACAGGAGCACAGGAATACAGAAAGAGAGGAATGTTTTCAGAAGCCATTTGCAAAATCAAGATTTCTTTTGCTGTGCTGCTTTAGAAATGAAATGGACAAAGCGCCATTTAAGCTTCTAAATATTTGTGAATGAGCTCTTTAGACAAGGTCAATAATATCACTGTATGTTTTCCCAACATTAAGGATGTGAATTTCCACAGGAAATGCAGCAAAGGGAGGACAAACTCCGGGGAAAATGCCTCCGAGCTTGTGCCCGGGATCCAGCAGCTCACCTGCAAAGTGCAGCTGCGTTTCACCTGCTGAAGGGGGGATTTGGTGTCACACGTTTTTAACGAGGGCTGGAGCCCTGGGGACGGAGCTGCTGAGGGGGAAGGTTTGCCCTGCACATCCCCAGCCCTGCCGGCCTCTCTGCCCCTGACCAGCCACTGCCCTTCGGGGCTTTCAGCTTCACACCCAGACAGGCTGGTGAACGTTTTGTGTACTTACACGTAGATATATATATATATATATATATATATATATACACACACAAGAATATTTCCGAGCCCTGGACATTATGGATACACTGAAAGCAGAAATCAAGTTCCTAAATCCACGGGCAGAGGCAGATGTGTGTCAGTGCTTTGTGTGAAGCTGCCTGGCTCTGGCTGTGTGTCACAGCCAGGGACAGCCCAATGTTTGCTAAAGGTACTTGAGGAAGAAAAATAAAGGTGACAAGGTTCTGGACCCCAAATGGAAACGGTGCCTGGAAGAGCAGGATCAAAGGCTGGATTGCACTGCTTCAGGGGCTGTGCTCAGACACTGACCAGTGCCAAGACAGCACTTAGGAGGGCACTTAGCGAGATTGTTAAAGTGCTCCATCAAGAAAATAGCCGGGACTGGAAACTCCTGCATCCTGGATAGTCTCGGTGTCAAAATACTTGAACCTCACCCAGTGGCTGGTGAGAGCACTCAGGGCTGTAACTGGGACTCTGTTAGGAAATACCAGCAATAATGCCTTCAAAATCAAGAAACAGAGAGAATAAATGAAAGAGCAAACGAAAATCTGCCCTTGTATACTGGTGAGAGTTTTAAGAAAAAAGGGGCATTAAAGCATTTTGAAAGGTTTAAGTCTCCAGGGGTCCAGGAACCATCTCTGGTGAGCAGAGCTGGAGTCCTACAGCCTTTCAGAGCAATGGGGAGGATGTGGGGCCCCCGGGGCCCCCCAAGCTCCCAGCCAGCCTCAGGAGCCACTGCGGGGCAAGCAGGTGCTGCAAAGGGTGCAGAGGGGTGCAGGTGTGCCCACCTGAGGCTGAACACCTGTGGGATGGGGGTGATTCCACCCCTCCAGGCTGCTGCTCCGCACAGTCCGGAGGGTGGGTGATGCATCCCCAGGATGGAACGGGCCACAGCTCCCTGGCCAGGGGCTCCTTGCTGGGCCCCGCTCTCCGTTTGTTCTCCCCTTTTCCCCCTTTTTATGTGGAGCTGCAGGAGAACAGACTCTTCCCCTCACCCTTTCCTGTTGTGAATAACAGCAAGGGACAAATCTGACCCTGGGCTCAGGAGCCAGCTGGTTGGTGTTGGTGATCCTCAAGGGCTTTTCCAGCCTCGCCAGGGCGGTGATCCCACGGCTCTCGTTTTGATCACGCGACTGTAGCTACGGCAGGGAGGTTGTGCAGGTTGCTCCCTCCCTGTGCTGCCCAGTTCTGTTCCATAAAGCCAGTTTGGTCTGTTTACAACGCACTGAGCCATTTCCCATTTCCAGGGCCGCGTAAAACGCGGGGCTGGGCTGTGGAGCGTTGCAGGGCCCCGGTGACACCTGGCTCCCAGCGCCTCGGCTCCGCTCGCAGCGGCTGGGCTGGTCAGGAATTCCTTTTATAATGAAATCAATTACACAGACGTAGCTTCACTTGGATCTTTGCCTTCAATGAACAGGCTGGAGCAGCGTCCCCAGCGTGAGCTCCACGGACGAGCCCAGGCTCCCTGCAGCCAGGGGACACTGCCAGCTCCACTTCCACCAGCACAGCAAATCCAGGCTGAACTTCAGCCTGTGAGGAGGGAAAGCCCTCCTGCATGGTGACATCTTCCTGGCTGCTGACACTTTGTTCTCTTTCTTCTCTCTTGGCTGAAGGAAGAGAACACCACAGATGTCCACCTGCAGTTCCAGCATCTTTTCCTTCCCTTTCAGTCAGACATGTTGTGAAGCCATAGTGATGTTCTGGTTAATTCCCAGTTCCCTGATTCACACAGTGGGAAAAGGACACAACAGAGATCTCTAATTCCTCACAGGTTTAATACTCTGAAAGGTGCCTGAAATAAAATCAGCCAATGCAGAGCAGGTCAGGGCAGTCACCCTCTGCCTGCTCAGGAACTGACCAACAACATCCATGAGCAGCCATGTCACTCTGGAGAACTCTTTTCCCTGTGAAGCCCAGCTCAGAGGGATCCTGGCCTGACAGGTGGGAGCATCTGGACCCCCACCACTGTGGGAAGGCAGCAGCTGCCCAAGGGGACACCTCCCACTAGTCCAGGTTGCTTCAGACTCCATCCAACCTGGTCTCAAGCACTTCCAGGGATCCAGGGGCAGCCAAAATGAAAAAGGGAAGGAAGGAAGAAAGATTTGTGCTCTGTAATGGAGTCCTCCGATGGTTTAATGGCTTTGGACAATAACAGAGCCACAACCACCGAGTTTCACTGCAAAATTAACTGGGAAATCAAGTAAGGAATATATTGTTTCCCATTGAAAGACCAATGTTTCCCATGACAAAAGCAAACTAGAACCACAAAGAGTCCCAGGCTTTCATTTCTAGAGGACATCAGTTGTTAATTTCAAATTTTAATTTTTTTTAAGCAAATTATCAGCAGTCAAAGCCCTCCTGTAACAGATTTAATACTCAGTAAATATTCAAGTTATATTCGGCAGTTTCATCTGTGTCCATGTTCTTTGGAAACGGGATCTGCTGCTTTGGCTGTGCTCTGATAACACAATTAAAATGCCCTAACGATTTCAGCAGACCTAAATATTGCAGCATGGCCACAGTAAATAAAGTTCAGATGATCCTTCAGTGGTTTGCTTTATTATATATATAAAAATATGGATGTCGGTGCAGGGAATTCACGCAAATGCTGGCTGTTAAAGGCAGCCAGCTCAGGGAAACTGCAAATCTGTGCTGTAGTAAAACATTACTGTTGGAGAATAAACATAACTAGAAGTTTGATGGAAAAATGACAAATTATTCAGTTTTCACCCAGGAGCTGTTATAAATACAAATATCCCTGTAATCCCTGCTCAGCGCTGGCTCTGGGAGCTGGGATCGTGTCTGCAGCAGATCTGACAGCTGCGTTTGACTGCTTTACACCCTGCAGAGCACCAGGGCATTGATACTGGGAAAATTTCTTCATGGAAAGGGCTGCCCAGCCCTGGCACAGCTGCCCAGGGCAGGGGTGGAGTCCCCATCCCTGGGGAGGCTTTAAAGCCCTGTGGATGTGGCACTTGGGGACAGGGGTCAGTGGTGGCCTGGGCAGTGCTGGGGAAGGGTTGAGCTCGATCTCAGGGGGCTTTTCCAGCCTAAAGGATTCTGTGATTCAAAGTAAACCAAACAGAAACTACTATGAAAAATATCTTTACAAATGAAGTGCCTTGATTTTAGCACCTCTCTTAGTCCAAAATTTGGTTCATATCAGAGAGAGTTTAGGACTTGTAGTAAGAACTACTCAAACAACTGACAAAAATGAGGAGATTTTCACTGAAAAGCATCTGGTTCTCCACAGAGCTGAGAGTCAGTAAATGAGAGTTAATGGTCCCAAATCTTCAGGCAATACAGAGAATTACAGTGTCAGACAGCTTCACCTTGAAACACTCCAAAGTGACCTAAAGGAGGGCTGCCAGTAGAGATAACACGCAGACTGTGCTGCTCAGGGAGTGATTGGAAAGAGAGTTGACAAAATGTCCTCGCAGAAGTCAGGCAAAGGTTGGACTTGAGCCTTGGAGGACTTTTCCAGCCTCAGTGACTGTGATTTTAAGTCAATGGCTTGCAATCAATCTGTGGGAAATATCTGAATATTTCAGTGAGGTCCTAGGAAAGGGAACGTGTCCCCGGATGATATAATTCACCTGAAGTCTTTGAGCGGGTTCCCCAAAGGAAAATGGGTGTGGGAGGAAAGCAAACCCTGGGTGGTGTCCAAGGGCAGGGTCGGAGGCAGCACGGGTCCTGTCCAGGGCAGGGTCAGAGGCAGCACAGGTCCTGTTCGAGGGCAGGGTCAGAGGCGGCACAGGTCCTGTCCAGGGCAGGGTCAGAGGCAGCACGGGTCCTGTCCAGTGCTGGAGGCTGCTGGACCGGGCTGGGAACAGTACAGGGGAGGGAGAGCAAAAGAGGCAGCAGCAGATTTGCAAAAGTCACAAAGCTGCTCTTTGAGGAAAGCCAGAGATGACCAGAAAGGGTTTCAAAGGAAAAAAGGTAACAAGAAACCCTGTCAATTAACCAGAAAACCAGTCAGTGGCAGGTCCGGGGCAGCACTCAGTGACCAGAAGCTTTTAAGCCTTTCTTACACACACCTTAAAGCTGCCCAAATAACACATTTCTCAGGCGAGGGCGAGAGGTGCGCTTGGCTGGGATCAGCCGTGTTTGCCCATTGCCATGGTTACCAGCCTTCCCCGGCTGCCCGGGCTGGGCGCTTCCCGGAGGCGGAGGGTTCGCGGAGCATCGTCCGGAGGTGCCGGGACGGTCCCAGGTCGGTGTTCCTGGGTCGTTTTCCTTGTTCTGGGGAATCAGCAGCTCCCGGCCGGGCGGTGCGGGCTCGGTGCCACAGCAGCGTTTGCTGATCTTTCACCATCGCGGGTGGCTTCAGCCCCGGCCGGAGGCTCCGGTGCCCAGCAGCGCTCCCCGCAGTGCTGCCCCCGCAGGGACCCGCTCCGTACAGCCAGGGCTGCCCCGAGGGCACAGCGCCAGCACCGCAGCCAGCCCCACACGGGCACGGCAGCGCCGGCCACCCATGGCCGAGCCTAAAAATGCTGAGCTGCCTCAAGAACTCACAGAGCTCGGAATTCCAAACAGGGAGTTTGGCTGGACAGGATTCTGTAGGAAGGGAGAATCCTCTCCCAATCTTAGCATGCAAAAAAATGGGCAATTTAGCGCTCCCTTGTGCTTTGCCACTATTTTAATTAATGCACTATTTGACACTGGCATGGATATTTATGTGCAATTTCCAGCCATGCTGGCTGCAGGTGACACCTTTGCCCTTTCTTTGTGGTGGTTGGTCCCACCAGGCCAATGGCACGTGCAAAAACAAATCTGTGGGACCAGAAGACCTTGGCTGAGCTGGAGATTGGAGAGTGGGCAGGAGCAGGTGCAAGCGCCGTGTCCTTGCTCCCACAGAGCCTCCTGCTGCCCGGCTGCTCCTCCCGGACACACACGGAACAGCAGTGAGCAAATAATAAAATAAAGGCTGTCCTCCCTTTATTTAGCTCCTGGCAACGCTGTGGTTTAATATGTCCTGACACCCACTGTTCTCCTGCTGGAAAACACTTTTGGGCACAGGGAAGTTTTGTTCCTCTCCAGGAATAGACCAAGGTCAGCGGAAGAGCTGGAGACATCCCTGCTTCCCCTCGCCACCGGGATTTTACCACCAACAGCGTAAAACAAATCCCGTTTTGATCCCGTTCCTTCTCTCCCCTGAAGCTCTGCCATTCATTGCCAGGGAGAGGTGTGAGTGATGTTGGGCTTCTGAGGGAACGTGGCCAATGGGACAGCTCCTGCAGAGCACTTCTGAGGGCTTCAAAGCACCCACAGGCACAGTGGCTTTTTCCCTGCATTTTATTTCCTTCACTTTCCTTCTTGCTCCTCGAGGCTGGGTCCTCTCTGCACCATGTGCAGAGCAGTGTGTGGCACCAGCAGGTCTCTGTCATCACTTGGTGCTTCCCCTGAGGAACGAGCTCTGCCAAATCCACCTGCCAGAGGCAGCCGGGTAAGGGCACAGCACCGTGGGCCCAATTGTCCTCCCAGCGCCCGGGCAAAGCTCCCTGAGCAGCTGTTCAGGGACAGCCGGCCCGGCTGGGGCTCCCCTGGGGTACAGTTACTGTTCCAGCAGCATCACAGAGCTGCTGGTGCTGGACAACGCCTCTAACACCCTCGAGTCCAGCCATCAACCAAGCACTGCCACACTGACCACTAACCCATGTCCCCAGGTGCCACATCCACACACTTCTGAACACTTCCAGGGATGGTGACACCACCCTGCCCTGGGAAAAGGCACTGAACAGCTGAGTGAGGTGATTGTGTCAGAGAGGGGCAAAGGGTGAGACCTCACAGAGAAGGGATGAGCAGGGGACAGGCTGGGACACGAGGGGGTGTGGACCTGTGTGGCAGCAGGGACACGAGGGGGTGTGGCAGCGGGGACACGAGGGGGTGTGGACCCGTGTGGCAGCTGGACACGAGGGCGTGTGGCAGTGCACTCGTGCCTGTCCGTGTGCACAGGGGCTGGAGTGGCCACCAGCACGAGCAGGGGGACCAGCAGAGGGTACACAGGGACTGTGTCCTGAGCATTTCTCCCACCAGGAGACATCCAAAGAAAGCCTCTGGGCCACGCTGGACAGCAGCAGGAGGCAGGATGTTTGTCACAGGGTCCCTGGGAGGGCTGGAAATCCCCGCCATGGATGTGGTGGATGCTGGAGCGCAGAGCCCACCCCAGAGAGCTGACCAAACACAACAATGGGGCTGGGGGTGAGCAGGGGACAGAGCTGGAGGAGCCTTTCAGGGCTGGGATGGGCATGCCACGGGGATCTGAGCAGGGGCAGGGTGGGAGCAGAAGGGGCGCCGGGCCTGGCCCCTCACCCTGCGCTGACAGAGACTAAAAACGGCGGGGGTGGCACAAGCAGCGTTTCTTCAAAATCATTTTGCTGTCCTACTGCGCTTCCCCACCCTGCCCCAAGAGGTCACATCAAAGGTTTGCTTTAAGCCCCTTTTGGCCTCTTACTCCTTGGCCTGCCAGACTCCACTGGACTCTGCGGCAGGCTGGAAGAGCTTCAGAGCCACTTTGTCACCATCATCCAGCTCCAAGTGGAGGGAGATAAGTCCCAAAACTGTGTCAGGTGTTACAGATGGGAGAGGGGAGCTTTACTGACCAAACCCTTCAGCAGGCTGGCCTGCGAGCTCCTTGCAGCACTCGCACCCTCCCGGGCGCCGGGTGGTGGGGACAGGATCGCCAGGGTGACACAGGGAACGAGGGAAAGCCTCATCTTCTTGGGGTTCCTCTTGAGTGGTGACAAGAAATTTGGGGTTGGACAAACCCTTATTCCATTGGGATAGGGGGCAGCTCTTGTCCTGCTCCTCCTCCCAGGGCTCACACGAGTGGAAATGCAGGGCTGGCTCTGCTGGTGGGTCTCCTGCCCACTGCAGAGCCTCATTCACGTGCCAGCTGTCAGGAGCTGCTCCTTGTTTTGCCTTTCCCAGACAGGGGGAAAGGACTGGGCCAGGAAATGGATTTTCCTCCTTTGAAAGCTTGTCATGATGATCCTGTCATGCCACGGTCCTTTTCTGATACTTTTATATATTGAGCTCTACAGATTTATACTGTCAGGCGTTTCATTCAGCTCCAAATTATTCTTTTCTGGTTCTTTTCTGTAGCGTCCCAATTTTTCAGTTTCATTTACAAAAGGAGATGTTTGCCTTGGGCATGGCAGTGCTCCCCTGGTGCCACACATCCCTGCCGGGACACTGCTGGCTGCTCTCCGAGCCAGTGGGCAATTCCCGCTTCAGCTGGAGGTTTTCCCAGGATTCACAAGAGATTTCCCATGGCAGGGACACCTCCCACTGTCCCAGGCTGCTCCAAGCCCCAATGTCCAACCTGCCCTGGGACACTGCCAGGGATCCAGGGGCAGCCACAGCTGCTCTGGGCACCCTGTGCCAGGGCCTGCCCACCCTCCCAGCCAGGAACTCCTTCCCAATATCCCATCCATCCCTGCTCTTTTTCAGTTTAATCCACGAGTTTCAGAATGCCTCCACCATGGCTGGGTCTGGTGCCACTGGGGGTTTGAGCACCAGGCACATCCCCAGGCTGTCACACACGTCACCTCTGACGACTCTTCCACGGAGCAGTGCAGGATTGGTGATTCCTGTGGCTCTGGAAAGAGTCCATCACTAAACAATCTCCCACCCAGGCAAGAGCAGCCACTTGGCTCTTCCTCCACAGACTGGGAGTGCTGGGACAGCAGCTGGTTCATAGAATCAGAGAACAGAATCCCAGGATCCCTGAGGCTGGAAAAGCCCTCCCAGCCCATCAAGTCCCAGCTGTGCCCGATGCCCACCTTGTCCCCAGCCCAGAGCTCTGAGTGCCACCTCCAGGAATTCCTGGGACACCTCCAGGGATGGGCACTCCAAACCTCCCTGGGCAGGCTGGGGCCAGGTGCTCTTGTCCTGTTCCCAGCAGGGAAGTGCTCAGGGGCATGGGAATGCGTTGTACTGCCAGGTTTGGGAGGAGACAGACCATCCCTGCCCACCTGGGACCTGGCCGTGGTGTCAGGTGCTCCCGGGACTTTGTGCACTGTCCTGGAACACTGGGAGTTCCTCGGAATGGGAAAAGGAAGTACTGCAGTAAAAGGGAACAAGGTCCTTTTAGTGTCAGTGTAGAGCCAAGAGGTGTTGCCAGCTCTGTCCTTTCATGGGCAGGAAATCCGGAACTGATCTCATTTTGCAGAGAATGTTTGTAGGGATGTGTCCTGTGTTCCTTGAGTCAATCCTGGCTACAGGTCCTCCTGCTACTGGAAATTTTCCTCTCGATGTGTTCGTCTTCAAGGGGAGCAGAGTGAGAATATCTTCAATGACAAAATGCTTCTCGTGTCCTACAAAGTGCCAGCCTGACACATTCAGCATCCTCGCTCCCGGGAGAGGGGATGAATAATAAATAATGCAGGAGAAGGAGCTGATTGTGCACAGCTTTGTGCTGTGTCTCTGTGAATCCAGAGGGTCGCAGGCAGCCAGTAACGAGCTGCTTGGGATTCATCCAGCAGCTCCCTGGTGCTCCATCCATTCGGGCTCCCTTTGCCTCGGGCTCCGTGGGGGTTCAGGGGGCGATGGAAGGGGAGAGGTTCGGAGAGGTTTGGAGAGGTTTGGAGAGGTTCGGAGAGGTTCAGAGAGGTTCGGAGAGGAGAGGTTCGGAGAGGTTCGGAGAGGTTCGGAGAGGTTCGGAGAGGTTCGGAGAGGTTCGGAGAGGTTCGGAGAGGAGAGGAGAGGAGAGGAGAGGAGAGGAGAGGAGAGGAGAGGAGAGGAGAGGGGTGCTGCTCTGCAGGCCAGGGGTGCCTCCCTCCTTCCCACGGAGCTGGGAGAAGCTTCCCACGTCCAGGGTGGCATTCAGGGCACAGATTCAGAGGGAAGGTCAGGAGGCACCAGGGGACATAAATCACTCAGCACCCGGTCACTGAGGCCCCCAAATGGCCAGTGCAGGTTCATGGGAAAGTGGATTTTTCATGCTTAGGAACAGCGGAGAAAAGATTCAATTAAGCAATTTCTGGGAAGTCCTTGGAATGTCTGTTTCTGGGCAGTTGAGTCAATTATCAGTCAAATAGAAAATTATTTCTCTCTGATGGAAGCAGAAGGAAATAGATCCTGGTTTTAGGCCATCTGTAGAACACATTTCCATTCCAGAGTGCATTACAGCACTTTTGAGTTATACGTGTCTGTGTAGAAAACTGCACATCCTGCTCATTATGCTCATTAAAAATTAGGTATTTAAAGTTAAAAAACCAGAGATCACTCACAAGGCATAAAAGTCTGCAAACAAACACACATCAAAGTTATTGATTCAGAAAAGAGAGCATAGCAATGAGAGTGGGAGAGATAAGGATGAGTCTCGTTATCCTGAGGAGGGTGCGAGCTTTATAAAATAATAACCCATCATGGTTTGAGATCGTACAGAGCAGAGTGCAGCACAACAGATTGAGCAGCATTTCCAATCATTCAGCTGCAATTAAAGAGAAATAAATACTGCTCAGTTAGGCTTCATGCCCAATTATTTGCTTAGAGAATCTTTCCTGTTTGGTCAAGAGAAAGCACAGGTAATAAATCTGAATTATTAAAGAGTTCTTAATTTGGCAGTTGCACAACAGCAGCACAGATGAATGACTGGGGTGATATCAGAGCAGATCCTGGGGAGGAATTCTTCCCTGGGAGGCCCTGGCACAGGGTGCCCAGAGCAGCTGTGGCTGCCCCTGGATCCCTGGCAGTGCCCAAGGCCAGGCTGGACATTGGGGCTTGGAGCAGCCTGGGACAGTGGGAGGTGTCCCTGCCATGGCAGGGGTGGGATGGGATGAGCTTTGAGGTCCCTTCCCAACCCAAACCATTCTGAGATTCCACACTGCACAAAATGCAATAAAAAATGTCACTGACCATCAAGAGAAAATTCAGCCCAACGTTCTGATACTTGAAAAGACAAAAATTTCCTCATGTGAATTAAGAACTTTGCAATGTGGTGAGCTGCTTACAGCAGCACTCGACCTGTGAGCTGTCCCCGGGAAATGTGACCCTTCCCCAGGGAACCACAGTAAAACTCCAAACTGCTGAGATCAGAGGTCTGCCTGAGCAGCCTGGGGTGCCTGGGGTGGGGGCAGACACTCCACCACTGCTCAGCCCGGCTCCAGGCGTGCAAATGGCACTTTGAGCCTGTGCCTTAAACCCCTCCTGGTCTCCAAGGGAGGCTGTGGATGGAGGTGTGAGGGTGGCCCTGCTCGCTTTGTAGAACCAGAAACGGGGAATTTTTAATCTGAGCTCCTTTGACATTAAGGCTGTCACAGGCAGTAACTGAGCCTGGCTGGGCCGCGTTGATCTTCCTGGAGAGAAGGGAGCAGACAGGTACTGCCAGAGGAGAGCTGCAAACGCCAGCGAGGGGCAGGAGAGGCAGAGCAGAGAGGGCGAGCGAGGAGAAGGAGCTGTGGGGTGGGGTGGGGTGGGGACCGGGCACCCTGTGAGTGCCCCCAGCTCCCTGCCCTGCCAGAGACATCGGAGCTGCTGCGTTCCTCTCCTGTTCATGCAGCTGCAGGCTGTGTTAACCCTTCGGGTGCTGAGGCACAGGGGGTCGGGGCAGTCTCAGCTGCTCAGCTGCAGGGAGCCCAAGGCAGCGTGTGCTGAGCGTGCTGGTGAAATGCTGCAGACGAGTTCCTGGAGCTGCTAAACCACGCTGTTTTGTGCAGCACTTGGCACAATGCAGCCCCCACTCCTGTTGCCTCCTTTTTATTGTGTGTCAGATTGCTTACAATGCAGTTAAGCTGAAATATTTTTATTATTTTTATGAACATTGAGTATTCTTCTTCAACAGGTAAAATCTGAGGTGTCTCCTTAGAGAAAGAGGTTGAATATATGTGATTTTGGGGGAATTTCAGCCAGAAATGCAGCGGTGGTAAGGCAGATAAATCATCACATGATCGTTATAGAATGGGCTGGGCTGGGTTAAATCCCATCCAGCCCCTGCCATGGCAGGGACACCTCCCACTGTCCCAGGCTGCTCCAAGCCCCAATGTCCAGCCTGGCCTTGGGCACTGCCAGGGATCCAGGGGCAGGCCCTGAAATAGCCCAGGTCCTGCTCTGCCAGGGCCTGGCTGCTGCCAGCCCAGTGTCCATGAATTCCCTGCATCCTTTATGGGCACAGATCGAGGAAAACATGGTGCTTGCTCATGCTGGGCAAGATTTCAGACTTGTCAGTATTCAGTCATTGAATTTTGGGGCTTGGAAGCTTTTCTGGTGTCATTCCAGTTGATCCCTGCTGCACAGCAGCTGCAGAGAACTCCTCGTGTCCTGAGAACAGAGCAGAACAGCAGCCACGACCAGCAAAGCCCTGGAAAACACTCGATGGATTCAGCTCAGCTGCTGGGTGTGAGTTAAACATCAGGAGATGGTTCAGAAACACTGGAGCTAAACTGATCCTTAGAGTCAGAAAGGAGCAAATTTTCCCCTGCAGTGCAAGCCCCCAGCCCCAGCCCAGCCCTGCTCAGCATGGGAGAGGGGACAGCCAGGCCTCCCCTGAGTCTCCAGGTGAAGCAGCAAAGGGAAAAAATCATCCCCTCATGGCCCAAACCCCTCGGCCCGAACCCAGCCGGGACTCACGGGGCCGTGTTGTGGAGAGGCTGTCACAGCACTGTCCCACAGCTCTATCCCACAGCTCTATCCCAAGGCCCTATCCCATGGCTCTATCTCATAGTTCTATCCCAAGGCTCTATCCCACAGCTCTATCCCACAGCTCTATCCCATGGCTCTAATTCATAGTTCTATCCCAAGGCTCTATCCCATGGCTCTATCCCACAACTCTATCCCAAGGCTCTATCCCAAGGCTCTATCCCACAGCTCTATCCCACAACTCTGTCCCATGGCTCTATCCCATGTCTCTATCCCATGGCTCTCTCCCGTGTCTCTATCCCTCAGCTCTATCCCACAACTCTATCCCACGGCTCTCTCCCGTGTCTCTGTCCCGCAGCTCTGTCCCACAGCTCTCTCCCGTGGCTCTATCCCGCAGCTCTATCCCACGGCTCTCTCCCGTGGCTCTATCCCACAGCTCTCTCCCGTGGCTCTATCCCACAGCTCTGTCCCACGGCTCTCTCCCGTGGCTCTCTCCCCTGGCACTGCTGCTCTCCTGGCCGTGGGACGATGTTTCTGTGGTGCCAGGGACACAGAGCAGGTTTCAGGTTGCGTGGAGCGCCGTCCCCATCAGGAACAGGGATCAGGAGATGGACACTCCCTGCGGCTGTGGAATACAAACGTGGCTCGGAGGTGGCAGCACAGGCAGGGCCAGTTTATGCTTGAAGAGAAATTCAGGTTTTCTCTGCCTGTGCTCACACACCACTGGCAGAACGCGTCCCTTCACAGGAGGGCAGTGCTCAAACCATGCAAACTGCCTTCTGAAAGGGTTATTTGCACTTCAGAGGATTTTGCAGGAGTTTTCCTGCACCTCGGAGAGCTGTGATGCAAACGCTGGCTATGCTGAGAGCGGGGGGCTGGTGTGGCACTGTTATTGATCGCATCGATGACACGTTATCAGAAATGCAGGATATCAGAAATGTCGGTGCTGTCAGCAGGACACAGGCTCTGAGGGGCACGGGCTGAGAACCGCCACTGAGGCACAGACTGGCCTGCCTGGAAGGGCATCCTTAAGGTCTCTTCACCTGAAGCACGCCGTGATTCTGTGGATCTGGGATTGGTCCGTAAGCAAGAGTTATGGAAAACTCTCGGATCCTCGCTGCAAGTGTCACTGCATGAGCAGATGTGGTGTGTGCCCACTGCCCCGGGGCACAGCGGCTGCAGCCCCGAGCTGCAGGGGCCAGGGGACGACACTGCCCGGCTGGCATCGCCCTGCTGCAGCCTCCGGGAGCCGGGACTGGGAAAATCTTCTGCAGGAAAGTGCCCAGAGCCTGACGAGTGTTGTGACGTGTTTATGGGGTTCCCCGCGGAGCAAACGAGCCACGCAGACAGCCGGAAGGCACCGCTTTACTGGGTGGTTTGAAGCCCAGAAAATAGAAGGGATCGGTGACAGCGTTCCCTGAGCCCGGCATTATCTGTTCCGGAGAGGAAAACCACTCGGCAATTCCACCTGCCCGGCACCACGGGCGACTCCCATCGCGCAGCCGCTCGGCTCGGGGGAAGGCACGGGAAATACACGTGCACGGAGCCTCCACTGGGCGCTCAAGCATAATCACTGTTCTCGTTATTAACTTCTGGTCCTGGTTTTGCTGTTTTGATGTTTTTAGCTCCCACGGTCCCCGCTGTGCCCCGGGGATGTGAGAGAGGAGTCTGCTGGCCCGGGGCTGGGACGGGAGGGAAGCTCTCCTGGGGAGTGAGAGAGGTGGGAGGCTCTTCCCTCCCATCCTGCCGGTTCTGGGCAGGACAAGGACCCCGTTATCCCCATCCACCCCCAGCAGGAGCGGTCCTACACACAGCCCCCACTCAGGTCCATCAGTGCCCGCCTGGAGTGTCCCGGCTGGTGATGGACGATCCCCGTGGTGCTGACAAGTCCTCTCCAGCTTTCTCGGCTCCAGTGGTCAGCAATTACTGGACATTCCCTCTCTGGAACTAACTCCCTTTCTGACGTGATTTCTTCCACTGAGACAATTCAGAACTCCAGATTAGTGCATGAGAACCTTCCTGTTTGCAGGGAGGGCAGTGGGGGCACGTGCTGGACGTGGGAGCATTGCCCTTTTCCTCCAGTGAGGGAAGGCACCGAGGGGAGACCATTCCCCAAACACCTCGAGGGAAGGAGGATTTCCTTCACGTTTTTGAAAACCTTTTGAGCAGCTGGAGCCAAACGAGCACTGCGAGTGCCAGGACCAGCGGTGGCTTATGAGGCAGAGAGGGTGGCAGTCCTCACTCCCCTATGCAAATCAACTTTGGAAGAACGGGTTCTTATCGCCTGCTCTCCTTTTACAGACCTCGTGAGCAGGAGGGTAAATGGCCTGATTGAAAACGAGGGTGGCTTTGGAACAAAATTGCTCCCCGAGCACTTGGCTAATGCTGGAGGAGGCTGTGACCGTGCGTGGCCACCCTCGGGGGACACGGCTGGTGTTCAGGTGACGCTTCTGGGCGGAAGAGTTTCGTGTGGCAGCTCCGACCAGCACCAGCCAGGGCTCCTCTGCTTCTCAGTTCTGCTTCCTCTCCCCTCGAGGAGAGCTCAGTGATCCGTTTCTGTCCTGGAAAGGGCTGCCCAGCCCTGGCACAGCTGCCTGGGGCCGTGCTGGAGTCCCCATCCCTGGAAGGATTAAAAGCCCTGTGGATGTGGCACTTGGGGACAGGGCTCAAGGGGTGGGTCAGGTTCACTGCCTTGGCTCCAGGCACCCCCAGGCTCTGAGAGGGTTGCTCAGGGAAGCATCCCTGGGGGTGGCTGTGTCTCCGAGGCGTTTCCACTCCTCCCTGGCAGCCAGATGTGACCCGTGTGAGCTGATCCTGGTTGTGTGGCTCTCCACATGCAGCTGAGACAAGCAGGACACTTCAGACCATGGCCCTTATGTGACAAGAGGTGAGGAGAGGAAGGTGACAGCTCTATCAGAACTCACCTGGGCTCCGAGGGTGGCACACAAGGCCCGGTTCCAGCAGCTCTGTAACTTCCAGCAAGAGTCCTGATCTCACCTACAATTGAATATTTATTCAGAACCATGCACAATAAAGCATTTATAGGCCTCTAAAAGAAGTTAAATTGTCTCAAGACAAGGTAAACCTTTGATGTTTAATAACCTGTATTATAATAAGTATCTGCCCTGAAAAATAAGGAAGGAAAATGGAAGGCTTTCGAGCAGAGCAATCATTCACCTGCTGCAAATTGGTTTGCAAGACATTTTAATAAATCACCAAATTATTGCAGCTGCTGACCAGCACACAGCAGCCTGGGAAGGCAGTGCTAGCCCTGCCAGGCCTCTGCAGGAGGGGATTTTAAAACAGACACAGGGATACCTTTCCTCAGGACATCCAGCCTGGAACGTGCCTGGTGAAGGACAAGGCAGGGAACACAAACCGGCTGGGTCAGACTGGGCCACGCACAGGGACGGAAAGGAGGCGTTTCCTCTCCTCTCCCCAGCCCAAAAAGTGCAGCTGGGTTTTCCCAACACGGATATTTGCTCTGTGAAATATTTATTTTGCAGGTGTTTGGAAAGCAAAGGGGCCAATGGCTCCTGCCTGGGGGGAGCTGGGGCAGGATCCCTGCAGAGGTGGACGATGCCCCAGGCCTGTCCATGGTGCAGAAGTGTCTGGACAATGTCCTCAACAGCGTTTGAGCTTGTGGTCAGCCCTCGAGGGATCAGGCAGGGGGCTGGGTGAACGCTGCAGGTCCCTGCCAGCTGAAAGATTCTCTCCTGAGGAAGAGGGAATAAAGCTCTGTAAATTAGGGGATGTTTTTGAAGGTACATGCTGTGAGGGACTGTGGTTTCCCCAGGAGGGGGGCAGAGGCCCCACAGAACATCCTGGAGCCCTGGATAAGCCCCAGAAGCTGCAAAACCTCTTGCAAGTGGAGGAAGCCAGGGAGAAAAGCCCCAGGTGAGAGAGAAGTCCCAAGAGCTGGGGGTGAGGGGTCAAACACTGAGCAGATTGTCTCAGAAATGAACCAGGAAGGGAATAACTCAAAGCAGGGGGAACAATCCTAACGGAGAGATTGAGGAAAATCAAGAGATTCTTTTCCTGTGTGATAATGGGAAAAAAATTTTTTAAAAAAAAATTTAAAAATCAGTGTTTCCCAAATACAGTGCTGGCCAAACCAGGGGTGTTACAGGTCTGGAGAGCAGGGAATGACAGCAGAGAATTACTTGGAAGTCTGGGAACAATCCCTTGGCAGTACTGGTTTGTGGTGGGCTGCTCTTGTCCTGTGTTGTCCTGTGCTTCCTCCTCACTCTGTGTTTTCCTGTGCTTCTGTAGAGGAGCTGGACGCTCTGAAGGAGCCAGCGTTTCATCTGCCGGGTGTGCCTGGCACCCTGCTGTCCAATTCCTTACATAACCCAATTAAAATGGATGGGTTGTTTAGAAATGTGTAAGGAAGGATAATTAGCCCATTCTAGCTGTGTAAATAAAATGCCTCACTACACAGCTTCAGCAACAGTGGAGAAGGGAAACGCTTGAAAACATAAGGAAAAGACAAAAAACACCAAAACACAAATCAGGAGAAAATTTGCATTGTGTCAGTCATGTTTTCCTGTAATTAAGTGAACTGAAGTTCGTCAGATTCAGGAAAATCTCCCTCTCACGCTGTGACACCATTGCTCCCTGCCTCAGAGCAGCGTTCCTGGCTCCTGATGGAGCTTCCCGGGATGCTCCCGTCCAGGTGTGCAAGGGGAGGCAGCAGCTCTCTGACAGCTCCAGCCTGAACACCTGGGCTGGAGAAAGGATTTATCCGTCCAACAGGCATCTTCTGGGATGGAGGCATCCGGGATTTGATGGAGTAAAATGTTTTCCATGCACAGGGGGAAATAAACCCCTAACGTACATGCTACTGAGTAATAAGCGTAATTTGGGGCTGGGGCTGGAGGTTTTGGTGAGGGTTTTTCTTTGTTTTTTGGGGGGACTGGAGGTTTGAGGGGTTTTGTTGTTTTGTTGTTATTGGTGGTGTTGTTTTGGGAAGGGAGAGGGGTTTTTCCCTTTACTTTTTTTAATCAAACTCACATATAAACGTTAAAGTTCTTCTAGCTTGATCGAATCAGGGTCTACATGAAGATGATCCAGAACACAGTTTTATGCATTTATATAACTGTGGATGGACAACAACCTGTGGCAGGTGCGACATCCGACTCCTGGGCTCCGGCTGGAGCTGTCCCGGCTCCTGTTCCCTGCCAAGGGAGCAGGTGATGGTGTGTATGTAACAGGGTTTATATATTTATATAATCACAGACATAGAGTCTGTAATTACATGAATAAGTCTATAAACCTAGAGTCCTGAGCTCTGGCTGGAGCTGTCCCGGCTCCTGTCCCTGCCCAGGGAGCAGGTGATGGTTTATACATAACAGGGTTTATATATTTATATAGTTACAGACCCAGAGTGTCCTGCACTCCTGGGCTCTGGCTGGAGCTGTCCCAGCTCCTGTCCTTGCCCAGGGAGCAGGTGATGGTGTGGATGTAACAGGATTTATATATTTATATAATCACAGACACAGAGTCTGTAATTACATGAATAAGTCTATAAACCTAGAGTCCGGAGCTCTGGCTGGAGCTGTCCCGGCTCCTGTCCCTGCCCAGGGAGCAGGTGATGGTTTATACATAACAGGGTTTATGTATTTATATAGTTACAGACCCAGAGTGTCCTGCACTCCTGGGCTCTGGCTGGAGCTGTCCCGGCTCCTGTCCCTGCCCGCAGGGGTGGCTCTCGGGCTCTGCCAGCAGCATTCCTGGCACCTCAGAGCTGGGGCCCGCCCTGGAGCTTTGGGAGAGATGCTGGCAGTGCCTGCGGTGCCCTCCCTCCCGGCACAGGGGTGCGCGGAGCTCCTGCCTTGGGCACGGAGGGGCTGAGCTCGCCGAGTGCTGGTCCCAGCCCCTCCCTGCTCATGGCCACGAGCAGCTGAACCCGGCCGAGTCCTGCTGTCCCTGTCCCTTCCCGGCCACAGGCACAGCTCCATCCCCGCCGGAGCTTCCCGAGGCTCTGCCGGCAGCGTTTCCCTGGGTGCACAATCAGTGATGTGGCTGCTGGCGCTGAGCACGGCACGAAAGGTTCCTGGGATCAAAGTTGTCTTTGCTGCTTGATTTAAACTCTTTTAACTCTTACAACCACAGGCTGGTAAATTGTATTTTAACAGTGCCTGTAATATATTTTTTAGACTGAATGTGCAGGAGCGTGAGGGAGGGGAGGCCCTGGCACAGGGTGCCCAGAGCAGCTGTGGCTGCCCCTGGATCCCTGGCAGTGCCCAAGGCCAGGCTGGACATTGGGGCTTGGAGCAGCCTGGGACAGTGGGAGGTGTCCCTGCCCATGGCAGGGGTGGGGCTGGATGGGATTTAAGGTTTCTTTGAACCCAAACTGATCTGGGGTTCTGGGATTCTAAGGTACATCCTGCAGATATTTTCAGTTTAACAATAATTCAGTTTCCTCCTATTGCCTTTCAACACAAAATTAAGCCTTCTGCACCAGAAAAGCAATGAACCCACAGCTGGCAGGGGAAACTTCTCCTGTGGGAGACACCAGGGGAGGCAAAATTGGGTTCTGCAGCAGCTTTGTGGGAGAGCCCGGGCAGGAGCACAGGGGGGCTGCTCCCCACAGTGACGGCGCCCAAAGCTGCTCAATAAATGAACGCTGGTCACCACTGGGAGCGCAGCCCTGGCTGATCTGTGCTGGGCTGTAGCCCTGGCTGTGGGGGGATCCCAGCCCCGGTGCTGAGCCAGGGCAGCCCCAGCCTCCCTGCAGGGACACTCCTGGGGGACCCAATCCCGGGGAACCCCATCCCAGGGACCCCAATCCCAGGGACCCCATCCCAGGGACCCCCATCCCAGGGACCCCATCCCGGGGACCCCATCCCAGGGACCCTGCCCCCATGGCCATCCCACTCAGCCAGGCTCAGGCTCCCAGTGGGGTTTCAGCCTCTGAGGCCTCCAGCTGATTTCTGGTTTATTTGGGTGATGCTCTTTGGTCCCACAGCTGACCTCAGGCCCCAGCAAACAGCACAAAGCAAATATTTACATTGAGAAAGTGACAACAGGAACATTTGTGGTTTCCTCGTGGTGAATATCCTTCCCAGGACCTGCCGCTCTTCCCTTGCCTGGTCAATTTCTATCAGTAAAAACCACAAACATGAAAACGAAATAAACCAGTACCTTGAAAATATTTTAGTTTCCAGAAGAGTTTGTTTTAGCAACTTTGGCTTTACAAAGGAGTGAATTGTTACAGTGCAGCAGTTACAGCCCTTCAGTGAAAACAGAACAGCAAGGTGAGCTCAGCCCTTTCTTCTGCCTCTCCAGGAGAAACCCCACTGCCTGTGTGAGAAAGCTAAATCACCTAAAACGTACATTTGTAGTGTCTAAATGTCAGATTGTTGTGTAGAACATTGCAGTTATGAGTCCTGGAGGGAAACAGAAATACAAAAATTATTGAAAAAAAGAAAAAAATAAAAGCAGAATTCTTGATTTCAAAAAATTTTGGTTTTAAGCCAGGCTCGAGTTTCTGTCCTTAAGATCACTCAGTGCCTTTGTGTAGGGTGCTTTTGGATCAGCAGGGTTGGCGTTGCCCTGCTGGGGCTGGCGAGCAGGAGGGTGTTTGGGGCCAGGCCCTGGCTCTGCTCTGCAGGCAGCGGTGCTCGCGCTGCGCGTGGGTGCTCCAGGGTGAGGCTGTTCCTGTGTCAAACCCCGAAAGTTCCCCAGATCAGAGGCAAGAGAGGTGTCGTGTTCAGCTGTGTGAAAGTGTTTTCGGCTGTCTGTGGCTGAGCTGAGCTGTGCAGCAGCAGCACCGAGCTGCTGCTCCATGCTCAGCTGCCCATTTGTCCTGGTGCTAAAGGAGACAGCTCTTGCTGCAGACGGAGGCTTCTGCTGCTGATCTGTACGGCAGCGAGCAGTGTGCAGGCAGCCCTCACCTGAGGATTTGCTGATTGAAATGTTTGGTTTATCTCGTTCTCTCGACTTTGAAATAGCTCTGTCTGTAGGCAGCATCAGTGCGGGATATGGCTCAGAGGCAAAAATAGCTCAGGAGAGGCTTTGGAGGAGCCTTCAGGGAGACAGAGCCGGCTTGGCGTTGATTGCAGCTGTAGAATCCTAATAAACAATTTTCTTAATAAAGAGACTGGTCCTAGAGTCATGTAATTACTGAGCTCCCAGCGAGTGAAATGCCCTGACTGCTTTAATCTCTCTCAGCTCCTCGCCATGTGAATCACCCTCTCCTCGCCCAGCGCTGCCTCCTCTCCAGCCTGAGCGAGTCCTGATTAAAAGTGTCACCTGCCCAGACTGGTCACGCTCGGGCTCCGCTGTGCCCAGGAGCCCTGCTGCAAACCCGAGTTATGTAACCCTGGAATTTGAATGATAAAAATACCCCTGAAAACGAGACAGACGAGTTGACATATGCAACTGAGTCATTGTGTTCCTGGAACACGGCTCAGTGGAGTTAGAGGCTCCTTGCTGAAATACAAAATAGCCCCACGGTACCCAGCGCGAGTTATTTGGGAGGCAAACCAGCAGCACAACTCTTTGGGTGTTCTTTTATTTTCTTCCCTGGGAGGGCGGGCAGGCCCTGGCACAGGGTGCCCAGAGCAGCTGTGGCTGCCCCTGGATCCCTGGCAGTGCCCAAGGCCAGGTTGGACATTGGGGCTTGGAGCAGCCTGGGACAGTGGGAGGTGTCCCTGCCGTGGCAGGGGTGGGATGGGATGGGATTTAATGTTCCTTCCATCCCAATTCTGGGATTCTATTTTTTTTCCTACTTTGCTACTGGATCCTGTAAGGTTGTAGTTCCTTCAAAGCTAAACACGATATTTGTCACTTCTGTGGGTGCTGGCAGTGCCCTACGCCTCCTCTCTGGCTGTTCGTGCAGTTCTGATGCTGAGCCTGTGGCTTCTGCCACCACAGAACACCTCGGGTGCTCGGGGTGGGCTCTGCAGCCTCAGGTGCGGTCCTTGCAGATGAGAATAGATGCAGACTCCCCATTTCTCGGAAAAGACGAGATCCAGGCTGGAGAGGACATGGATTCCAGCCTCCAGAAGGAGCAGGAAATGAGTTGATGCTTTCTCTAAGAGCCCTGACTTGTCCTTCTGCGGAGCAATCCTGTCCTTTCTCAGTTTGCGCTGTGGGCAGTTCAGGAGTGAAGCAACTCAAGGTCACCAAGTCCCGCTGAGGAAGGGTTTCTGTGAACACTCCATGCCTCACCCTGCCCTGGTTCAACACCCAGCTCCGATTCACAGGTGCTGTCTGCAGACAAAGGGGCAGTGTGTGAGAGGAGCTGGGCATTGTTTCTTTGTTCACAACCTCCCTACAGCCCGCAGCAGTCAGGAAACCATGGGATTCCCTGGGGTTAAGCACAGTTTGCATTGGGGCAGAACCCCAGGATGGTTTGGGTTGGAAGGGACCTCAAAGCCCAGCTCATTGCACCGCTGCCACCATCCCTGGTTGCTTGGGGACACTGCCCAGAATGACCCAGAGAGGGCTGGTGCCTGTTCACCTGTAGGGTGGGGACAGGGAGGGGGCAAACCTGAGGTTTGATTTGCTTTCCCAGCAGCTCAGGGCTGTTCCTGCTCGGGCTGCTCTTGCCGATGGGGAATTTCGTTGGCACTGTCAGCCGAAGAGGCAGATCTTGGGAAGGAGCTCTTGTGCTGTCAGTGTCAGTGAGGAAAATGAGTAAACTTGGCATGGAGATCTCTCCTGGGACTGCAAATGCACTGAACTGATTTGCAAATAGTAGCACATCCATAACTTTGACAGACATCCCCAGCATTGATCTTCCTCAAAACAACAAATTAGGAGGTAAAGTGGAAACCGTGAGTCGGGATCCTCTGGCATTGTGATACTTCCTGGGTTTTTCACCCTTTCCCAAGGAAAGAGTAAATTAAAGTGGCATCTCCTATTTACAATTCTGGGCTGGAAGTTTCATGGGGAGGATCACCAGAAAAGGCTTCTTGGGGACAATTCACAGCTTCCTGGTGCTGTTCCAGCCTCTGGTTCCAAGCCCTGGCAGAGCACTGGCCTGAGGGAGCCCTGCAGGAGGGGTCTGTGACCCCTCTCCCAGCAGCTGGAGCCAGTGGGATCTGCCTCCATGGCCTCAGGCTCTCAGGAAGGGTGGGACACAGCTCAGCCTCTGCTCAGTAATCACAGAATCATTTAGGTTGGAAAAGGCCTCCAAGATCACCAAAATTCTCTGCTGCCAAACAACAGCAGCTGGTCAGGTTCTCCTTGATCCACAACTGCCCAATCCACAGACAGAGTTTAACGGGCTGTGTCCTCCTCTGGGATATTCCTGTTGTGCAGCCCTGAGAGGATTTGATCAGACCCTCCTCATCTTTGCCCTTTTTATGGTATGTACAAGGACAAAAAGAAGCTATAATTGGGTATCTCTCTGAAAGAAGTTGGGACAGTTCAGTCGTGTTCTAGAACTCCTCAACCCCAAAAAATAAATCCTGGAAGATTGCAGATGGAGCCCAGGAAAGAGTGAGGAGAGGCTGGGGGGGTTTGCACAGCCTGAAGAACTGTGGAGGATCTTTCTGCCCCGTCAGCTCCCTAAAGCAGCCCAGGGAGAGGACGGATCCCGGGGGTCTCCAGGGTGCATTGTGGGGAGGCAGTGGTGGGAATGGGGAGTTTCATGTTATCCCTGTGAGTCTGATGCTCAGTGGAGACCTTTGAGCCTCCTGCAAGGGGAATTTTCCCACAGCTGCAATCTGAATGTTGGTGTGCAGCCGTGGCATCGCCAGCACCGTTTGGGATGCGCGTCCCGAGGGGCGCGTGCTGAAAGCTGCACAGGAGGCTGTGGGTGTCAGGGGGGAGCAGTGCCCCAGCCAGGACCAGCTGTTTGTGCAGGAATGCCCAGGGAGGAGGGAGGCCCTGGGATGTGCCATAACAAGGCCTCGAGCTCCAGCCCTGTGAGCAGAACAGCCCCGTCCCTGGTGCGGCGCTGCTTGGGTTGCTTTGTCACTGGTGGATCCTTGCAGAAACACCTGAAGGTGGGAGAACATTCAGTGGCTTCACCTGAAGCTGACCAAATCCGGGGAAAACCTGGGCACTCCCAGCCATGAGAGACCCGAAGGCAGAGTATCCCTCTGGAGGTGGAGGGGCAGGGTTTGGTGCAGGGCTTGGTTTTGGGGGTGTGGTGTGGGGTAACCCTGCTTGGTGTGGAGCTGCCATTCCTGTTTGGGAAGGCAGCTCCGGCTGAGTCCTGGGGCTGGGCTGGGTGCAGCAGGGAATAGCCAGGATCCCTCCTGGCTGTGGCAGTCCTCAGGTGAACGACAGGAATCCTCTGCAGCTGCTCCTCTGTGCGTGGGGGTTACCTCCCAGTGACTGAATTCCGTGTTTTTCTGAGCCCGGGCATGATGTACTGTGACTCACTTAGTGCTCTGAAAGCCCATTTTCCTTTGCCTCACTACTTTGGAAGCAGTTATATCAATTGCCTGCTTTTCCTGAACAATTTATTACTATTACAGCTCTTCTGGAGTTTTGAACTGTCTGTAGTTAATGATGCCAGCTATTAAAAAGACACTTTATCCTGAATAACTGTGAGCATCTGGCTTTATCAGCAGTGATGCAACAATTTCCATGGCTCCAAGTTAAGGGAAAAGCTTTATGTATCGTGAGAGAAACCAGAACTGAAGAGTGTATTAAACCCAAAATGAGAAATGAGCAGTTTTCCTGTTTGAGAAAGCACTTCTGTGAGACAGGAGTGGCATTTTACAAAATTTTCCTCCAGGTCTTCACATACTGAACAATACAAAAGCGAGCTGGGTTTGGGTGGCTTTTCTTAGTGGTTTTCACAAAATGTTTCCCATTCTGAAATTTTTGGATTTTTACCTCGCCTGGGTTGAGTCAGTGGAAGTTCCCCGAGAGCAGGGCTGTGCCAGAGGGGATGCAGGCTGCCCTGGCCACATCTTCAGAGTCCATTATCCTTTTGCATTCCAGAGGAAACGTGGGAGATCACTTGAGCAGATGCTGAGACTGACGGAGATTTAGACTCTTCTGTCCTGAGTCCGGAGCTCTGATTGCCTGGGCACTGAAGGGACTCGGCTCCAGCGTGCCCAGGGGTGAGAAACAAGTGTGGGATGAAATGCCAGCAGCATTCGGTGGGCACTCAGAGCTCTGCAGTCTCCAGCCCATCGTCCCCATCCCTGGAGGGATTTAAAGCTGTGGGGATGTGGCACGTGGGGACGTGGGTTAGTGGTGGCCTCGGCAGTGCTGGAGGAAGAGTTGGACTCAGTCTTGGAGGGATTTTCCAACCTCAGAGATTCTTTGATCAGTTGTTGGATCTGAGCTGGGTGATCTCCTACTTGGAAAGCAACAGCAGAGGCAAGAGATGGAAAATAACATTCCTGGGGCTCTGTTTAAGCTGACCAGCACTGGAGACAGGCAGAGGTTCCTGACGGAGGTGTGGAGGGGCAGAGCTGAGAAGGATTTTGCTGAGTTTTGTCAGCAGATGGGGAGGGCTATTCCTGTTTCTCATAGTAGGAGGCAGGTTGTGATCTGGCTGTGCATCTAAAACCAGGGGAAAAAAAGGTTTTCTCTTGCTGCCCTCTTAATCCTTTATTACCTTGGGAGGCCAAAACTCTGAAGGAATTCCAGTTGGGTTCGGCAGCATCATGGAGTCCGCAGCCATCAGCCGATAAACAGATGTAGTTTAGGGAGAACTTACAAATGGGGCAGAGGCCCACGAGCCCGGATGAGGCAAGGTTAGAGGATGTCAGTTCTCAGCAGCTGCTGCTAAAGGCCCTCAGGAGGGGCAGGGGCAGCAGCTCCAGTAGCCCCACACTGTTGGGGTGCACAATGTGCTGGAAGAGAGACAGGCCCTGAGGGCCAGAGAGAGCCTCTTTCCTGGCCCCAGAGGTGACCCTGGGAGTGCATCCAGGTCACCGGGGATGGGCTGAGAGAGGATTGTGGGTTTGTGGACAGTGTTGGACCTATGAGATGTGATAATTGTAGTTTGTGACCTTATAGGGTATTGTTTATCTGTTACCATAATAGGCAATGTCTGTGCACTACCCCAGGTGATTGGGGGACACTGAAGTGAACATCTTTCCTGTTTCTATGATGTGATATCCTGTTGGGTGCTGGTATTTAGGGAATATTCACTGTGCAATAAACGCTTTGCACTTCTCCATCTTGTGTGCAGAGTGATGCCCTGCGTGATTACTGCACCACACGGCTCCATCCCTGCTGCTCCGGGGCACCCACGGGGGAAGCAGAGCTGCCACGGGCCCAGAGCCGGGCAGGGCACTCTCAGCAGGTCCCTTCCCAGGGCCTCCTGCTCTGTCACTGCGGGGTCTGAGCTGGCACCGGCTGCTGCAGCCCCTTCTCCTCTCCCTGTACCCCACGGGCTGTGCTTTGGTTGCCGGGGCTCATCCCCCTGTGTCCCGGCCTCCAAGGGGCAGCACCATCGGCCTGCTCCGTCTCCCCGGGATGTGCCCCAGCTGCAGCCGCTGGCACACCTGCGCTGCTGGGTGGGATGAGAGTGCTCCGAGCAGACAGATGTGATTCCTACCCCGGGAGCTGGGGATAGCTAATTAGCAGACTCGTTGGAGTGTTGCTTTGCTCCATTATTTCCTTTTTCTGAGTGTGTCAGTTTAGGCTGCTTCCACTGAATTACATCAGTTATTAGAAATGTTCTACAGTGATCTTTAAATATCATCTGTGTCATAAATATTTTATGACATTTTCAGTGGCAAATGATGACTTTAATCAGGCTCCGGAGAAATCCGGCTGGGAGAGCACTCTAGGGCAGGGGCCCTTCAGAGAGCAGGAGTGTCGGTTCCTGGGAGTGCGGATGCTCTTCTGAGCTGGTGACAAATGCTCCTTGTGCTCCCACCCTGGAGGAGAGGAGCAGGCGCTCCCTGGCCGCTGTCGGCTCAGTGTCCCCAGCTCCGGCCGGGGGTCACACCTGGTGCTGCCCCCGAGCTCGGAGCTCTGGGCTGAGCTGCTTCTCCTCAGCCCAGCCCAGCCCAGCCCAGCCCAGCCCAGCCCAGCCAGGCCCAGCAGGGCCCCACAGCTGTGCAGTGATGGAGGGAAAAGTGCTGAGCCAGGACCTGCTGGAGCTCCTGAGCCTGTGTCACCATCACAGACTCCAGGATGGCTTGGGGTGGAAGGGACCCTAAAGCTCCCCCAGGGCCACCCCTGCCGTGGGCATGGACACCTTCCACCAGCCCAGCTTGCTCAGAGGCTCATCCAAGTCTCCAAAGGGGAGCGAGGATGGTGTGTGACATCAGGAGAGCCCTGGCTGCGGTGCCCGAGAGCATCCCATGGCCTCACCGGGTGGGGGTCTGAACGGGGGTGGGACACTGGGAGGGCTGGGGGCTCGAGATCCTGCCCAGCAGGGTGGGATCCTGCCCAGCAGGGTGAGATCCAGGGGGGTCTGAGCAGTGTCCTTGGGGACAATTCAGGAGAAGGGTGCCTGCACTGGCAGGGGGCTGTGCCCTGGGGTGGGCAATGGCCACGGAGGAAGGGTGGGAGCTGCAGGGGGAACCAGCACCCTTCAGCCTGGAGATTGGGGTGGTCACCCCTCAGTCAGTGCAAGGCTCACCTGTTATTTTTTCAGCTAAAGTGCTCTCATTTCAGGCTCTATATGTATTTAACTTTTTTTTCTTTTCACTTCAGAGTAAAAGTTCTGGAAGTTTTACACAAAAACCTCAAGGAAAAAAATTATCTGTGAATTGAGTTCCTCCTGCATAATGATGTGCTTTCCACAGAACGATAAATGTTAAAACACAAAAATTACTACCTGTGTTTTGGAACAATCCTCTAAAGATAATTAATGTACAGAGACATTTTTTACCTGTGATTATTCCTTCCAAATACGTGGCTGTTCTTCTTGGGAAGGAAAGCTCTGCATTATAAGACTTCTGTGTGATGGTGATTGCTGGTTAGGAGGGAGAGATGCTGCCATTTACTTGGAGAATTCCAGGAATGCCAGAGGTTATGGTGACCAGGATGTCACTTTTCATGGATGATGCACAAAAACCGTATCTTTGTGTGGAACGAGTTATTTGAAGTTAAAGAGCACTTCAGAATGAAAAGGACGAGTGACAAAAGGCTGAATCTCTTAAATTGAGGCAAAGTGAAAAGTACAGAGCAGGCTGGGGGAGGGATGGCCAAGAGCAGCTCAGCACAAGGAGCTTGAAACCACTCCAAGGGGCAGGAGAAGTGCTGGCTGAAGCCCAGGAGAGCCTTGCTGGGGAGTGGTGCTCCGAGCAGCACTGCTGCTCCCTGCTCTGCCTCTGCACCTGCCCTGCAGCCCCGGGAGAGGCTACAGAGCAGGAGAGCTCCAGGGATAACGCCAAAGCCTGGGCAGGGAAGAGCTGCTCTCCTCAGAGGGGGCTGGAACGAGGTGAACAGCTTTGGGAACGCTGCTGGTGTCGGGGGTGTCTGTTCTGAGGCCCAGAGCACATCAAGGCTGGGCGAGCGCCTGGGCAGCAGAGCAGGGGCTGGGACGCACCCTGGGGCTGGCAGGGGGAGCAGACCGGGGCGTGGAGGATTCAGGGCTGCCTGTGAACAGAAGAACGCCTGAAAATGGCAGAACCCAAAAGCTGCTTAGAGAGTGAACTTGTAATAGAGCAAGGTGCAGCAGGCCCAGCAGCAGTGGGTTTTCCTCTCCATAAAAAGAACTGAGTAAGGGCGGATGTGGCCATTCACAGAATCCCAGAATGGTTTGGGCTTGGAAGGGGCATTAAAACCTCACCTCATTCCCACCCTGTGCCTGGTCAGGGACACTTTCCACTTGCGGGGCCCTGTGCTGCAGCACCAGCAGCTGGTCTGGGAGATGAGGGGGGCACGGGCTGCTGCGGGTTCTTGGCGGGGCAGGAGCTGGGAACGGGGACGTTCCCTGGTGTAAACCAGGCTGAGTTTGCTGTGACAGAGCTAATTAAGCTCCTGGGAGAATTTATGCAGAGCTAATAAGAAGCAGAACTAAACGTTGTCTTAATTTACCCTCAAGCTCACAAAAATGTTGTTCATTCATGTTGCACTAATTAAGCCAACAGCCATTAACCCTTTCTTCAGAGACAGAGACCCTTGGCACAGAGGAGGAATCAATCTGCACTTCCCAGAGAGCATCTCCGCATTCCCGGGAGTCTTCAGGCCCTCTCCTCCATCCTGCAGTGGGCTGTGGTGATCCAGGGCTGCTCATGGGGACAGAGAGGAGTTGTTTTTCCCTCTGCCCTTCCAGACTACCCTTGTTGGACTGGAATTTGCTGCTCAGCACCCTGGGGTGTCAGGGAGCAACGTCCCTGCCTCCAGCTGGGGTGAGGTTTGAGCTCTTGGAAAATCCATCCTGGAGCTGAGCCTCTGCTCTTATCAGAGGCTGGGATTTGGGTTTGGCTGTACTGGTCAGCACAGGAGAGCCAAGGGCTCTGCAAGTTCTTGTGGAAGACTTTGGACAAGGGTTTGGAGTGATGGGACAAGGGGGAATGGCTTCCCACTGCCAGAGGGCAGGGATGGATGGGATATGGGGAAGGAATTCCTGGCTGGGAGGGTGGGGAGGCCCTGGCACAGGGTGCCCAGAGCAGCTGTGGCTGCCCCTGGATCCCTGGCAGTGTCCCAGGCCGGGTTGGACATTGGGGCTGGGAGCAGCCTGGGACAGTGGGAGGTGTCCCTGCCGATGGCATAGAGCCACTCTAGGAGACTTTATACCCAGATTGAAAGAGCCACATGCATCAAGAAGGGAACTTGCAGCCAGACACTGGTGGGGCCCCTTTTGGGGTCCCTCACTGGCCCCCAGCCCAAGAGCAGTCAGAAATAACAAAAGGCAGCCCCAGGCTCAGCACTGCTCCCCCAGCTCCCTGCCGCAGGACAGGGACACGTTCCTGGTGTTGCAGAGCAGGGCAGGGTGGGCTCTGCTGGGTGCTGCAGCGCCAGCCTCACCTCTGCTCTTTAAAGTACACGAGCATTAAATATCATTTTGTGCCCTTTTCATCCTCCTGATCACTTTGAATCCTTGTAATGTTCCTCAGGAACACAGGGAGAAGCTGTACTCTCCTCACATTTCATCAGGGCAGCTGGGTGAGCTGTTGCAGGAGTTCTTCAGATAAAAGGGATGCTGCAAAGGCAGTAGCAGAAGATCAGGCCTCTAGTTCTCATATTACTCTTAATCATGTGTTTTTATCCCTTTATGTTGGAAAAAGGAAAAAAAAACCTGAAAAACTCACTAAACCTCCTTTCTCCCACACAGCTTTCACATTTCTGGCATTTCCTGGTTTCTCAGTCATGGACAAACCATCAGAGACGAGTGTCTGGCACTGCTCAGAGCTAAGGCTGAGCTCAGCCAAGCACTCCAGGGTTGAAATGCTGCCTCAGCCTCACCTGAACTGTCCCAGACAAGAGACTCCAAAACTGAACTTGGACTCTCGTGACAACAGGGCGAGATTTTCTTCACGTTGGGCATCTCTGGCAATGAGCTGGGCATGGAAAAGCCTCATTTTGGAACAGCTGAAGTCAAGCACAGCTTTAAAATCACAGAATCCCAGACTCATTTGGGTTGGAAGGAACCTTCAAGACCTCTCATTCTCCACCCCTGCCATGGCAGGGACACCTCCCACTGTCCCAGGCTGCTCCAAGCCCCAATGTCCAGCCTGGCCTTGGGCACTGCCAGGGATCCAGGGGCAGCCACAGCTGCTCTGGGCACCCTGTGCCAGGCCCTCCCTTCTGTCACCACAAATCACTGAGGTGCCCAGTCCAGTGATCCCAGTGACCCCCGGGACCGGGAGCTGTCCAGGGACACTGGGACAGGGAAAGGGTCTGGCAAAGGAAGGGAAGAGCAAGGAGAAGATGGATTTCCTCTCTGTGAACTCTCCAGTGGAATAAGCACTAAGGAGGGAGCAGAACAAAGTAAATTGAGGGATTCTCTTGTGCTAAAACCCCAGTGAGCCGTGACCATGAATAGATTTGGGAAGCACAAATTAAAAGGTGTTAACATCAGAGCAAGAGGTTCAGGAGAACTCCAAAAATGAAGAGCAGGGGAAGAATTAACTTCTCTCTTTCATGACTGTGGTTGGACCTGTGAGCTCAGGGAACATCTGGAATGTGAAGCGCTAGTTCAGGTTTTCAGGAGCTGTTTCTGAGATTATTTTTCCGTTTCTTTGTTTCCCCCTTGCAGTCTTGTTGATCTTTTTTCAATGCAAGGGCAGGTCTGGAGATGATTCCTGCAAAAATGAAAGCTGATTTTCAGAACATGACATTCCCGGCGTGTCTCTCACCGACAGGCTTGGAGTCCTGCAGATGAGGAGCGGCACATCTGGAACGCTGCCTTCGCCTCTCGTCCTGCTCCGGCACCTCCAGGAGCTTCCATTCCCACGGACACTTCTGTTGAACATGGATCAGGTCTGAAAATGCAGCAATTTGTTGCAGTTTGGCCACTCCAGGTCTCACGGGAGGCCTGGAGTCCCAGCCCTGTGAGAAGCAAGGTCTGGAGCACGAACATTCCTTGTTTTTTCCAGCTCATCAGTGGGAGAAATGGCAAAACTATGTCAAAGCAGCCCCAAATGCCAGAACATCCCTGGGATGGCTCCCTGTGCATCCCTGCTGCTCTCACCTCCTGCACATAGGCAATCCCAGCTGCTCAGGGCAGCACTGGAGCCAGGGCTGGGGGGACCCAGCTGCAGGATTGGCTTATCCCAAAAAATGGGGAAAGCAGGGACTGTGGAGGTGGATCATGTACTGCAGTCACACTTCACTCAATGAGAAGCTGGAAAATACTCTCCCTGTTTGAGCTCTGCCTGGCCGTGGGTTCCAGAGACTTCTAGGAAGAAAAGGAAAGCCAGCAGCTTAACAGCTTGAAGTGCAGTGATTACTGGCAGATCCAGTCCTTGGGAGAAGGGAAGAGGGGAGAGATGTGGGGAGAGATGGCAAAGGTACACGTGGGCAGGTTCCTGCCGGCCTTCCAGGAGCCTGCTCCTGCTCCTGAGGAAGGAATTCACACACCAGGCAAAGGGAGCAGCATCGTGCTGGGGACACCTCAGGCTGCAGGCTGGACAGCTTTCCTTGGGAATACCCCAGACTCATGGGTGGAAAGCTTTCCTTGGGAACACCCCAGACTCATGGGTGGAAAGCTTTCCTTGGGAATACCCCAGACTCATGGGTGGAAGCTTTTCCCTGGAATACCCCAGGCTGCTGGGTGGAAAGTTCTCCTGCAGGATTACTGGGGAGAACAGAGGAACTCTGTGGGCCTGGGGATGTGTGAGCTCTTGTTTCCTGCTGAAAATGCAGAGAGTGCAATAGATGCAGTTAAATAATGCATGAGAGTCGCTCAGGTGTTCCAGACACAGATTGGGATCTGTGGAAGATCGGATCAATGAGTAATGGCTCAGAGCCCCCCCTCCCCTCACATTTTCTGGCCTCTCCATCACCACCCAGCTCTGCTCCAGGAACCCCTGTCCCACCCGGACTGGGAGCAGGGCTGTGCAGATGGGTAACCCTGGGGGAGGGTGGGTTATCACCCCGGGAACAGGCTGGCACTGAGCTCACAGAACTCCTTCTCTTCTCCTCCCGACTGCCTTGGCTCGGATCAGTCTGGCTAACTCTCAGGGAAACGTTGATTATAAAGGGCTGCTCTCAGCACATGCTGTACCTTTCGTTCCTAAACCAATTTTTGATGTGTTATTATGCTTTTGCTCATCCTGTGAAAATTTGTGGAATTTTATCTTTTTATTTTTTGAACAGAATGTCCCTTTTTTCCAGAGATCTCTCTATTGCTGATGTTTTCACAGTGCTCCTCTTGCCTTCCAGGAACACTGACTTTGGGTTTATTCCTCCTCTGTGGTACTTTCAGCTTCCTTTGGGGGAAAAGTTTAATCTTTTATCTCTAATACAGAATCTTTAGCAGTATCTGTGCTGCTGAGAAGAACTTCTATGAGCTGGACTCGATAATCCTTGTGGGTCCTTCCAACTCAGGATATTCTATGATTCTAATACTTCTTCTGATTCCTTTTCTGTTTGGTTCTGATATTTTAACAAAGCCGCTGGGATCCTGTTGTGAGCGTGAAGCTGCTGCCAGGAGGTCGGGGGTGCTCAGTGAGGGAGGTCAGGGAGGGTGATGGGACCCTCGGTGGAGGCTGGACAGAGCCAGGAGAGGTGAGTGACAGTCGAGGCTTTCAGCCAGCGGGAAATGCCCTGACTTTGGGTGTTTCACAGGCAGAGATCCAGAAACTGCAGCCTCAGTGGAGATCTCTGAGATCTGCAACCCTCAGTAATGGGACTGTTCATTTTCTGGGTGTCTCGTGCTGGAGCTGCCTGGCAGGGGAACCAAAACACAAAACCACCGGACCCATCTGCCCTGTGCCCAGACACAACAATTCTCTCCTGCAGGAGAGCCAGAGTCTCTCAGCTGCACAGGAGAAGTTACAAATGCAGGCAGCAGGATCCTGCCCAGACCAGGATCTGGAGGAAATCACAGCTGTCTCTACACGAGAACATCCAATTTATTTCTTTTTTGAGCTCATGGGTATCCAGAGCATTTTTGCCTCTTATCAGTTCTCTGCAAGTTAAATAAAATGGGGGGAATAATATGAGTAACATATGCAATAGTGGAACCAAAGGAGCAGCTCCAGAGGGTCACGAGCTTCATCTGATTATCCTCTAAAGCGTCCCAGCCCTGGAGCTGCCACGTTATCTCCCATTCCAGCCCCCACTTCTAACACCAGGACAAATGTGAGCACCCGCTCTCAAACTGCTGATTTTGGGGTTTATTATCTAAGCCATGTTTGTAGAGACGTTGATCTATAAAATTCTACATTCTTACATATATTTCCCACAGAGTTTTGGGAGGAAAGAGCGCAGTTCTCCTGGCACCCTCCTGAGCCCTCCCTGGCTGAGCTGTTTTCTCCAGGCTCTCTGGGAAGCACCAGGAGTGTTTCCCACATTTCCCATGTTTCCCACATTTCCCATGTTTCCCACGTGCAGTGGTCACTGATCAGCCACTCAGGGCCCTCCTGGGCTCCAGCACATCCACCCAGCACGGCTCTCGTGAGGGCGTTGTGCCCTCAAGGAGCTGAGCTCTGTTTGTTTGTGCCTTGTGGAAGGACACAGCCTGTTCAGTGGGAAGCGCCGTTTGTTTTGCTTCGGGCGCTGTTGGGCCCAGGCTGATGGATGAGCAGAGGGGTGAGGGTGAGGAAGGGAGTCCTGCGCTGCAGGAAACATCACATCCCTGCTCCTGTGGATCTGGATTTTTATTTTCCAGAGGTCTGGTTCTGATCTTCAGCTTTGCAAAGAAATGCTTTTCTTCCCCTGGGAGAATCAGAGTCACTGAGGTTGGAAGATCCCCCTGAAACCATTGAGTCCAACCCTTCGCCAGCACTGCCAAGGTCACACTGACCATGTCCCCAAGTGCCACATCCACGGGCTTTTAAATCCCTCCAGGGATGGGGACTCCATCCCTGGGCAGCTGTGCCAGGCCGGGCAACTGTTTCAGTGAAGAATTGTTCACAATATCCACCCTGAGCCTCCCCTGGCCCGGCCTGAGGCCGTTCCCTCTCCTCCTGTCCCTGTTCCCTCCTGCCAGGGAGTTGTAGGGTCAGTGCTGCTCGTGGGGACAAAGCCCCCGGGGTTTTTGCAGGGTTTGTGAGCCGGAGGTTCTGTGCGTGGGTGCAGCTCCCTGTGCTGACACACCCGGAGCACCCGCACCCTCCACACTCCCCACCATCCCCGATGGCTCAGCAGCCACCCGGAGTTCACCCGGAGTGACTCCAACCCTCCCAGCGCCAGGGGCAGCCCTCCGGGGCCAGCTGGCTCAGTTCCTGGGCAGCACAGCCCACCCCAGCTGCCCGGGCAAGGCGCTGCCCTTGCCTTCCTTCGGGCTGCAGGGTCCAGGCGTGACCAAGGCAGGTTCCGCTCCCAGAGCGGCCGGGCCCGGCTGTGCTCGCAGGTAGCCCCTGCCTCCCCTAATCCCTAATTATTGCCCGTCACTCTGCCCTGGAACCTTTCCTTGGCTGACAAGGTTTGCTTGCCAAGGCATTAATTTCCAGCTCCCGAAAAGCCTGTGCCGTGTGGCTCAGACACGTGGCCTTGCTCCCCACGCTGCTCTGCTGGGAAAACGCGGCTTTATAATCTGACAGTCCATAAATGAAGCAATTTTGTGCCAAATAGCAGCCTCTGACAAACTCCCTGCATGAAAGTCTTCTTCCTTTAGTGTGACATTTCACCACCTCTTTTTCTTCAATATTTCTGACATTTTTCCCATTATTGCGATGAAGTTCTGAGGAAGGAAGAAACTCATCGCTCACTCTCCTTGTGGAAAGGATGAAAAGGGAATGCAATGGAAATTAGAGGGCAAGGTAGCTAAACTGTGGTAGCCAAGTGGAAGATATTGGGCAGCAGATTAGTGCCTATGTAGATGTGATAATAATTGTCATGAATGCTGATGGGATCAGATCAACGCTGCAATGGAATTACCTGGAAAAGCAGCAGACGGGATTGGCTGTGTTTCCTGAAGGGGGTCCCACTCCCGTGTTTCTGAGTGGTAGTGTTGTGCCTCAGCTTCTGGCATTTTGCACCAGGAAGCCGACCCTGGGCTCTGCCAGTGATGCCATGATGATTTTTTGCCTTTTCTTTTATACCCCTTTTATACCTTTTTACAACTTCTGTATTCTTAGTGCTTTTTGCTGACATCCTTGGACTTGTTTGTCGAACTATGAGACTCAACATTTTAGAGGCTTCGTAGTTCGGGATCAGAGTGCCCCAGACCCCAAGGTCCTCTCCAGAACACATTTTGTAAACTGAGACAGAACCATCCAGGGGAAGGTTCCTTGGGGAGGGGGGCTCACTCGAGCCTCTCACTGGGGAATCTTTGATAGATCTGCTAATTAGTAACACCTATAATGTGATACCAGATCTTTTGGGGGTGCATTGCGAGGTGCATGGAGGGGCATTCGACCTGGACGTGGTGCACCTAAGGATCCTTAAAATAAACACCAAGGCAAAATCCCTTTTTCCCTCCTAACCGTGTTTGACTCTTGATTTTAAGACCAGGAAAAGGCATCACCAGCAGCTGGGAATGCAGACATCAGGGCATTCCCAGGATAACCTGTCTGTATTTGTTGTTTGTCTGTAACAAATCTGTGCAGTGTGCCGGGCAGGACTGGTGAAAAAATCCAGTTTCATTCCATTCCCATTCTGGCAGCCATGGAACAGGCTCTGCACAGTTTCCAGTCCCCCCCAGGTCACTTTGCCATGTCACCAGGGCTGGCACGGAGCAGAACCCGGCTCCTGGCTGCTCCCACTGGCTTTGGAAGCCGTCACCTCTCCAGAGCTTAAATCGCTCTCCTCAGAGGTGGGAGAATTTTTCTGCTTTGTCACATTTGAATGGTTTGCCGTGTGAACATGACTTAAAATACCTCCCTGTTGGCTCTTTGATTTCAAATTTGGGATAGCGACAGCTGCTCTGCTTCAGTTTGGTTTTGCTGAGTGCCTGGCCAGCAGCAGGTCACACGAGAGGGCAATGGTGGTGTCACACCCTGCATGGAGGGATTCCTCTTTTGAAGTTCACTTTTGTCTGCAGAGCATTTGCAGGGGCAAGGGGCCAAGAACTTCTGGAAACTGAGGGGGAAAAGTGGGTCAGTCCTGCTGAGACAATATTTAAAAATCCCCAGGAATCCCGATGCAGAGGCAAGTGACTTATTGACTGTGGTTTCTATGCCACAGGGCATCTGGACAAATGCCCGGCAGCAATTATTTAATACATGTGTAGAATCAATTATTTTGCTCCATCCCTGGAAGTGTCCAAGACTGATTGGACAGGGCTTGGAGCAACCTGGGATAGGGGAGGGTGTCCCTGCCCATGGCAGGGGGTGCAATGGGATGATCTTGAAAGTCCCTTCTGACTCAAACCACTTTGTGATTCTCTGATGTAATAAAAAACCAAAATTATTTCAAGATTTCTCCCAGATTTGTAGAGATTTCCTCAAATTCTGAGGATTTGTGCTACAAGACAACCCTGCTGAGCACCAGTTCTGCATGGAATTACAGGATATCCTGGGCTGGAAGGGACCCACAGGGATCATCCATTCCAGCCCCTGGCCCTGCCCAGACACCCCAACAACCCCACCCTGGGCATCCCTGGCAGCGCTGTCCAAACGCTCCTGGAGCTCTGGCAGCCTCGGGGCCGTGCCCATTCCCTGGGGAGCCTGGGCAGTGCCCAGCACCCTCTGGGGGCAGAACCTTTCCCTGATCTCCAGCCTGACCCTGCCCTTCCTTGCGTGGTTCTATAAAAGGCCGTATAAAATCATTCTGCTGGAGTTTTCCTGCTGGATTCTTGCTGCCAGGTGAGGGAGGAGGGGCCTGTCCTTCATCTCAAATGACTCAGGCGAGGCTGGTGGAGGAGGAAGAACCGAGGAGGATGGCAGCAGGCAGAGCAGGGACTGTGCAGGGGTCAGACACATCCCCTCCTGTCCCTCACACCTCCTCCCCTGGCTCCCGTGCCTGCAGCAGGGTGAGCACAGGACGGGCAGGAACATGGAACTTCTCCCTCAGGAAGCATCTGACTCCTCTTCCTCCCACAGAGTGAAGTCTCTGAGGATGGTCAGACCAATCTGACCATGTTTTAATTAAACTCCACTTACAGTGATCAGTTCTGTGGATTTTTGTTGTGCTCAGCTGGGGGAAGGAGAAGGATGCTCATGTGCTTAAGCATCCCCCTAAATGTTCATTTAGTTAAATCCTGCACATGTATTTGACTTTCAGCACAACAATAGTGATGCAATTAGTTCTCTGGATTAGCACAAAGCCTCCAGTGCTGGCTGTTTGGAGAACACAAAGCCAGCACTGGCATTCCCAGCGGGTTGCACTTTAATGAGGATTTGCATCTCTAATTTCACTCCCAACTTTTTTTAAAGTGCTTTTCCATAGGTAAAAACTTAGGGAAGAAATGCTGCCTGTGCTCTCGAGAAACAAACTGATTTTGGAGATGGCCACAGTTGCTCAGATCATCCTCTAAGCCTGGATCTCTGGAAGTGTCCAAGGCCAGGCTGGATGGGTTCGGAGCACCCTGGGATAGCGCAAGGGTTCCCTGCCCATGGCAGGGATGGGATGGGATGGGATGGGATGGGACGGGCTGCAAGGACCCTTCCAACCCAAACCATTCTGGGATTCTGTGACATCCTTTGATCATCACATAATTATTTTAACTTGTCACTTTTCACTGCCATGGAATTAATTTTAAGATGGAATGTAGTGGGTTTGGTCTCTTTTGTATTTCAGACTCAGCTGTCTGATACTTTGCCTTCTGTGAATGGTTTTTTTGGCATCTGGGGAAAGCAAAACAAGCTGAAAAACAGAAGCAGAAAACAGAATACAAAACTGCAAAGCCATTTGAGACAGCCCGTGTTCTCTCCAGTCATCTACATTGTTATGTTGATTTTAAATATCCAGGCAGGGAATATATCCCTAAAACATTTCTTTTTCTGATGGAAAAATAATGGATTTTAATACAGTACATAAATTCTCCTTTTATTCCTACTTTTACTGAAATAGTACCTCGACATTTTCCTGTTTGCAGAGTAATGCTGTGTGGGTAAGGGTGGGGGTCGCTGTTTATTTTAACTACGTGTTTTCAAGTTTCTAACAGGGATCTAAAAATCACCCAGGTTATGTAATTAATCCTCTTTCTGCAGTGAAATATTGAAAATATGTTTGCAGAATCTTGGTCATTTTTCAGAATTCTTGTATTACAACCTCCTTGTCCGTACCTGTAGGTGCACACACATATAAATATTCACACATGCACGCAGAGTTCCCTTTAACTTCTCTTTTTTGTGCCTGGGAGCTGGAAGGCCCTGAGAGTGAGAGGAGCAGGCAAGGTCTGGGGGAGATTCCCACTCCTGTTGCCTCAGCTCATCCAAATTTTGCTCGAATGAGGACAGACTCTGTGTGGCACAGGGACTTCTTCCCTCCTGGGCCACGTGTGACTCCCCAGAGACTCTTCACATCCACCTTGGGGCTGCTCCAAAGCTCCATCACCGTGTCCAAGGCACACACTCTGGAAGGTGGGGCCATTTCCCCCTGGCTTTGTTGTGAGCCTTTCTTTTCTAAGCATTTTGCTTTCCAGGAAACACAGCAGAACTAATTTCAATCATCACTTTGGCTGAATCGATTACAGAGACTTTGTGTGTTCCCAGAATTTTGATTAATGAGTAAAACCAGAAGTCACTTTTCCTCTCTGTCCTTTCATGGACCCTGATTATCATTGATTTCTCCACTCGAACCGCGCTGTCCACGGCCACTGGAGCCCCTCACGCTCGTGGCTGCCACATCTCAGAATTCCCTTCATGAGGAGAAGCTTCATCAGCTTTCAGCCAAATGCTCATTTCTCTGACCAGCTGCTTTTTGCTGCTCTGTGTCACAGAAGGTCCAGCTGTAAAAAAAGCGAAAAATGTATCCCCAAGGCAGCCAGGGTCCATCACATCCAGCATTTCCGTAATGACCAAAAAGGAACCAGCAGTTTCTTTTCAAGGAGTCTCTTTTCCAATGCCTTGCACAGCACAGGCTGCATTGCCTTGAGATGCTGTGGGAAAGCCATGGGAGACACTGCAAAACCCCAGCCAGGGCCGTGAGAAACGATCCCCCTGCTCCTGCCCCGTCCCTGGGCACCTGCTGGAGCCCTCTGCCATCTCTGCCCCGAAGCACCCAGGGTTTGTGCCGGCGAGCTGAGCCCAGGGCTCTGCTTTTCCCCAGCAACATCTCCTGGCTTCTCTCTCTGTGTTTGTCTGTTCTTGGTGTCGAGTTCTGATTTTGTCGTCCTTCACCTGACGCTGCTGGGGGTGAGGGAGGGCTCAGCAAACAGTGAGGAAGGTGGGAAACGATGCACTGGAGAGGGCTCCCATACTGCTGGGGCTGACCTGGGGCAGTGCTGGGGCTGAGCTGGGGCAGTGCCGGGGCTGTGGGGCAGTGCTGGGGCTGTGGGGCAGTGCTGGGGCTGTGGGGCGGTGCCAGGGTTGTGCTGGGGCAGTGCTGGGGCTGTGGGGCAGTGCTGGGGTTGTGGGGCAGTGCCGGGGCAGTGCTGGGGCAGTGCCGGGGCTGTGGGGTGGTGTGAGGGCTGTGGGGCCCTGTGCCCTGACTTGTCCTGCCCATGGACAGATCACCCAAGGTCCCACACCTCAGGGAGGTGTTGAGTAAAACCCAAATGGATGTTGGATCTCTGCTCCCTGGGACAGGGACAGCACCCAGGGAGCGGCGGGAGCTGGGCCAGGGCAGGGTCAGGCTGGAGATGAGGGAAAGGTTCTTCCCCCAGAGGGTGCTGGGCACTGCCCAGGCTCCCCAGGGAATGGGCACGGCCCCGAGGCTGCCAGAGCTCCAGGAGCGTTTGGACAGCGCTGCCAGGGATGCCCAGGGTGGGGTTGTTGGGGTGTCTGGGCAGGGCCAGGGGTTGGATCTGCTGATTCTTGTATGTCCCTCTCGCTCAGGACATTCCCTGATTCCGGGACTCTGTGAGGCTGCAGTATTCACAAGCAGCAGAATTCCATCCCCGCTTCCACGTGCTCCCACCTTGCAGTGCTGCAGAAGCTCCGAGGTGCTTTCCCACTCTGTGACATTTCAAGTGACACGGAAAACAGAACAACCAAAACCTGAGATTTCCTGTAATATCCATCCAGAACAACTTATCACCAGTGACTGAAAAATATAAAACATTTTTTGGTCAATAATGGATTGATTTAAATATTTTGAATAAGTTTAATGGAGTTTAAATTATATCTGGTACACTCAACTATTCTAATAAGACAGGAAATTTTGGAAAAAACTTGATACAAGAATAATTTATGTGGCTGCTTTCTACATTGCTGTGCAGTAAATCAGTGAGAATGGATGGAAGTGATTTTTACAACTCCTCTCTCTGAGGACTGTTACAATGAAAACTCCTTTTGAAGGTCAGCAGGTGGTTTTAGTTCAGCCTCCCTCAGTGCGTTCAGGATTTAAAGCTCTTAAATGGCAAAAAGCAAATTTATTTTTTCTACCAGGAGAGTATTTTAAATCACTTTAAATACCAGGAGAGATTTATTCCAGTTTGTGGGATCCCATAATTAGTGCTGTAGAATAGAGAAACCTGGGTTTTGCCTAGGCAAGTGCAGAGAGGGATGTGCCTCAAATCCCAGCTCTTGCTGAAGTTCCTGTGGTTCAGTTTGGTTCAGACCTGGAGCGGGGAGTGCAAATGATTCCATGGGATGTGGGCAAGGTTTGCTTTCCCCTCTCTGTCCTTTGCCTCTGTGTTTGTGCCTCTCTCTGTGCACAGAGAGAAGATGAACAAGGAGATGTGTCCAAGGCTGATCCTCCAGAGGCCATGTCAGCCCAGATCACATCCATCCCCTCCCCAGCTGCCCACAGTCCCGAGGGAGCAGGAGGGACCCCGGGCACAAAGCCCCCGTGAGGGCAGGGTGGCTCCTGCCCGTCCCCGGCAGCGAGCCGGGCTGGGAGCACCCGGCAGCCCCTGCTCGTGCTGGAGCCACCCGTGGGGGGATGTTCCCCACATCTCCTGGGGACCTCTGGCAGTTCCCTGTTCCCTGCCCAGAGGCTGCTTCCTGAGTGGGAGCTGGACAGCCTGTTTATTATCCAGCTCTCATCGGGGTCTCTCTTCTCTCCCTTTTGTCAGGACAGTTGTTTCACGTTCCCTTATGGCGGCCTGGCCCCAACAAGGGCCTGCATGCCCAGGGATGGCACCAGCATCTGCAGGGGCTCTTTTCCACACAGGATTCCTCAGGATCTGCCTGGGGTTGGATGAGGAATGTGCTTTCCATTTGGTCTGTGCTGACAGGGAGACAGGGCACCAGAGCTCATCCACGAGCACACCATGCAAGGAGGCTCCTGGCAAATGGCAATTACACAAGGGGATTTCACATCTTTCCTCCTCTTATTTCCTGATCTGTTCTCATTAAGAAAAAAAGAAGAAGAAGAAGAAGAAGAAGAAGAAGAAGAAGAAGAAGAAGAAGAAGAAGAAGAAGAAAATAATGAAGAAGAAAAAAAGTTCAGTTTCTGTTGAAGCGAGCTGTGTGTTCTTGTTCTGCAGGAGGGAGCGTGGCGGGGTCATCGTTAGCAGATGTCTCAGACAAGCGGGAGTTTGATCCAGCAGCCCTCGGAGGATGAGGCACCGCCCTCTGCCAGGGCTCCTCTCTGCCCACTCTGCCTCACGCCCTCTCTGACCATCCCCTGAACAGCGCGCCTCGGTACTTTCAGAAAAAATCCCTTCCAGCGACTTGGGAGACTTCGTTCCAGCAGGCACAGGCACAAGAATGAATTGAAAATTCCTGTTCCAAATTAGAAACCCGGCTTTGCCGGCGAAGCTGATCAAACAGAACAACCTGCTGTGGAAATGGGAGGAGCGCGCCCATTGGCATCTCTGCCTCAGGACGGATTTTTCTCTAGGATGACACGCTTGATCTCAACACAACCTGTCAAGTGTGATACAGGGCAAGTGCTGGAATCAAATATCCTGTCACACAGCCCAGGTCGTATCAGCCGAGATAACAGCTCCTTCCTACGGGACATCACGGCGGGAGACGGCTCCTGCATGACAAAGCTCCCGGAGCTGTGAGTCACCGCTCCCACCTCAGCTCCGCGCTCGGAATAGACGCTGTCTGCTTCGGGGGTTGTTGTTTCTTTTCTCCCTTTCCCCATAAACATTTTGGAGGAGTGGGCAGGAGGAAAAGCTTCGCTGCAAGGCAGAGCCACCGTGAGCAAGGGGATGGAGAAGCGATACTGTAAAAACGCGGGGGCGGTGGCAGACCAAACCCGCACGGGGACTTGGGGGGACTTGCTGGAGAGCTCCTGCCGTGCTCCGTGTTCCATTTCCACCCGAAGTGCCCCGGGCACCTGGCCCGGAGCCGGGAGGAGCCCACACTGCGGCCGGGCCCCTCTCCCAGCCTGCTGGGCAAACACCGCAGCACCACGGAGAGAGCGCTCCCGGTGCCTGCCAGGGAATGGCCAGCCCGGAAAGGACGGGATAAAATCCCTTCCCCACTGGAGCTCCTCCCGCCAGCCCCCTCCAAAACAAACGAACTGAAACCAGCAGACTTTAATCTTACACTTTTGAAGACATTTCCTTGGATGCTTTAGAGCAGTGGCAAAGTGGGAAGCGGTGCAGCACCGGTTGCAGGGAGTGCAAATAACCCGACCCCGCGGGTCCCTGGGTCCGCTGTGCCTGTGGCGCTGCAGCTGGATCCCCGCATTCCAACAGTACCGTCCCAGCCCATGGCTCCCATCCCAGCCTCTGGCCCCTCACAACTCTGCAACTACTGAGGAACTTTCTTCATATTCCCATGTATTAATAGGGGATTTTTTTGTTGTTGTTTTCCTGAAGCAAATTTCCTATTTCTGTTCTTACCTGCTTCTTCCACATTATTCTCTCATGGTTTGCCCTTACAGGTCCATGCTCCTCTTGATGGCCTGTGGAGCTTCCCAAGGGCTGTGATGGGGGCACCTTCTAGATGAAATAACTATAATCAAATAAAGAGAAATAGTTCTTACATAAATAGCCGATACAAAAGCAGAACCTTTCCATGGAAAGGCTAAAGGACAGGCTTAATGATGAACGAAACAGACTAACTAGAGGTTGCATAACTGATTAGCATCAAAATGCAGGAATGTTTTAAAGCCAGACAAGTTGGTCAGCGCAGCGGTTCCAGGCGCCAGCAGCTCACCCAGCAGAGCCAGGGGAATCCGGGGTTTGGGCTGGTCCTGTCCCAGTTGTAACCAGTCTGTTTGCTGGTGTGAGTGCTGGCACTGCTGGGCTGGGTGTGAGTGCTGGCACAGTGCTGGCACTGCTGGATGTGAGTGCTGGCACTGCTGGGCTGGGTGGGCACGGGGGGCAGCCCTGGCAGGACTGGCCCATCCTGCTGGGGGATGTGCTCCTGCTCATTCCCATCCCTCCCTGCCGCTCCCTGCCGGTGCCTGTGCTGAATTTCTGCTGGATGGATTCATCCCAGGCCCTCCTCTCCCAGGGCACAAGGTCAGGCCGATACAATGAGCCCATCTCCCTGCTCGGGTGCTGCCTGAGCTGCAGACACTGCCCAGCCTGCTCAGGGCTCAGGGGGACATCAGAAACACAGCAGGAACTTCATCCCAACACTTCTTGGCTGCACAGGAAGGACTCAGCTGCTTTGCTTGTGTTCATTTGGAATGCAAGGTGATGTAAGAATAGAGAGTTACCCACAAAGACTGACAAACAAACTAACTAAGGACACTCAGGGATGGCTGGGGCTGAGGTCTGGAATGGCTGGGATTGAGGTCTGGAGTGGCTGGGATCAGGGTCTGGAATGGCTGGGATTGAGACCTGGAGTGGTTGGGATCGGGGTCTGGAATGGCTGGGATTGAGACCTGGAATGGCTGGGATTGGGGTCTGGAATGGCTGGGATTGAGACCTGGAATGGCTGGGATTGAGACCTGGAGTGGTTGGGATCGGGGTCTGGAATGGCTGGGATTGAGACCTGGAATGGCTGGGATTGGGGTCTGGAATGGCTGGGATCAGGGTCTGGAATGGCTGGGATTGAGACCTGGAATGGCTGGGATTGAGACCTGGAGTGGTTGGGATTGGGGTCTGGAATGGTTGGGATTGAGACCTGGAATGGCTGGGATTGAGACCTGGAGTGGCTGGGATTGGGGTCTGGAATGGTTGGGATTGAGACCTGGAATGGCTGGGATTGAGACCTGGAGTGGTTGGGATTGGGGTCTGGAATGGTTGGGATTGAGACTTGGAATGGCTGGGATTGAGACCTGGAGTGGTTGGGATTGGGGTCTGGAATGGTTGGGACTGGGGTCTGGAATGGCTGGGATCGGGCTCTGGGGCTGAGGCACTGCCTCAGGCAAGTGTGGGGTCCTGCAAGCACAGGATAGAAACTAAAGGGAAGCCTGCCCTCGCTGTCCCCAGTGTGTGTGTGTGTATGTGTGTGTGTACCTGGACATTGCTTCACACTTCCTAGAAGAGAAAGGAGCTAAACGCTGCTCCCAAATTCACAAACACTAATGAGGGGTGCTTTAACTGCCCCTGTGAATGAGACAGGTAAAAACTTTCCAGAATTCCTTTGCTTGGTGACTTCCTGGAACAAGGACTTACAGGGTTTTTCATATAATGCATGGGAAACAAAATACTTCTTTTGCTATGTTTTGATAGATAAAATGAGAGAAATACTAAACCCATCAGGCTGGGATGAGTCCAATTGTGTATATTGGTTCCTTGGGGCTGAAAGAGTAAGACTGTGTAACTCAGGTGTTTTATCATCTGTCTTCCTACCTACCTTCCCTCCCACCTACCTTTCTGCCTATCCATCCATTCATTTATGCATCTATTCATTTATCCATCCATTCATTTATGCATCTATTCATTTATCCATTCATTCCTTTATCCATCTGTTCATGTATCCATCCATTCATTTATCTGTCTGCCTACACACTCACCTCCGTACTCACCTCTCTGCCCATTCTGTGTGCAGGACACCTACAAAGAGATTGATCCCATGGAAGTTCCAAGGGAAACACCTGAAGCAGTAAATTCCCTCTCCCTCTGCCCAAAGCCCGTTTCCCTGAGCAGAGCTGGGCTCATCCCACAGGTCCTTCCAGGTAAGGCTTCTGGGAATGGCTGCAGGAGGCAGCCCGGGTGTGGGGCGGAGCTGCCCCAGCTGCCCAGCGCCGGGCAGCAGCCTCGGGACCAGCCTCGGGAGCGGCATTTGGAATTCCGCAGCGCTTTCACCCAGCCGATGGAAATCTCCTGCATAATGAGAAGATACACTTGGAGATTTGCCTGGCTGAGAGGAATCCTACTGATTAGGAGCTGTGGCATTTGGGAGAGAAAAGTCTGAATGGATCCTCTCGCAGCCGTGGCAGGTGATGCCAAACGCGATGAGCACGGGACCGTCCTTGGCCGCTGTCACTCAGGGTTATTGGAGCACTGTGCTGACACAGCTGCCGAGGAGGAGATGCAGTTATTGATGCCCATGGAGCAGACAGATTTCCTGGCAGCCCTGGGCAGACACAGTCGGGCCCAGCCACAGCGGCCTTGGGAGCTGGGAAAGTGCTGACACGGAATGGGGGTGGCACAGCCTTGGCTACACTCAGACTCTGTCCATGAGAACCTGCCATGCAAATTTTAAACCCACAGATTTTCTATAAATTAAACACAGAAGGCAGAAACGTAGTGCAGAGTCTCTGCTAACTATATCCCAGTTTCAGCTTGATTTAAAGAAGATGCTGCTTTATAATCATTCTGATGCTCTGATTCTGATTTTTCCAAATTCTCTCTTCCAGAGCATCACCTCTGTTTCCCACCCGCAGGGGACATGAGATGTTTGGTGACAATAATTGCCTTCAATAATTGAAAACTTCTTTAAATCCTTAAACCAGTAAACATTTCTTCTGGGCTGTGGTGTCACTGGATTACAGGTCTCCACTCCTCTGAAGGGTTAAGAATCAAAAACCACAGCTGGGAATGGTGCCAGATTGGCCAAAATGGGGGAAAACCCACCAAACCCCACCCACGTTTCTGGTTTTATGTCCTTTTTCTTTTTTTTTAATAAAATATCCTGCCCCCTCAGAGGAGGAAGCCTTGGAGCCTGTGGCCCAGCAGAGCAGGGAGGTTTTATGAGAGGTGAATGTGTTTTTGAGTAGCCATCGGGAGGCGAGGGATTGAAATTCTCTGTAGCACATGTAGCAACGCAGAGAGATAAAACAGCCTTAAAAGCACGGGAAAAACAACAAAACCGAAGGAGCTGAATGGAATTTGCTCCCGACAGCTGCTCGGTGCCGCCGCTCGCTGCTGGTGAGAGCTGCTCACGCACAGGATTTTGTTTCCTCAACCCCGTCTCTAAGTCGCAGCAAAAACAACACGAAAGATCCCTCCTTAGCCACGAAGCTCCTGGTCTGCATGGAGACATCCCGGGGCATTTGCATGTGAGTGCTGCGCTCCTCAGACAGCGCTGGGCGCACCTCGGTCCCGCCGCTGCTGCAGGGGGGGAAGGAGCTGCTCGGGCCCCACTGGGCACAGCCTGGGCTGGGGCAGAGGTTCGGGGGCACCGCCCCGCAGAGTGACCACCCCAGCCAGGAGACAGAGCACTGGCACCTTGGGAAGCCGGCGGGCACTCCAGGGGTTCCCACGCTGCATCCCAGGGTTCCGGCCAGGGAAGCCCTGAGCAGCCAGAGCTGAAGCCCTCGATGAGGGATGGAAACAAGGAGGTTGGCTCCTCATCGCCGCAACATCTAAAAAGCACGGTCTGACTGTGCTTTTTCTCCTAACGGTGCAGGAAATGCTGATCTCCTGTCATATCACGGAGTCACAGGATCACTGAGGTCGGAAGAGGCCTCCAAGACTCCAAGCTGTGCCCGATGCCCACCTTGTCCCCAGCCCAGAGCTCTGAGTGCCACCTCCAGGAATTCCTTGGACACCTCCAGGGATGGGCACTCCAAACCTCCCTGGGCAGCCCCTGCCAAGGCCTGACCACCCTTTCCATGGGGAAATTCCTGCTGAAATATTGATACAATATTGGCATCTGTGAGACTGTGATCGGCCGCTCCCCAGTCACCCCTCATTTCCTTTGCCGTGTGGGTTGGGCAGCAAGGAGCTGTGCCTGATTTAGCAAAGATCAATTTATCCCTGGTGGAGTTATTTCACTGTTCAGCACCATTTTTTGGTAGTAAATTTCATTTACTTTTGACTGTTGACCAAGGGAGAATTGACACCTATCCACGTCTTTTAAACACCATTAACCCAGTGGTGGAACAAACATAGAGAAGCCCATTAATTCAAATATACATAATCAAAAAGTCATGCAAGCTAAATTAGATATACAGTTAGAGCAAGAGATGCCATCTGTTCAAACTTTCTGAGGGCTAAAGTAACTGAGATGAAGCCAATTTTGGTAACAATAATAAAATTATGCTGCGGAATTACAGGCTCTGTGTCTCACAATTTATTCCCTTTCTCTGAAATTACTCTCCTAAATCACATGAATACAATCACCTTCATCCGTACATTGTTCTGCTTTTCTTTTGACTATTAAATCCACCAACCTTTGTCGGTGAAAAGCAGAACAGAAGCCGCGGAGCTGCTGAAACGCCGTAGGAAAACGTGTCATTAATTTCCCGAGAGCAGTAATTTCAAATATTTTACACGCTTCCTTCAGCCGGTCACCACTTGTTCAACACAAGCAAATCAGCGTTAAATTACAGCGCTGACCCTTGGGTCCAATCCCTGGAACGCTGCTGGGTTTGTGGCTCTGGCGCTGTGTCTCACAACCGCGGAGCGGGGCTGCTCCGCACCCCAGCGGGCCCATCAAACCGAGCACTTGGGAGAGTCCTAAGCAAAAAAATCTTTTGTTGTTAGAATAATTTAATGCTTCAGACATGAAAAATGTCAGCTGGGTAATGCAGAGGTGGGAGGAGGGTGGCTGCGGTTCCTCCGGGGTGCGCGGTTGTGCCACGGCTGTGCCAGCGATGTCCCCAACCTGCGGCCGAGCTGGGCCCCCAGCTGGGTCCTGTGCCCCGACCCCAACCCCACAGCTGGGCTGCAGCTCCTGTGGGACCTGGTTCCTGTGGGACCCAGCTCCTGTGGGACCAAGCTCTTGTGAGACCCAGCTCCTGTAGGATTCAGCTCCTGTAGCATCCAGCTCCTGTGGGACCTGGTTCTTGTGGGACCCAGCTCCTCTGGGACCCAGCTCCTCTGGGATCTGGCTCTTGTGAGACCGAGCTCCTGTAGGATCCAGCTCCTGTAGGATCCAGCTCCTGTGGGACCTGGTTCTTGTGGGACCCAGCTCCTCTGGGACCCAGCTCCTCTGGGATCTGGCTCTTGTGAGACCCAGCTCCTGTAGGATCCAGCTCCTGTAGGATCCAGCTCCTATGGGACCTGGTTCTTGTGGGACCCAGCTCCTGTGGGATCCAGCTCCTGTGGGATCCAGCTCCCCTGGGACCCAGCCTCCCTGGGACCCAGCTCCCCTGGGACCCAGCTCCTGTGGGATCCAGCTCCTGTGGGACCCGGCTCCTGTGGGACCTGGCTCCTCTGGGACCCAGATCCCCTGGGACCCAGCTCCTGTGGGATCCAGCTCCTGTGGGATCCTGCTCCCCTGGGACCCAACCTCCCTGAGACCCAGCTTCCCTGGGACCCAGCTCCTGTGGGACCCGGCTCCTGTGGGATCCAGCTCCTGTGGGACCCGGCTCCTGTGGGACCCAGCTCCCCTGGGACACAGCTCCTGTGGGATCCAGCTCCTGTGGGACCCAGCTCCCCTGGGACACAGCTCTTGTGGGATCCAGCTCCTGTGGGATCCTGCTCCCCTGGGACCCAGCCTCCCTGGGACCCAGCCTCCCTGAGACCCAGCTTCCCTGGGACCCAGCTCCTGTGGGACCCGGCTCCTGTGGGACCCAGCTCCCCTGGGACACAGCTCCTGTGCGATCCAGCTCCTGTGAGGCCCGGCTCCTGTGGGATCCAGCTCCTGTGGGACCCAGCTCCTGTGGGACCCAGCTCCTGTGGGATCCAGCTCCTGTGGGACCCGGCTCCTGTGGGACCCAGCCTCCCTGGGTTGTCCATTGTTAACCAGAACCCTGGAGCAGGAAGGGCAGCTCGGGCAGGGGAAAAGGCTCTTGGCTCTCACTGAGCAGCCCCACCGTGGTGGGTGTTCCAGAGTGACCCCCTCTCCCAGATCCCCAGCTCTTCCTCCTGCTTTGTGTGACTGCAGTTCTCTCCCAGAGCAGGAACTGGGCCTGCTCATTATTCTTTTAATGTTTCAACCATTTTTATCTTTCTTCCTCCCTCCACTGCAATGTTCAAACCTGACAGTCATGGGGTTTTTTTTTTTTTATTATAAATATGTTTCCACTAAAAGCCTCTGGTCTCAATATTCCTGTGGGGAACAATACATCTGAAAAATAATTTTACCACCGAGTACTTGATCCTTGACACAAACGCACTTCCAGGACACGAAGGAATGCAGGTGATCTGTCATCTTCCCTCGGAATTTCAATAGCGAGTGGCATTTCCTGGGCACGGGGAGGTGAGCAGGGGCTGTGCTGCGGGAAGGGTTTGGAGTGTGACCCTGGATCGGGAGCACAGCCGGGTGCCTGCCTGGAATGTCAATGGCTCCAGCCACGGTGCTGCAACATTTATCTTTTGTCCCCAGAACACGAATCTCTCCTGCTCTCAGCCTCGTGTTTCCTTCTGAAGAGCAATTTCTGACACTGCAGAGCGTTTTTTATCCCCAGTATTTTTATCCATTGTGCGTTGTCTTTCTCATTTTTCGGGAATTCTTCTCCCCGAGGTTCTTGCATATTTATTAGTGCAGGGGTTGGGAGCCAGAGCGGGTGTCAGACCATGATGTCAGCCATAAAACCTGGGACGGAGGAGAATTCATTTTTTCCTCTTGGACAGCCACGAGCGGGTGCCACAGCAGCTGAGAATATGTGAGCCAGCATTAAAGCATTCCCAGATCAACCCAGAGAGGATATTTGGCATTTTTCATAGATATTTATGATTCTGCAGAATTAGCAAATCATATTTAAGTATATGAGTCTTTTTAGCCTGAAAACAAAAATAAAGCGGGAACAGCAATGTGTAAATCTAGAACACTGAAAATGAGTCAAGGGAGTTTACAAACCCTGTTTAAAGATGAATTTCTAATGAGATATGGCAATAAATTAATCCAGTGTGACTTGGGTAATCAACACAACAGCTCCAATTTATAACGAGGAGGGAGTGTAACTTTACTACAGGTTTTTGAGGGAAGTTGTAGGAAAAACTGTCAATAAAAACATTCAGGGCAAACTGCTGAGGACAATGTGGGTGTTTGTACCAGCCCCAAATAAAAACAGTGCTTAATACCCAAATAAAGACATTTAATCTCCAGGCTGCAGAGCCTTCCCAGGCCCCCGGAAGGTTGTGGAGCCTCATGTCCCAAAGCCCGACAAAGTGTGTCAGATTCCTTCCTCTGGCTTGGCTCTCTCCTATACCCCTGGGTCCTCCCTACACCATCCCTATTTCCCAATCCAAACCGCATTTCTCCTCCTTGAGTTCCCCTCTGTGTCACCCCGGGGTTAATTCTGAGCATAATCCAACCACACTTGAACCTGTCCCCTCTTGCTGCTGCCAGTACCCGGCCAGAGGGCGATGCCAGGGCCTGCAGACACTGTCACAGAGAGTTCCTAATTAAAAGAGCTGCTAAAAATCTTCAAGGACAATGTGATTAAAGATGGCTTTTCTTTTTTTTTTCTTCCCCCAGAATTTAGTGAGCGTAATAACCGGCTTACAAATAAATGGAGATGTAAATAAAGCAGGGTGCAGTGCCAGGGAGCGCGGGTGCCGGGACCGTTGTAATTGTAAAAGTTGCCACCGTGGTGAAAATAAATTACATTTATGCGATGTCTGTGAGTCAGACACTGGGCACGGAGTAACAGCTGAGAGGAAAAGCTTTCACAATTCTATTAACTGTAATGGATTTGGAGGTTCAAACACACCATTTATCATCCAAGGCCCACCCAAAATGAAAAGCAATATGTAGAGCTAATTAAATACCAGTGCCAGCAATTAACTGCTCCCCAGAGGTTCAGATTTCCCAAGATAAAGGAGTGGATGCCATTCAGAGTGGAACTCAGGCACCTCTGGCACCAGAGGAGCACTGCTGGGGACCCCACCAGGGCTGTGTCAGCTCGGGGGACCCAGCACAGGAAAGATGTGGAGCTGTTGGAATGAGCCTGGTGAGGCCACGAGCTGCTCCCAGGGCTGGAGCCCCTCTGCTCTGGAGGAGTGGCCTGTCCTGCCCGGGTCTGTGGCACTGATGAATCCCTTCATCCTTGGTCTGCACTGGAAATCCTGTTCCAGTACCAGACTCCTGTCTCTGGGCTGCACCAGGACTCTCGATGCTCTGCAGGCTCAGGCAGCAGCAGTGCAGAATTGAAGCTGAAGCCTGGATCCTCCCGGGACTGTGCTGGATGGATTAAACACATTTTTCAAATGCTCTTCTAAAGCTTCAAACCAGGAGAAAAGCAGCAGCTCGGATCTCTAGCAGGGGTGCCTTTATTTATCAGCTGGAATAAAGCTGATGCGTTATGCACTGGGGGAGGCAGAGGTGTTGCTTGAGGAGGGGCAGGGCTGGGTTCCAGCTCTGCCCAGAGCACCTGTGGGGCAGCCAGGAGACAGGAACTCCTGCTCAAGGGTGGCTGAGGGAGCAGAGGCAGCTCAGAAAGCCTCGAGCCAGAGTGTGTCCCCCAGCACAGCCTCGCGTGGCTCTCGCCGGAGGGGAGCCCTGGATCGAGTCCAACCTCTGATGAACACCCCACAGCCACTAAACAACGCCCACAGTGCCAGGTCTGCTTGGCTTTGGAACACTTCCAAGCATGTTCCCACAGCCCCGACCCTGGTGACAGAGACATTTCATAGAACCAGAGAATCCTGGAATATCCTGAGCTGGAAGGACCCACAGGGATCACCCAGCCCAGCCCCTGTCCCTGCACAGACACCTCAACAACCCCACCCTGGGCATCCCTGGCAGCGCTGTCCAAACGCTCCTGGAGCTCTGGCAGCCTCGGGGCCGTGCCCATTCCCTGGGGAGCCTGGGCAGTGCCCAGCACCCTCTGGGGGAAGAACCTTTCCCTCATCTCCAGCCTGGCCCAGCTCCAGCCACTCCTGGGTCCTGTCCCCATCCCAGGGAGCAGAGACTGGAGCTGCCCTCGGGAGGAGCTGCAGCTCTGGTGAGCTCTGCCCTCAGTCTCCTCTCCAGTCTCTGCTACACAGGGAGCTGCTTTTTAAAGCTACCTGGGAAGTCCTGGGCACCGATGGATACGAATAACCAGCTTTTACAGGCATCGTTCTCATCTCGGTTCCTCCAATTGAAAAATCTTTGGCTTTTATTTTATTTCTCTGTACTCTGAAGTGCTGGATTTGAATGGTGAATGCTTAAATGGGCTTGAGAGTGATGTTCGAAAGGAGATGAAGCAAATAGCCTAAAGTGCTCTCTTTAAAAGGAGATAACAATTATCAATGTCTGAAGGAAAGTAACGTATAAAAGTGATGCAAACTCCTTCCAGTGGTTATAATATAAAAAAATCAAAACAGCATAAAAATGAAGCTCTCACATTTAGCCAATTAACTCAATTAAATATATTGCTATGGGAAGATGCTGTAGAGAGGTTCACGATCTGCCAGGAGTGAGTTTATTGTGGTTAAAAAGCACCAGAGAAGGGGTGTGAGGGGCCCGGGGCGGGGTTCTGGAGGGTCAAGTCCTGCAGTGCCATCGGGGAGGGACCCATTCCTCGGTGCCCTGGGATCTCCAGCAGCAACAGGGGCCTGCAGGGGCACCCGATCAGTCCCATGGGGCTTGAGAGGAGACAATCCAAAACCTGGAGAACCTGGCAGCGTCCTCCTTGTTCCAGATCGGGGGCAGAGTGCAGGAAGGACTCTCAGAGACCTCCTCGGGGTTTGGTGACGAGAGGTTCCCCTGAGACACCTGTGAGAGCCAACCCCAGCAAAGTCCTACAGCAGCTTCCTGAGGGATCCCGCTCCGAATGAGCCGAGAGCAGCATTTCTGGGATGGGATGGCAGGGAAGGTCCCTGTGCTGCCTGGAGCCAGAGCAGCATTTCTGGATGTGCAGGGAAGGTCCCTGTGCTGCCAGATCAGCATTTCTGGGATGGGATGGCAGGGAAGGTCCCTGTGCTGCCAGATCAACATTTCTGGGATTGGGTGGCAGGGAAGGTCCCTGTGCTGCCAGATCAGCATTTCTGGGATTGGGTGGCAGGGAAGGTCCCTGTGCTGCCAGATCAGCATTTCTGGGATTGGGTGGCAGGGAAGGTCCCTGTGCTGCCAGATCAACATTTCTGGGATGGGATGGCAGGGAAGGTCCCTGTGCTGCCTGGAGCCAGAGCAGCATTTCTGGATGTGCAGGGAAGGTCCCTGTGCTGCCTGGACGATGGTGAGCGATGGATCAGGACAGGGGTCAGCAGTGGGCTGGGCAGGGCTAGGCAGGGCTGGACTCGGTGCCCTGGGAGGGCTTTTCCAGCCCCAGTGACTCTGACTGCAATCACCCTGGGAGGGCAGGACACCCCGAGGGTCAGAGAGCCAGCGGTGTCCTCTGGTTAGCAGAGCCTCATCCTTTCCCTCTCCCCTCCCTGCTTCCACATCCACAGCAACTTTGGGATTTATGGCTGTGGAGGGCTGCACCCACCATGCACGGTTTTCCAGGGAGAAGCCAATTCATCCTTTTAAATCACAGGGAGAGGACACATAATCATTTGTTATTGAACGGACAGAGAATAAATCAAACTCTGAACGCAACTCTAGGAAACACCACAGGAATGAGGGGGCAGGCGATGGGGAAGGAGGGACGAGCTCATGCTGTGGGACGAGGCTGGCAGAGGCGGCTGGGCTGGGGTGTGGCAGTGACACCGACGGCGACCATGGGGTGTGGGGGAAGCTGCTCTGTGCTTCCATCCACGAGCTGGTTACCGACTCCAGAGGCGCAGCTGCTGGGATCAGAGCACAGGGACCTGGGAGCAGCAGGAAGAAGAGGAGGAAATTCTGTGTCTTTGTCGCTAAATCAGCCCCGATTGATGGGAAGTGAAGGTGACACCTACAGGTAGATAGAAAGCACCTGTACCAGGTGCTGGGACGAGAGCAGGGCTGCATTCCACCGACATCCCCCTGCAGGCAGCTGTCTCTGCATCCTACGGGGAACTTCTTCCCCCCCGGCAATGCTCAGCACATCCACAGTTTGTACTGAATTCCAGGCGCAGTGGTGGGAACAGGGTGTTCTGTGAAGGAGGGCCATGGAGATCTGTTCCTGTGGAAAGAGACATTCTGACAGTGAATGTAAAGATAGAAATAGCACTGAATTCCCAAGTTCGTGTTGCCCCGTGCTGCTGTGCACAGCACTGCTCCACAAACTCCTGTCTTCTCTGCCCACAAAGAATCCCTGATTTTAGGAAGGAGTTCCTGGCTGGGAGGGTGGGGAGGGGCTGGGCTGGAATTCCCAGAGCAGCTGTGGCTGCCCCTGGATCCCTGGCAGTGTCCAAGGCCAGGCTGGACATTGGGGCTTGGAGCAGCCTGGGACAGTGGGAGGTGTCCCTGCCATGGCAGGGGTGGGATGGGATGGGCTTTAAGGTCCCTTCCAACCCAAAGCATTCCAGGATTCCATGATTCCCTCCCTGCACACCCTGGCAGAGGTGGGACATCTGCTGCCTCTTCCTCCTGTGTCTCTCTCCTGCTGGAGGAAGGAACTAATTAACAATTCCAAGCTTTCCAGTGGGCAGGGATGGGTTCACAAACTGTAAATTTACACAGAATTCACACTGAATTTTTGCAAAAGAAAAATAAAATTAGGACTTCAGAAAAAAGTGCAGCCTCGTTCTGCACTGGTCTCCCCCTTCCTGGCCTGCCACAAACCCTTCTGATTGACTTTTTAAGTTCATCCCCCTGTAGAAACTGCTAAATTAAAATGTTTCCACAGGAAACCACTCTTAATGCGAGTGTCAGACTCCTGGCAGAAATCCATTTTGCTCGGAGCAGTGACCAGGCTGCCAGAGCTCCGTTCCCAGCCCTCACACACACCGTGCTGGGCCATGCTCCACGTGCTCCATCATTAACTGGGGAGTGCCACAGCTCCTGCCAGGACAGCCACGGGCTCCTCCCGTCCTGCTCCACATCTGTGCTAAGCTGAGAGGCATTCATGGGAGCTGGACTTGTTCATATCCCACGATATTTAATTTATCTGCATAAAACTTTGATATATTGTGCCACATCAACACTGAAATCCCAATAATCAGTTACAAATCGTTATGATTGAAGCTCATCAGTGGCCTAAACGTTGTTCCAAGCTGCTTGTTGGGTGCAAGTGAGGCAGAACGGAGTTGTAAGTGCTGAAATCCACATTTGCATTGTTCTGCCATTGATTCCCTGGGCAGGAGGAGCCTCTGAGCCACGCAGGGATCAGCAGCAAGGACAGAAAGGGGAAGAAGGCAGGGAACTGCTGAGGAGGCAGAAGGATGAGCCCAGAGAGGCTGCTCAGAGCTGGGGGAGAGAGGAGCTGAAGGTCTGGCTGTGACAGGGAAGGTGTGTGCTGGTGTCTGTACAAACAATTCGGGTGAGGGGATGGGTGAGAAGGCTCTGAAATGGGTCTGGATGTCTGTCCCCACTTCCAGCCGCGGGTTTGTTCCAGAGCCCGCACAGTTCGGCTCCTGAAGCAGCCAAATGGGGCCGCACAAGCCTGAACTTCTGACCTTTGGGGTAAAATGCCAGGTTCAAGGGGGCATATGGGGCAGGCAGTTCGGGAAGGCTGCACCTTCCTGGTACCTCAGCAATGGGGACGGAAGAGGGCACCGTGCCCAGGAGTTTGGGGTAAAAGGAGGCTGCTCCCTCCAAAACCTCGAGAGACAAAACCCCGCGGGCTGTGCCCCAGGGGCCTCTCTGCCTTTGTTGGAATGAAGCTGCAGGACTCCTCCGGCTCCTTTATGGACACTGGCTTTTCCCAGCGGGATTTTCCGCACAGCTGGACAAAGCCCCGTGTCCCCTCTGTCCTCCCCGGTGTCCCAGAGGAGCAGGAGCAAATCCTCTGCGGGACCCCCCACCCAGCCCAGGGGGGCTGTCCTTGATGGGGGGACACCAGAGGGGCCTTGGTGGCTCCAGCCCTGGAGCTGTGCCCGGGAGCAGAGAAAAAGCAGCATAGAATCATAAAATCCCAGAATCCCAGAATCCCAGGACAATTTGTGTTGGGAGGGACCTCAAAGCCCATCCCATCCCACCCCTGCCATGGCAGGGACACCTCCCACTGTCCCAGGCTGCTCCAAGCCCCAATGTCCAGCCTGGCCTTGGACACTGCCAGGGATCCAGGGGCAGCCACAGCTGCTCTGGGAATTCCAGCCCAGCCCCTCCCCACCCTCCCAGCCAGGAATTCCTTCCCAATATCCCATCCATCCCTGCCCTCTGGCACTGGGAAGCCATTCCCTGTGTCCTGTCCCTCCATCCCTTGTCCCAAGTCCCTCTCCAGCTCTCTTGTCTCCTAGGAGAATATCTGCTCCCTGAGCGGGGGGATTAAACCTGACAAAGAAAAAAATCCCTTTGAGATTAACCACAGGTCCTGGGCTGTTGTTTTTCCTGGTTTGATTTCTTTTGTTTCGTTTTGTTTATGTTCCATTTGTGGATCTTTGGAGCCCACTTAAAGGGTGGCAGCAGAATACAGATGTAAGAAATGACATCCTGTCTTATGATGAGATTACTGCTGCCTTAATGGACCCTCAGAGCAATGGAGTAAATAGAGGGAGATAAATCCAGAGGCTTATACGATATCTTTAGAAATATTTTTTATTTCTCATATTTATAATGTTTTCTCACAATGCAATTCTACAAAGCCATTAAATACAAACGTGAAGTTCATAACTTGTGTAAACTTCCAAGAGAATGTTTTCCTTCCAGCCTGGTAATAAATGCCCATGTGAAATGCATTTAAATAACATTTTCAATCCAACAAGTAATGCCAGGAATGACATTTTAAAAAGTTACAGTATGAGACTCAGTGCGGGAATCAGATGCAGAATAAAAAAGAGAGATAACTCTGCAAAGGAGCCTCCGCTCAGCGGAGCAGTGGCTCAGGTGTCTTTGTGACAGGTCCTTGAATGGTTTTTGGGGTTTGCCCGTGTGGAAGGGACCATCCAGGATTTGGAGATGCCCATGGCCAGAAAAGAGCAGCAAAAGCCAAAAGGGTCCAAAAAAAATGCTCAGAGTGACCTCCTCAGTCAGCATGGAAATTGGTGAGTGTTTGTCTCTACCTTCTGATAACAATAACAGGAATAAAAGAATGGAGGGAAAGAGGGAACGGAGATCAGGGAGGAGAGGGCAGGAGACCAGCCCTGGATCCAGCATCGACCCAGGGGACAGTGGCCAGGGTCCTGCGGGCCAGCTGAGCCCTGTGGGGGCCCCTTCCCATGGGCAAGTTCTCGCTGTGCTGGGACTGGGTTTCTCCTCCTTGCAGGGCCGGGTGAGGATGTGCAGCCCCTTCACTGGCCCTTCCTGGAAGTGGGATCTTTGAGGGTGTGCTGCTGGTCTCGATCCCCCTCTGTGGGTCCTGCCCCACTTCTGTGCTCGCTGTGTGCTCTGCACGGACCAGGACAGGGCTGTCGGCTCCAGAAGGTGCTGCCCCACCTTTCCACGCATTAACTCCTTCCTGCCCGTGTGCCTTGTGACACCCTACAGGCAGCACTGACCGAGTCCCTGAGTCACAGCCACGGCCGCAGCTGCTCAGCTCCATGGAATCCTCCTCTCCTCTTTTTTCCCTTTTTCCCTCTGCCTTTCCACAGCGTGGCTCCATCTCCAGTGGCACGGGCTGGGAGAGCCTCCCCAGGTGACAACAGAGCTCCTGCTCTGCGCCCTCCTCATCTCACAGCCCAGTTATCACCGCGGCACGCAGAACTCCCCGAAAAGCTTCCAAAATGCACCGAGCGGTGCACGGGGCTCGTCTCACCCGGCCTGGGGCTTTGTTCTGCCACGGACAGACGGGCACAGGGCAGGGGGAGCGATGCCTTGAGCATCTGTACACTAAGCAGTACAGAATTTGAAAAATATAAAAGCTAAAACCTAAGGCATCAGGAGGAAGGCGACAGCAGGCCCAGTGCCGCTCTGCATTGATTCCGACACAGTGAGGGTGATGCTCCCTCTCCTCATTCATCAGCCGGCAGCGCATTCCCGGGGCTTGCAGTGCATTCCCATAGCCTGGCAGATCGTTCCCGGAGCCCGGCAGTGCATTCCCAGAGCCTGGCAGAGCATTCCCGGAGCCCGGCAGTGCATTCCCATAGCCTGGCAGCGCATTCCCAGAGCCTGCAGTGCATTCCCATAGCCTGGCAGTGCATTCCCGGAGCCTGCAGTGCATTCCCGGAGCCCGGCAGTGCATTCCCATAGCCCGGCAGTGCATTCCCATAGCCTGGCAGTGCATTCCCGGGGCCTGGCAGAGCATTCCCGGAGCCTGCAGTGCATTCCCATAGCCCGGCAGTGCATTCCCGGAGCCCGGCAGAGCATTCCCGGGCCCTGGCAGTGCATTCCCGGAGCCTGCAGTGCATTCCCGGGGCCTGGCAGAGCATTCCCGGAGCCCGGCAGTGCATTCCCAGAGCCCGGCACTGCATTCCCGGGGCCCGGCACTGCATTCCCGTAGCCCGGCACTGCATTCCCGGGGCCCGGCAGTGCATTCCCATAGCCCGGCAGCGCATTCCCATAGCCCGGCACTGCATTCCCGGGGCCCGGCAGCAGAGCCACGCCGCGCCGGGAGCCGTAAGCGCTGTGATCCTTTGTGGCCGTGTCACAGAGATGTTCTGCTGCTCCTTTGACCAGAACTGCGCTCGCAAGGCAGCAGTGGCCGTGTCATTGTCCCCCCACTGACTGCTGTCCTCGCTCCCCCGGCAAATCCAAGCACGGCTCCTCAGGAATGAGGGATGGGGGTCTGATGGGGGCCACTGGGGCTGCGGGATGTGTGCGGGGCTGGGAGGGTGGGGAGGGGCTGGGCTGGAATTCCCAGAGCAGCTGTGGCTGCCCCTGGATCCCTGGCAGTGCCCAAGGCCAGGCTGGACATTGGGGCTTGGAGCAGCCTGGGACAGTGGGAGGTGTCCCTGCCATGGCAGGGGTGGGGCTGGAGGGGCTCTGAGGTCCCTTCCCACCCAAACCAGTCTGGGATTCTGCCGTTTTACCCCCACGCTCTCACCCTCTGGACACCCTGGGCTGTTCCCTTTGCCGATTGCTCCTTCCTTGGGGATTGATCCCCACCGTGAGCCCTCCTGGCTGGCTGTGCCCCTGGCTGTGCCCCCCTCTGCCCATGGGGCAATGGTTTGCTTTGGGCACAGATCTGAACCATGGCACCAGAACAGCCCCTGTGAAGAAAATTCTCTCCATCCAGACAGACCAGCAGGAGCTTCTAATCCACACCCGGTTCCAATTAATTCCCTTTTTTAACGACTGCAGCACTCCAACAAGTTGCTCCATATAACAGAATCAGAGGAATTAGAAGCAGGAAGATGCATTAAATCGCGGAATACATCTCCCTGCCAATGCAAAATCTGTTCCCCTGAGTCCATTCCAAAGGAACTTTTTAAATAGACTCCGATTAAATGAATTTTTAGGCACACAGTCCCTGGACAGCTGCTCAGAGCACTACGTGTGAATCACAGCTGCACTGTACCAGGCAAATAGGAAAATGTTAATGCAGAGCTCCTGAGTTCTTCCTGGTTCCTCGGCAAATCTTTTCTGGATTTAAGCAATTTCCAAGCAGCTTTGGGACCAAAGTGCACTGTGATTCCTAAACCTGCACTCAGTGAATCAGGAGCCACTGAAGATGGGGTTGATGTTATTTAATTACACAGCAGTGTTCAAATGTGTCTCATGTTCTCATTTTTGTTCTGAAATACAGTTTCCCTCTGGATTGCTGCTAGAACAGGACACAGGTGTGATTCCAAACCCAGCTGGGAGGAGCTGTGTTCCCACTGGGAGGGAGCAGAGCATCCAGGATTCAGTGGGAAACAGGAGCCCCTGTTCCCTTCAGCATTTTCTCACACCTTACCCCACTTTCCCTGGAATTGCCCAGAGCTGGCAGTTCAGTTTTCTTCCTGGAACACTTGTCATGCAAAATGAATAGGAAATATAATATTGAATTAAACTTCATTTACCTTCACCCACTTGTTTTGACTCTAAAGGTTTTTATCATAAAATTCAGGTAACCTGCAGCACTCAAAGCAGGGAGTGCCTGGGTACAACAAGATGCTCTTCATTAATATTCACACATTAATTTGTGAATCATAAGATTTTAAACTCTGATAAGTGTCTGCACATCAAGGTTATTTGTCTCTTAATAGACTCGGTGCCTGGGTAGAAAATCAGCCAACAAGGGCTTTTTTCCTTTTCCTTTCTTTCAGAAGTGGTACATGACAGGATGACTACACCATAACATAAATTAATGGTAATTGCAACGTTTTCTTTTCTAATTGCCTAAAAATTGGGTTAATGTGTTTAAAAAAAAAAATACATGTCAAGTTAACTCTCAGTGGAAGATGCTGTGTAAGCTGTGAGGAAATCTGAGAGAGCTGGGGGTGCTCACCTGGAGAAGAGAAGGCTCCAGGGAGAGCTCAGAGCCCCTTGCAGGGCCTAAAGGGGCTCCAGGAGAGCTGGAGAGGGACTGGGGACAAGGCATGGAGGGACAGGACACAGGGAATGGCTTCCCAGTGCCAGAGGGCAGGGATGGATGGGATATTGGGAAGGAATTCAACAACAAACCTGACTCCTAAGAGGCGTGAAGGGCAGCACCTCCCAGTGCCAGCTCAGAGCAGCTCTAATGCAGCAGCAGCTCGTGGGATGGCCCTTTCCTGGAGCCTCAGGGATGTTTATTCCTGGGGTGTTTTGCTTGCTCAGGAGTGCTGTGCCACTGAGCTGGAATGCTCAGAATCCATAACACCCCATCTCCTTCCTTCCTTCCTCTCCTCCCAGCTTTCCCAGGACGAGCTGCAGTTAAACCACCAGCCAGGATGGACACGACCGGCTGGAGATGTCACTGCAGGGCCTGGCGTGGCTTGGCTGTGGGCAACCCATGGCTGGGTGCCACCAGCCCCTCAGCAGCCCCTGCCACGCTGCCGGTGAGGGCAAACCCCGGCCTGTCTCAGGGATCAGCTGGGCTGGAGTCCTTGCCGCTGCAAAGGACCCTGCTTGCAGACGTGCTCCGTGTGCTGCCGGGCTCTGGGGCTGTCCCTGCCGGGCTCTGTGGGTGTCCCTGCCAGGCTCTGTGGGTGTCCCTGCTGGGCTCTGGGTGTCCCTGCTGTGTCTGTGGGCGTCCCTGCTGTGTTTGGGTGTCCCTGCTGTACCTGTGGGGGTGTCCCTGCTGTGTCTGGGTGTCCCTGCTGTATCTGTGGGGGTCCCTGCTGGGTCTGGGAGTGTCCCTGCTGTTTCTCTGGGGGTGTCCCTGCTGGGTCTGTGGGGGTGTCCCTGCTGTGTCTCTGGGGGTGTCCCTGCTGTGTCTGGGGGTGTCCCTGCTGGGTCTGTGGGGGTGTCCCTGCTGGGTCTGGGAGTGTCCCTGCTGTTTCTCTGGGGGTGTCCCTGCTGGGCTCTGGGGGTGTCCCTGCTGGGTCTGTGGGGGTGTCCCTGCTGTGTCTCTGGGTGTCCCTGCTGTGTCTCTGGGGGTGTCCCTGCTGGGCTCTGGGGGTGTCCCTGCTGGGTCTGTGGGGGTGTCCCTGCTGTGTCTCTGGGTGTCCCTGCTCTGTCTCTGCATTGTTTCAGCCCCAGCATCTGTAACACCCCCACACTTCCCACGTACCACGATGGAATTCCCAGGTATTGCCCTGCTTCTCGATGCCATTCCTGCTTCCAGCATCCTTTTAAATCTCTTCTTGGCCTCACTGCTTTGTCTCTGGTTCAGAATCTTGTTTTTCTCTGTTATCCCATCATTATCACTGGAGGAAAAGCTCTGCTGTCATTTAAAACACATCCTTTGCCCCAGGACCAGATTGCATCTTGTACTTCCCGATGTCCTTCTGGTTTCCTTTCCCTATGACATCCATTTGGGTCCTTTACAGCTTAAAACACTGCCCTGCTCCCTTGCCAGGAGTCTCTCACTTGTTGTGGTCACTCTTTTCCGTCGTTATCTCTTAGAGGAATTTGTGGGAAAGCTGCTCCTGCTGTTTGCACGATCCACACCTTCAGCATCCTCAGGGGGTGTTGCAAGGTTTTTCCCCCAGGTATGGAGTCAGCACTGCTAGAGCCGGAACACAGCACGGTGAGTTAACCCCTCGATCTCCTGCTCCTTTCCCGGGGGTGGGCTGGCGGCTCCCGGAGGTGCCCAGGCAGGAGATGGAGCAGCTCTGCAGGCAGGGCTGGTGTCAGCACCTGGGCAGGGATGTGGCGGCTCAGAGACACACATGGCACTGGGAAGCAGAGCCTTTGTCACCTCCAGAGCAGGGCCAGGGCAGCAGGGACAGCAGAGACACCGAGGCTGCCCCAGGAGCAAAACAGAAAACGGAAAATAAAACATTGCAGATCTGCAGTTTCTCCCGTTTCACAGAATCCTGGACTGGTTTGGGTTGGACGGGACTTCAAGACCATCCAGCTCCAACGCCTGCCCTGGGCAGCTTCCACGAGACCAGGCTGCTCAAGCCCATTCCCAGCCGTCAATTTAGGGGATGAATCCTGGCAGAGGATGACTCCCCCTGCCCTGGGTGTGTCCAGGGCACGCTCCGAGGCTCGCTGAGATCCTGTCACGACCTGTGAGAGGGGAGCAGAGGGGGACTCAGGAGTGACAGAGGGCAGGGACTCAGCAGTGACACACCCGAGCACGTCCTGCTGGCCCGGGGCAGGGACTGCACAGCGCAGCAGAGCTCGGGTGTCTCACAGGCCGTCTGCGGTGGGGTCTTTAGCATTGCAAAGGACCGTGCTCTGTGTCCTGCCGGGCTCTGGGGGTGTCCCTGCTCTGTCCCTGGGTGTCCCTGGGGATGTTGGCACAAGTGACAGGGGAGCTGCTGCCTGCAGATGCTCTGAGGGGACACGGGTGACAGCCAGAGAAGCATCCCTTGGGGAGCAGGGGTAACATCTGCAGAGTGATTTAACTCCTGCTCCGAGGAACACACAGGTACGATGCACAGTTATTTAGACCCAGTCATGACAGAGCCCTGCTGCACCAGTGAAGAGCTTCCCAATTTCCCCTTCCCTCACAGCCTCATTTCCCCCGGGTGAGTAATGAAGGCCGGAACGCACATTCCCCTTCATCCCGTGTAACACTGAGAAAAACAGAAAGGTTATTTCCTGGAGCACAGCATTTAGGAATCTTTGAGGTCACTTATTTCACTTACTCTGTCAGAGTAAGAAATAATCAGATTTCATGCACAAATGAGTTTCCAGTGAAAAACTTTTCCACAAACCCGGTTACAAGAAGCTCGAATCATTAAAAACCTTCATGGATAACACCCACATGTGCTCACAGTTAGTTTGCACTCTTGCTTCCAGCACCAAAATCAGCCTCAAGAGACACGTTTCTATCACACGAAATTGTAACTTTTAGTACATTTTAGTAATTTATTCAAAAAGAAACAAAGAAGAATATTCATGTGGAAGCAGTTTCCAGTCTCAGGCTCTGCTTTTCTCTCCGTTCAAGTTGCCTTTGGACTCCTGTGCTACCCCGAGGGGCCCCTTCAGCACCGACTCCTGCTCACCCCAATTAACAACTCCTGAAGAATGGCCCCTCTGTGCAGATCAGTAACACAAATTAACCCGTGCACACTGCTCCAAAGCATTGGTTTCTCTTTTAAACAGCCCCTTTTGGTAACAATCTCATTATTCCTCCCTGGGAGGGTGGGCAGGCCCTGGCACAGGGTGCCCAGAGCAGCTGTGGCTGCCCCTGGATCCCTGGCAGTGTCCGAGGCCAGGCTGGACATTGTGGCTTGGAGCAGCCTGGGACAGTGGGAGGTGTCCCTGCCGTGGCAGGGGTGGCACTGGGTGGGATTTGAGGTCCCCTCCAACACAGGGCACCCCGTGATTTAATGGTTCTGTGATTCTAAATCTCCTGTACAATTTGTTATCAAGGCACCCAGGCGGGCCAGGACCAGCAGAGCCGGTGCAGCGCCAGCTGGATGCTCCTCTGTTGGGTTTAGGTCTGTCACACTCCTGCCTGTTTGGGTAAAACTCCGGTACAGCCATGCCAGAGGGGGCCTTGCTCCCCACGGCAGAGTCTGTGCAGTTACAGGTGGCGGGAGCGCACGCCCTCCGGAACGTGGGACGGGTGCTTTGCCATGCCCACCTCTTCCCAGAGAACAAACCCTGTTACTCTCTTATGTAAAAAAATAAAATCTATATGACTGCGGTGCATTGTTTTTGCTGCTTCATGGTCTCTCTTGTGTGCCACAGGAGCGCTTCTGCCTCCCCACGCAGCGCTGTCACAGCGGGGCTGCTCGTGTGCGCTGCTCTCACGCTGCTCCGCGCCCTGTCCCACCTGGCGCCTGACTCACATCATCCTCCCGCTGCTCTGCCACACGCAGCACATCCAGAGCTCTAATTCCCCTCATCTGCTTGTTTTCCTCAGCTGTGACAGTTCTTCATCTGGTTTTTGTGGGGTTTTTTACTTGAACTTCATAAGCCACTAAATTGGCACATTCTGGTATTGTGATTTAATTCTCCATGTCAGGGCTGCCACCTTTATAAATATTTCTCATAAGTTTTATGGATCACTGCATCAGCAGACTGCTAGGGAGAAGAAGGGGAGTAAATTGTGTCTTAGGATAAGTTGTTGAACATTTTTGTAGCTGTCAGGGTGTAACTGGGTCTGGCCTTGTGCTGGCCTGGCTCAGGGACAGCCAGGGAGTGCTGCGTGTGTTGGTGCTGTGGAAACACAACCCCTGCGGGCTATTTAAAACGAGCTGAAGTAAATGAAACAGGAGGCTGGAACCGGGGAAAGGGCAGAGAAATACTGGGGAGGAAAGGAATAGTGGAATCGTTTAGGTTGGAGAAAACCCCTAAACTCATCGAGTCCAACCATGGGATCGTCGGGTCCAGCCAGTCCATGGGAGACAGGGAAGCCACATCCTAAAGGGCACGAGGCAGAGGTCAGGCAAAGCTGTCACAGGAACCAGGAGCTGTTGTAAGCAGGGAAATGGTGGGAACCAGAGGTGGAGGAGGGAGCCAGAGAAGGACGTCAGGAAAACAAAATCCTGGGATGGAGCAAGAGGCAGCCGACAGCTGAGCACTGCCCAGAGCCCGGTAAGGAGGGTCACTGGGAAACAGCAGCCCCAGTTCTCCGGGCTCCAGGACGGGCCTGGAGAGGGAGAAGCTCTTGCTGGGAAAGGGAAATGCTGTGGGGCAGCCAGAGGGAGCCTGGGGGGAGATTGCCTGAGCAGGAGGTGCCAGAGATGCATCCCAGGAGCCACGGGGGGCAGCTGAGGACAACCTGAGCTGTTCATTCCCGGCTTTCACCCCTCTCTGGACCTTCAGCAGGTTCTGCTGCATCCTGGAAAACAATAAACCAACAGAGCTGGAGCAGAACAGCTCTGCTGTGTATCCAACAGTGTATCCAACACCAGGCATCCACATGGAGCCTCTTCTCACTGCTTGGCAGCTTCCGTGGAGCCCCAGGATTCAGCTGGGCTGCTCTCTCCAGTAGGATCTCTGAGAGGGAAAATGTTCCTGGAAATGGTAAATAAAATTTCATTATCATGACAGATAATGCATTAAAGTGTAACAACATTTTTTTTATTGGGTTCATAGATGGTGAAATGAGGGTCATCCATCCCAATCTGCTCTGATAGGTCCTGGCCCTGCGCCGGCTCCGTTCTCCCACCCCGGCTCAGCAATGATGGAAGCTGATTGAGGTTTGGATGAGCCAAGCAGGTTTTGCTTTTTATGGAGCTCCACCAGCTGTGTGTGCATCGCCTGCACTCCAGCTCTGAATCCAAACAGAGCCAGGGCACGGACACTCGAAGAGGTGGATCCTGAGCCCACACACCTCGCCCAGGAGCTGCAGGCAAAGAACGCCCCTTTGAGAGGGCAAGGGAAGGAAAAACCCAGATTTCAGGATCACTGAGGGCACAGTTACCTCATTGCAAGGAGGCCTTTGGGATAAGAGGAGGAAGATCCCTTTCTTCTGCGTGCAGGGGTGGAGCTTCCGGGGGGAGATCCTGGGCCCTTTGGTGCCCTCAGCTCCCTAGCACCTCTTCCCTTGGCACAGTTCCCTCGGAGCAGCCTGGGAGAGTGGAAAGGGTTCCTGCCCTTGGAAGGGAGGGAACAAGATGGGGTCTAAGGCCCTTCCCTCCCAAACCATTTTCTGGTTTTGTGATTCTGTGATTTGTGGTTCTCTGATTCTGGGATTTGTGGTTCCCTGATTCTGTGACTCAGGTGTGTAAATGCCTGCAGAGCCCCACTGCCCTGCTGGGTGGTTCAGCATATTCTAAACCTTCCTTGATGCAGAGGAAGAGCCTGGAGAGAGGCAAATTCCCAGCCTGGAATGGGATGTGTGCTGGCAAGTGGAACATCTGTATCTTGCTTCTTCACTGCCGCTCCTGACTCCAAACAAAAACCAAAGATGTTGATCCAAGCTCCTCGTTACTAAAAAGCTGCCGGAACCTCATGTCCAAACCAGCAATTGGTGTTTCCTTCTATCTTAAGTGTTATTTACTGCTCGTGGAAGGAGCTGCCAGCCGGTTAATTCTGTGGATATTCCTAATTATGTCTGGGGATAATACCAAGGACAATTGAAATAAAATTACTGTAATTTTAAATCAAAAACTTCTCTGTGTTTGAAATGATTAAAAAGCCGTGTGTAAATATCACCATGTTTTGATTCATTTTCCCATGAAATTTCAGCGGAATTATTTTCTCTAGCAGGAGATGTTAATAACAATGCCGGGAAATTGAACATCAAGGTTTAACTCGGAGGCAATAAATCAGCGCAGCAAAAAGGTGAAGGGTTGTACATTATGAAAACATTTCCCAAGATAATTACAAGTTGGAGGCATGCGTTGATTGAGTGGGAAATATTATCGGATAGACAAGGCTGGATTCACAGTGGATAATCAGGTGAAGTGTTGCTCCGGGATTTTAAGGAAGTCAGTTGAAACCCCACAGTAATTGCAGCGAGTGTCTGCAGAGCGCTGCGGACACCCGGAGCTCCCAGCAAACCCTGACCGGGCCCTGTGCCCGTGGCAGGGACACTCCTGCCCCGCACCACCCCTGCTCCGGGAGCTCCGGGCCGAGATCCGCGGCTCCGGGGCTGGACAGGGGTGGGCAGAGCTTCCCCGGCTCTGGGGGCACCAGCACAGGCGTCTGCAGGGAAACCTCTGAGCCAAGGACGTGCCTGGAGGACACAGCTCGCCCTGGAAGCTTTGGAATATTGATTTCCAGCGGGAGGGGCCGGTTGGATGGCAGCACTAAAGCTGCTCTTTGGGTGGGAAGGGACCTCAGAGCCCATCCCATCCCACCCCTGCCATGGCAGGGACACCTCCCACTGTCCCAGGCTGCTCCAAGCCCCAGTGTCCAGCCTGGCCTTGGGCACTGCCAGGGATCCAGGGGCAGCCACAGCTGCTCTGGGAATTCCAGCCCAGCCCCTCCCCACCCTCCCAGCCAGGAATTCCTTCCCAAGATCCCATCCATCCCTGCCCTCCTTCAGCTTAAGGCCACTCCCTCTTGTGTTTGGTGCTGTTAAATCTTGTATCAGCTGCTGATGTCACGATTCCAAAATGATCAGGAACAAAAGTGACATTTTGGGTCATTTTCCTAAACTTCAGGAGGGAATGAGGCCCTCATGGAAGACACCTCCCATGAAGCAAAGTTTAGCCATGTTTAAAAAATTCTGTTCTGGCAACCCGTTCCAGTCATCTCATTAAGTCTGAATAAATATGAGAATCTAATATTAATTTCATTTTCATATATCCAAATTAGAAGGCAGCAGCAAAGAAAACAACATAATCTGATTAAACAAATTAGAATCACGCTGCTAAAATTGCCCTTCAGTATTTATTTATTTTCAACTGCAGCAGCTTGAAAAAAATCTGCAAAACAAACTCCTCCAAACGTTAGGGAACATCTCCCTGCCCGTGCTGCTCCCCGGGAAGCTCCCAGCTGGGAGGGAGGGCACTGCCGGCTCAAAGCAGAGATTCCAGCTCCGGATTCCACCCCTGCATCTGGCATTTTCCTTTAATCCTGCTCCAGGCCCAGGTGGAAGCAGGGAAACCTGGGCTGAAAACTGATGTCAGCTCTCCTGGGCACCCACAGTGCCTCAGGGAATGGCTCCGTGCCAGGACATCAGGTGGGGACATTCCTTGATGTGAGAATTGCAGCATCCCTTCATGTCCCTGGCAGTGTCCAAGGCCAGGTTGGACACCGGAGCTTGGAGCAACCTGGGATCATGGGAGGTGTCCCTGCCCACGGCAGGGCTGGAACTGGATGAGTTTTGAAGTCCCTTCCAATCCAAACTGGTGTGGGATTCTGTTAATTATCAAAACATTCTAATATTTTTAGAATTTGCATAGTATTTTATTATTGATGTTGCTATATTTCATTACAACATTATTAAATAACCTTAAATAGTGTTTATTGTATTGAAATAATTGCATCATGTACTAAATCCATTTAAAACTATCCATCTGTCAGTCATTTAAAATGAAAAAACCACCGTGCAACAAACTTTACCTTTATTAGAGAAGTTCAGGGTTGGACCAGTTTTCTTCAGTGTTCCACCGATGACATGGAAAAAGCGGAATTATTTGTGCCCAGAGGGCAGGGACAAGTCAGGCACTTAAAACAAGGCAGAGCTTGGTGAACCCATCCTGGCCATCAGCCCCCGCTCCCAGATTGCCCCACAGCCTTGCCTGGAGTTACAGGGAAGAGCGGGAGGGACATGGAGGGGCTGGAGCAGGGCAGGGAATGGAGCTGGGAAGGGTCTGGAGCCCCAGGAGCGGCTGAGGGAGCTGGGAAAGGGGCTCAGCCTGGAGAAAAGGAGGCTCAGGGGGGACCTTGTGGCTCTGCACAACTCCCTGACAGGAGGGGGCAGCCGGGGGGGGTCGGGCTCTGCTCCCAGGGAACAGGGACAGGAGGAGAGGGAACGGCCTCACGCTGGGCCAGGGGAGGCTCAGGGTGGACATCAGCAGGAATTTCCCCATGGAAAGGGTGGTCAGGCCTTGGCAGGGGCTGCCCAGGGAGGTTTGGAGTGCCCATCCCTGGAGGTGTCCAAGGAATTGCTGGAGGTGGCACTCAGAGCTCTGGGCTGGGGACAAGGTGGGGTCAGGCACAGCTGGGACTCGATGGGCTGGGAGGGCTTTTCCAGCCTCAGGGATCCCGGGATAAACTGCTGAATCCTGGGAACACTGGGGTGTCTCTGCGATTATCTCCCCCCAGACTGATGAGCTGAAGCACAAACAGATCCTGAACATCACAGCCTCACACACCCAGGGAAGGGGTGACCTTGCCTTTGCCATGAGCTGCTCACTCCAAGGCCTGGTTGATTCAATAAGACCCCCACAGTAAATATTTATAAAACATCACATAAAAAATTATAGGTTATTTAAATTTAATTTGCATTTATACTTCCAAATCAGGTTATTATATTGCAGAAATGTACTGAAATTAAATTCATAATGCACATTACAGCAATTGGAGGAAATTGTACCTTGAAGCAATTTGTATTTAAAATTCTGTCTGTGTGCTTCTTCACTTTCCTGCTGCCTGTAAATAAATTTACAAAGCATTTCCAGTGACAGCCATAGTGTTCCAGCTGCAAATTGATGTAGTTTGAAACAAAGAACAATTACCACTTAAGCAGATCCCGTGTTACACTAAATCTTAGAGCATTTGAATTCCCTGGCAAAACAAAAGGAAGTGATTTTTCTTTCCTCCTTAATCCGCAACAATTCTTGTCAGGTGGAAAATGTTTGGGCACTAACCCCGTGCCTGTTTGTCTTCCCGAAGAATCAGCTTTCCAAGGGGTCACGGCACAGACGGGCGGGAGACCAGTGGCCCCAGTGACAGCGCTGTAAATCCTGGCCTTGGAGCAGCAGCTGAAACTAAATCAGTCCCAAAGCCCCCCCCAGCAAACAGATCCATCAAAATGCATTCCCCGAGAAGTTCTGGCTCCTTGGTCTCAACCACAGGCCTGAGGAAAAATATTAAATCATAGAATCAGGGAATGGTTTTGGTGGGAAGGGACCTTAAATCCCACCCTGTTCCACCCCTGCCATGGCAGGGACACCTCCCACTGTCCCAGGCTGCTCCAAGCCCCAATGTCCAGCCCGGCCTGGGACACTGCCAGGGCTGCAGCAGCCCATACTGACACAGCTCACGGAGCAGGAAACCATGGCACTTCTGAGGACATGCCTGGAAAAGTCATGGAATCAGAGAATGCTTTGTTGGAGGGGACCCTAAAGCTCATCTGCAAATAACTCTGGTGCCTGATTGTCCATGCAGCTGTCCAGGTGGGACCAGCCCAGAGTCCAGGCCCCGGAGAGACTCCTGGGGGCTGTGCAGGAGGTGCCAGGCTGGGGACACAGCACCCAGGGCTGTCCCCCCTGGGACACAGCTCCCAGGACTGTCCCCTGTGGGACACAGCGCCCAGGGCTGTCCCGTGTGGGGTCACAGGGCTCAGGGCTGTCCCCCGTGGGACACAGGGCCCAGGGCTGTCCCCTGTGGGACACAGCGCCCAGGGCTGTCCCCTTCTCTCTGTAGGACAGTGAACATGGAAACATGGGAACAGAGCGAGGACAAAGCTCCATCCTCAGGGGATGAATCCAAGTGAGATGTTGTGGAGGACAAGATCGATTTCAAAGTGCCAGATCACACACAACCATTCCCACTCACAATGGCATTTATTGTAACCTTTGATTTCAATGTTTAATGTTCGTTCCTTAATTAGCATTTTCCCTTTTGCCATTTTAAATTGATTTCCCGCATTGTGTTTATTACATTTTTTTCTGTTGGTTTTCGTTTCCCTTTGGGGCAAAAGCAAACCTTGGGCCATCAGCATCCCCCCCCCCAGCACAGGCTGCTCTCCAACATAACGCGTTCTGTCGTATTCCTGCAGTGACCAATCTCCTTTAGTTATTGGACTGGTTTTCCTGCACTACTCTCCTTCCCTCTCCCACCAGCTGGGGGTGGATTTCCAGAAGGTTGGTCCCTGTAGGGATGGCTCGCGGGGGAGCCTCAGCTTCCTCTGCACAGCCAAGGGCAGGACACGGCAGGGACAAGGGCAGGACACGGCAGGGACAGATCAGGACATGGCAGGGACAAGGGCAGGACATGGCAGGGACAGGTCAGGACACAGCAGGGACAGATCAGGACACGGGAGGGACAGATCAGGACACGGCAGGGACAAGGGCAGGACATGGCAGGGACAGGTCAGGACACAGCAGGGACAGATCAGGACATGGCAGGGACAGGTCAGGACATGGCAGGAACAAGGTCAGGACACGGCAGGGACAGATCAGGACATGGCAGGGACAGGCCAGGACATGGCAGGGACAAGGGCAGGACCATCCATGGCCGAGGCCAGGACTGCCCAGTGAGCTCAGGACGCTGCACATTTCCCTACCTCCCATTCCTGTTTCCCACCCCAGGTCCCAGGGGAGCCGTGCCCCAGTGCCCCTCAGCCCTGGGCATGTGCAGGCTGCAGGTGCAGGACGATTCCAGCCCTGAACACCCCTCTGCACAGGGAGATGTTGGGTCATTTGGCAGGAGGGATCAGGTTAAATCAGGCCATTGCAGCCCCCAGCCATGCCCGGGCTGCTCCTGCAGCAGCAAAACTCTGCTGGAGACAGGGCCCGGAGTCACTGTGGGAAAAGATTCTTTTCAATTCCACCTGGGACTCCAGTGCCTCCCTTTTGTTGCATCCCCATTCCCAAAGCGGTGACAGTGCCTCTTCCCAGGTGACTGAACAGGGCTGAGCTGATGCATTTTCTGTCTTAAGTCATCGATTTTTGGATTCAGGTGCAAATCCAAAAATGCTGGTTATGGGATTTATATTCCTTCTGAATAGAAGAAATTCATACATTTCCTCAATCCCCCCAGTTCCTCAGAGCAATAGTTTTCCTTGTCACTCTGAAAATCTCTGTTGTGTCCTTCTGATGCCTCTTTAATAGTTTGTTTAGACTTTGTTTCATAATCACAGGGAAACTCTCTGTCACGCCCCAGCAAATCACACTCAGCGATTTTGTTGTTGCTGCTGTTGAATATGGCAAAGTGAGAGAAGAAAGAAACACACCAGTCAATTATTCCATGTCTAAATTTCCCTGATTTTTGAAGCACAGATTCCAAGCAGAGGGGCTTTCCCTGAGCAGGGAGCCCCTGCATTGCTCTCTGCAGCTCAGCCACATTTTCTCCTGCACGTGCAGCCCAGTCTGACAGGACCTGTGGGGGACGTGGATGTGCTCAGTGTGGACCAATCCAGCCAGAGGAACTCTGGCTTTTCTGCCCATCTAGCAAAGTGATTATTTCAGATTTCTTACTGCAGAAAATAAAGACTGAACATCAAATAATTTTTCAACCGTTGTGGCCACGCTCAGCAGGGTATTGGCAGTTAAATATCGAATTGACCACCTTGGGGTCAGTAGAACACAGACCACTTCATTTCAGCTCCTGAAATATTGAATGCAGCCAGCTGTGAAAGTGAGTAATTGCCCATGCCCTTATTTAAGGTGTGAAGTGACAAGGGAAGATGAACTTTCTGACTGGGGACAAGGGTGATCTCTTCACAATTTGCATCACCAAGAGCATCATCTAATCCGCTTTTAACTGATGGTGAGAATGCTGAACCCTGAGGGCTTCAGGGGGGATCTCGAATGTTCATGGCAGCAGGAGCAGAAGTCGAAGCTCCCTCTTGCTGTGCTGGGTTTGCACCACGAGGTTTTGGGGGTGGGGGCTGCCCCAGGCTGGAGCAGGGGCAGAGCGTGAGGAGCCCAGGCCCTGAGGAGGAGGAGCAGCAGAGACAACGAGGGAGGAACTGACCACAGCCCCAGCTGCTCATTCCCCCGTGCTGCTGAGGAGAAATCAGGAGTGTGGTTCACCCTGGGAAGCAGGTGGAGGGGGGGGAAAGGGGGTTTAAGATCTGATTTTATTTCTCGTTATCCTGCTCTTATTTGAGTAACAAATTACACTAATTTCCCTAAGTCCAGCCTGTTTTGCCAGTGCCAGTGATTGCTGAGAGATCTCTCCCTGCCCTTATTCCACTCATGAGCCTTTCCATAGGTTTTCCCTCCCCTGCCCAGGCGAGGACGGGAGTGATGGAGCATCGGGGTGGGCACCTGTGCTCCAGGCAGGGCCAGTCCCTCCCCTTGGAGCCCCCGAGGGGCTGTGCAGTGCCCGGGAGTCAGCAAAGCTGCAGCGACGTGCGACACTGACCCTGCCCTGCGCTCCCGCTGCTGGTCCGGGTCAGGTTTCTGCAGGTCAGCAGGACAGGGACGCAGCTCCGCAGGTCAGCAGGACAGGGACGCAGCTCCACAGGTCAGCAGGGCAGGGACACAGCTCCAGAGGTCAGCAGGAGAGGGACACAGCTCCAGAGGTCAGCAGGACAGGGATGCAGCTCCGCAGGTCATCAGGACCAGGGACGCAGCTCCACAGGTCAGCAGGACAGGGATGCAGCTCCGCAGGTCAGCAGGACAGGGACACAGCTCCAGAGGTCAGCAGGGCAGGGACGCAGCTCCACAGGTCAGCAGGAGAGGGACGCAGCTCCACAGGTCAGCAGGACAGGGACGGAGCTCCACAGGTCAGCAGGAGAGGGACACAGCTCCAGAGGTCAGCAGGACCAGGGATGCAGCTCCGCAGGTCAGCAGGACAGGGATGCAGCTCTGCAGGTGAGCAGGACAGGGACGCAGCTCTGCAGGTCAGCAGGACAGGGATGCAGCTCCGCAGGTCAGCAGGACAGGGATGCAGCTCCACGCTTCAGATTCTGCTCATTTTGGTGCAGGGAGGTTTCAGCAGTGACATAGATTCTCTCAAAAAGAAACGTGAAGCCTCTTCCTTTTCACAACTACAGCAGAATAGACCCCGGGGAGTGAAGCCTGATGTGTTCTGGATGCCTGTGAGGAAATGCAAGCTGACAGCCTGGATCTCTCCAAACTTACAGAGAGCTGGGAACTAAGTGGGAAAAACCCCTCCTGTTCCTCCCAGAGCCCGGGTTAAGGGAATCGCTGTGCTCATGGACTCACTCTGAAGCTGATTTTATTTCAGCTCTTGCATCCACCTGAGCAGTGCATTTATAATTTCTTATAGAAGAGTGCGTTTAAGGACCATTATTCAGTGACTGGCTGGGGCTGCCAGAGTGCTGCTGGGACTACCAAAAATGAAGCGTTGGTGCCTCAAAACCCTGTGCAGCAGCATGGCCAGACAAAAATCCCCCAAACCACCCTGACCCTCAGCCCCTCGCCGTGGGGTGGGTGTGTGAGCCCTTGGCCCTGTTAACAGGATGTTCCAGTGCCAGCGGTGCTGGCTCTCGAGGGATCCAGGATGGATGGGAATGAGCTCCTGCCCCAGCTCTGCTGAAGTGCAGAGCCAGAGCCTGTTGGAGGCCATGAGAGCACGGCTGGCTTTTGAAACACAGCTCCTGACAACACTCAACAGACAGAGCAGGTCACTGGGGGATGAGCCAGCACTGCCAGGCCCCTGTTGGCAGGAAAACTCAAAAGCCCTGAAAATGGGCTGGTGGGTGCCTGACTGTGAATCAGGGACAGCACTGAGATCCAGAGAAGGCCAGGGCAGGAGCCAGCCTGGCAATGAGAGCTGAACTGGGCTGAAACAAAGAGCTTACGGGTCCTTGTGAAAAACCCAGCCTGCTCTGCTGCATTTGGAGAAGACATCCTGCACAAGGAATCCACGGGATGGGTGTTAGTTACACATGGAGTGGTGAGTGAAGGGAGACAAAAACATTAACAACTAAAAATAACCTTCCCTTGTCATCTCATGGGGGTAAAATCTTGTCATGTTCTGTTGCAGATACTATGATCCAACAAAGGTGAGGGTTTGTTTCTCACTAAACCACACGAGTCAGTTAAACAAGCACGGTTCTGTTTTGCTTTTATGATTGTTGTTTGCATGTTGTGTTTCTTCTGAGTCAAAGTCCATGGGAACCCCTGACCTGCTGAGAAAGGGAACCCATTCCGTGCCGAGGTGTCCATCACCAGACCCCCCCGATGGCCCTGGGCTGGAGACGGGCCCTGCTCCCTTCCCCATTCCTGCTCGGATAACACAGGGTCACTTTCCCGGCTCCCCAAGGATCCCTCGCAGTTCATTATTAGCATTTTTAGGAAGAGGCACTAGGAACAAAACCTGTTTTTCTCAATTTTTTATCCATGCACTGACCTTCTGAGTCAATATGCTCCTCTGGATCAATAAACTGAGCTTGTGCCTGCAGGCGGGGAAGGAATTTCTGCCTCCACGATGCTGAAATGGTGGAGAACACCAGGAGAGGTGGAGACAATATTGTTCAGCAAAGGTTGAAAATAATTGAAAGATGGGAAAGTTGTCAGTTGGCAGGGCAAATTAATAACATTACTGCCATATTGAGATGAAAGCTTTCTCCAGTGCCTTTTCTCTCCTTCAAGGAGAGCAGAGCCTCGCGGTCAGTGTTACTGTGGGGCAACACAGCCTGCGAAGCTCCAAGATGAAAAACTGGGAACACTTTGAAATTCCTGCTGGTTGCACTCACAGCCCCTGCCCCTGGTACAAAGCCTGGCTGTCAGAAGGGAGGCACAGAGAGCTCCTCCAAGGCTGCCACCACTCCCTCCCTCCGAGTCCCCGCCCGGCAAGGACACAGCTCCGGGTCTGTGTTCCACAGCAAACGGGTCACAGCCCACCCTGCAGGTGCTTCCTGCTCCAGAGGCAGCCAGACACCCCAAGCCTCCGGAAACCATGGATAATAGCACGGCTCTGGGGGTGAAAGGGGCACTTCACTAAATCTAGGGTGGGTTTACACCCTATAAAAAACCCTTCACAGCAGAGTGACCCCAGCAGAGGCGCTGGCAGTGACGGAGCCGCAGGAGCTCTGTCCCCTCTGCCTGGGGCAGCACGAGGTGGCAAGGGAAGCACAGAGAGGGACAACAGTCTGTGGGTGGCTTCTGCCTGACTCCGAGCACCCAGAGCTGGATGGTTCCTACAGCTGGGAATATCAGATCTCCAGGGTCACAAAGGATTTAGAGATTCCATTACGTGTCAAATCTGAATTTAACAAAAAATAGAGAGGTGCCCAAGGAAGGACTGAATGTGCAGTTCAGGGAAGGCCTGGATGTGGCCCTCAGTGCTCTGGGCTGGTGACAAATGGGGATCGGTCACAGGTTGGGCTCGATGATCCTGGAGGCCTTTTCCAGCCCCAGTGATCCTGGGATTCTGTTCTGTGATGCTGTGAGAGGAGGCAGTGAGTGCAGGACGTGGGAACAGTGGGAGGCACAGGGCTGGGAAGGAAGTGTGCCTGGATGGACTGGGGATGGAAAACACCAACGCTAATCCAAGTGGGAGAGAAACAGGCAAAGCACTGTGTGGGAAACAGGAGAAGGGCAATCGGGAACAGAAAGAGCAGGAAGAGGCAGGTGGGACTCCGGGATAAGCACAGGGATCACACAAAGCAGGAGGGTCGGCATTCCCAATATTCCCAACAATGTGGGTCTGCCCAATGCATGGAGCAGGATACTGAGGCTGCAGCATCAGAGGAATTCCTTGAGGACAGGAAAAGGTCTGTGCAGGAGCAGCCTAACGAGGCTGGATTCTTTAGCCTAAATGAGGGGAGGCTGGGAAAGGACGTGATTGCTCTCTGCGAACACCCCAAGCGGAAAACATCAGGGGGGATAAAAGGCCATTAATTCTAAAAATAAATTTGGCGCAAGAACAAATGCCAACAAACTGGCCAGGAATAAATATATCCTTGAAAAGTATGGCAGTGTCATTAGAAAAAATTCCTAAAAAGGAGACCCCACCTCAGGTGAGACCCCACCTGCAGAGCTGCCTTCAGCCCTGGGGGACCCAGCACAGCGAAAGGACGTGGAGCTGCTGGAGCGAGTCCAGAGGAGGCCACGGAGATGGAGCCTGGCCTAATGAAAGGTGTCCCTGCCTACGGCAGGGGAGGCACTGGACAGGATTTAATGTCCCTTCAAACCCCAGCCATTCTGGGATTCTGTGATTAAACTGCAGATTCTGGAGCAGTGTTGCAAGAGGAGCAGGGGGTGCACAGGATATCTCTGCTCTTAATCTCAGTGAGTTCCGAAGAGGAGCAAATCGCCGCCATCGCGGGGCTCTGGGTCCGTCCCCAGCAGCCGCTCCCAGCCCCCCGTGCTCCCGCAGCGACATTCGCTGCCGCGGACCGAGGGCTCTGACATTTCAGTGCTGCTGCTCCAGTGAGCACCGAGCCTGGGAGCTCAGCTGCCTCCCCGGACGGTGCCAGCCCGGGCACCGCCAGCCGCGCCAGCCCGCAGCGCTGCTGGATCCCGGCACCGGCGGCAAGGGCTGCGTGCCCCTGGGAGCCCATGGCCACAGCAGAGCCCACACCGCGAGCTGGCCGCAGGACAGCCGGGTGCCCGTGTCCAGGGCGCTCCGGACACTGCCCCTTGCCCTGCAGGAGCTGTGTCCCTTCCCACAGCCCGAGCCTCCGAAATCGGATGTCACAGAGCCACGGAGTCCCCCGAGCTGGGACATCCCCAGGGATCATCCAGGCCAGCCCCTGGCCCTGCAATCCACACCGAGAGCGGTGTCCACTGTCCTGGAAATGTCCTGCTCATGGAAGGGCATCTCCATCCCTCTGGGGCTCCGCGGGGCCGCCGCATTCCCGGGAAGGGAAGGGAAGGGAAGGGAAGGGAAGGGAAGGGAAGGGAAGGGAAGGGAAGGGAAGGGAAGGGAAGGGAAGGGAAGGGAAGGGAAGGGAAGGGAAGGGAAGGGAAGGGAAGGGAAGGGAAGGGAAGGGAAGGGAAGGGAAGGGAAGGGAAGGGAAGGGAAGGGAAGGGAAGGGAAGGGAAGGGGCCCCACCTGAACGAGGCCACCACACCGGGACTGTTCCCGCTGTCCCCGCCCAGGCCTCCCCAGCAGAGTCACCTTGCCTGGAGCTCGGGGCATCGAGAACAGGGAGCGGGAGAGACAAAGGGACGCGAGGGTTCCTCCGGGTGAGGGAGTTCAGAGGGAGAGCTCGGCTACAAAGGAACCTGAGCTTGCCAGTGGGGAATCCGGTGTGTTTTCACGGCTGAAAATAAAACTCCAGTAGCTGTTGTGGCCGCACACAGAAACAGCCTTGCAAATCTCTGCCTCTTTAGGAGCCTTGTCACAGCTCAGGAGAATAATTCACTTTATCACCCATGGAATCTCTAAAATATTCCCTTTGATTGCAGCTGAGCGAGGAAAGTACACACAGGTGTTGATTGAACAAAAAAAAAAGTGATTGGTTAGAAAGGTTTAATAAAGGAATAAATAAATAAATAAATAAATAAATAAATAAATAAATCCCATCCCGGATGTTTTTTATAAAGCATTCAAGTTTCACATATAATAGGTACAAAACTTGTGTCTATTTGCTGGCTGCACTAAAGGAATGGAATATTTAATATTCCTGCCTTTTGGAGGGGCGGGCAAGGAGTGGAATTAAATTCTAAGAAGCCTGTGTTTTGTAGCTATTTTTAGAGCCATTTTCAGAAGGATGAGTAAAAAGCGACAGCCTCATTAACTGAACCAGGAGGGTATTTTTTCTCTTTAATAGAAGAGAATTTCCTATGCTTAGCTGGTACCTAAATAAATTTAAAAATGAGCAATATACGAACCACATCAGTATTGTTAATCTCGTAATTCCCATAGACTCAGCCATAACAGCTTTGCAGTTGGATTTTACATCTGGAGAGGCCTCTGGCTGGAGAGCAGTGCCAGGCTGTGGCAGAGCCCAGCACTGTGCCAGGAGAGATTTCCCATTTCCAGGGCACCACAGCTCCCTCTCATCCCAAAAATTTCAAAGGTTTGCCCCAAGTTTACATTTCCATTTTCCTAGTTTACAACAGGCCACTTTAAAGAAACTGGCTCATGTGAAATAACCTCAAGCCTATTTTTCTTCAAGTATTCATTCTTTTTTCCCCAATTTCTTGACATCCTGTGATCCGTGTGTGGAACAGGCTGTGGAAAACTCTCCAGCCTTCATTTGCAACCACGTTAAGCTTAAAAGGAAGAAAAATGAGCCATAAATGCTGGAATAAATTCCATCAAGAAACAGTTGAGAAAAGTGTTCAGTAGCTGAGCAGTGTGGTGTGAATTATTAATCCAGCTCTTTGAAGAAGTGTTTCTACAGGAGAGCAACCTCGGAGCGAGCCCCCCACGCCTGGGGTCACACACGGAGCCACCGGCAGTGACTCAGAACGGGTTTGTCCTCATTTCGATTTCCTGAGGTGGATTCCTCCTCCAAGAGGAACTGAGCTGAGGCTGCAGGAGCAGTGCAGGGCTTGGGATGCAGGGAAAAGCAGAGCTCTGCTCACTCCTTGGGATTGGGGCTCAGGGGGAGCAAAGGAGGCTCAGGGGGACCTTGTGGCTCTGCACAACTCCCTGACAGGAGGGGGCAGCCGGGGGGGGTCGGGCTCTGCTCCCAGGGAACAGGGACAGGAGGAGAGGGAACGGCCTCAGGCTGGGCCAGGGGAGGCTCAGGGTGGACATCAGCAGGAATTTCCCCATGGAAAGGGCGGTCAGGCCTTGTCAGGGGCTGCCCAGGGAGGTTTGGAGTGCCCATCCCTGGAGGTGTCCAAGGAATTCCTGGAGGTGGCACTCAGAGCTCTGGGCTGGGGACAAGGTGGGCATCAGTGGTCTGGGAGGGCTTTTCCAACCCAAACGATTCTGTGATCCTGGCACTGCCCTGCTCCACACGTGCCACCCCTTCTTCTGTCTGTGCCTGACTCCTGACTTCCCCACAAGCCAAACAAGACCCCGAATGTCCTTTCTGAAAGCTCTTTGCTCCCACTTCTCTCATTTCTGATGGACCACGGTGTGGCTGGGGCTCAGGCACAGCTGTGGGTGAGCTGGGACGTGATGGACTGTCTGATGCCCAGGGACACACCAGGGACCCCCAGGTCACAGCCAGGGGCCCCCAGGGCACAGTCAGGGACCTCCAGAGTCACATCCAGGGCCCCCCAGCAGCGCAGGCTGTTTAAACATGGACACAGGCAGGTGCATTTTGGATTCAGAGGATATTGATCCTCTGCCAGGCTACACAAGTCTTGCCTAAAGTGGAGTTCCACGACAAGAGGAGAAGTATTTTAGGTAATAGGCTACAAGTGGGAAAAAAACAGTCACTGGCTTTAGGGGCCCCAGAGCTACTGAAAATAACTGAACTGTGGCTGGCCACAAACACCTCCCGCTCAGAAAAAGCCCTCAGTGCTTCCAAGGAAAGCCAGCAATTCCAAAACTCCATTTTCTTCTGGCGGAATTTGCTTTTCCTCCTCCAGAAGCACCAGCATCACATCACTGCCCCAAACAGGGCCAGTGGGACACTGCAAACCCTCCCAGAACTCGTCTGAGCTCCCAGGAAAAGGGGTCTGTACAGTCCTGATGGCTGGAGGAGGGCACATCTAGACTGGGTATTGGGAAGAAATCCTTCCCTGTGAGCATGGTGAGGCTCCGGCACAGGTTCCCAGAGTTTCATGGACTGCAGGACGAGAGCCGCACCAGGCAGAGCTCGTCTGTGCTGCTCAGATAACCGGTGGGAAGCCACCTCCTCCCGTGTTCCCGGGGGGATGCCCACCTGCCTGCCCTGGTTTCTCCCCTTCCCCTCTGGGCTGGGCAGGGTGGAGAAACCCAGCGTGCCCGAGCAGGGGGCTCTGGCTCTTTCCTCGCCCCGGAGGGGCCGGGCAGTGTCTCTGCACTGCAGCTGAACTCCCCAGGACCGGCCTGGCTGCTCTGGAGAAGCGCTCCGGGGCTGTTTCTAACACAGCCCATGCAGCCCACGAAATATGAAACTGAAAGGGTGCCACTGGCACACCTGCGGGTCCTTGCCGGGCACGGGGCACTGCCCCTGGCACAGGCATCGCCTGGGGGTGCGGGTGCCGTGATCCCCTCGGGGTGCGGGTGCCGTGATCCCCTCGGGGTGCGGATGCCATGGATGCCATGGATGACATGGATGCCGTGATCCCCTCGGGATGTGGATGCCGTGATCCCCTCGGGGTGCGGGTGCCATGGATGCCATGGATGCCGTGATCTCTTAGGGATGTGGATATCGGGCTCTCCTCGGGGTGCGGGTGCCGTGACCCCCTCAGGCTGTGGATGCCGTGATCCCCTCGGGGTGCGGGTGCCGTGACCATCCCCGGTCCCCGCCCGCGTTCCGCCGCCTCCCGGGGCCGGCAGAGCCGCTCGGAGCTGCGCTCGCCGCCAGCGCTGAGCTCTAACTGAGCTTGACCCTGGCAGTGGAAGATGCTGCCGGGAGCAGAGACACCAGCTCGTACCCACCGAGAGCTCAGGCGTGTCGGTGAAGCCTCACTTGACCAGATTGAGCTGTTTTCCAGCTCATTTGAGCCACATTCCTTGGAGCTGAAAGACAGGCAGCTTGGCTCGCTGTGGGTGAAGGGGCAGGCAGCAAGCGAAAGGAGAGGATTTCTCCCCCTCCACCTGTTTTTTGCTCCCAAGATCACTTATCTCCAAAGAAAATTACCATGGTAAGTGTGTGCTGAAAGTAAATTAGTGGATATAAATCATGAGAATGACACCAGCAGTTCTGCTCTACGGCATCAGGGGGTTCAGCCTGGTTCATGTGGATGACTTTTATTTTAAATATGTCACTAAAAACAATCTACATAAAATATATGCTGGGATTCAAATCAGAATAAACATCTACCTTCCTTGCAGAAAGGACAAATTTTGGTTAGGTACTGGAAATGCGAATCTGCATTTCAAATGAGCTGGTTAAAGATGTGCCCTCACAGCAGAGGCACCGGTGAGAAGGACCAGAATTATATTTGGGAAATACAGATCTTTTCTGATCCGTATAATTCTGATCCATATAATAATAAATATAATTCCCAGAATTATATTTGGGAAATACGGATCTTTTCTGAGGGGGCTTCTCACGGCAGCACCCCAGGGCGAGAATTACCGGGGGAAGTGGGAACTGCCAGAGAAAAGCCTCTTGTTACCAGAGGGCTCAGCATGCATTGCAGAGCAGTCCCAGCCTCTCCTGACCGCAGCCACTGGCGGGGTCAGGCAGAGGGACACCGAGCCCAGGGTGCCCCCAGGGCGTCCATCCTCAGCCCGGGGAGGGACACCAGTCCCAGCAGAGATGCAGCTGCTGGGGTGGGCACCCAGAGCCAGGGGACGCACGGCTGCTGTCCCATCTCCCACCCTCCACTTCCCACAGGAATGCAGACAGGGAAATGGGAGCACCTGGATGAATCATTTCACAGCCAGAAAGCATTTAAAGGGACTCCAAGGGAGCTGGGGAGGGACTGGGGACAAGGGCTGGAGGGACAGGACACAGGGAATGGCTTCCCAGTGCCAGAGGGCAGGGATGGATGGGATATTGGGAATTAGGAATTCCCGGCTGGGAGGGTGGGCAGGCCCTGGCACAGGGTGCCCAGAGCAGCTGTGGCTGCCCCTGGATCCCTGGCAGTGTCCAAGGCCAGGCTGGACATTGGGGCTTGGAGCAGCCTGGGACAGTGGGAGGTGTCCCTGCCATGGCAGGGGTGGCACTGGATGGGATTTAGGGTCCCTTCCAACTCAAATCATTCCAGGATTCTGGGATTCCTGCTCCTGTACAGAGAAGGATGTCACTGTAGGGTTTTCTGTATTCTTATGTTTTCCTTGGGGAAGATTCTTCTTAAAATATTTCCAATTGCAGGGTAATTTTCCATTGGAAATGGGAAATGACTGGGAGCTTTATACACACAATGAGGTTTCCATTTCAGCTTATCAAAAAGAGCAAAAGCAACCACACTGTGAAAAAAATAAATCCCAAAGTAAAGAGTAAGAAGTGGTTTTGACTAAGATGGAGTGCATTATGCTGAGGTAGGGTGTGGGAGAGGATTTTAGAAAAATCAGTCATCCCTTTTCCTGGCTTTCGTTTGTGACTGCTGAAGAAAGAGAGGCTGTTAGGGCAGCCTTTAGAACGGTTTACGAGGCGGAACGGCACGAGCAGAAGTGCTGGAGAGGCTGAGCTGGATTAACCTGTACCCTGCAGCCTGTCAGGGCTCCTGCCTTCCCTCACAGCTCCTCCTTCTGTCACACCAGCTCTCACACCCCCACGGAATCTCGGCTTCCCAGCGCGTTCCCTTTATTGGGCAGGACTACGGGGACCCACAAGTGACGAGGGTAACCGAGACCTCCTCAGCGCAGACACGGACACTGCCGGGCCCCGGAGCTGGCTGAGCACATCCCCGCGTTCCCTGCGCTCGGAGCTGCAGCACGGGCGGGACAGGATCCTCCTCCCGGGCATCCTCCTGCCGGGACAGCGCCCGGACACGGCCCGGACAGCGGGCACGGCTCGGGCAGGGGACAGGACGGGAGCTGCGACTGCCCAGGGGAGGGACCAGCGCCCCAGGGGATGCACAGGGGGGTGACAGCTCCAAAAGTGTGGGACCAGAGCCCCAGGGGATGCACACGGGGGTGACAGCTCCAAAAGTGTGGGACCAGCCCCCCACAGACAGCACAGGGGAGTCCCAGTGAAGCCTTTTCCTGGTCTTAAAATCAAGAGTCAAACACGGTTAGGAGGGAAAAAGGGATTTTACCTTGGTATTTATTTTAAGGATCCTTAGGTGCACCACGTCCAGGTCGAATGCCCCTCCATGCACCCCGCAATGCACCCCCAAAAGATCTGGTATCACATTATAGGTGTTACTAATTAGCAGATCTATCAAAGATTCCCCAATGAGAGGCTCGAGTGAGCCCCCCTCCCCAAGGAACCTTCCCCTGGATGGTTCTATCTCAGATTACAAAATGTGTTCTGGAGAGGACCTTGGGGTCTGGGGCACTCTGATCCAGAACTACAAAGCTTCTAAAATGTTTATTCTCATAGTCTGACAAACAAGTCCAAGAATGTCGGCAAAAAACACTAAAGAATACAGAAGTTGTAAAAAGGTATAAAAGGGGTTTAAAAGAAAAGGCAAAAAATCATCATGGCATCACCAGCTGTGCAGCTTCCCAAGCCAGACACCCTTTTCCCATTGTTTTTGCCCCTCTCCCTTCCCTCGTGCTCCTGCCGCTCGCTGCCCTACTTGTGTTTGTTTGTTCGCAAACAACACCCAGCACAAAGCTGCAAAGGCCTCGTTCGCTGCTGCTGTGGCAGGAGCTGGGCTGTCCAGGAAGGATTGTGTCACAAAGGGAAGGAACATCAGACAGCCTGGAGTGGGAGATCACCCACACACGCAGCTCTGGCAGGACTGGGAAGGCTGGAACTAGAACTGAACTGGAGCTGGAGCTGAGTGCTGAGTCCTGTGAGGAGCCCTGGCCTTGGCTCCGGCAGGAGAGCCCAGGGCGAGGGACGGGCACTGCCCAGGCTCCTGCAGCCCCGGCTGACCCTGCAGAAGGAGAGACCCGTCAGAGGGGTGGGAATCCCAGGAAAGCAGTCCCGTGGAACTGCTGAGGTGGGAATGTCCAGCTCCACCCGACTGATCCCTTGGGAAGCCCACCTGGAGTGCCACACCCAGGCCTGGGGGCTGCAGCACAGGGCATGGAGCTGTGGGGCTGATTCCAGAGGGGGCCATGAAGAACATCCCAGGGCTGGAGCCCCTCTGCTCTGGAGCCAGGCTGGGAGAGCTGTGGGTGTCCACCTGGAGAGGAGAAGGCTCCAGGGAGAGCTCAGAGCCCTCCTTGCAGGGCCTGAAGGGGCTCCAGGAGAGCTGGAGAGGGACTGGGGACAAGGGATGGAGGGACAGGACACAGGGAATGGCTTCCCACTGCCAGAGGGCAGGGATGGATGGGATATTGGGAAGGAATTCCTGGCTGGGAGGGTGGGCAGGCCCTGGCACAGGGTGCCCAGAGCAGCTGTGGCTGCCCCTGGATCCCTGGCAGTGTCCAAGGCCAGGCTGGACATTGGGGCTTGGAGCAGCCTGGGACAGTGGGAGGTGTCCCTGCCATGGCAGGGGTGGCACTGGGTGGGATTTAAGGCCCCTTCCCCCCGAAGCACTCGGTGACTGTGATGGGCACTGGGAATATTCCTGTGGCATTCCCAGTATCCGATGCTTTGAGGCCTCACCCTGGCACAGGAGCCTGTCAGGAGGACAGTGAGGGCTGGGGTGATGTGTGACATTTCCTCTCCCTTCAGCAGCCCTGAACTGGGAGAACAGCTGTGAATTTCAGGGCCAGCTCTCAGAACTGCTCCCTTTAGCACTGACCCGACCACAGCTGCAGCACCGGGACTGGGACCGGGGCTGAGGAGAGGCCCTGGAGACAGGGACACAGGAGAGAGGAGCAGGGCACTGTGAGCGACCCTCCCGGAGTGCCTGGTGGAACAGAGTCCAGCCCACACACCTGTCACACGGAGCCACCAGAGCACTCAGTGATTGTGGCATCCTGTGGGGAAAATTGAGATAATCCCCATTTTTCAAATGCAGAACAAGAAGCACTTCCAGAGATCTGAAACCTCACAGAAGCCCCAGGAAGAGACCTGGAGCAAAAGCCAGGCTGTGACACGGCACTGCAGGAATCCCTTTCTCACCCCATCTGCCCTAATGTGAGCAGACAGACGTGAGGACCTCGCAGAGAAGGGAGCTGGCAGCCTTGCAGGAGAGGCTTCGTGCAGCCCAGAGGCTGGAGCTGGTGGGGCACAAATCCATCTTGGAAATAAGATGCAGTTTCCTTGGGATCAAAGTGATAAAAAGCAGAACTCTGTTCCTGGGAGTAATGGATCTGCCACAGCTTGGCAGCTGGAAAATGGGCTGGGACATCCCTAACCCAGCATGGGAGGGAGCCCCATGGGGGGGCCACACCAGTTCTTCCAAATTATCAGGAAAGGTCCTTCCCCCAGAGGGTGCTGGGCACTGCCCAGGCTCCCCAGGGAATGGGCACGGCCCCGAGGCTGCCAGAGCTCCAGGAGCGTTTGGACAGCGCTGCCAGCAATGCCCAGGGTGGGGTTGTTGGGGGGTCTGGGCAGGGACAGGGGCTGGACTCCATGACCTGCTGAGTCCCAATGTATCCATAGAATCACAGAACATTCAAATTAGGAGATTCTGTGATTCTCTGAGACCTCACAGGGAGGAGCCAGCCTGCCCTGTCCCCCTGTGCATCCACACACAGACAGAGCCCCTGCCCAGCCCTGCTCCTCACTGCCGGGCCCTACAGCCCTTCAGAACCCCTGTCCCTGTGCCATCAGCAGCTGGGACAGCAGGGACCCCCAGCAGCACAGGGCTGTGCCCTGGCCCACCTGCACAGGCTCGGTTTTCCAGCCACACCCCCCACGGCATCTGGGCAAAAGGAGTTTGGGTTATTTTTGCCACTAAACCCCACACAGCACTGAAGCCCCTCTGAGAGACTCCTGGGCAGTGCACGAGGGCTCTGTGGGACCTGTGCGTTCCTGTAGGCTGGAAATAACCCAAAGGTTCTGAACTTTCTTCCTGGTGAAGAAAACCCCACTTCTGACCGAAATAGTGCTGCTGTTAAAGGACTTTTCTGTGGGTGTAGAGCCGCCCCCCCAAACTGCCCAGGGGCAGGATGTCCCAGTCTCAGCTCCTGCTCAGAGCAGGATCCACACTGGATTTACCCCAGGCTGCTCAAGGCATAACTTGCCCACTTGGGTTTCAGAGCAAACTCTGCCCAGATGGATCCCAAACCCTTCCAAGAACGGGATTTTTTGGCTGCTGGCAAGAACCCTTTCTAGGAAGAGCCTCCTCGTGTGCCAACAGCTCTGCAGCCGCTCTGTCCGAGAGCGAACTCCAGAAGAGGTGAGTTCCAGAGCAAAGCCCTGTTAATAATCTGTGTGCTCTGGAACTGCAGCCAGACTGGGCAAAAATGGGGCAGGTTTAGCACAGAAGCAGTAAGTGTGTCTCCAACATTTTCAGACTGCTCGAGATTTTAATGCCCCAAGCCAAATTCACTTCTTGAACGAAAAAGATACGATTCATTTTCCTTGACCTTATTCAGGGGATTTTAGATAGCTTTTTTCCCCGCCTGATTGAACAGCCTCATTTTTGTTTTACTTTGCATTCCTTTGCCTCTTTTTTTTCTTTATTCCTCTTTCAGTACCACGAAAGTGTAAAGAAGGAACCAAGACAGGGAGGAAAAATATTAAATATTAGGTAGCAGTGAAATTAGATCTCTCTATTAAATTAAACAAAACTAATCGCTTCTATATCTAACCGAAACTACCCATGCAAAGTTCTCATTTTCTCTGGGAATCTTTTTCCATGAATAATAACACTGCACAGCCTCCGTGGCTCTTGATGCTTGAAGAAACAGAAAAATCAGGCATTATTGATTCTCAGGACAAATAAATCCTCTCTTGGGGTTGCAATGGGGTTTCCACAGATGATTTGTTGTTTTTAGGGATGTGTCCCCCAGCCCTCCTTGTTGCAGGGTCAGCTGTGAGTCAGTGCCGGGGTGGGGGAAGCCCAGGGCTCTGGGGAGCTCCCCCCAGGCTGGGCTGGGCTGCCAGGGTGAGGCTGGGCAGAATTTTAATGGAAGGCTCCGTGCTTCCATCTGCCAGGGATGGCACAGCCACTGGGGAGGGACTGGCACCAGCCTGTGTCCTCTGTGGGATGTGGAATCAAAGAGTCATTAGGGCTGGAAAAGGCCTCCAAGAGCACAGACCCAGAATCCCAGATGGGTCAGGCTGGAAGGGACCCCAGAGGGTCACTGGTGCCACTCCCTGCTCCAGCAGGGCCATCCCAGAGCCCAGGGCACAGCAGTGTGTGCAGAGGGCTCTGGAATATCCCCAGGGAGGAGCCTCCAGCCCCTCTCTGGGCTCTGTTCCAGCTCGGGCCCTGCCCAGGGCAGGAGTTGTGCCTCCTGTGCAGGGCAATTGCTGGGATAGCTCAGTCCCTGCCCAGGGCAGGAGTTGTGCCTCCTGTGCAGGGCAATTGCTGGGATAGCTCAGGCCCTGCCCGTGGCTCTGGTGCCGCTGCTGGGCCCCGGAGCAGAGCCCGGGCCCTGCCCTGAGCCCTCCCTGCAGCCAGGGACAGCCAGGGCTGAGGGCCCCTCTCAGCTGGGGCTCCTCTCGAGGCTGAGCAGCCCCAGCTCCCTCGGCCTTTCCTGGGCACCGAGATGCTCCAGCCCTTCCCCATCCTCACATCCCTCCTCTTGACCATATCCAGGAGCTCCCTGTCCCTGCTGTGCTGAGGAGCCAGAGCTGGACAGGGCACTGCTGATCCCAGAGCTGGACAGGGCAGTGATGATCCCAGAGCTGGACAGGGCAGTGATGATCCAGAGCTGGACATGGCATTGCTGATCCCAGAGCTGGGCACAGCAGTGATGATCCCAGAGCTGGACACGGCACTGCTGATCCCAGAGCTGGACACAGCAGTGATGACCCAGAGCTGGGCACAGCAGTGATGATCCAGAGCTGGACATGGCACTGCTGATCCCAGAGCTGGACACGGCTCTCCAGGTGGAGCAGGCCCGACTGCCAGAGCCCCAGGATCGCACAGTCCCACCCTGGACGGGGTGGGAAGGGACCTGCAGCTGTCCCCTTTTCCTTCCCCTGCCCCGGTGGGGCTGCAGCCACACGAGGCCCTGTCGGTGCGTGGCCCCTGCCTGGCTCTGCCTGGGAGGATGGAGCAGCATCTCCCAGCCGTGGGAGCCATGGAAACATGGGCTCAGCTCCAGGGAACGCTCCTGAGGGGCCCACAGCATTCCCAGCTCCTGGCCTTGGGCGCTTTCCAGCTGCCTTGCCCTGTTTGGGATAGCCGTGCTCCATGCAGCAGGAAAATGCATTTATTCTTAGAAGGCGGTTCCTACAAATGAAACAACTAATGGAAACTAATGGCAATGGAGCCTAATAGAATTTTCTTAATTTTATCATAAACTGTTTATTGAAGATTGCTTGATTTCCATTCCAAACCCATTTGCGCTGTAACTCAACCCTCCTCGCACTGCTACTCATCTGCAGAGGAGGCTTTATCTACACGTGAGATGGAGAACTCTCCCTGCAGACTGGGGCTAAACGTGCTCACTAAGTTTATAAAATAAATTAGCTCAGCCTTGTCTGTGTTCTACAGATATTGAGCTGATATTTTTAATTGCTGCCACCTAAACAAGTTTTCTTTACAGATTAAAATTATGAGTAGGTTGTTATTTCCAGGGCGGTTTTCAATACTCAGATAATATTAAAATAAATCAGTTTGATATGATTTTTTTTCCAGATTACACTTGAATATGTCATCCTTATCAACATGATATAAATCTCTAGTGGCCATTTGGACCTTTGCACTGAGCACAGAGAGTTTGTTCATAGTCTGGACTTTCTGGTGAAGAAAAATAACATATGGATTAAAATTGCCTAAAGAACATTTTAACCTAATTACACTCCAGTCTGCAAGACAGAAACTTGAGGCTTCAGGAGGTTTCAGAGGAAGGGCACAACCAGAAGTAAATAAAGTGTGTCAAAACATGCAAAGGAAACCATGACAAAAATCCAGGCATTAACAAAACCTTGCCAGCTCTAGGCTGACACCCAGCAGGGTCAGATCATCCCCTAAATTATACAGGACGGGGGAAAAATAAGGACAGCAGGAGACAAAGTAAAGAAATCCAGAAGGAAATACAGAAACTTTACCAGACTTTAAGATGTGGTGTGTTATTTTTAAAGTGTTTCAGAATCTGGTTTTGATAAGCTGTTACAGTGTTCTGAGAAACTATAGGTGAGTTTTAAAACATTTGGCACTGTTTGTTTTCACCGCTCCCACCAGGGCGTTTTGAGAAGTGACAGAGGAACATTTGAGGCTCAGTTGTGGCATTGCAGAAACACCAAGTTGTGAAATCCCCTCCAAGGCCATTGGGTCCAAACACTCCCCACACGGGGACAGGGACAGCAAAGCTGCTTTGGGCTGCCCAGAGTCACAGGCACAGAGTCCTTGGGCTGGGAAGGGACCTCTGGAGACCATCCAGACCCAAGGCAGGGTCACCTCCAGGGATGGGGACTCCAAACCTCCCTGGGCACCTCCACCACGTCCAGGGGTCGGATTTTTCCTGCAGTAATGAGCTGGAAGTGTTTCCCGTGCTGTGCTTTGCAAAGGCCAGGTGGGAGGGGCAGAGAGGGCAGGAGCAGGCTCCAGGTGCCCGGGTGGGAGGTGGGAGCAGCAGGTCAGTCCCCAGGCCGGAGCTGGGGCTGCTGCACTTGTCCCGCTCTGAATGCTGAAAGGAAAGCTGGCAGTGACAGTTCTGCCGCACAGCAGCACGGACGGCCCTGGTGATGGGGATTCCTCCTGAGCAGCCTGTCAGAGTTCTGTAAAACCAGATGAGATAACAGCTCCTGGCTGGTTCTGTCTGCCAGAAACCTGTGACCCAGTTAGAAACTACCCAAACCACATCTATCCACGGGCAGAGGAACAGGGACTGTGCTCACCCTCACCCTGCAGGGTGACACTGGGCAGCAGAGGGGGGGGCTCAGTGATCTCCGAGGTCTTTTCCAACCTTAACAATTCCATGGTTCTGTGGTTATGTGCAGAAGTGCTGTGCAGCCACCTGGATTCCAGCCTGGCAAAAGGGATCGTGCAGCACAGTGTAAGGAACTGCACCTGCCCTGGGAAGGAGCACGGCTCCAGGTGAGACAGCAGCTCCCAGGCGGTGATCCCTGTGCCAGGGTGGCTGCAGCTGGCAGGGAGGCTCTGGGGTGTACAGAGCAGGGCTTGTTTGTCACCCATTTCTGTGTTTCCCTGCAAACCGTGCTTGCAGCCACAGCCCTTTACCCCAGCCTCTCACTTGTGGTTCAATGGCAGCAAGAGCTCCCACAGGCCGGTGTGAAACAAACCAGGGCATCTTCACCATCTCCTGTCCTGCAGGCAGGGCAAGGCACGAGAGAGATGGATCTGAGCAGTCCCACCGGGCAGGGCCAGCAGCAATGACTGACACCCCTCGGGGGGAAACCGGCATCGATGCCCGTCTGCCAGGGAGCAGGCTGAGGATCGGACAATTCATTTGGTTGATGTATTTGCTGTGGTGTCGTGTTCTGTCATCTGTGCCGCAGAGCCCCGAGGGGTCACGGAGACCTGGAGTGCCCTGAGCTGCTCGTGGTGCTGGGGACGGAGCTCTGACACCCCGGGCTGGTCGGGGGGGTCCCTGCCCAGGGAAGGGGCTGGAAGGAGATGGGCTGGGGAGCCCCTTCCAGCCCAAACCGCTCCGGGGCTCTGAGCAGCCACTCCCGGGAAATGTTTACACCTTTGCTTTATCCCTTGTCCATCCGCTCCGGGCACCTCCTGCCCCTCTCAGGCAGTAGGGGAGACCTTCAGGGTGATTGCACCCTCTGGGCTGAGCCTCACCCTCGCCGCGGCTCCCTGGCTTAGGGAGCGCCCCAGAGTGGCAGGGCCGAGCCCCCGCAGGGAACAGGAGCCTCCCAGGAAACCCGAGGAGCACCAAATGTCCCCAGGCGTGAATCCTGCTGCATTCCCACAGACGGATCCCTCCGGAGATATCCACTCCGGATGTGGCCACCCGGCGCTCCTGCCCCCTCTCCAAGGTCAGCTGATGCCAAATTTCATCCCCAGCTCATCACCGGATCGGCTCCAGCAGTGCCAGGCAAAGGGAACCGCAGGAGTGACGGAACGATGGGACGGGATCCCGCAGCAGCAGGGGGATGTCACCCTCCGTGTCACTGCTCGGGACCTGCTGGTCCATAAATAAAGCTCAGCACACAGGTCCTGAGGGTCAGTAAAGCACTTCCAGGTGGAAAGGAGGAAGAGCTGTGGCTGGAAAAATAAATGGAAAAGAAAGGAAAACAAAGAGCCCTAAGAACCAGAAGCGGGAATGAAAATCTGTTGTTGTCAGCTGCTGCCTCTCCTGCCCTGCTCTTGTGGAGCTGCTTCCAGCCGGGAGATTTCCCCCAGGAAGCTCTGCAGGCCCAGCCTGAGTGCAGCTGGGCAGACAGGATTTACACGGGCTGAAACCGAGCTGGCAGGGGAAAGGTCCAGCAGCTCTGGGAGAGCAGTGCGGCTTCCCCGAGCCCTCCTCAGCACCAGCTGTTTGTGTGCCCCTTCGCTGGGCAGGAAATGATGCTTGTCCGGGTGGGAGGGGTCAGCGTGGGACAGCTGGGCTGACAGCTACTCCCAGCCACAGCAGCTCCGTACTGAAATTAAGAAATTATGTGGAGAATTAAGAAATTAATGCTGATTTTTCAGGATGCACATCAGTGCTTTCATGAGAAGCCCTCTGTGCCTCGAGTCACACGGCTCCAAGCCCAGAGCTGGTGCAGGAGGGGGTCTCATGCTCCGTGGGAATGGTTCCCTGAGAGCCAACACCTGCCCCTGCACAGCCCCTGCTTTTTTACTCCGCTGGGCATTGTCCAAATAATTTCTTGGATGTTGAATAAATGAATGCACAATGCAATCAGGGCAACTTTCCTCTTGATGGGAAGTGGAGGGGCAGCTCCCGTCTCTGCTCCCTGGGACAGGGACAGCACCCAGGGGAGCGGCTGGGGCTGGGCCAGGCAGGCTCAGGCTGGAGATCAGGGAAAGGCTCTTCCCCCAGAGGGTGCTGGGCACTGCCCAGGCTCCCCAGGGAATGGGCACGGCCCCGAGGCTGCCAGAGCTCCAGGAGTGTTTGGACAGCGCTGCCAGGGATGCCCAGGGTGGGGTTGTTGGGGGTCTGGGCAGGGACAGGAGCTGGGATGATCCTTGTGGGTCCCTCCCAGCTCAGGACATTCCCTGATTCCATGTTTGAGGGAATCCCAGCCACGAGCAGCTGCTGTGCTCCGGACAGAAGCTCTGAGGGCAGCAGGGTTTGCTGCAGTGCTGGGGCAGCCCCTCCTGGGCTGCTCTCCCAGCACACCAAGGCAAGGAGGCTGCACTGAAACCTCGCTCCTGCCGGGGCAAACAGCCCTCAGTGCCAGCCCCGAGCTGCCTCTGGGTGGTGGCCGGGCTGCTCCTGCGAGAGGGAGCTGTTCTGAATAGGGAAACACCACGCCAGCCTTCCCCACAAGATTTATCCTCTTGATGATAAGCCAAATTAGTTTTGCTATTCTCTTCTTAATCTGATTGACAGGGCCAATCTGTCATCTTTCATCCCGACACCTCAGCTGCACACCAATGAAACCAGCAGGCAGCGAGTGTGGAACACTTTGTCTGCCCAGCTCTGCAGGGCCGGGGGCTCCAGGGGCCGGGACGCTCCTGGTGGACGCTGCCGTGCCTGGATCCTGTCAGGCTGCAGATGACAGAACCCCCCGGAACGGCTCCTGAGCCTCCCGGGCGGAATTCCTCGCCTTAGGCTTTTGTGTGGCTGCATCCTGACAAGCTGCCTTCAAATAATTTGATAATTGAAGGTTGTAATTCATGAATCTTAATGTTTACTTGATTTAATTGAGCATTAGTGTTAATTAAAACAAGTCAGTGGCTTCAATCCCAGTTCAAGAGCTTGGCATGAAGGAGAAAGTGATTCCTCCTGTGCTCAGATAAATCTCTGTTATGATAAACAATGGGAATGAGATGAATGAATAATGTTTTATTTTGCTCACCCTCACTTTTCTGTCTGTGCCATGAAACAGGGATGTTATCAAACAGATCAGGAATATGCCAGCCTTTCCTTCACTGAAAAATATTGCAATAAAATAGGAAACGTTCTCCATCCTTCCTTCTGCCTCTGGAGAAAAGAGAAAGTTATTCCTCTTCCAAAAAACATTCTGTTTTTAAAGCATTGAGGATAAATTCTGTAACCTCTGGACTGATCCAACTCTAAGTGAATCCATATTTCCATTTCTACTGATATAAAAGAAAGAAAAACAGCCAGAGGGTCATCATCCAAGCAGAAATTCCCTCTGAAATTACAGATTTGCCTAAGAACCTCAGGACTGTCTTCCAAAGGTCCAAAACTCTGACTTTCCTTAATCATTTTTAGGTTTTGCAGCAGACTTCCCTCAGCAAGGGGCTCATGCTCAGGAAAAGGAACTGCATTTCTGACTGAGAAAAGTGACTTTTCACCAAGGGATGGAGGGATGGGGCAGCCACAGCTGCTCTGGGAATTCCAGCCCAGCCCCTCCCCACCCTCCCAGCCGGGAATTCCTAATTCCCAATATCCCATCCATCCCTGCCCTCTGGCACTGGGAAGCCATTCCCTGTGTCCTGTCCCTCCAGCCCTTGTCCCCAGTCCCTCTCCAGCTCTCCTGGAGCCCTGGCACAGCTTCCCTGCCACTCTTGTCTGATGAAACATCTTCATCAGCCACGCTCAGGGCTGGGCGAGGAGCAGGATTCCCATCTGTTCCCATTAAACACAGGGAAGTGAAGAGTGTGTTAAAGGAGAGCATGAAACTTGCACAAAGGAATTCATTTTAAGGTGAGCTATCCATAAAAATTACCCCGAGCTGCTGCCAGTGGGATGCACTCACAGAACTGCTGACAGAACTGCAGTTGATTAAACTCCACCTAGATTTATATTTTTTGCTTATTAACTAAACCTATTGATTTAAGCTCGCCACAAATGCACCTTCTGTAAATAATTCTGTTCCTAATTAAATAATTCCTGTATTATGTCAGGGTATAAAGAATAAATTACTTGTAACTACTTCTGTTTCAGCCCTTAATCAATATCTGAGCCGAGCTATTTTATATCTCATGTAAATTTTTCACGTGAGTGCTCGGCTCTCAGAGAGGCTCTGTCCTGCGCTGCCATTGTCTGGGCTGTAAAATGACATTTTTTTTCTGCTGCTGTGACTTTAGAGCTCTGCAGTGCTTTGCCTGGCACACGCAGGAACCAGAGTCCCCGCGTGCCAGAGGGCTCCTGGCTCAGGGCCTTTGCAGGGGGATCCCCTTCACCAAGGTCTGGTGCCAATGAGCCACAACCAGCCCAGCCCAACTGCCAGACCCCAGACAGGGACTGTGAGGTCAGGAAATGGAGCTCAGAATTAACTCCAAAGCAGGCAGATCCCGCTGTTGTCCTGGTCAGGAACTGTGGTGTTTCTGGAGCCCTGGCAAAGGAAGCTCCTGTTCCTCACGGCAGCGTTTCAGGCTGGTCAGACCCCTCCTCACCCCGACCTGGCAGGGACTTCACCCCCCTGGCCACACCCAGGGTGGGATTCGGATGTGGAGCAACCAGGAATCACAGAATTATTTGGGTTGGAAAATCCCTCTGAGCCCATCGAGTCCAACCATCCCAGCACTGCCCAGGCCACACTGCCCCCTGTCCCCAGGTGCCACCTCCACAGGGCTTTACATCCCCCCAGGGATGGGGACTCCACCCTGGACAGCCCATTCCAGTGCTTTGCAACCCCTTCCATGAAGAAATTTTCCCAACATCCAACCCGAACCTTCCCTGGCACAGCTTGAGGCCATTTCCTCTGGCCCTGTCCCTGTTCCCTGAGCCCCTTTCCCAGCTCCCTCAGCCCCTCCTGGTGTTCCAGCCCCTTCCCAGCTCCGTTCCCTTCCCCAGACCTGACCCAGCCCCTCCATGTCCTGTACCCAGGGACCCCAGCCCTGTCCCCAGCACTGGAGGTGGCCCAGCTGCCACCCCAGTGCTGGGACAGGCCATGGTCCCCGTGGAAGTTTAAAATTAAATATTCTTTAAATAAATCTGAATGAGGGATAAATCTGAACAATAAATGTACCCAAAGAAAAAGGAATAAGCACAAGGATGTTTCACCAGGAGAAGAAAAAACAAGCAGACAAGATTAATCAAGGAATAACAGACTATTTGCTTTAATTATTTGCCCAAAGCTCTGTGGGGGTTGTGCGTAAAATCCCCATCATCATCTGCTCCAGTGGAGATGCAATCATAGCAGGGCTCAGGAAATCACCTCCTTCTCCCTAACTTGGGCTGGGCCTCTCCCACACCTGGGGGTCAGGAGAATTCTGGTTCATTTCTGGGTCCTGCTCCCTTGGAAAAGTGTCTCTGGTGATCCCTGAATCTGCAGCCACCCCTTGGTGGGTGCAGGAGGAGCAGCCAAGGGTTTCCTCAGTGCCGCCCTGGGCACCTTGCAGCCATTTAAGTGGCGTTTGGGAAGTGTGGCCACTGCAGTTAATGTGAGAATGATCTCATTTTAATTCCCTGTTTTTAAACCTTCAGAACAATGCTGTTAAACCAGGCTGTACCTCATTAGTCAAGGTTTCAAACTGGGAGTCATTATTTTAAAAGTCTGTTTGCTATTTTACTGTCACAGGAATGCAAAATGAAAGGGGGGGAAAAGGTACCTTTTCCACTGGTATTGTGTGCAAATGAGCTAAGAAGGTTCTGGATCAAAAAATGAGCTCTGCTTATAAAAAACCCCAAATGAGCTTATTTTTTAATCTGTTAGTGCCATCATTCCCGTTGCCATCACAATCTCCACGTTTAAAAAGGCAATATGAGAATAATATCGGTGATGCAGAGCAGGCAGTAATCACCCAAGACAGGTGGAACGGCTTAATTACACCAAAAACTTCAATTTGGTATTGATCACAATCTTTTGCAAATTAGATTCAATTTGGTGAACAGTTTCAGCCAAAACCCTTCAGATTTTTTGATCTGAATTTCTGTTATGCCTTTACTGTATCTCAACATGTCATCTCATTTTGGAAATAGCAGTAGACATCTTCAAAGCTAAAACAGCCCAAAAGGGCCCTAACAAAAGCAAACAAGAACATTTAGAAGCATTTTAGAAGCAAATGACACTTTTCCTTTGAGTGCAGCTGCACCCACTTTTTGCAAGGTGAAGATGAAATACTGAGTGTGGGATAAATCATGGAACAAATAGAAGAGCCAAAACTGAAAAATATATTTATTCAGACTGGGAGAGTTTTGCCTTCAAAACCAGAAAAATGAGAAGTGATCTGTCACTTGTGTGTGCCCAGGACTGGGTCTGTCACTGGGTTGATGCTGGGGGCTGGTTTGGATGGATCAAGCTCCTCTTTCCATTCATTCCAGGTTATTCCCAAGGCCACCAGGTTATTCCCAGGGTCACCACCACCCCTGTCCCCTCAGCCCCTCCTGAGCACTGAGTTCTGGTGCTGCCAGGGCGAGGGAAGCGATTCCCAGGCTGCCTGACCTGCCTGGAGCAGGAGCCTTCAGCAGCTCCCGCCCTCTGCCAGCGGTGCCCTTCCTGCTTTGAGAAGTGCCAAACCCCTTATCCCATTCTCCCACCAAGCTGGGATTAACTGCTTAGCACAGCTTTGGGAAATGGCCTTCGAAATCCTCCTAGAGCCCCGGCAGCTCACACAATGCCGAGGGCTTAGGGCCACGCTCTCGGGATGAGAGCGGTTATTTGGATCCTTCCCCATGCACGTGGCCGAGCTCTCTCCCATCCAAGGCAGAAGAGCAAATCCTGGGTGCAGGGAGCTGTGGGAGAGCTCCTTCCCAGCCTGTGGCAGTGCCCTGTTGGAGCCAGGGAGTGCAGAGTGGTGGGCACAGTCCTGTCCTTCTGCACGGCCCCTCTGGAGCAGCTGGGACAGCCCCGGGGCTGTCCTGAGAGCGTGGCCAGGGCACCCCGGGCTGGGGACACACAGGACACGGAGCTGCTGGAGAGATCCAGAGGAATCCATGGAGCTGCTCCAGGGCTGGAGCACCTCTGCTCTGGAGCCAGGCTGGGAGAGCTGGGAATGTTCACCTGGAGAGGAGAAGGATCCAGAGAGAGCTCAGAGCCCCTTGCAGGGCCTAAAGGGGCTCCAGGAGAGCTGGAGAGGGACTGGGGACAAGGGCTGGAGGGACAGGACACAGGGAATGGCTTCCCAGTGCCAGAGGGCAGGGATGGATGGGAGATTGGGAATTGGGAATTCCTGTCTGGGAGGGTGGGGAGGGGCTGGGCTGGAATTCCCAGAGCAGCTGTGGCTGCCCCTGGATCCCTGGCAGTGCCCAAGGCCAGGCTGGACGCTGGGGCTTGGAGCAGCCTGGGACAGTGGGAGGTGTCCCTGCTCTGGGGAAAAAGTGAAGAGTGTTCAGATGAGAACCAGAAAACACTGAGAGCACAACAAAAGCAAGAATTAAATGAGTTTTGGAAAAAACAGCCTGAAAAAAAAGAACAATATGGGATGCAGAATCTCCCACCCCCGTTCAGCCGGAATATTTTAACCCAGAGGAAGTCAAGAGCTGACTCTCCCATGGTGTGCATGGATTGATCCATGTTTCTCTTTAAAAAAAAAGGGGTTTTAATGTATCAGACAAGGAAATTGTGAGCTCTGCTTGGTGGAATTTCAAACAAGAAATTCTGCACACTAGAAAGCAATCTCACAAGGAATCAACTTGGTAAGGGAAATGTAATTACATGTACAGACACTGCCATGCTTGAACTCCCGAAATTATGAGTAGCTGCTTCTCTAAAAATTATCCTCTCAGGAATTGAAGAAAAGGGACAAAATCTGCATCTTGTCTTTCACAGTGACCCTGCTGAGAGACTGAGAGTATTGTGGCAATGGTCTGAACTCTTATCAAAATCAAACCAAATTTTCCCCTGGCACCCTCCAGAACAGAATTATTACCATGGAGACTTAACATAAAAATAGTAATACTGATCCTAATTAATAGGCATTAAGTCTTTCCATCACAAGACATTCAGAATCTGCCACATTCACTGTTAAACCCAGTTGAAAATGATTAGGAATTGTTATTTTTGAAGGTGAGGCCTCTGTTCAGATGCAGTGACTGAGTCTCAGAGCAGTGAAGGGCCTGGGCCAGCCACAAGCGGAGACAGCAGCGAGTCTCGGCAGAGCTGCTGGGCTTGGGGACCTGTGCAGTGAATCCTGACAGGTCTCTGCACACACCCATGCCCAGCCCATTGACCAGCCCTGCGGCACCCAGCTCTCTCCCAGGCAGCAGCTCTGCACACAGCCCTGGCTGCTCCAGGGTCCTGCTGCAGCTGCAGGGGAGGGGACTGGGGGGACAGAGCCTGGGGGGCTCCTTTCCCCTCCTGGGATTTGTCTGGGACATGGTTTCAACTTCAGTCTGTCAGAGAATCACGGAATCCTGGAGTGGTTTGGGTGGGAAGGGACCTCAAAGCCCACCCAGTGCCACCCCTGCCATGGCAGGGACACCTTCCACTGTCCCAGGCTGCTCCAAGCCCCAATGTCCAGCCTGGCCTTGGGCACTGCCAGGGATCCAGGGGCAGCCACAGCTGCTCTGGGAATTCCAGCCCAGCCCCTCCCCACCCTCCCAGCCGGGAATTCCCAATTCCCAATATCCCATCCATCCCTGCCCTGGGCCATCAAGAGGTCACAAAGGAAGGCTGACCCCTCCAAGCACAGTTTAATCCCACGAGAAAGCAGGTGCCCAGAAAAAGAAGGATAAATTGTCCTTGGACTTAGCTCACATTTTTTAGTTGACTGCAGATGGAATCTGTTGGATGGGCGCTTTTGCCCAGCACCATCCATGTTATTGGTGATTAGAGGCCCATTACATTATTCATTATCTCTAAGTAAGTCCATGTCAGCATCTCACAGCAGCCGGGCCGGGGGCACTGGGGGCTGCACTGGGGGCTGCAGGGGTCCCCTGTCTGGGTGAAATTCAGATTCCATGGATTTAAAACCTGCTAAAGCAGAAGGAGATTTCTCCTGTGTTGGGGTGCACTATGTGCTGGAAGAGAGACAGGCCCTGAGGGCCAGAGAGAGCCTCTTTCCTGGCCCCAGAGGTGACCCTGGGAGTGCATCCAGGTCACCGGGGATGGGCTGAGAGAGGATTGTGGGTTTGTGGACAGTGCTGGGCCTGTGAGATGTGATAATTGTAGTTTGTGACCTTACAGGGCATTGTTTACCTGTTACCATAATAGGCAATGTCTGTGCACTGCCCCAGGTGATTGGGGGACACTGAGGTGAACATCTTTCCTGTTTATGTGATGTGATATCCTGTTGGGTGCTGGTATTTAGGGAATATTCACTGCGCAATAAACGCTTTGCACTTCTCCATCTTGTGTGCAGAGTCGTGCCCTTGCATGTTTACTGCACTCCTGCTCTCTGACATCTCAGAAAAGCTGTTAAACCACCTGGCATCCCGAATAAATCCCTGGTGCATGTGAGGGAAATCGGGTCACTAATGGTGATCACTGGGATTCAATAACCAGTGGAAGTTTCTGGATTCACAGGTGTGTTTCTGTGGGGAACACAAATGCCTGGGTGTTTTCACACTGAAGATGGCCCTAAGTTTTCCATATTCACCTGCAGCTTTGTGCTTTGCTACGTTTTTGCTTATGTAGGAGTTTTTTAAACATATTCAAGACTCCTGAGCAAGAAGGCTCTGGAAGAGATCAGCGTGGGATAGGACTGATAAGATGGAGCTCTGGGGTACAAAGGTTAATTCCTTTTGCATAAAATGTAGCAGATCAAAAATCCTGTGGGATTGTTCCTTAGTTTGCATTTTTCCCGAGCAGCATCGAGGGCTCACAGGGTCTGACCCCTTGGAGGGCTGTTCTGCCTTTGGGCCCTGCAAGAACATCCCAGGGGTGACTGGAACCAGATGAGCTTTAGGGTCCCTTGCAGACCAGGCCATTCTGTGCTGCCCATGGACCCATGGAGGATATCCAGGATGGCAGCTCTTCCACTGTGTTGGACAAACCGGGGAGAGCTCTGTGGGTGAGCAACTGGGTGACTGGACATCTCAGAGTGACATCTCAGGGTGACACCTCAGGGTGACACCTCAGGGTGACATCTCAGGGGGACACCTCAGGGGGACACCTCAGGGCCATGATGCTGACAGTGACTCCCTGTCCATGGAGTGTGTGTGTGTCACCTCTCCTGTGCCCTCCCACAGGTCCCACTTTGATGGGGCAGTGCCTGACCCTGTGCTGGCACTGCTAAGGCCACACCTCCAGCCCTGGGGGCAGTTCTGGCATGGAGGGGCTGGAGCGTGCCCAGGGAAGGGAACGGAGCTGGGAAGGGTCTGGAGCCCCAGGAGTGGCTGAGGGAGCTGGGAAAGGGGCTCAGCCTGGAGAAAAGGAGGCTCAGGGGGGACCTTGTGGCTCTGCACAACTCCCTGACAGGAGGGGGCAGCCGGGGGGGGTCGGGCTCTGCTCCCAGGGAACAGGGACAGGAGGAGAGGGAACGGCCTCAGGCTGGGCCAGGGGAGGCTCAGGGTGGATATTGGGGAAAAAAAACATGGAAAGGGTTGTAAATCATTTAAACAGGCTGGCCAGGGCAGGGTGGAGTCCCCATCCCTGGAAGTGTTCAGAAAACTGTGGGTGTGGAATATGGATGCTGAAAAAGCTCCAGCAGAGAATTTCCTCAGCTCTCTGCAGCATTTTGTGAGAGTTCTGTCTTTCCCATGCAAGTAACTCAAAACACTGTTACAGTTTTGTAAGCTTCTTGCAGCTGCAGGTTGTTTTGGCAGGATTGTTATGGTTCTAACTAGAAAAACACTCAGAGATGGGTGTCTTAGAACTTGACCAATCCCCTTAGGGGGTGGATGGCAAAAACCAATTACCTTATGCCACTTAATACACTTTGTGAACTAACATATAAAAGCCTTCTGAGAATTCATTAAATCACCATCCATTTATCCCTGAGCCTGGATTTCGTGTTGTTTCTCTACTCGTCCGTGGGGAAAACAGCGACAGTGGGACTTGAGGCCGTGGTGACCGTGGAGCTGCTGCTGGGCTGATGGTTGGGCTGGACGGTGTCAGAACTCTTTTCCAGCCTTAGGGATTCTGTGAGTCTGCAGAAACACGTTTGGCCTGACAGCATTCCTCGTGTTCAGAGAGCTCTGCCTCGCTCCCGGTTTCTCCCAGGAATGTGCAGTGATGGCTGTGGCTCCCTGCTGCTGTTCCATGTTTGGAGTCACAGTGTCGGGAACGCCAGTGGGTAGTGGCTGCGTGGTCGTAGGAAGCTTGGGAAAACACATTTTCTCGGGAATGACTGTGCTTTTTGTGAGTAGCCATGTTTTGGGGTTATTAAATGGAACATCCTGGCAAGTTGTGTCACTTCCATCAAGATTTTCCTGTAACCACTCCATATGTTCTCACAGCAGATTATCCCGGGGAATGTGGGAAAGGGCTCAGCTCATGTCACGGGGGGAGAGATGAAGGACTTGTCTGTCCTGGAGATTGCAGGGATATGGACAGGAACTCTGGAGAAGCGACTGGAGCGGAGCAGCTCAGCTTGGGCACTCTGGGGTCCAGCAGAAGCTCTGGAAAACTCATCCCACGGAGCCCTGGTGCTCCCATACACCCGGGACTGGAGCTGGCCCTGCTCCAAGGGAGTTGCTTTTCCCTAAAGGATGCTGAAATTGGCTGTGCAGAGGACTCAGGAGGAGTTTGTGGTGCCTTTTTCCTTGGTTTGGAATGGCAAACAGGCTGCCAGAGCTGGGGATCAGAGCAGAGGATGGCGAGAGATCTGCCTGGGAAGGGAGCAGCTGCTTAAACAAGGTTTGGATGGAACTGATCTTGTCCTGGCAGCTTTTCCCAGGGAGCCAGCCTGCCTTTCATCAATCCCTGAATTGGAGAGAGCCTTGGGATGGCTGTGAACATCTCGCAGCTCGTGGTCAGATGAAATGTGGGCTGATTAAACCAAACCTGGATGGGGGGCACATCAGCTGCTCTCGTGCTTAGCCTGAGTGCACCTCCCCTCTGCTGTGGATCCCCTGGAAAGATGGGAAGTTGCAGAATTTCTGCTTAGAATTAATTCTTTCTCAGAATCTCCTTCATCGCCTTTTGTACAGGCTGGAAAAGGCGGAAAGCTGAGAGCTCAGGAGATGAAGTGGCTGCCCCAGGGTGTGGAGGCAGCTGGTGTCACACAGGGACCAACAGCCCAGTGAGCGATTGCTGGGTGTGCCCAGCCTGCTCCTTGAGCAGACCCACCCTGCGCTGGGAGCTGCAGCAGCACCACAGTGTTTTTGCAAAGGGCTTCACTGTCCCCCTGCAGAGGGGAAGGCACGGGCCGTGGAGAGGGATGGCTGTGCTGAAACATCCCGGCTTTGGAAATGTGACAGTGTCACTACAGAGCCACAGACTCACTGATGGTCAGGCTGGAAGGGACCCCAGAGGGTCACTGGTGCCGCTCCCTGCTCCAGCAGGGCCATCCCAGAGCCCAGGGCACAGCAGTGTGTGCAGAGGGCTCTGGAATATCCCCAGGGAGGAGCCTCCAGCCCCTCTCTGGGCTCTGTTCCAGCTCGGGCCCTGCCCAGGGCAGGAGTTGTGCCTCCTGTGCAGGGCAATTGCTGGGATAGCTCAGTCCCTGCCCGGGGCAGGAGTTCTGCCTCCTGTGCAGGGCAATTGCTGGGATAGCTCAGGCCCTGCCCGTTCCATTTCAGCCACTCCTCCCAGCTTTGTGCCACCGTCCCTTGCCCTGTCTCCTATGCTGTACCGAGCTCCATGGCAAGGACACACAACAGCCGTCGCCTCTCCTCGGAAGAGGCTGCAGGGTCTGGCAGAACACACTTGCAGAAGGATGAAGGCACAGCAAGAAAAATTCTCCTTTGGGATTTGAGTGCTGGTACAAGGACGGGAGATGCTGTTTCTGCTGGGCTCCAGACTCTCCTGCCCGCTCTGTATTTTCTGAATGACCCCATAGCAGCAGTGCCCACTATTAACACAGAGCAGCAAAGAGCACATTTATTTAAGCATTAAAGCTCCAAGAATTACGTATTTTAAAACTTGTTTCCTTTTATTTGCTCTTCCCAGAGTAAACTTTAGAAGCAGAACCATCAGAACCATCATTTTTCACCCATCTGCTTTCTGGAATGGTCCCCAGGCTCTGAGCACCTCCTGAGCAGAGCAGCTGGGTCAGCACCCAGCACTGTCCTGGCCCAGACAAGCCACTGGACTTTGGCTGTTGAGTTTGATAGAGTCACATCTGGCCCTTGGAAGGTTCTGCCTGGATGAGACAGGAGGAAATGATTGTCAGCACTTGGATTTCCTGGAAGAGGGAACAGCCTCTGTCCCACAGCATGTTCCCTGCCAGGAGCACTCCCAGCTCTGTCCCTGGCTGCTGTCCCAGGACACCTGTCCTGTTTCTGCCCTGTTTCTGCCCTGTTTCTGCCCTGTTTCTGCCCTCAGTGGGGATGCTGCCAGGTGAACCCAGCAGGCAAAGAACTTCCTTCAGCTATCTGCACACAACCACACAGCTGGAATGGACCCCTCTTCATGCAGGGCTCCCAGTCCTCTGGGGGACCAGCCCTGTCCCCTCCCCGCAGGGCTCGAGCCCCACCATGAGCTGGGGGAGCTGCACCTCATTAAAACGGACTCGGGCAAGCCAAGAGCTCTTGCTAATTATGTTTTTGCCTAACACATCAATGTTCTTCTCATTTTTGTCTATAAAATACCTCCAAAGAGCTCCATGCTCATGACATCCCTCGTGATACCAGACCAAGCACATTCTCTCAGTCAATACTTTTTAGCTGCTTTTTTTTGTCTCCCAGCTTCTCAGTGATTTTTTAAAGAGTTTGCACAATACAAACTTTTAGGAGTTAAAGTAAGCTTTTTTGCTGGCTCACATTGAGCCGTTGCCAATATGAAGTAGGTCAGTCTCAATTTGGTTGAATTTTCTTGATTCTCCTTATTGTGTTTGTTCAGACCAGCAGAGGGTCTCAATTAAAACTGCCCTCACCTTGTTCAGAAATATAAAACTGATTGAGCATTTGAAGTCCAAGGAGGAACAGAACCCTCCTCAAATCCTCTTCTGCCATCTGCGGAAACAAAACAACCCAAAAGTTACTCCTCACTGCAGGGCAATAAAAGCTTTCAGTGCAAATGGTGATGAGGATTTTCCTTCCTTGCTCAAAGTGAGACGGAGATAATCAGTTTGCAGTTGGAGTAACAATTCCAACAGGAATGTGACTGGGAGAGCAGCAAACAGTGATGGCAGGGTTTCCTCTCTTGTTTATTCTTTCCCCCAAAGAATTGGTGCTGGACACTCACCTTAAAGGAACTGTTGATGGCCATAAGTTGTGTGCATGGACCTTCCTGGGAACAGTCCTCGTGAACAACTTATGCCATTATTTGAAGCCCTCAGAGTCCTGCATAAAAGTGATTTCTGTTTATTCCTTCAACTTTTGTGTCAGCAGGATGGAGACTGAACTAGGATACTCTGAATGAAGGGAGGAAATTTTAAACCCCAGGCAAAATTTGTCTTCTTCTTTTTGCTGTTGTGAAGTGCTGGGATAAGATGGATGTTTGCCTACATCAGGCTTAAACTTGTAACAGTCATGATCATCATTAAATCATGAACTCATGGGATGGTTTGGGTTAAAGGGGCCTCAAAGCCCACCCAGTGCCACCCCTGCCATGGCAGGGACACCTCCCACTGTCCCAGGCTGCTCCAAGCCCCAGTGTCCAGCCTGGCCTCAGACACTGCCAGGGATCCAGGGGCAGCCACGGCTGCTCTGGGAATTCTGTGCCAGGGCCTGCCCACCCTCCCAGCCAGGATTTCTCCCTGATATCTGACAGGATATCCTTGGCCACCTGAAAGCTTGGCTACAGCCAATTCACCAGCCACAGGAAACACTCCTGTAATTGCTGCTATAAATTCAGACTGAGTATTCAGCTGGCTGGCACCTGATCTACTTCTTAACAATAAATTGGCAAAAAGAGCCCACTGTGAAAAATGATTCTATTTTATGTTTATGAACACTGAAGCCAGTTAATTAAACAACAGGTTTAGGTAATTGGAATTTGGAATCATTTGGGTTTGAAGAGCCCTGAGTGGAACCCTTCCCCAGCACTGCCCAGGCCACCACTGCCCCCTGTCCCCAAGTGCCACAGACACAGGGCTTTACATCCCCCCAGGGGTGGGGACTCCACCATTCACTCTGAAAAGCTGAGGTCTGAGGGGATTAAAGGTGGCGTTTTCCTTCCCTGGCTGCAGAATCCCCTCCCCAAATTAAGTTAAGTCTATGTAGGTGACTGATCTAAATTCCCGAGGGATCTGTGGCAAAGCTGGAAGTGACTGATCCCAGATCTGCGAGGGCAGGCTCTGGGAGTGCCCATGGCTGTGTGGGGCTGATCGTGGGCAGTGACAGAAACCGCACAGAATGAGAGGCTTCGAGCTCGGTGTGATTTATAGAGACCTCAGAGAAGTTAATTACAGGCTGAGGGTAATGACGTGAACTCGGAGCACTGGGGGTTTAGGAGTGGCAGCTGTAACTGAAATAAAAGTAAAATGGTGCTAATGGACATTTCCAGCCAAGATTTTCTTCAGCTGTTTGGCCACAGCCCTTGCTGCGAATATGAGAGATGGAAGAGATTTCCAGGAGAGCTGGAAATCCTCCACAGGGCTGTTTTCCTTCCTGTGGAAGGAGCTGTCCAGCTCTGGTGAGGGTGCTGAGCTGGGAATGCACCACGGGAATGCCCAGGAGTCAGGGACAGGGCTCCCTGTAATGGTCCCTGCTCTTTCCTTTATCCCAGAACACATTCCCAGCTGTGGGGCAGTGCTGCTGCCCCTGCTCTGATATCCCAAACCACATTCCCGGCTGTGGGGCAGTGCTGCTGCCCCTGGCACTCACCAATTCCAGCACACCCACTCTGACCCCCCCAGGGTTCTCCAGGAAAACTCCCCGTGTTTCAGTCTCCTGCCCAGGTTCCCGTCACTTTCACACCTGTAAGATCAAGCTCCATCCCTGCTGCCACCTCCCACTGTCCCAGGCTGCTCCCAGCCCCAATGTCCAGCCTGGCCTTGGACACTGCCAGGGATCCAGGGGCAGCCACAGCTGCTCTGGGAATTCCAGCCCAGCCCCTCCCCACCCTCCCAGCCAGGAATTCCCAATTCCCAATATCCCATCCATCCCTGCCCTCTGGCAGTGGGAAGCCATTCCCTGTGTCCTGTCCCTCCATGCCTTGTCCCCAGTCCCTCTCCAGCTCTCCTGGAGCCCCTTTAGGCCCTGCAAGGGGCTCTGAGCTCTCCCTGGAGCCTTCTCCCCCCTGGAAGGTCTCAGCAGCCCTGTGGATCACTCGGTGGCTCCTGCAGTGCCTGTCTGTGCTGGGGAAATGCAGCTTGGGCTGGAAGCCCATGGGAGAAATTTCTGTCAGAAAGAATCCACCTTCGAATTGGTGTTCTGGGGAGCAGGGGGAGAAAAACGGCGGGAAGGGAGGAGGAATCTGGAGGAATTCCCTGAGGCAAGCACTGGCCCCAGGGTGTGCAGCAGTGCAAAGTTTATTCAGCTCTGGCCTGGTCTTGGTTCTGCTCCAGGACCTCTCCAATGGATGGAGAATTGAATTAATTTGTCTTTAATTAAATAATTGATTGAACTATGAAGTTTCATAGGAGTGGAAGATCTGCTAAAGGAGGTTGAAATCAGCAAAGAGATTAGTAAAGGAAAATGAAAAAATTCATATAATTCCCAAACATTGGATTTGAACATTATCAGAATTAAATGTTCCAGACTTTGATATCTGAAAGTGCTTCATCTCCATCTTCAATAAATCCCTTTTTATGTAGAAGTGACACTTTTCATATTAAAATTAACACACATTTACAAACAGAGAGGGCTTTAATGGTTAAATAGACCCAGTGTGAATGAAAATGAAGAGCAACTGCAATTCCAGAATCTTTCCTTTGTCGTGTCCCTTTGAAAAACTCTGTTTTAATTTAATGTACATTTCCACCCTCTTCTTTTTATCTACTTTGGATGCATCTGGAAAGCCTGTTTTCCCTTTTTATGGAAATTTTGGATGTATCTGGAAAGCCCATCATTCCTTGTTATGGAAATTGAGCCCCTACGAGCTCGGAGCAGGTGATTACAAGGGAAGGGCTCCCAGGCAGAGCAGCAGAGGCTCCTGCAGAGGCACAGGGAAGTGCTGCTTCTGCCCCGTTGTACCCTGTGTCCGTTCCTAAAGCCACTGGCTGTGCCAGGAGAGCCTCAGAAGTTTTCCTCCGTGTGCTTTTATTTCCAGTGCAATTTTCATTCGTCCTGCTCATCCCACGTTTGCCTGGAGGCAGAGCATCGGGCGAGGAAAAATGACCCAGGTTTAAAAATCACCGAACAGCCTGCTGAGGTCTGAGCTCTGCTCTCACCACGGGAAGGGACAAGAAAGGCAGGAAAAAGCGATTCCAGCTGGATGATGTGTGTCCTGGAATGACCTTGCAGGAGAGCAGACAAATGGTTACCTGCCCTGGCTGATTTCAGCTCTTAAAGGATTCCTTCCCCATTGCCAGCACAAGTCAGGCTATGAGAGATGTCTGAGATTACGGGTTTTTTCCCTCTCATTACTCTCCCTTTTCATTTATTTCTGGCTTCTGGGTGTTAGAAGGAGGGATTTGTTCCTCGAGCCTTCCCCAGTACCACTGGAAGTTGCAGTGAATCCCTTTGTTCTCGCATGTTCCCTCCAAGTTCTTTGCCCAGCAATGGGATTTCGGTTCTGTTCCGCTCCGTCCATGCGGGGCCGCTTATCTGTGCCAGCCTCTGTCTTTGCATCGCGCCCCTTCCGTGCCCGCGCCCCATCCCCTCGCCCTCCCCATCGCCATGGAAACCGCGAGCTGCCAGATAAAGTTTCCTAATCCGTGCCTCTCGTTCCCGGCTCCCGCGGATGTAAACGGCCAGGAGGAGAACAGCCAGGGCGGATTCCCACGGATCGGGCAGCTTTGCACACATCGGCACCTCCGTGACGCTGGAAATCCGCTCTGGTGCCTTCCAGGAGTGCTGGCAGTGTCCAAGGCCAGGCTGGACACTGGGGCTTGGAGCAGCCTGGGACAGTGGGAGGTGTCCCTGCCATGGCAGGGGTGGGAATGAGATGGGATGGGATGGGATGGGATGGGATTTGAGGTCCCTTCCCACCCAAAGGTGCTGCTGCTGCTGCCTCAGCCGGTTCGGGGAAAGTGCAGCCTGTACCCCAGGAGCTCTGGGATCCCGGGAGGAGCATCCCCGTGTCCGCCTGGCAGCTCAGGCACCTGCGGGAGGATCAGGAGGGCAAATGGTTTGGTTTTGTAAGGAGCGACTTCCCTCGGAGGGAGCAGCACCGACGTCCCCACTGCAGCGGGGCTCGGGAGAGGCACCTGGAGAGGAGAAAGGACCACCAGGTTAATCCCATCGGGATAATCCCATCGGGATAATCCCACCTGCCCCGGGGCAATCCCACCCTCCCACCTCGGGCAGACAGCCCAAAGCCATGGGAAGCCAAGGGTGGAATCAAAGCCCCTCCACTGCCAAAGGGAGCATATCCTGAGGCACAGGACAGGATCTCTGCTGCCTAAGGCAGGAAATAGTCTGGGGAAGGGGATTTGCCTGGGCCAGTCTGGATCCATGAACTCCATAAACCTCCAGCTCTGTCCAGTCTCCCCTTTGAGGTCCTGATCTCTGAACTCTCGCTGAGTCTTTCTCCAGGCCGGCCTCCTCCGAGGTCGATCCCTTTGAACTCCTTGTCCCAGCTGAGCCCCTTTGGCCACAGGAGTTGCCCCCAGGTGCCCGGGCACCTCCTGGACTGCAGGTGAGCTCCTGGGAGGAGAATCCCGGGGCCCTGGTTTGTGAGGAGCTGCTGATGTTGTAAAGCCCAGAAGGTTCGTGCATGACTCAAACACAGCGCTCTTCCCACTGTTCTGCAGCACTTTCTGTTTATGGATTTATGGAAATTTGGGTTTTTAATCAGCGCCAAACCCCAAGAACTTTCGGATTCTGTGCCACAGTTATAAATAATTAAAAACCGGGGAGGGGGGAGCGTTAACGTGCTGGGGAAATGTTGCAGCAGCTCTGCCGTGTTTCCTCGCCTGGCCCTGCCATGCTGGAAGAGCTCCTCGTGAGGAGCAGATGGGCTCAGGCCAGGAAAGCGCTCCCAGGGCGGAGCACGCTGAATTCCAGGGGCTTGGTCCGTGCCAGGCTCCCACTCCCAGCCCTGAGAGGTGCTCAGAGCCCTCAGCCCCGCTGAAAGGAGGGACATGAGGGAAATAATGAGGGACATGAGGGACATGAGGGACATGAGGGCTGCTCATGGAGGCTCCGGCTGGATCCGGGCTCCTCCAGGCCCGCAGCTTCCCTCGGCACAGGGGCAGCTCCCACACGAGTTTTTTGGCTGCACAATAAAAGCGGGGCTGCAGGCAGGGGTGGCTGGGGCTGAACGGAGCCTCCGGCACCCAGGAACAGAAATAATTCCAGCAGAGCCTTTGTTCCCCTGAACGCAGAGAGAACCACACGACCAGCAGCAATGCTGAGGGGTTTGGGAGCACAGCTGAGCGTGGGGACATTGAACAGTGGGCAAATCACAGAAACCTGGAATCCCAGCAGGGTCTGGGATGGGAGGGACCTTAAATCCCACCCAGTGCCACCCCTGCCATGGCAGGGACACCTCCCGCTGTCCCAGGCTGCTCCAAGCCCCAGTGTCCAGCCTGGCCTTGGGCACTGCCAGGGATGGGATGTCATTATTTTTTACATATATATATGTAATTATACATATATAAAAATACATCCCACTGCAATCCAGGCCTTACAAGACCCATTTCCTATTCACTATCCCCAGAGAAAAACCCAAGACCTCCTCCTTGGCAGTTTTGAATTGTGTTTCTCTGGAGCGGGTCCTGTCCTGGCAGGCCAGGTGAGCCCTCCCCTCACCAGCCACTCTGGTTTTTGGGAAAGGAGCTGCAATCCCCTCACTGGGGGCTGCACAAGGTCCCAGCCAGTCCTGGTGTCTCTTGGCTGCTCCTCAGCAAACTGGGGAGGGAATCAGGGGCTGTCTTGTTCAAAGAGCAATGAAAAAATGAAGATGAAAAAACGAAAAATTAATGGGAAAAATGAAATGAAGATGAAAAAATAGGCAAAGCCTTTGTGTGCAATTTCCTTTGGGGGGAAGTCACCAGTCCCCTCTGAGAGCCCTGGCAAGAGCTCCTTTCATCACCTGGGAAGTTGTCCATTTGCATTTTGAAGTCTTTCGTTTGCTGTTCCTGCATTCAGATGCAGGTTTCTGTTTCTTGGGGGTTTTTTATTGTTTGGGGTTGTTTTTCCTATGTTTGTCCTACAAGAAAAAAAATCAAATGAACGACCTCCATCCAGGGGTTGAGTTCACTGATGTTGTCCTTGAGGAGGGAGGCTTTGAGAGGCAAAGAATCCCAGAGATGTTTTTTCCTTCATCAGTGTGATACATTCCAAACTCAGTATTTTGGGTGTTCTTATGAAAAAAAATTCCCCACAGCTGCCCTTAAAGGAGCCTCCCATCGTTAAATACCCACTGTTTCTATCTGTGACACATCACAGACGTGACCCCTGTGACGAAAGCAGCCTTACCCCGGCTCCTCGAATGAAACAGCCGTGAATTGGTTGACTCTGAAGAGCAGAACTGGAGCTGATATTGGGGAGATGCTTCATAAGAGCAGAAACCCCTAACTCTGCTCCAGTGCCTGCCCAAACGAAGGACAGGGAGAGCAAGGAGTTTGTTCCATTTTCCCTCTGCTTTCTCTCCCTCTGCTCTTATTTCCTGTTCCAAGATGTCCGGGGCTGTTGTGTTTCAAGAACAAATTAATTCCCTGCTTTATTTCTTGTCTACTTTCAGACATAACTGGATCCTCACCTTTCCTCCCTGGAACTGTTCCAGAGCTGTGTGGATGTGGCACCTGGGGACATGAGTTAGGGTGACCTTGGCAGTGCTGGGGACTGCTGGGACTCGATGGTCTCAGAGGGTTTTCTCAACCCAAGTGATTCTGTGAACCATCATTTGATGAATAAATCTATTTTTGGTGTGGTTTGGACTCCCCATCCTGGGTAAGTTGTGGTTTTTTCCTCCCAGCCCCTGCGGCAGGAGATAAACAAACCCAGATGCCTCAAGGAACTGTTCCTCTCCCGTTTCCCTCCCTGCCGCAGGTGCGGGGCTGTGCAGAAGCGGGGTGAAAGCAAACCCTCTCCTGCCCCTGCGAGCCGTGTGCGTGTCACAGCGCCGGGGACACGGAATCCCGGGCGGCGGGGCTGGGGGCACCTCCAGAGCCCGCTCCCTCCCCTGCCTGCCCGGCATCGCTCCTGGGCGACAGCGGCGCTGGGGGATCGCCGAAGGGAAGAGCAGGAGCACGGGAAAACAGGGACAGACCTGGGCAGAGCGGGACAGAGCGGGACAGAGCTGGACAGAGTGGGACAAAGCTGGACAAGGCGGGGCAAAGCTGGACAGAGCTGGACAAAGCGGGACAAGGCAGGGCAAAGCTGGACAGAGCTGGACAGAGCCGGGACAAAGCGGGACAAAGCTGGACAGAGCGGGACAAAGCTGCCCCTTGGCGTGTCCTGAGCCACACCTGCTCCTTCAGACTCAACTAAAAGCTGCTTCCCTTTGGCTAAAGCCACCTGGCTGCCGGTAACTCTTGCTCCAGGCAGAGCTCCTGCCCGTGCTCCCATAGGAATGTGCTTGTGAGCTGCCCCGCTCCCATGGAATGCTGCCTGTGAGCTGCCCTGATCCCATGGAATGTCCCCGTGAGCTGCCCCACTCCCATGGAATGCTGCCTGTGAGCTGCCCTGATCCCATGGAATGCTGCCTGTGAGCTGCCCTGATCCCATGGAATGTCCCCGTGAGCTGCCCCGATCCCATGGAATGCTGCCCGGGAGCTGCCCCGATCCCATGGGATGTCCCCGGGAGCTGCCCCGATCCCATGGGACGCTGCCTGTGAGCTGCCCCGATCCCATGGAATGCTGCCCGGGAGCTGCCCCGATCCCATGGGACGCTGCCCGGGAGCTGCCCCGATCCCATGGGACGCTGCCTGTGAGCTGCCCCGATCCCATGGAATGCTGCCCGGGAGCTGCCCCGATCCCATGGAATGCTGCCTGTGAGCTGCCCCGATCCCATGGGACGCTGCTCCATCCCTCGGCCCCGCTGTCCCTGCCCCAGGCTCCGGCTGCTGGCGCTGTCTGGAGGATCCGATCTGGCTCGGGAGCCCCCATGTGAACAGGCAGATGTGCCAGGGGATATTCCTGATGATTGGCATCCCGTGCCTCATCTTCTCTCCTTCCCAGGGTCACTGGAATGTGCAGGAAGCTCCAAACTCACCCCCAGCATGTGCAGCTGGGCTGGGAGGGACTGAAAGCCTCAGGTTCAGGGTTTCTGTAACCCAGGGATCATTTTGTTTGAATGAAGTGAGATCTGCCCGCTCGTCCCTTTGTGCTGCACTCGGACGCTTGGGGGTTAAACACTGAGGAATTGTCCTTCACTGGTACAAACAAAAAGCAGCTTTGGTTTCTTCCGGATATTTTTATTTTGCTGCTGTTTAAGCCCATATTCCGAGGCCAGTTGGTCAGTGCCACTTTGGTCTGACACAGAGACCTGTTCTTTTTCCCTTGGGTTAACTATGATTTGTGTTTGGGACAGATTTAATGACGTCGCCATCCCTACTGTATTATCCTCTATAAGCAGAGCAATTTTTAAATGGGGTCTTTGATCCTCAGCGCTATTGCTCATCCCCAATTATTCACACCCAAACTTTGGTTTCTTTTGTTCCTTTAATCAGTTTTTGACACTGTGAGGAAGGAGAAGGGCAAGAAAGAGAAAGGAAACAATGCCTGGCCTGGGCTCTAATGTGGCACCTTTACATTTGCTAAAATGCAGATAAAGGTTTCCTTCTGTTACCCGGGTGTGAGGGGCTCTGTCACCACTGGGATATTTGGGGTGTGCAGGATTTGGGGTATGATAGGGCTCTGTAAGCACTGGGATATTTGGGGTATGATTGGTCTCTGTAAGCACTGGGATATTTGGGGTGTGCAGAGGGCTCTGTAACCACTGGGATATCTCCGATCCTTCATCCCTTCCAGCAATCCTGATGCTGCTGCGTAGTCATTGGAGAGAAAAGTCGTGTTTTGCGTGTAGAAGACAAAAAAACCACATATCTCTAAAAACAGCTGTTTCTGCCAGGTATTTGTGAAGTGTCCCCTATGGCAAGGTAAAATTTTGCCAAAGGTTTTTCCTTTCTTACTGTGACATGTTTGAAGTTAAAGACACAACTTCAGCTTCCTTTTGCTCTCCCTGCTGCCTTGTTTTAATTTCAATGAGCTAAACTAATTTATTCAACCTGCTAAATGATGGGCTGCCGGTTCTTGCTGTCATAATGGCAATGCATGCAGCAAGAGATTTGATAAATTGTGTGTCACAGGATCCAGATCAATAAATGTATATAAGGATGTGAAAAATTAAACTCAAGGAGGAGGTTCAGATGCGTTAGGTTTATATCAAAGGCCACAGCAATACCTGCAGGCATCGAGGGAGCGACTTCAGTAACACATTAACTGAAACACTTTCACTGCACAAAGCAGCCTCACCAAAATAAAAGGATTTCCTGGTAATGTGCTGATTGTGTTAATTTTTAAACAGAATTCTGTTTCACTGAAATAAAGATGTCTTGTTACCTTTACTTCAAGTGTATAATTTCTCAGAGATCTGTCATATTAATTTGATGCTATTTAGTCTCAGATTTGATTATAATGTTTTGACAGATGCCAAATGTCACATGTCAAAGTACTGTAACATTGATCCCACAGGAAACAGGAGCTTTTCGTATCTGCATAGCTGCGGATTAAATATAAACCACCTCAGAATGAGGATGGAAATCTGTCTCTGAGCGTTGGAGCAGTCTGTCAGGAGGAAATGCCAGATTCCAGCCCCTAGTCCCTCGGAGCAGAGCCTGACTGGAGTTGTGTGAGTGGTGAAAATCCTGATTACCTGCAGACGTGGAGCTCACTGGGGTGTTGTGAGCAGCGAGTTGGCATCACGCTTCCCCAAGCACCCAGCGGAGCTCCTTCCACGTGCGCTGGGAAAGGAGAGAATTGGTTTAAGATGCAGAGTGGCACAGTTTGTCTCAGAGCAAATGGCAGGTGAATGCAGGAGGTTCCGTCCCTGAAGGTCCCTTTTCTCTCAGTCCAGAGTTCCTGGAATTGGAGATAAAGGGGGGACACAGCTCTGGCCAGGGGGGTCCCTGCATGGAGCGGGAGGTGCCAGGAGGGGTGGCCCAAGTGGCCCAAGTGGCACCATGTGCTTGTCCCCAGGGCTGAGCTGCAGCCAAACATTCCCTGGGGTTCCACAGGCCTTGAGCCACATCCTTTGGTTATTTGGGGTTTTTTGACCCTGAACGAGCCAGTGTTAATTCTGCCCGGTATCCTGGACACAGAATCCCCTGAGCTGGAGAGGATCCATGGGAATCATCAAATCCAACTCCTTGCCCTGCACAGGACCAGGGCAAGGATCCCACCCTGCGCCTTCCAGAGGAAACCCCACTCTTGGGAGATCTCCAGGAGGTTTAGTGGTGGATAAACCTCAGATCAAGCCCAGCCCTTGATCTGTGGGATGCCTCTCCTGTCCCCTCCGAGGAGCAGGCCTGTGCTCAGGTGTGGGCTGGGCAGCACTGTGGGCACTTGCCACGTACACACCGTGCAGAAAGATTTAAAATACAGAAATATCAGCAAGGCTGAGGCATGAACCAATTGTAATTTGAGGGAACAGTCCCCCAGTCCCTGTGTCCCACGTCGTGCTGTCCCCTTTTCCATAAAGTTGCTTCCCTTTCAGTGAGTTTCTTATTCAATTTATCACTTCTGTTGCTGTACTTTAATAGATTATTTTCTGTGTGGTGCTTTATTAAATGCTTTATAAAACTTCAGACAGATTAATCCTCTGAATTTTCCTTGCCTGAGAAGCCAGCTGTGTTATCAAGGCTTTCCCTGATATTGCCGTGTTCGTCTGGGGCTCGGTGTCCCCGGGAAGCCCCGGCTGTTTCAGCCAGGTCTCCTTTCTCCACCTTCTCCTCCCCTGGCCAAACACCCCCAAAACCAACCCAACCCTTTTGTTGCACACACTGAGCTGAAGAAGTTGGATTTTTCATTTGCCATTTCTGTTTCTTCCTAAATAAGCCCTCGGGAAAGTACTTGGGCAGTGTCCTTTTAATGCCACCTCCCTTTTGACAATCTGATCTTTACAAAAGGACTCTCAGGGGTTTCAGGAAATGGAGAAGATCAGGCTGGCAAAACTCAGGTGCTGAGTGGATGCAGTTGTGGCTGTTGGCACAGGGGATGGAAATGGGATGCTTGGAGGGTGGTGTGGAGTTAATTTATCACAAGATCTGCTCTCTGCAGACACAGGACACAGCCTCCAGTCTGCATTTATTTTCTGCACTTCTAGAATACCCAGAATCTCTTGGATTTATGGCTCTAAAATCACTGATACAGCCATTCCTGTGTGATTTTCCTGATAGCTGTGGGCTCCCATCACTGTCAGGAAGGGGAGCCAGCCCTCTGCCGCGCTGCTTTCACATCCCACATGCATATGGATGAGCCACAACCACATTGATTAGAACTTCTCAGCCTCAGACAGGGGAAAATCAGACCCTGAGAATGTGGCAGCAGCAAAAAGGGCACAGAATCAGGGGCCGGGGGTGGGCAGCCACCGCTGCCATGGGGAGGCATGAAGGAGCCCGGTGCTGCGGTCAGGGAGCACAACCAAAACAAACAGAGCGGTTTTGCATGAGGACGTGGGCAAACATGTGGCAGGGATGCATGGAGCAGTCGTTGTTGCCTTGGGGCAGGAGCTGGCTCAGGTCTCAGCTGTGCCTCGGTTCCCTGGCAGCCCCGTCCCGGTGATCCCACAGAGCCCTGCCAGGAGCTGGAGCGGGTGCCAAAGTTATAAACGCAGGGAAAAGCGTCCCTGCACAGGAGGAACCCCCGGAGCTGCTGTTCCCAGGGGCCTGGAGCAATCCCTGGCTGGGGGGGTCTCAGTCCCCCGGGTTTTGGGGAGGGATTGCTCTGCCCTGCCCCTGCTGCTCCCTCTGCCCCAGAGCCCCTCCCGTGACCGAGGGGGGTTTGCTGGGGGCTGCTTCCATACGGGACTGTGGATACTGCTGGGTACGGGACAGGACACAGGGAATGGCTTCCCACTGCCAGAGGGCAGGGATGGATGGGATATTGGGATAGGAATTCCTGTCTGGGAGGGTGGGGAGGGGCTGGGCTGGAATTCCCAGAGCAGCTGTGGCTGCTCCTGGATCCCTGGCAGTGTCCGAGGCCAGGCTGGACATTGGAGCTTGGAGCAGCCATGGCAGGGGTGGGGCTGGGTGGGATTTAAGGTCCCTTCCCACCCAAACCATTCCAGGATTCCCTGAGTCTCTTTGTCCCTCTCGTCCCTGCAGCCCTGCCCCTGCGTCACTTTGCAGAGGAGAACACCATGGAGCAATTGCCAAACACTTGGATTTACAGATTTTTGCCAGCAGTTACTCAAGTTCTTGCTAAAAATTGTCACTAATCTTGGAGAACAGCTTGGTACAGACCAACAGTGGCCATGGTGCTGCTCAGTCAAAGCTTGGCCTCGAGCCTTGAGGTGTTTTCCAGTCTTAATGGTTCTGTGCCTTGACGATTCCACGGACTGGGCAATGCCCGTGAGGAGAGAGGAGCAGCATCCTGTGCAATAAACTCAGGGGGCTCAGAAATGAGCCTTGAAACACAGGACTTGGAGAGAACCTTTTGGAACTCCTTCCTTCCATAACTGTGCGGAGAACACTGATGTGCAGCCCTGCCCTGCCGTGGGCTGGGGATGGGATTCCAGTCTGACTCTGCACACTTTGAATGTTTTCTGGCTTCCATTGCGAAAGGAAACCTTTCCCCACCAGTCAGAGGCAGAGAATTTACCCAATATTTCAGCTCTGAAGTAGGAGAAATGAGTCTCAGTTTCACAGAGAGAACAATGTACACAGAAATGCATAATCTTGCAAGAATTTCCCGTGTCGAGGGAGAACATTATTCCACATTCAAAGTACCTTGAGATGTCATGAACTCGCCCAAACCCAGCACTTGAGCCCAGTTGCTGCACTTTATCAAACACTTCAGGGAATTGTCATTATTTCCAGTGGGACTTGAACTTCAGGAATAACCCAAAGTGCTCCAAACACCCTGAGCACTGGCACTGCTGCTCTCACGTGTCCAAATAACCACGTGGATTCTGGTGTTCCCTTCATTTCCTCAGGTTTTTCATCTCCCTCCCAAGGTATCACTGTGGGTTCAAGCCAAGTGCAAGGATAACCACATGATAAATGAATATATTAATGTAAACCCAGAAATAATCTCATCTCTTACAGAGCCAATATTTTCATGGCCAGAAAAGAAGTAAAATATATGTTTGCTATCCAAACCCAATATCACAAATCCTAACATGCCCAAAACAATTCTAATTTAATTATGCGAAAAAGGCTCCTAACCTTAATAACAAATCATTATCTGAAGAAAATCTGAATTGGCTTTTGCCATGTCAAAATATGAATTTCTTTTCACAGCAAGCAAAATGCAACAAGGGGAAATGCAAAATGTGTTTGGTAAATTAAAAATCTGTTATTAGAACTTGCAGACAGAAGCTGGAAGAAGCCATGTAGTTAAAAAATGTGTTTTCCTAGATGAATAAATACCGGTTTACCCTCTCCCTCGGTCTTTCATGGTGCCCTTCATTCCTCCTCCTCCCTCTCAGCTCCTTTCCCACTCAGCTTCTCACTACATAATTAACTTTTGGAGTTTAATTTTTCTCCTGGTTCTGGAAGAATGAGCTGCTCAGGACACAATTCACATTTTCTGTGCTGTACAGGGACTATTTGGGAGAAAACCAGGCAGGATCTGTGTGTGAATCAGAGGCTCTACAGATGAAATTGCTGCTGCCTTGTCTCCCAAATCCCTCTTGGCCGTGTCCTCAGCACTTCAGAGTCAGAGCACTCTGTAACCTGCAATGGATTTATGACCTGCCTGGGAAGCCGGGGCTGTTCTCATTTCCCCGACAGGAGCTGGCAGAGTGACCTGCCCAGAGCCACCACCCTGGGGGAGAGTCCTGACAAAGGGTCCTGGAAGGGACCTTAAATCCCACCCAGTGCCACCCCTGCCATGGCAGGGACACCTCCCACTGTCCCAGGCTGCTCCCAGCCCCAATGTCCAGCCTGGCCTTGGACACTGCCAGGGATCCAGGGGCAGCCACAGCTGCTCTGGGCACCCTGTGCCAGGGCCTGCCCACCCTCCCTGCCAGGAATTCCTTCCCAATATCCAACTTAAATTTTCCCTCTGTCCATGCGAAGCCATTCCCTGTGTCCTGTCCCTCCATCCCTTGTCCCCAGTCCCTCTCCAGCTCTCCTGGAGCCTCTTCAGGCCCTACAAGGGGCTCTGAGCTCTCCCTGGAGCCTCCTCCTCTCCAGGTGAACATTCCCAGCTCTCCCAGCCTGGCTCCAGAGCAGAGGGGCTCCAGTCCTGGAGCAGCTCCGTGGATTCCTCTGGATTCCCATATTCTGGGGAAGAGCCCACGTTGGGAGCAGCTTTGCCACACCAGAGGGACTGGAAAGGTTGGAATTGCAGCGCCTGGCAGGAGGAACTGACATTTATGCACAGCCCAGCCAAGGGCCCGGGTTTAGCTGGCACAGACTGACCCAGCAAGGGGAGAAAAGGTCTCTGCAGGGCCACAGCACCTGGGGGTGCCTGAGGCCAATCCCCCTCTCTGGGCACTGCTGGGAAGGGTCAGTTCTGGTGCTGCTTCAAGGAAGAGGGGGATCAAGCACAGCCTGTGAGAGGACACAAAAACCACCTCAAAAAGAAAAAAAGAGAAGTCTGGAAAATCTCACCTTCAAGGAGAGCTTTGGAACGATGAGTGTCAGGAGGTTCCAAAGGACATGGCTAATGATCTTCAGCAGCATAAAAGGCTGACAAGGAGCAGGAAATAATCAGTTTCCTGTGCTCATCACGGACAGGGCAGCTCTAAGAAAGGCAAAGCCGGGCTAGAGGCATTCAGGGGAAGGTTGTGGTGCGGGGATGCAGCAGCACAGGCTGCCCAGGGAGCTCTGCTGGGCTGTCTGTGCCGGGGCCAGGAGCAGCTGTGCCCAGGAATGGTGCAAAGGGAGCTGCCCCATGCCCCACACACCTCCCCTGTGCTCAGCACTGCGGGTTAGAGAGCTGGGGAGACAGACAGCCCGGGCTCACAGCCAGCAGGGCTTTGCTCTCTGATTGCAGCCCCCATGGGAGGCTCTGCTTCCCAAAACCAGCATTCCAAACCCACCATCCCCAGTTTGCCACCAGTGAAGTGCAGAAAACTCCTCGAAGACCCACACCCTGCTGTCTGCTTGTGCGGGGCAGGCACAGCTGTAGAACCTGATCCCTGCTCAGCTCCTGAGAGCTCTGCCTGCCCAGACCTGGCTTAAATGGAGCTCCCAGCCCAGGGCAGAGGTGTCGGGGCCAGGTGAGGTTTTTGGGGCCAGGTGAGGTTTTTGGGGCCAGGTGAGGCTCATGGGACCCTCACAGTCCCTTAAGAGCACTGAGAGCCCTGGCACAGAGGAGCGGCTCTGAGCCCTGAGCTGGAGGGTGCAGGGGTTCGTGAGGTGCCCTTGGAGGATCGGGGTCCTGCAGGCACCACGGCACTGGCAGCGGCTGCACTCCTGGCTCATTCCTCAGGGAATCCCTGCTTTGGGCAAGTTTTGAGCTCAAATTGCTTGGAGCAGCCTGGACCTGTGGAAGGCATCCCTGCCCTCGGCAGGGAGCTGGAACAAGGTGGGCTTTAAGGTCCCTTCCGACCCAAACCACTCCATGAGTCCATGACGCTGTGGGTTTATGAATTCCAGCTGCTGCAGCTGTGGTAACAACAGGTAAAGCAAACCCAGATTTCCGTGGTGATTCCAAGGATTTCTAATCCTCAGCTCACAGTGATGGAATCACGACTGTCCCGTGGCACCACAATTTCTGTGACCCTGTCAAAGCACACGAGTTTATTAAAATCCTTGATCTTCAGAGCACATTTTGGTGTGGGATTGACAAGATCTCCAGTGTCCATGGGAAAACAACCTGAAAGCCCCACAGCACCTCTTTAACCCTCTGAGCCCTTTGCTGAGCACTCCCGGGCTGGCTCTGGGCCCAGAGGCTGAAGAAGACTCTTCCTCTGGGGAGGAAGATCAGACCTGTCCAAGCCCCTGACTCCTGCAGAACCAGCTGAGGTGGAGCATGAAGGAGCTTTCATTATTAGACCCATCTTGCAGCAATTCCCTGAACCCTGGCCTTTATTCCCTGTTTGGCATTTCCAGCACTCCATGAACGGCTCTTGAGTCTCCTCTGCCCAGCAGATGGGGTTTGGATGGTTGTGGGTGCACAAAGGGCAGTGGAAAATGCTCTTTCTGATGGGCAAATAATCCTGCAGACACAGGAAAGGACTGATTTATTTCCCTCTGGGATCTCTAGCTGTATGAAGAATAATTTTATTTGTTTCTGCATTTATTTGTGTGCATCCCTGGAGCCAGAGGTGCCTGTGCTGGCACTGGGAGCTCCCAGACTGGGGCAGGACTTTGTGATTGGAAACTGTCCGTGCCCAGACTGGGATCACAGACTCACTCTGGAAGCAGAATATTGTTCTCTGCCTAGCTCTCTGCCAACACCTTTGTGTTTCTGGGGTGAAATTATAAATTCTGCCTTGATTTGGTGCTGATGCAGCCCGTGGTGTCAGGGTTCCTACTGGCAGTTCCTGGGATATATTCAGTAACTGGGCCACGACACAACAAGGAGGTGAAAACACCAATCCGGTTAATTTTCCAGCTTGAGCTGTGTCTCTGAAGAACGTTAGCTCCCTGTTTGGGAAGTTGAATCCAGCAAATCTTGGAGAGAGTGGGACCTGCAGCCCCCAGCACAGCCTGGGGTCAAGGTAGGAGGAGTTTGAGTTGTTTTGGGGAGGGATGGCTGGGATCTGCTGACTTGGGTTAGACTCTTCTGTCCTGGGGAGCTCCAGTTATTAGCTAGGCCTGAAGGAAAACGACACAGCACGTGGCACTTGGGCATATTTTCACTCTTCATGGAATAAACTGGGATGTTGTGGGAGAGAAGCGAAATTCAGAGTCCGGCGTTTCTGGCCCAGCCGACCGTGGTGGGCCGGCCGCCTCAGGGGCACACCTGGGAAGGAGCACACCTGGCAGGAGTTGTCCCTGGATATTTTAGAAAAAATTAAATAAATTTAATGGCAGTGAAACTCACTCAATGGCATTTCCTGTCACCACTCCCCAAGTCTTTTCAACTCAGCACCTCAGAGCAGGGCCCTGAGTGAAACAATTCACTGCAAGCTCCAGAAGAACGGCATCTTTGCAAATCAAGGGTGTTGAGTTTAAAGGTGTTTAACAGGAATTTCCTCCCTTAGGAGTCGTGGAGAGGCGCCTCCATGGCCAGTCCTCTGTGGGGGACAGCAGCCAGAGCTGTGTCTGAATGCAGAAGGAAAAGGACAATTCCCCGTTTCCAGGGGGGAACCCACAGCTGTTCCCACACGGGACGTCTCTGATCTGTGCCTTTCCGCTCAGCTGAACTGAACAGAACACTTCCAAGCAGCTGGAATACATAATTTTTAATTGGAGAGTGCCCTGTGTAAAGATGATTTTCATAAAAAAAAGAAGTGAGGAATGCAATTAAATAAATTCAAATAAAAGTTCTGTGCCAGGCCCCGGGGTCCTTTGATTTATTAATGGAACACTGCTCAACCACTGCCTGTGACTGAGCAGGGCTTTGTGGGAACAATTCCTTTTTAGTGTTGGGCAACTTGTGGCCTTGCCCAGCTCCCACAGCTTCGGGAACCACAGACATGCTCCGGGCTGGGCTGAGCTGGGTGCTGGGGACACACACAAACCCCAAATGGGCCTCCCCTAAGCGTGAGGAAGGATCCCAGAGGAAACCAAAGTCCTCCTCATTTGCTGAATCACTTTAGTGAAGGGTTTCTTACCAGCAAGATGAATTTACCATTTTTCCTCTTCTTTTAAAACAAGTAATTGCAAGTATTGCCAAACCCCTCTGTTACACACTGCTTCATTTCTTTATTTGTTTTCTGAAATGGCAGCGTGGGGCTGGAACAAATCAGGTGACTTGCAAAGCTAAAGCTGAAGCTGGCAGGGCTGAGCCCTGCCAAAGTGCCATTGCTGGAACAGGAAAGCTTTCCAGGAGGGCATGGTGGGAATGGATATTGCTGGCCAAGCAGACAGCACGGGCCAGCAGCAGAGTTCCCTTGCCAGCACTGAGGTAAACATTTCCTGATCAGCGAGCGAGAGGCTCCGAGCGCCTCTGCTGCCACAGCCGTGATCCCCGGAGCGAGGCTCTGTGCGAAGGCCATCACCCAGCTCCTGCCCACGTTAAGGCTGCTGGCACTTCCAGAGCCTGCCATAGGCAGCTCCTCCGTCCTGCATGCATCTCCTGTGCACGGTGGCCATTTGGGGTTTTCCTGATACCAAGGTGGGAAAGAAAATGCATGGAATTATGGCTGGCATTAATTGGTGACGAGTCTCAAATCAGTAATGCCTTTGGTTTTTCAGGCACGGGAGGTGGCTGGATGGGAAGTTGTTGCCATTTTTTTATTAAATCAGGGCATTTGGAAGCGCTGCTTATCGTCGGAATATTTGTGTGGAATTAGCAGGAAGTGCTACAGAAAAATGTGTTGGTGCTGCACCGGATCCGTTTCCAGGCTCAGAATTCACAGCCACGAACAAAACTCCTCGGGTGCCTCCATCCCACACATCCCACATATCCCAAACATCCCACACATCCCACATATCCTAAACATCCCACACACCCCACACATCCCACAGACCCCACGCACCCCACACACCCCACACATCCCACACACCCCACACACCCCACACGTCCCACGCACCCCACACACCCCACACACCCCACACACCCCACACATCCCACACATTCCACACACCCCACACACCCCCCACACCCCACACACCCCACACATCCCACACACCCCACACATCCCATAGACCCCACACATCCCACATATTATAATAATTTGTGGACCGGTTACGGTTGTACAGTTAACAAAGTTATAACTGTTACAATATTAAGAGTTGGTTGGGTTCTATCGGGCTGAGTTTTAAGTTAACTGTTGATAACGTTGATGGATTGTCAGCAGAAGCTCACGGCCGCGTGCGAGCGCTGTGCGGGTGTGAGGCCTCTGCAGGCCCAGAGGCGGCGGCAGCGCAGGGGCGCCGGGGGGAACGTTCTGGAAGGGCTCAGTGACGTCATCCCGAGCGGGGATGGGTTACCAGAGAGAGCCAATGGGACGGGCTCTGGGGAGAACGATTGGTCAGGAATGCACCCTGGAGCAGCCAATGGGAGAGCGGATTGAGAAACGGCCAATCCTGAGCGAGCAGGGGCTATAAGAGCTCCTCTGGTGCGCTGCCCCAGGCCCTCCCTCATGACGGCGGCCCGGGGAGCGCCCGGTGCCTCGTGAGCGCCGTTTGTCCTCTGCTTTGTGAGCGCTGTTTGTCCTCTGCTTTGTGAGCGCCGTTTGTCCTCTGCTTTGTCCTTGGGGTCTGGGGCTTGTCTCGGGTCCCTGTCTCCAGTTGTTTGTTTTGTTTCGTTAATAAATCAGTTAACCTGTCAGGCGACTGACGGCATGGTGACCATGCAGCCCACATATCCCATACGCCCCATACATGCCTTACATCCCACACCTCACACCCATTCCCTCTGGGATCCGGGACCCCCACAGAGACAGGCATCAGCCTCTCTGTCCTGTGTTTCCGCATCCAGCAGTGACCCCTGCCTGCTCTGGGACTGGAGCTGGCCCCTTGTGCAGGGGCCTGGGACACTTTTGCTCCCTGGCTGTGCTGTGGATCCCAGGAGAGCTCCACGTGCCGCAGGGCTGTTCAGGGGCTCAGGGTGCTCTGTGTTTGCCCGGCACCCGGACCTTCATGATTTCAGCAACAGCAACCCTGGAATGAGTCAAATTCTGTGAGCTGGCCCCTGTGACCTGTTCCAACAACTGCTGGAAATGCTGCATCCCAATGAGGAGCTGCTGCCTCTGGCCATTACTGGCACAAGGAAAAGCGACACTTCGTGCTCCTCAGCTGAGGCTGTGCTCAGGGAATGTTCCCAGGCTGCTTTCAGGGAACGTTCTCCCTGCTCTCCTCCCTGAAAGCTCAGACAGGACCTGCCAGCCTGGCTGTCCTTCCTGCCCACACCATCCAGGGGCTCTCCCAGGAGCAGGGACCCTGTGGAGCTCAGGGCCCTGCTGCCTGCTGCCCGTGCTGTGCTCCATGGCCACAGCACCGATCCAGCAGCAGAGGGACCCATGAACACCGTTCCTCCTGCTCCCTCCCACCCTGGAGGCTGCTGAGGTCCCAGGGCCGTCCTGAGGGGGCTGGGACCGGGCTGGTTCCTGAGGCGATTCCCAAGCGCTGGAGCCCAGAGCAGAGGTGATGGCGAGGGTTCTGTGTGGTGCCATCCACATCAGATGCTGGCAGCAGGTTCTGGTGACAAGGAGCAGCCTCACTTGGTGCTGCCATGGCACAAAGCCTTGGCCACTCTGTGACCACCACAGGGTCCTTAAAGCCCCTTCCAACCCAGCCCATGCTGGGGTTTGGTGACTCCCAGTGCCCATAGAGGCTGGAGGAAGGGCTGGCTCAGCCGCAGGGAAGCCAGGAAGGAGCTGCTCCCATGGGAGGCTGGAGAAAGGAAAAGACAAAATGTGGTTTGTGCTTGAGCAAACCAACCAGAAATCCTGCACAGCTGAGGTGTTGGCAGGGTTCAAACTCAAATACTCAAACACGTGAGGTTTAAGGCCACGGGGAGCAGATCCGTAAGGGAAAGGCACACAGAGCTTGGAGGGGAATCCGGAACTCATATTGGAGAAAGAAAGGAAAAAGTGGTGAAGTGTCAGGACTCAAGAAAAGCAAACAGGAGAAAAGAACACTAAGGAATAAATCAGCTCAGTGCTAAGTGGGAGCTCTTCCTTTCGAATTTCTTAAGACCAAATATTTTACAAAGACCTTCAAAATTCCTGTAATCTTTACAGTGCCAATTTCCTCTGCCAGAATTTACCTCGAGAGACATGGACAAGGTGTTGTACTGATTTCCCTCTACCTTGCTATCAGTAGCTCAAGTTTTGGCAATTAACTAATTATAGAGAAAATTAACCTGCTCACCTGCAAAGAACAGAGCACTTCAGACTTGACTCATTACGATCATTGTGTTTTCTGAAGGAAACTGTGCCGTGAAGATTAAATGGAATTCACAGGGGAAGAGCCAGTTCCAGTGAATAATTGACTTAATAAGTCTGCAGCTCCTTCCCCTGGCATTCCCAGTGCCAGCTGCTCGTTCCCAGCCGTGTGTGTCCCGGGCAGTGAGCAGCGGGCGCTGCAGCAGATGTTGGAGCGCAGGGTCAGGCCCTGAGCCTGGCGCTGCATTGAGGAGAGTTTCAAACTCCTTGAAACCGTGAAAACCAAGGTTTGTGTGGCTGTGAGAACGCCCCTGCTCATCCCCTGGGTGCTGGAATCAGAAGCCAGAGACAAATGGGGATCCAGCAAAACAAAGTGCTAGCAAAGGCCTTTTCCTTTTTTGTTTCAGGAATGAATTCACAGTTCTGTTTTAGCTTAGAATGAGCAGCAGCTCTTGAGAGGCTGCTTTGTGCCTGAAACCACAATTCCAGGGAAGGGGGGTCCTGGGTGACGGACACCCCAACGATCCCACCCTGTAACCACAATTCCAGGGAAGGGGGGTCCTGGGTGACGGGACACCCCAACAATCCCACCCTGTAACCACAATTCCAGGGAAGAGGGGTCCTGGGTGACGGGACACCCCAGCAGTCCCACCGTGGCCAAACTGGCTGCCTTGAGGCCAGCACAAGGATAAACCCCTGTGTCCTCTGGAATGAGCTGTGACAGGAAAACTGAGTTGGATCTCTTGGGGAAATCCACTTTCCCAAAAGCCCCAGCACCCCCAGATTTTCCAGTGCTGGAGCGCTGCTGCAGCAGCTGTTTTCCCTCTGGAGATCATGGCCCAATTCACTGAAATATTCAGCTTTGGATTTCCAAGCCAAAAGCACCAAACAATGTCCATCTTTGCAAAGCCTAAATAAACGCTCATTTTACAGAACGGGGCAGAGTCCAAGTTGAACTTTTGGGGTGTTTTTTTTCCTGGATTGTTTGTATTTTTGAGATTTTTGAGATTTTTGAGAAAAACCCCAACAAACCAAAGCAAACCCGAAGCAGCTCCTTGGCACGGCTGTCCCAGGCAGGACCAGGGGCTGGCACAGCACTGGGATTGCATTCCAGGAACAGCCGAGGAGCACAAGACTCCCTCTGGGCTGGACCCAGTCACTCTGTGCAGGTTCTTGGGCATCCACGGCCACATTTCATTCTCTTTCCTTCCGTATCAAACCCGTGTAACACAACATTGGGATTTAGGAATTCATTTCAAAGAAGAGGCTGACACTCCCAACCTGACAGGTCTCTAAGAAAGATTGAAATAGAAGGAGTCTGCTTCAAGATGGAGCTGCAGTCTGGGGCATGATTAGTGAGCAAATTCCCGGCTAATTGGAAGGATCGGGGGCATGGCAGGCCTGGCACGAGGGGCCTGGCTGAGGGGATGTCACTGGTCCCTGAGGGACCCTCCCTGCACTTGGCTGCAGAGCAGAGCCAGCCATTAATTTCCTGTATTCCCACTGCCCTCTGCAGCTCTGCCCTTCCCCAGCCACTGAGCGCCATTTCCAGTTCCCATGTCTTGGATCTGGACTGGTGGGAATGGGGTCTCTGCAGTGCAGGGTCTGATTCACTGCTGCCTGCGCCACATCCCCTTCTCTGGTGGGTAAAATGAGACCTGTGGAGAGGAATGGGGAGAATATTCCTCCCTGGGATGTCTCTGGGCAACAGCGCAGTTTGAGAAGCTCCTTCAGTACACACAGGGAGGTTTTCCTTCCCTTCTCGCGGATTTAGAGAGCTCTGCTGTGCCTCACCACGGCCGAACACGTGTAAAACCCTCCACACTCCCTGACATTTCTGTGTCATGCACCCCCCTACTCCAGCCACCCTCCCCTCACCTCAATCCGCTGGGAAAAAAGAGCTTTTTCCTAATGGGTCAGACCAAAGCAGCTCAGTGTTTTCAAGGTCCTTTCAAGTGTTGCTTGTTTTATAAATGTCTCTGAATGTAATGGTTTTCTTTCTTGCTTGGAGAAATCCTGTGGAGGAAATATTTTAGTCAGTGATGAGCTTGACACTCTCTGCCGGGGATTTTCGAGGCACTTTGGAGGAGCTGTTCCAGCACAGAACAGGAAGATGTATTAATTCCAACCTCCAAGAACAAATGCTTTCCAAAAAGGTCACATTGCTGCGAGTCAGGACATCATGAGCCTGATCTCACGGAGCTGCTCTGAACCAGCCCGCAGTCACATTTGTCCCTGCCTTAAATCACCACCAGATTTCCTTTGCAGCCCCAGCTTCGTGCAGCAGCTCTGGGGAAGGTTCCCGTGCTCTGTGTCCAGAGGGACACACGAGGGCCACCAGGGAAACAATCCCAGTGCCACTGTGTGACAGGCAGCCGCTTATTTCTCTCCTGGTCTGTCCCCTCGTGGCTGCTTTGTCCCCTGTCCCAGCTTTCCCAGTATCTCCTCCCTGGGAGCCGTCACCTCCCCGAGGAGCTGCCGTGGTGACTTCCACCAGCTCAGGGACCATTTTGAGAGCAGCTCCCCTTGCCAGTCCTCCTCCCCCGGGGATGGGGGACCCCCCCGGTGCATTGTCCATCTCAGGGGATGGGGCCGAACCCCTCCCTCAGGGCTGCAGCAGGAGCAGGGGTGTGACAGGCCCCGAGGGGCTCATCCGAGGGGCTCATCCCGTGGGGATGGACAGCAGGGCAAGCAGCACATTCCCAGACAGCCAGAGGAGCTTCGGGAGGGATCCCTCCCCACCAGTAACGCCTGGCAGGTGCTCAGTGCTGCTCCCCATCCTGGCGGGAGACGTCCCCAGGGCTGGGTGGCAGCCGGCGGCTCCCGTTCAGGTGCTGTGGCAGCACTGGGGTGTCCCCCGAAGGGAAGGACAAACTGCTGCCAGACACAGGGACAGCTGCCCTCGGCCCAGGGCACCTCCCCGCCTCGCTGTCCTGCGGGATTTATCCCAAAGGATGTGGATGGTCTGAGGGATCTGGGGGTCACAGGTCCCCTCTGGACCCTGCTGGTCTGTCCGTGTGGCACCAGGTCAGGGTCACAGCCCCAGAGGGGGTCAGAGCCCTGCTCAGGGCCAGCTTTGGGGTCCCATAGCCCCTGGACTGGGGTTCACCAGCCACTGCCCCTCTGGGGGGCTCTGATCCCCCCGGCCCCACACCTGCTGTAAGCACTGCTGAAAGTCTCCGTGGGACCCCACCCCAATACCCCACACAGGAAGCACCCACTGCTTGCAGTGTCTCTTTTTGAACTTTTTAAATTTTTTTTTTACTTTATCTGTTCTTTTCCTGTACTGAGAAAACAGCTGGGGTAAATAATTCCAAGCTCTTTGCTTTCTTTAGGGGTGCCTCTCACCCCGGGGAGTTCCCTGAGCCGTGTGTGGTGCCAGACCCACGGTGACTCTGCAGTGTGATCATTTCTCAGTCCTGAGTCCAACCTCTGCCTTCCTTTCTCCTGGTCCCCCCTTGGAAAGGGCTCACTTCCAGGGGGGATTTGGCAGGCTCCTTCCTGGACCCCAGCCACAGTCTGAACTCTGAATTCCTGGGACAGTTCCCCAGAATCTCTGGATTTATGTCTCAGTCTCTGTGCTCAGGCTCTACCTGCAGGTACTTGCACAACTCCCTGAGCCAGGATTTCTCTCACCAGTGCTTTTATTTTTAGAAAGAAAATGTCTCTGTGCATCCCAGGAATTGTCTTATGTCTGATATCAAATCAGGAGTTAATTCTGGGCCAGGTGATGATTTCCCACTCCAGCCTTTCCCTCATCAGTGTCACCTCCTCCCTGTCCTGCTGTCCTGCAGGCTGGTTAGACACTCATCTGCATTAACATATCCTTTGTTTGCCGTCTGGCTCCTGACAGTCCCCACAAGCCCTGTCCCACTCCTGTCAGCGACTGTCACATTCCTGCCTTTCGGATCACACCCACATACTCACCTCGGAGCAGAGGAGGGGCTCTGGATTTGTAATTTTTCCTGACTAATCCTATTAAACCCCTCGCTTTGGTGATCTGCTCTCGGTGGAACCCAGAGATAAAGCCAGGCAGCTCCCGGGAGTCAATCCCGCTGTTACCTGGGCTGTCAGAGCTGTGATCTGTGCGGAGAGGGAGCCGGGATCAGCTCCCTGGGACTCCTGCTTTCCATAATCCCCCCGGCGGGGCAGGACGGGCCCTGTCCCTCTGCTGTCCCTCTGCTGTCCCTCTGCTGTCTCCCCAGCCCTTATCAGCCTGTCTTTGATTAACCAGGGCTGACACCACCTCCCCTGCTGAGGGGTTCACCCTCTCTGCCCGATGGAATATCCCCGGAGGTGGAAGTATCCATGTCCCTCTCTGCCCGATGGAATATCCCTGGAGATGGAGGGATCCATGTCCCTCTCTGCCCGATGGAATATCCCTGGAGATGGAGGGATCCATGTCCCTCTCTGCCCAGTGGAATATCCCTGGAGATAGAGGGATCCATGTGCCTCTCTGCCCGGTGGAATATCCCTGGAGATGGAGGGATCCATGTCCCTCTCTGCCTGATGGAATATCCCTGGAGATGGAGGGATCCATGTCCCTCTCTGCCTGATGGAATATCCCGGGAGATGGAGGTTCCCTGGCACTCCTGTGTCGTACTTGGACACAAAAGAACCACGCAGACCCAGCTTAGTTCAGGACAGAAAGAAGCCAGGAAAAGCCCCAGGCTGTTTATTTTACTTCATATATATATGTTCCTAGGAATGACCGTGGATTGGAGGATGAGGTTACCACCTCTCCAACCACACTGGTCAGATGAAAAGTCCATCAAACTTCTCTGCCTTAGGAGAAGGAATGCAAACAAAAAGGAACGGTTAGCCAAACGTAACTGTGTTTACAGAAAGTGCGTGAGAACTCCATCACAGAAATGAAAACATCAAAAGACTGCAAATCTCAGGGCAACACTCCTGGATCCCACGAAGGTCAGCACTGAGGGGCTCTCTGCCGACCCAGCTGGTTCAGGAACCCCACGTGCAGGAAATTTTATTTACTCTCCTCCCTGAGGAGAAAGGATCGGAGAACAGTTCTCCATCGTGGTTAGCCCAGAGATTCCTTCCTGCCTTCCTCAGGTGCAGGAACTGAACATTTACAGTTCCTGCTGGTCTGAGCGGGATTGGGGGAGTCGGATCTCAGAGCAGTGGTTTGTCCTGAGGGCTTCTGGAAATTTATCACCAATGTGATGCCTAAAATCCCATCAACTTAAAGATTTCCATCTCCCAGTCTGTAGCTCTGCCAGTCCTGCATCATTTGTTAGCTCTTCATCTGCCTTCCTGAAATTCCCATGTGAGGCTGGAGCCCCTCTGGAGCCAGGCTGGGAGAGCTGGGGGTGCTCACCTGAGAGGAGAAGGCTCCAGGGAGAGCTCAGAGCCCCTTCCAGGTCCTAAAGGGGCTCCAGGAGAGCTGGAGAGGGACTGGGGACAAGGCATGGAGGGACAGGACACAGGGAATGGCTTCCCAGTGCCAGAGGGCAGGGATGGATGGGATATTGGGAATTAGGAATTCCTGTCTGGGAGGGTGGGGAGGGGCTGGGCTGGAATTCCCAGAGCAGCTGTGGCTGCCCCTGGATCCCTGGCAGTGTCCAAGGCCAGGCTGGACACTGGGGCTTGGAGCAGCCTGGGACAGTGGGAGGTGTCCCTGCCATGGCAGGGGTGGCACTGGGTGGGATTTGAGGTCCCTCCCAGCCCAAACCAGTCTGGGACACCTCCAGTCCAGCTCACGCTGGCACCGGGCTCTTTAGGAGGTGTCACCGAGACTTGGTTTGACCAATCTGTGCAGATTCTTCCTTTTTTTGGCAGTGAACGTTCCTGACCTTCCTCCCAGTACAATTCCCAGGCAGGATTGCACCTGCCATCCCCCACCCCTGTCCTGTGAAGCTTCCAGTGCTTCCCTCTGGAACCGGAATGATTTATTGGAGCCCACGCTGCTCTCTCTCGCCTGGCAGAGCTCTGGGGGAGCTGCTTTCATTTTTGAAGTCACATCAGTTTGGTCTCTATTAGAAATCATGAGATCATTACTGTCTTTGGGAGAAGGAAGGAGCCGTGTTTGATGTGATTCATTAAAACCAAGCTGTTCTGGTTCATCCCGCTGACTTCCTTCTCTGCTGTCCTGGGAAGTGGAACTCATTTCCCTGGGTTTTACCTGCTGGTTGTGCCTCTTGCTGAAGTTCTGGGTAACACTGACCCTTTCCCTGTTTTCTAGGACTTTGCACCCCCACTGGTGCAAAGCAGAGATTTATGATTATCAGCTATAACCACTGACAATTCTGAGATTTTCCCACAAATTTTTGTTCTTGTCCATTATTCCCTCTATTTTAAAAAGTGGCAGAGAAGCGGCCATTTCTTTGTCCCATTAATTGAATTATCCCCTGATCAGTGATTTTTGGTGCTGTTACGTTGTCATTTCCCAGTCACCTTCTGCTGGAGGGTTCCTTTCTCCTCTGGATCCCAAACTGCAAAGGTTGCCTTGCTGATCTCGCATTTCCCATTGCCTTCCTTACCCGTGGTTATCGTGCCCTGATTTTTGGGATTCTGATTATTCACATCCATGGTATTTTTCCCCATGAATTATCTGATTCTCTGATTTTCATGTGGCTTCCTTGGAGTGTGAAGTCCAAGAAAAATGTCCTGGGCTTGTCTTCTGCTGAAGATTCTCTGCGCTGGGGTGGGATTGCGCCTTCCCAGCATTGGGATCTGATTTGATTTTGTCAGAGGATCTGGGAAAGCTCCTTTCAACAGATTTTAGTTTATCTCAAAACAAGTCCAGAGAATGTAAGGTGATCAGGATTGTCAGAAATGGAGCTTCCAGCCCAAAACTCCCTCCCATCCCAACCCAGTGAACCATCAGCAGCTGTGTGACACTGCCAGAGCAATTCTCAGAAGGAAAAGCTTCCAGGAAGGTCAGAAAAGAGACAAGAGCCAACATGGGTCAAGCTGAGCAGCGAATTTCCAGTGTTGCCTTGGTTCTGGAATCCAGGAAAATGTGCTGGGTTGGGAGATGAACTCCATGAACCTTTGGGTCCCTCCCAGCCAGGGATTCCTGTGATTCCCTGATCTGGGCTGGGTTGGGAGATGAACTCCATGAACCTTTGGGTCCCTCCCAGCCAGGGATTCCTGTGCTTCCCTGATCTGGGCTGGGTGGATTTCCCCTCACACTGGGGTGGTACCAAACCCCTGGGGCTGGGGCACGGGGAGCTCCTGCAGGGGATGCTCTGCCTTGTCCTGCTGAGCTGAACCCACATTCTGCCACAAAAACACTTTGGTCCAGGCCAGGGGCACTGTCTTCTGCCATTGAACCAGAAAGATTTCGTAAAGGAGCAGGGGATTGTTGGTTTTTACAGCAGGGAAAGCTAAAGCTGTGTTTGCTTTGGAATTCAACAATGAAACCACCAGCCTGTGCTACCTAACGAGGTTACGCTGGGTATTTATGGTTTAAGCCTCTGCTAAACCAAGCACAGAAAACCTTGGGCAAGAAGTGTCATGCTCTGATTTGGCACAAAGCAGTCAAAATAACTGTGCAAAAAATCAGAATTTAAACGGCTAAAAATCTCTGCTAAAGAAGAAATCAATACAAAGCAGCCTAATTCTCCTTTATCCTGCTCTGGCACTTGGGTTTGCTCCTGGTGTGCACAGGTTGCTGTTCTGGAACTGCCTGCAACGAGTTAATCTCATTTTGTGCTGCTCACAGGGGCTGTGGAGGATTTGCCCTCGCTCACATCCCTGCAGCAACAGCCAGAGATGAGGAGAGGCTCAGCTGCTGTACCTGTGTGCCAGCCATCACCTGCAGATCGTTGTGCACAGCTCTGGTGCCCAAAGATCGGAATCCCGGATGCAAAACTTCCATTCTCAATAGCGATCCAGTGAATCTGCAGCCAGGAGGGATGGGATGTCTGTGTGGGTGTCTCTCAGGCCCACTGAAACAGAACCTGGTGGTAACACCGAGCTGCACCTGTCCAGAGCCAGCAGCAGCAGCTCCCGGCAGCAGGAATTCCCAGCAGCAGCAACTCTTCTGCTCTTGGGGAGTGCCAGGGATGGTGTTTTCCATCCAGGAGGAGGGAGGTTCATGCCCAGCTGTTGCCAGGGCTGAGGTGAAGGCTCCCACCTGGAATTCTGTGTCCTCAGGAGCTCTCAGGGAACAAAGATCTGTTACAGTTCCACAGAGCTGCTCCAGGGCTGGATCCAGGCTGGGAGAGCTGGGAATGTTCACCTGGAGAAGAGAAGGATCCAGGGAGAGCTCAGAGCCCCTTGCAGGGCCTAAAGGGGCTCCAGGAGAGCTGGAGAGGGACTGGGGACAAGGGATGGAGGGACAGGACACAGGGAATGGCTTCCCAGTGCCAGAGGGCAGGGATAGATGGGATATTAGGAAGGAATTCCTGTCTGGGAGGGTGGGGAGGGGCTGGGCTGGAATTCCCAGAGCAGCTGTGGCTGCCCCTGGATCCCTGGCAGTGTCCAAGGCCAGGCTGGACACTGGGGCTTGGAGCAGCCTGGGACAGTGGGAGGTGTCCCTGCCATGGCAGGGGTGGGGCTGGGTGGGATTTAAGGTCCCTTCCCACCCAAAGCTGGCTGGAATTCTGGGATGATCTGAAGGTGCCATGAGCAGAGCAGCCACTCGTGTACCCGGTGCTGGAGTTCATTTTTCTATTGAGGGATGCAATGAGAGACAGAAAAGCAAATTTGGGCTTCCCCAAAGTCGTACCCCAGTGGTTTCAGCAGGGTGGGGGAGTAGGAGGCTGAAAAACCTCGTGAACAAACGTGAGGAGGGAGAGGAAGGCAGTGCAGGGGCCTGGCAGCTCCTCAGAGAAACCACTTTAGAGCTGCAGCAGCAAAGCTGCTTTTGGTGGGAGAGAGATGAAAAAAGAACAAGATATATTGAAAAAGGCCAGTAGAGAATGAAGTAATAAAATGTAGCCTGAAAATCACCTTTACCTCCCGTTCTGAAGAACTCAGAGGTGATGAGTAGATCTGTCAAAATATTTTTAATGGAAAAGTTGTGATTTATGAGGTTTGGGGTTTCATTGTTTTTCTCAATTTTTTATAAAAACAAAAGCAAAATTTGGTGGGGGAAGATTTGAGTTTTCCCATTTCTATTATTTTTTAATTTAAAAGGAGGGGGAGAAGTGGACATTGCTGATACATTATGGTTTTTAAATATGAGAAAAAAGCCTGTATTTTTTAATTACTATTAAAAGTGGGAAAAAGCTCCAGTAAGGAGGTGAGAGAGAAAGCAGGAGTGGATGCTTCCCTGCTTGTACAACGTGGGCTGGCTTTTTGTCAGGGAAAAAATAACACATCTTTCCTGCAGGAGAGGACTTGGCTATTGGGAGAAAATCTCCTTTTCCAACTGGCTCTATTCAGAATTTGGCCACCACAGATTAATTGCATTAATTGCAAGCTTTCACCCCCTTGCTGTTCCCTGGGGCAGCTTTCAGAGCTCAGAACCTGGAATTGCAAAGGCCACGTGGGGCTGATGAGCTCACCTCGCTCCCTAAGGACATTTTTACCCCTGGTAAATTAGAGATATTGATATAAAATCTTTCAGAATATCGTGGAGATTCTTGTTTTTTCCTCATGGAGTTCATTTGTTGTCATTCTTCCCCCCATGGGGCTGGCACTGTCAGAGCTGGAAGGACAGGGGAGTGCCACGTGTTCAGGCCCCTTTGCGCTTGCCAAGAGCTGCTCTGCAGAGCCCTGAGCCCTGCACAGGGCAGTGTCACAGAAATCACGGAATCCTGGAATATCCTGAGCTGGGAGGGACCCACAGGGATCACCCAGTCCAGCCCCTGTCCCTGCCCAGACACCCCAACAACCCCACCCTGGGCATCCCTGGCAGCGCTGTCCAAACGCTCCTGGAGCTCTGGCAGCCTCGGGGCCGTGCCCATTCCCTGGGGAGCCTGGGCAGTGCCCAGCACCCTCTGGGGGAAGAGCCTTTCCCTGATCTCCAGCCTGAGCCTCCCTGGCACAGCTCCAGCCGCTCCCTGGGTGCTGTCCCCGTCCCAGGGAGCAGAGACCAGAGCTGCCCTCGGGAGGAGGCTCCAGACCCCTTTGTCCATGTGGACATTGCCTGTGTGTGAAAAATAGGGAATAGAATTCAGGATGCTGTTTGCAGCAAGCCCCCTGGCCAAGCAGGACCACCTGGATCCCACCTGAGTGTCCCCAGGGGTGGAGGCTGACCACTCTGGGAGGGAGGCAAAGACGTGCCCAGCATCCCAGGCCAGAGAGCCCTGGGAGAGGCTGGAGTGGTTCAGAACATTAAATGCTCCCAGAGACGGGTGACAGCAGGAGCTGCTCAGTTGTTGGAGGCTCCTTTGTGGAAGACAAGGGGATGTGAGCGAGGTGGGAGCTGGAGGAGCCCCGGAGGCTGTAGGGCGGTGTGGGGGGCTCTGCTCTGGGGTGTTTTGGGTGGGCTGAGGAGCAGCATCCCTGGCTGGGAGTGGAATTTGTGGACACATTTGTCACCTGCAGCTCGATGGAGGACTCGTGAGCAGCCGGAACTCCCGCTGCTCAGCTCCCGTTCAGGTGTTTAAAGGCTGCATCCTGCACGGAGCTGCAGCTGGGGGGAGGATTCAGCACCGAGAGCATTCCCGTGGGATGGAATCGCAGCTCCGCGCGGATCTGGGCTTTAGTGCTGCTCCATGCGCTCCTGTCCCGGCTGCCACTGCTCCCAGGCCGTGTGAGGGGCTGCGTTCCTGGACAGAGACAGCAGCGAAGTTCCCGGTCTCTCCTGCCCCACACAGAGGCTTTGGGACCGCGCCTGCAGCTGCTCGGGTTTCGCTGCCGCCAATGAGCTGCCCTGCCCCGGAGCACTCATTTGATGGATTCACGGGGGGCTGGGATTTGACCACGCTGTGCCCGTGACCTTTTCAATATTCTGGATGTTGTCTGAGCAGCCGCTCCGTCCGGTCCCAAAGGCTGGTGGGGTGTGGGGTGTAAACACAGGACGGAGGGAAAGCCGAGCAATCAGGGCGTGCTCCGCCAGCAAAGGTCAGAGCCCACTGCACAGCGCCTGACTGCCCCAGAGCCGCTTCCCAGGGCTCACGGGCAGCCACTTGCGCTGGGAAGTCGCCCCTGTGCCGGCACAGAAGGGCTCTCCCTGAGGAATGACGGTGCAGAGGGATCACCTGTGGGATATCGGGGTGCTGAGCTGCGAGAGGGTGCGGGAGCTCTTTGGGTGTGGGACCAACCTGACTAAAGCCTCTGATGGCAGAGAGGCCACCAGCCTCGGGGACAGCTCAGGAGGGGCAGTGCCAGGGAGGGAGGGGATGCTGCCCCTCTGCTCAGCACCGGGAACACACTGCTGGAATTCTGGGCCCGGTGCTGGGCCAGGCCAGGCTGGACACTGGGGCTTGGAGCAGCCTGGGACAGTGGGAGGTGTCCCTGCCATGGCAGGGGTGGCACTGGGTGGGTTTGAGGTCCCTTCCCACCCACACCAGTCTGGGATTCTGTCCCAAGTGCCTTTCCTTGGCCAAATGTGGACCCAGGCCAGGGCCCAGCTAAGCCAGCAGTCCAGCCCAGCCAAAGGCTGGAATGAGCCCCTGGGATCAGGGATTTGGCTCCGTGCGCTGCAGAAGGGCACTGCTGGGACATAGGTGCCACCACTGACTCCCCTGGCACTGGCACTGCACCGAAGAGTTACTGGAGTTTATTTTTGTCAGCATTTGCAATCCATAACGATCCATCACGCTCAGCTCTATCAATAACAGTGCTGCAGGAACATATTTTTATGCACTTTCTCCACTCACACACATTTTCCTGCAAAGGAAGTGTTTTCCATGCAAATTGTATTTTTCCCTCCTGTGCACATGTGCTGAGCTATATCAAGAGCAGGACTGAGAAGCAGATAAAAAGCTGCCCATATGTTTTCTTTATGGTCCCGCAGTGCCTGGAGCCCCGGCAATCTGGTGTGGGATTCTGAGCAAACGGGAGCCACCCGAAGGCTTTTCCAGCCTCTGCTGGCTTGAGAAAGAGCTCCTCAGCTTGCAGTGTGACCAGTGCCTGGGACCAGGGTGCTACTGGGAAGAATCATAGAATAACAGAGTGGTCTGGGCTGGAGAGGACCTTAAATCCCATTCCATTCCAACCCCTTGCCATGGCAGGGACACCTCCCACTGTCCCAGGCTGCTCCAAGCCCCAATGTCCAGCCTGGCCTTGGGCACTGCCAGGGATCCAGGGGCAGCCACAGCTGCTCTGGGAATTCCAGCCCAGCCCCTCCCCACCCTCCCAGACAGGAATTCCCAATTCCCAATATCCCATCCATCCCTGCCCTCTGGCAGTGGGAAGCCATTCCCTGTGTCCTGTCCCTCCATCCCTTGTCCCCAGTCCCTCTCCAGCTCTCCTGGAGCCCCTTTAGGCCCTGCAAGGGGCTCTGAGCTCTCCCTGGAGCCTTCTCCAGGTGAGCACACCCAGCTCTCCCAGCCTGTGTCCAGAGGGGCTCCAGCCCTGGAGCAGCTCCATGGATTCCTCTGGGCTCTCTCCAGCAGCTCCAGGTCCTCCTTGTGCTGGGCCCCAAGGCTGGGGCAGCTCTGCAGGTGAGGTCTCACCTGAGCACAGGGGCAGAATCCCAATCCCTTCCCTGCTGCCCACGCTGGGGCTCAGCCCGGGGCTCAGGGGTTCATTTTTTCACGTGCAGCTCTCACCCAGCAGCACCCCCAGGTCCTTCTCAGCAAAGGAGCTGCTCCTCCTCGATGGCTCCTCCAGGGCGAGGTGTCACCTCCCCAGCCCGGGGTGGCTCTGGCTGTTCTGTGCCTGCTCTGGTCCCGGTTTCCCCCAGCACAGGGTGCAGTCAGGAAAGGAGGGAACATTCCTTTTATGCCCTGGGAGTGCCATCAATCGTCTCCCTCCCTGGCACTGCAGTGCTGCTCTCACTGAGGGAGCGGCGCCTTTTAACGAGCCAGTTAACGGTAACTTATTAGTTTAGTTCCATCCTAATGGAAAACTCTTCACATTCCACTGGAGCCTTCTGCTCATTTACTTTGATTCTTAATGAAGGACATTTTAGACGGGAGTCTTGTTTTCTTGTTTTATTAAAAAGCATTAAAAATATTGCTCATAAAATATATATGGGGGTTGAACTTTCGCTGCTGCTGCAGGGATGGATAAATACTCGGCATTAATAAAAGCCAAGGGAAATGAAACGGCAGCTCCAGCATCCCGACAGCCCGGTGGGAGCCAGAGAGGCTCTAATCGCTGTCAATTGTCTGGGATCCCTGGCCAGGGTGGGGCACTGCCCGTGGCACAATTAGCGCTGGGCGTTAATGAGGGAGGGCTGAGCTGATTCATCCCCCCCACCCCGAGCTGGGCACGGAGCAGATCAGACACTCCCCAAATTCCGACGAGAGAGCAATGACGGCGTCACTGCCGTCATTTAATTCTGCGCCTGCAGGGGGAACAGCCTTGGAATGAAGGCACAGCTTCTCCTGTGAGCCACAGAATCCCGGCCGGGGCTGGGTTGGGAGGGACCTCAACGCTCATCATTGCACCCCTCACCGCTCATCCCATTGCACCCCTCACCGCTCATCCCATTGCACCCCTTAACCCTCATCCCATTGCATCCCTTAACCCTCATCCCATTGCACCCCTTAACCCTCATCCCATTGCACCCCTCACCACTCATCCCATTGCACCCCTTAACCCTCATCCCATTGCACCCCTTAACCCTCATCCCATTGCACCCCTTAACCCTCATCCCATTGCATCCCTCACCGCTCATCCCATTGCATCCCTGCCATGGGAGAGACACCTTCCCCTGGATCCTTCTCCCACTGGATCCTTCTCCCACTGGATCCTTCTCCCACTGGATCCACCTCCCACCGTTTCTTTGCAAGAGATTTTGTCCGTTTGTCTGTCGTTGTGTTGAGGTCACTCCGGGCTCTCTGCTCCTCCTCTCCCGCTGCCCTGGGACCTTGGGTTTGTTTCATCTGCTGCTTTTACCCCTTTGGTGTGGACTAGTTATTATTTTAAAACACATATGCAGATCTATTATTTTAAAATGGATGTGCAGAATTTGCATATTAGAATAGAATAGAATAGAATAGAATAGAATAGAATAGAATAGAATAGAATCATGTGTGTATTATTCTATAAACATGCACCCACAGAACAAGCTTTGCTGCTCCAAACAAGCTGCACAAGAGCCTGGCACTGGGGAGGAGCAGAATCAGTGACCAGCTGAGCTCTGGGTTTGGGTCAACACCTCACACACCAAACACAACACTGAATTAAGGAGGGGGAAACCACAGCCAGCAGCTCCCTCATCCCGCTGACTCTCAGCTCTGCAGACTGCCCAGACTGCTGCTTCCTTCAGCGCTAAAACTGATATCAGTCAATTATTTCAAGGCTGTCAGGAGCCATCAACACCCCTTAGAGCCATTCCAGCATTGCAGTTTATAAACTGTGGAGTAAATAAATCAAACAATATGAGAAACTTCCAAATGTGCTATTTCTGAGGGGTTTTTCACACTTTGCGAGCCATTTGTCTGCTCTGCTCGGTGTTTTTTCACAGCCGATTTCCATCTGTTTCCCGTGGAATTGATACCATTCCCCAGCATTTCCCGAGCTCGTGCACGGCGCTGCAATTAAATGCCAGCCCCAGCCACACCTGATGCAGCCTGAAACAAAGAAAATAAACCCTCTGCTCTGCTTCTCACTATCCTGCCTGCCTCCGGGAGGTTCCTTTATTTCCTCTTTGATGTTTGACTCCGCGTGAGACATTCCCGTCTTCAGCAGTGAAAACTCATCCCGGGTTTTGTGTTGTGATGGAGCAATAATGGAGTGGGAAGAAAAAACATCCGTGAGCATCAGCCACAAGAGCCAGGGAACGACTTCGTACTCAAAATCTTCTGCAAAAGTGACTGGATTTTTCTGGCTAATGCTGTGATTCCCTGAGGGGTAACAAATTCCTGAGAACTCCTCTCCTCTGGTAGTCCCTGGTCAAAGCCTCCAAAGTTTTCTGCTGGACTGACATTTCCTGGGTGTGCTTAGCCAGGAGTTACCCAGCGAGATGCCTTGAGCAGAACTCTTGCCATTAGAGCAAACATTTTAAAATCATTTGCTTTAGAGGAGAACTTTTATTTTGCCATAAAAATCCCGGAATGGTTCGGGCTGGAAGGACCTCAAAGCCCATCCAGTGCCACCCCTGCCATGGCAGGGACACCTCCCACTGTCCCAGGCTGCTCCAAGCCCCAGTGTCCAACCTGGCCTGGAACACTTCCAGGGATCCAGGGGCATATTCCCCAAATTCCAGGCACAGAGTGCAGCATTCCAGAGCCACCAGCACCCACCCAGCTGTGGGATCAAGTCCTGAGCAATCTCTGACCCCATTTCAGGTGATCCCATGTCCTTACTGCTCTGGGGATTGAAGTCCTCTTCTAATTCCCAGCCTGTTTTAATTCCTGGCCAGTTTGCATTCCAGGAAAGCTGGTTTGCCTGTGCAGATGAATCCCTGGAGCTTGGGCAGGTTCCTGGGCCGAGCTGTTCACCTCATTCTGTGCTCAGGGGCCAGAACGGCCCTTGAGGGTTGTGTTTGAACCCTACAACGAGCTCCAGTGCCCGGGGCAGAGCACAGGAACCCACAGATGTGTGTTCAGACGTGTGGGAATGCACATCCCCGTGACTAACTCATCCCCTCTCCCGAACCACAGCGCCACTGAGGTTGGAAAAGACTTAGAAGAGCCTTGAGTCCAAGATTCGAGTGACCACCACCTTGTCAGCCCCGAGTGCCACCGAGTGCCACGTCCAGTTGTTCCAGCTCCTTCCCTTGGACCTCCCCAGTCCCGCCCTGGGCACCGCTCCCCTCCTGTGCAGGTTTATCCCCATATCAGCCCCACTGATGATCCCGGCTGTGTCTGCACACAGCAGGGGATTTCTGCCTTCCCGTTGTCCCTGTCGTGAGCTCATTCCCTGGGAAGCCGAGGAGCGGCTCCCCAAATCCAGCGCACGCCTGTCACTCACAGGGATCGCGGTGACAGCGGAGCCACCCCCGGCTGTTCCCGGCCCCCCCAGCCTGCCCCGTGCCCCAGAGCTGCATCTCTGCAGCCTCTTCGGGAGGCAGATGTGGCTCCTTGCTCTCCTGGAAGGGCGATCTCCAGTCCAAGAGAGCAGTTATTGACTAAAGCCCGGTGCTGTTGGCACTCGGAGGTTTTCTGGGCGGGGCTGGCTCTGCTCCGGGGGGAGCAGAGAGCTCCGGGGCAGCACTGGCAGTGCCAGACCCTGGGCTCTGTCTTACCTCGGGATTTAACCCGGACACGGGGGCTTCGTGACCCAGCTCTCTGCAGGGTGTTCACTCTGCAAAAATCCATCGCATTCCCAAAATCATTCCAAGAGCAGCCGCTGTGTCCAGTCCCGGCTCGGAGCTGTCCTTGGTTCCTCAGCACCAGGACCGGCAGAGCTGCCCCGAGTGCCAGGGGCAGAAAAGGTGGGAAATAAGGGGAGCTGCAGCTCCCAGAAAAGTGCTGAGAGCACGGCAGGCTCGGGCACGGCAGCGGGAGGGGGTTCCTGAGAGGACAGACTGGGAAAAGCAAACGAGTTTCCTTGGAGTGGAAAAAGGTTAGAGGGGGTATTTTAGAAAAGCAGTGCTCCAGTGACCGGATATTGCAGATAATGATTTTAATGACAGGGACTAAAAGGGCCTTGGCAGGGGCTGCCCAGGGAGGTTTGGAGTGCCCATCCCTGGAGGTGTCCAAGGAATTCCTGGAGGTGGCACTCAGAGCTCTGGGCTGGGGACAAGGTGGGGTCAGGCACAGCTGGGACTCGATGGGCTGGGAGGGCTTTTCCAACTCTAATGACTCTGGGGTTTTATTCTATTTTAGCCAACCTAATGTAGTTTTTACTGAGTTTTCAAACAGTGCTGAACTGTCTGGGGGTACTTGGGTGCTGCACCAATGGCAAAGATCTGCAGAACCACCTCCCCAAGCCCAGTGTGAGGGATGAAGGTGGAGATGAGCTCTGGCAGAGGTCCTTGTGAGGGACCACATCTCCAGGAAAACATTTGAAATGATACATTTCTGTTTGTAAGGTACAAAACCATTTGCAATACATTCTCTTTCCACAATGAAAGGAATTTTTCACCTGGTCACCTCTCCTGTGGCTCCCCTCTGGCCTCTGGATGTCCATTCCTGGATTGTCCATCCCAGAAGGATCGAACATCCCATTGGATTTAGGCTACCAGCCCAGCCCCTCCTGCTCCAGCTCCGTGCACTGCTGGGGTGAGGAATTCCTTTAAAGCCCATCCCAGTCCTGCTCCGTGCTGTGCACAGGCTCTGTGAATTTTTGGGGTGAGGAATTCCTTTGAAGCCCATCCCTGTGAATTTTTGGGGTGAGGAATTCCTTTAAAGCAATCCCATCCTGCCCCATGCTGTGCACAGCCTCTGCTGCTGGCAGCCTCTTCAAAAGCTGTTTAATCCAGGGAAGTACGGGGGGGTTGGGGGTTGTTCTTTCCCAAAGGCTGACATTTTCCATGGATTTCATTCATGCCATTCCAGGTGGATCCCAGTGAGCCCGGATTTGCCTCTCCCCGGGCGGGGCTGTCCCAGAGGGTGGCTGGGTTGTGCCCACACACAGGTGCTCCAGGAAAAGGCTGTTGTTTATTGTGCTCAGCCTGGAATGGGTGAATAAACAGATTTCCTTGCAAAAAGTACTTTTTTGGGAAGGAGGGACTTCAGAGCAACCTCAGAAGCGCTGGAAAAGCAGTCACAGTTATTGTTCCACGTGTCAGTTCTGTTCTGATTTACGGTGTCATTTGCAGAGTCAAAGTCACCACTGCCTCCGACTGACTGATCCTGGTGGAAGTTAATAGCATCTGCTTGTGTTTCTTCAGCAGAACTTTATTAAATAAGATTTTCAGCCTAATTAAACCATTTCAGGATTTTGGCTTCCTGTCACCCAAAGATAAGTCTGAAGTGGAAAATGAGGTAATAGCCATAAAAACATAGAATATATTTATAGAGTTTTTATAACTTATGTATTGTTTTAATTTCAATCCTATTTTCTTTTATGTTACTTTAAAGGAGGAAAAACGCAAGCAGCAGTTACTGGGAATGGTGACCCTGATATATTTAATGAAACACTGAACTGCAAGTGGTAAATGTGTTGCACATGGCAAAGAGAGGAGTTGGGCCGTGGTCATTGCAATGCCATAAAACCCCAATGTGCCCAGAGAACAACACACTTCAAACATTCCTTCCGTTTATTGCAGAAATAAAGTTAATATCCAGCAAACAGAGCTCGGGGAAAACAGGCTTCACCTGAGCACAGGGGTGCAGGGGGAGGCGAAGAGGGATTTCCATCCTAGGAAAGGCAGGAATGAGGATGCAGTGTGGGATTTACTCTTTGTTTTCGGTAAAGAAATCCTTCAGTGTGCGCCTGCAAGGAGTGAATGCCTCCATTAAACAACACTGTCTTTAATTTTATGTGCAAATCTGTAATTAGTTGTTGGGAGAGACAGGTTCCCCCTTTCAGCACCTGTTTTACAAATATTCCTCCAGTGGCAGAGCTCATTTTCCATCCTCTCCTCCTCCCCACTCCAGCTCCCAGCGCTCTCCCCATCCCTGCCTCTGCTGCTGTGTCACCAACGCTGCTGGGCAGAGATTTGTGGGCCCATAAAAAGCCCTGAATTGAAACCCACAGAAGTTATTACTGTTTTATGTTGGGTTTTCTCAGTGATCCACTTCCACTGTGCCCTCCTAAGCACTGGGAGCGGTGCTGGAGCCTGAACTGTGTCCCGGAGTCGGGATGTGGGAAATGGAGGGGATCCTTAAATGTGCTGTAAACAAACACAGCTTGAGTCTCTCATCTCAGTCATGCTCCAGCTCTTACTGTTCATGGGAAACTCTGAGAGTTCCCTGGGAGCTCAAAGCAGCCCAGACTGCTCAGAGATTTACACCTGCCAGTGTTCCACATTTTTTTTGATGGGATATTGGGAAGGAATTCCTGGCTGGGAGGGTGGGCAGGCCCTGGCACAGGGTGCCCAGAGCAGCTGTGGCTGCCCCTGGATCCCTGGCAGTGTCCAAGGCCAGGCTGGACATTGGGGCTGGGAGCAGCCTGGGATGGTGGAAGGTGTTCCTGCCATGGCACGGTGGCACTGGGTGGGCTTTGAGGTCCCTTTCATCCCAGCCATTCAGGTGATGGTTTGTCTTCGGCTGGGATCAATTCCTTGGACACATTTCCCATCGTTCTCAGCCTAAATAATCCCCCTGGTTGTGATACGTTCCTGCCTTCCCTGGATCTGTGTTTCTGAGCCACTCACGGTACCCCAGCAGCAGCTGAGGCAAACCAGAGATCCCAGGAACACGGAGGGACAGGAGATGTGTGGCTGGAAAGAAGAGGTGGCAGGAGGGCAGCCAGCAGTGCCCGGGGCTGGGGGCACAGAGAGGCAGCTCCTGAGGGACATTCCCTGTGGGAAAAGGCCAGGGAGATGAGAATCCATCAGGGACAGGTGGGATCAGGCTGGTCCAGCCCAGCACGGGGAGCCTCCAGCCCTGCTGCTCCCCCCTGCTCCTCTCCAGGCTGGTTCTGCACAGAGCACTGGCATCGGCCACAGCCCTCACAGGGGCTGAGGGAGGCTGAGCCCTCCCCAGGAGCAGCCCTGTGTCTGTAACTGATGGTAAAACACCCAAACAGGAGACAAGATAAAAAAAATAAATAGAGGAAATCATAAATTTATTTTTATCTACTCTAAATAAGTAAAAGAGTTGAAACAGAACATTGCAATTTGTAAAATTCTTCAGGGATGCCCCCTAAGGCAAATAAAAGACACAAGTGAACCACCCCTCCCTGCAGCTGCTGGAGATACATTTGTTACCTCTGGTTATTTCCCACTCCGTTAATTCAGGATCCTCTTTTTCCCTCTGCTCCCATGAGAATTAGTTCTGTGACTTCCAGGGATGGCTGTGCAGATGACCCTGAGCAGAATCCCAATCTGTTCGCTTTGCCAGGACACATCTCCCGAGTCTGAGAGCTTCCTGCCTCCAACCTTCCCTCCAGATCCTGCTTTTATCCCTCGTTTGAAGGCAGCACCACTTTTCTATCCCATTTATTCATGGAGTCAGTCTCCTCCTGCCCCACAGTGCCACACTCGCTTTCCATCACGTCAGGGTGCACCTCTGCAAAGCACTGAACTCTGAGAGCTGGTCACACAGCAATCCCATTCCCTTCTGCTGGTGGATCCCAGGGTTTGGGCAGGATGAGCAGCTTTCCCTGGCCCCGCCGAGAGTGGGAGCTGCAAGGAGCTGGGTGAGCCCCCGCACAGGGAACACCCCAACCCCAGCCCCTCAGCATCCCACACCCCCAGCCCCTCAGCATCCTCCCCCGGCCCCCTCAGCATCCCACACCCCCAGCCCCTCAGCATCCCACTCCCCCAGCCCCCTCAGCATCCCACACCCCCAGCCCCTCAGCATCCCACATCCCCCAGCCCCTCAGCATCCTCCCCCAGCCCCCTCAGCATCCTCCCCCAGCCCTGTCCCAGCCATTCCAGCACATCCCGGCGCTCCCGGACAGCCTCCTCCAGCTGGACACGGGATCAGCGGAGCCAGGCTGTGACAGCAGATAAGGGAATGCTGATCCAGAGCTCCTCTAGCAGCAGCAGAACACATTTGCAGGAGCCAGGATGTTTTACAGGGCACATTCAGCTCCTCACCAGATAAAAATGCAAAGCTCTGTGGGTTGTGCAGCCACAGCAGGAACTGAGCTCCCAGGAAAGGCGGTTCCAGTAGAAATGTGGCTGATGGAGGCTTTAATGAGGCGCTGATAACTCACCTGGACCTGCCAGCAGTTCCTGACACATTCATGGGTTCCAGCTGCAGGCTCTGAGTGCTCAGCTTGGCCTGGAGCTGCACAAAGTTCCCTGTTACTCTTTATTAACCACGGTGTGGTTTGGATCCTTTGCCCACCCCCAGATTTATTCCTGTTGTTCTGCAATGCCCGTGGAGCACAACCGAATCCAGGGATGTTCCAGCACAGCTCTGCTCTGCAGGCCCGGCCTTCCCGCTGCTGAGGGAATGCTGGAGCCAGCAGATCGAGGCTCCATCAGAAACCCACCCCTGCTGCAGCCAGGCCCCTCTGTGAGCACTGGACGCTTGGTTTGCCACCAGTGGATGTCCCGTGGTCTAGAAAATCCTGTATTTTATGTCGGCCTAGGACACATTCCCAGGAGTATCCTATCAGCAGGGCAGAAGGACAAGCACGGGGGTGTCACAGCCAGCCTGGGGCAGTCGGGGGTGCAGAGGGACAGCGCTGAGCCCCCAGCACCGGTGACTGCAGGGACCAGTGCCCCCATGTCCCCCCAGGTGCCACCAGCCACAGGAGCAAGTTCACTTCCCTGGAATATCTGAAAAGCACATCTCAAAGCAAACACCAGGCTTGGGCTGCGCCACGAGGGCTGTGGGCCCTCCAAATCCACAGGGATTAATTCAATAAATACAAGATTGCTAAATCGCTTTGTCCTGTAATAAAGGACATTATGCAGTTACTGCAAATCGACACTGAAATCTGAGGGTTCTTTTCCATGAGGATCTTCCATTTTAATAAACCCTTGGGAATGAATGCAATGAGGAGTTTTATTAATGCAGTTCAGCTACTCAAATTATATTTTACTCTACGAATGATTGTAGTGACAATCAGGAGCTGCAGGTCCCTATTTCCACTTTGAAGCTCAGAACCAGATGAGCAGGAAATATTTTGGAGCAGTTCACGCATTGAAGATTCCTTGGAGGCGCAGGGACCAAATATTGGAAATGATGGAAAACCTGACGGGGAGACTTGAAAAGCTTCTCCATTGCTTCGACTGTACTCTTGGTTTTCCTGAACAGGTGGAAATTACCCAGAATCAATAATGAGAGTTGCAAGGTCAGGAACAGAGCAGCTCCGAGTTGACTCCTCATTTCAGGGCCGATTTGCCTGGCGTCCCAGCCATCCGTTGCCGGGGTTTGAGCAGTTCTGACAGCTCATTAATTATAGAGCGAGATTGGAGAGTGGACAGCAGCAGTGGCACCAGAGGATTCATCTTTGCTGTCAGCTGCCTAATGCGCATCCGTTCTCTTGCCGCGGAAAAGAACACTTCCAGTAAATCTTTGTCCATCTCCCATCTCCGGGAAGGAAATCAGACATGACATTAACAATTGCCTCTGTATTCTCTGGGAAATGCACTCCTAAACGCCAGACATGGGGATATATTAACACTTGAGCGTCACATATTTCTCGGCAGCTCCGCGGCTCATGCTCTATGGAAACGCGGAAATCGCTGCCCAGGAACTGCGCAGCCGGGCGTGGTGACTGGGAGGGTCCCGGCACCCGCGAGGGCGAGGAGGGAGCAGAGGTGCTCCTGGAGCTGCTGAGGGCAGCCAGGCCCAGGCTGGAGCAGGATGAATCCCTGGGTTCCCATCAATTATGCATGAGTGCTGTGCCCTCGTCGGGGCTCAGCAGCAGCCCGGGATCGATGGAGCTATCAAAGCTCAGTATTGACACGTGCTGAGCATTTAACGGCCTTTAGCTCTCCAGGAAAATCCAGGAGGGGGTTGCAGCCTCTGGAAAGCCGAGTCTGTGGGATGTTTCACAGGCACTGACATGCCCATGGCAGCCTTTACCTTCTCATCCCTTCAGGTTCCCTCTTGATGGGAGGCGGGAGGTGCTGAGCCCTTCCTGAGCAAGAAGGGAGAGCAGAACTCCAGGGAACAGCTCTGGCTTCCCAAGAACGGAGGGCCTGGTCCTTGTCTGACTTCAGGAATTTATGGTAAAATCCTGAGAAGTTTCTCACACTCTTCTGAAGCTTTAGCAAAAATAAATGAGAATACTGAGAATTGAGTTCATCTGCCAGAGGACTGTGTGCAGTGCTGAGCTGTGAACAGGCACTGCTAAAGCTCCACCAAGTGAGAGTTAAAAATAAAGGCACCAGGTACTTCCAAAGGTGTGTGTTCCTTATTCCAAAGGTGTGTGTTCCCACTCCCAAAGGTGTGTGTTCCCTCTTCCAAAGGTGTGTGTTCCTTATCCCAAAGCTGTGTGTTCCTTATTCCAAAGGTGTGTGTTCCTTATACCAAAGGTGTGTGTTCCCTCTTCCAAAGGTGTGTGTTCCTTATTCCAAAGGTGTGTGTTCCTTATCCCAAAGGTGTGTGTTCCCACTCCCAAAGGTGTGTGTTCCCACTCCCAAAGCTGTGTTCCCTCTTCCAAAGGTCTGTGTTCCCACTCCCAAAGCTGTGTTCCTTTTTCCAAAGGTGTGTGTTCCCACTCCCAAAGGTGTGTGTTCCCACTCCCAAAGCTGTGTTCCCTCTTCCAAAGGTGTGTGTTCCCTATCCCAAAAGTGTGTGTTCCCAAACCCAAAGCTGTGTGTTCCCTATCCCAAAGGTGTGTGTTCCCTCTTCCAAAGCTGTGTGTCCCTGCTGGCCTCATTTGACAGTGGCAAAGAGAAGCATTTTCAGGCCTTCCCAGACTCTCAGCCCGTTCATTCATGTGCAGGGGAATGGCTTTCAATTGACAGGGTCAGGGTGAGATGGGATATTGGGAAGGAATTCCTGGCTGGGAGGGTGGGGAGGGGCTGGGCTGGAATTCCCAGAGAAGCTGTGGCTGCCCCTGGATCCCTGGCAGTGTCCAAGGCCAGGCTGGACACTGGGGCTTGCAGCAGCCTGGGACAGTGGGAGGTGTCCCTGCCATGGCAGGGGTGGCACTGGGTGGGATTTAAGGTCCCTCCAACCCAAACCAGTCGGGGATTCCATGATTCCTCCATGGGAAGGAGGAAGGGAAAGCATCCTCAGCACTGGAAGTTTGGGACAAAGGCTCATCGTGCCTGGAACAGGGCATGACCTTCCCTAGGAAGGATGTGACATCCTCGGTGCCCACAGAACACCCCTGAGCCATTGCACACTCCCTGTACTGCTCCTTTTCCTTCATTCCCATATATATTTTCTTTCCAGCCTTTTAATATCCCAGCTCAGTGAGAGCCTGGGAAGCAGGAGCTGTCTTGGCTGGGAGTTCAGCTGCTCCGGGTGTGGCAGGGGGGGCAGGGGCTCCTCTCGCTCTGTGTGGCCGGAGCAGCTCCTGCCCGTTCCCCAGCAGCCGGGTGGTCTCACCGGCCGCATCCCAGCCTGCGGAGCCCAGGGATCAGCCCTGCCAGGGGGCCTGGCCCCGTGGCACAGGGAGGCTCATTTCCAGCTCTGGCTGCTGGGTCTGCACCCTCCCTCTGACAGCAGCCAGGGATTGCTGATCTGGGGGCGGGAGGAGCTCCCAAAGCAACGAGGAGAGGGAGCAGCAGCTCCAAAGGCACCTCAGGGACACATCCCCTGCGAGAGGAGGGCACAGGGAATTCTGCAGCCACCCTGCCCCGGGGCTGAGGCCAGGCTGGCCAGCAGGAACTGCAGCATGTCAAACACACACTGCAGGCCTCAGGCATTTCTCACTCCCTGTTTTGTGTTAATCCACTAAGATTGTGCTGCCCACGGCTGAACTGAGCGTTTAAAAACACGATGGCAGAAGGTTCTGAGAGTCGTGAGAAGAGCAACAACAGAAAAAGAAAGAAAAATACTCCTGAGATGAAAAACTGGCTCAGTATTGTCATAGAACCTCCCGAACTGGAGGGACCCACAGGGATCATCCCAGCCCCTGTCCCTGCCCGGACACCCCAACAACCCCACCCTGGGCATCCCTGGCAGCGCTGTCCAAACGCTCCTGGAGCTCTGGCAGCCTCGGGGCCGTGCCCATTCCCTGGGGAGCCTGGGCAGTGCCCAGCACCCTCTGGGGGAAGAACCTTTCCTGAGATCCAACCTGAGCCTCCCTGGCCCAGCTCCACACCAAAGAAAAGGCAAAGGTCTCTGTTGACACGATTTCCAACTTTTAACAACAAAAGCAAGGTGACTCTGACAGAGGATCCTCCAACCAACTTAATGAAAGGCAAAAAATATCCAGGTGGGAAACAAAGCTAAATGGACTCTTATAAAGGATGGTTTGGGGGTTGCAGGATAGAAGTTGTTTCCTTGCTTGTGTATTAAAACAATGAGGAGTGATGTACAAAGAACTGTGGTAAGATGCCCATTATTGGAATTTTTTTTTAATCAAATGTGATTTTTTTTTAAAGAAGTGCTCACTGTGAAGCAGAACCTCCTCCAGAGAAGCCCTCCAGCCATAACTACATGGAAGATAACAGTTCAGGATCAAAATGGTCCAAAAGCCCCTTTAATACTCGAGTTTGGTGTCCCAGCTGCCCAGTGGCCGCTCTGGGATGAGCTAAACCAGCTGAAAACATCAGATCCTCATGTGGCACCACCAGAACTTTGATATTCCACAGTCACAAGTAGAATTTGGGGAACCCAAGCAACGCTTGTGGTGTCAGCTGCCAGAATCCCTGATTTGAGACCTTGGAGAAGGCAGCAGGTCCTGAGCTGGGCTGTCCAGAGACCTCATCCTTCCTCTCCTGCTGGGTTCCCTTCTCATTTCAGTCCCAGAAAATGCCCTCGAGACACCAGGACTGCACAGAACTGGGTTTCATGCAGGACATTGCTGCAGGTGCTGGAGGAGGCTGTGTGGGGTGAGCAAGGGAATTGTCCCGTGGGACACACCCTGTCCCCATGGAGATCTGGGGAGTTTTGCTGGGTTATTGTAAAATCCCTCTCCCAGCCACTCCGAATTCTAACGATATCCCGTAAATGCCAGATCGGTTTCATTTACATTTATCACCCGTGTTTTTAAGGACTCTGATAACAACTTGGCAATACAAAATAAACCAATATTTGATCTGCCTGACAATGGATTGGAAATCTTAAGTTGATCTTAATTCATCCCTGCTATAAAATCCAGTATTTGTTACTGCTCCGAATTGCTCTATGGAAATATCAGGTTCAGTTTCTATGACAACAAGAGTCATAAATGCCAAAATTCTTCCTGTTCCTTTTCTGTTTTCAGCTTGACAATGAGCCATTTTTTTCATTCCTTTGAATTAACCTTTCCCTTTCCTCTGGAAATGAATAATCCAGACAGAACCTGCTTTCCCTGCTGTGTTCACAATGTCCAGTTGTTTCAGCACAGCCCAGCTGTGTCTGGAGGATTGGAAAAAACTCCTCTCCTTTTCCCCAGGGAATATTCAGATCCTGGGAATGGATGGAAGGTGGCAAAAGAAAGCCCAAGGATGACCTCAGAGAAGCAGAGCTCTTCCAGAGGCCACATTCCAGGCAGGAATGTGTGGGTGGCACTGAGGGCATCCCGTCTGTCCTGGTGCCAGAGGCAGCACCCGAGGCTGCACAGGTGGGGCTCCTGCTCCTGTGTGCTCCCAGCTTGGCTCCATCCATGGACAGGATGGACAGAGGGACAGGACTGGATGGACAGGACAACAACAGAATTTGCAGAAAACCACCAAATTATCACCTTTATCAGAAAAACTAACAAACAGAAAGGCCAGGACATATTGCCAGCTTTGGTTGGCTGGCAAGGAACCAGGGGTCTAGAGGGAGAAATACACGGAAAAATCCTTCATGAGCAGCTTTTCCTGTGGAATTGCAGAAATTAAACTCTCTGGACAATGTGAGAAGAGCTGTATTCCAGTGATTCAGGGAGCCCCTGTCCCATTTGGAGTGCTCCTGGTGTCTCCAGGAGCACGTGGCGTGTAGGAGAGCTGGGACAGCAGCATTCCCAGGACACTGTATTCCATCTCTTGGCTTTGGAGACACTGAGTGAACACCATGATCTTCTGTGGTCCTGCTGACTTCTGTGGTCCCTTTTGACCACAAACATCCACAGCTCCTGGGTGCTCCCCCCCTCGGGGCTGGAACACAACATTTTCTTGGCCCTCATCCGCTGCTCCCAGCACATCCATTGCCACCTCCTCCCCTCCCACCTGCTCCTGCGCTCCCAGGAGAGCTCCCTGCTGCTGGAACAGCCAAACCCAATTCCATCTTAACTCCAGGAACCTCTGCAAAGCGCTGCAGCCACGTGGCCTGTGGGAATCCCAGGACAGACCTTACATAAGCGGTGGCAGAAGTGGGACCCTCGTTGCTTCTGAGGGTTGGAAACTGGAAATCTCTCACAGTTTCTTGTGTGGCATTTATTCCCTCTTCTCTCCAGCCCTGCCTCATCTCAGCTCTTCCCTGTGTGTCACAGAGATGTCCTGAGTGTAACCACAGGATGTCCCTGACTTTGAGCAGAGCTCATTGGGATGGGAGCTCATGGAAATGCCCCTTTGCAGGAGAGCTCTGCAGTGCAGCTGGACGCTGACGTGGGAAGGAGCTGCTCCTGGAGCCAGCCCCACCATCCTGAAGCCAGCCCCACACTCCTGGAGCCATCCCCTGATCCTGGAGCCAGCCCCACATCCTGGAGCCAGCCCCTGATCCTGGAGCCAGCCCCACCATCCTGGAGCCATCCCACAATCCTGGAGCCATCCCTCAATCCTGGAGCCATCCCCTGATCCTGGAGCCATCCCCTGGTCCTGGAGCCATCCCCTGGTCCTGGAGCCAGCCCCTCAATCCTGGAGCCATCTCCTGGTCCTGGAGCCATCCCCCGATCCTGGAGCCATTCCACAATCCTGGAGCCACCCCTCCTTCCTGGAACCAGCCCCACCATCCTGGAGCCATCCCCTGATCCTGGAGCCAGCCCCACCATCCTGGAGCCATCCCACAATCCTGGAGCCATCCCTCAATCCTGGAGCCATCCCCTGATCCTGGAGCCATCCCCTGATCCTGGAGCCATCCCTCAATCCTGGAGCCATCCCACAAGCCTGGAGCCATCCCTCAATCCTGGAGCCAGCCCCTGACCCTGGAGCCATCCCACAAGCCTGGAGCCATCCCCTGATCCTGGAGCCAGCCCCTCAATCCTGGAGCCATCCCCTGGTCCTGGAGCCAGCCCGTGGTCCTGGAGCCAGCCCACAATCCTGGAGCCAGCCCCTCTATCCTGGAGCCATCCCCTCGATCCAGGGGCTGGGAGGGCTGGGAGCAGCTGACATTCAGTGCTCCTGACTGAAGTAGGACGGGGCTGGGCTGCAAACACGACATTTCCATTGCACGGGGCTCTTCTGCTCCTTCTGCAGCTGTTTGAGCTTTAACAACTTGGCCAGAGAGGAATTTCTGCCCTGACTGAGGTTCCAGCACAACAAAGGGCCAGGACAGGAGGAAAAGGCCTCTGATTGCAGCAGGGGAGGTTTGGGTTTGATAGTGGGGAAAATGGATCCGGGTACTTCAATTCTTCTGTGGAAATTTTTCCTGCAGCAAATTTCTCCTTCATTTTCAGCTCTTAGCTGGCTGTTCATTCCCAGCACTTGCTGTGGAAATATTCCTTCCTTCCTGCTCCCTTTACCTGCATCGGTGTCCCCTGGGCCACAGGATCAGGAACACAACGGGCAGGAACATTTTCACTCTCCTGTTTCTTAGGTGAAAGTAGAAGATGCTTCACTTCTGCCAGCGAAACTCAGAAAAAAATGTGGATTTTCTTCCTACTGTGGCTCATGTCTTTACCCTTTCCTTGCACTGCTCTGGTCCACTGAAGTCACTGAACTTGAAGCCTCCCAATTCTGGGTTTAAAAACTCCTGATTTCCCCACTGCACCGACTGTCCCCTGAGGATGTGTCCAGGAATCTCTGCCTGCAGCTGAGAGCAGCCAAAATGTGGCAGGTCCTTGAATCCAAATCGTGGTGCCCTAAAAATGACAGGTCTGGTACTCCTCCAGTGCAGCACAGCCCCACCCTGACGTGCTCCATGGACCCCCGAGGAAATCGGGGATGGGAGCAGCTTTCCCAGGCAGTGGCAGGAATTCCTGCCACCCCTCAGGGGAAATCTCGTTTTTGAGAGGGGCTGAGCAGCTGAAGGCAGCGGTTGCACAGCATGGAGGCCTCCAGCACCAGGCCCTGGATTTAATGCTCCTCATTCTGAGGCAGGTTTGTCTGTCTAGAAAAGCCTGGCACACGGGAATTATTTTTACATTTTAGGGTTTTACTCTAATTTAGGCTGAAACCTGAATTGGTCTTTTTTTCTTTCCCCCCCACAAATTAAATCAGCTTCTGTTTACATTTACATTTTCACTGAAACTTCTGCTGCTTCCCAAGTCAGGGACATAATGTCTTCTCATAAAAACCTCATCAAGCATCAACTAAAATTCTTCTTCACTCTCTTTATGCTCACAAAACATTCCTTTTTTGAATACCTCCAGTAAGTGATGCTAAACTTCACCATCTGCTAAGATTTTTATCCCATTGTATTTCTTTTGCGCTCCTGAAGATGATAATTTGCTTATATTGCTGTGCCATTCCACCTCTCAGTATTTTTGCCAGGCATTATCATATCTTTGCTTCTTAATTTTAATAGTTTGCCATTAATTTACGTTCTCGACGATCTACGCAGCCTAAATCAGCAATCAGCTTCATCCGGTGCTGGCCCAGGAGTTAAAGAATTCACACCAATAAACAGAATTTTCACCATTATCTACAAAATGCCTTTGGTTTTGTACTGGCCCGGGGGCTGAGCTTTGTTGGTTGTCTTGTCCTGAGCTGCCCTGGGCTGGTTTCCGCTGACTGTGGAACATCCAGGTGGTTGTTCCCAATTATTTGGGCTCAGCCCTGGAAATCCTGCCCATGGATCAAACCCCTGGCCCTGGCCCCTGGCAGAGGATGTTCTGTGCTTCAGTTGAGGGGGAAGGGTAGGGAAAGTCAGGTTTCAGTTGGATCCCCCTGAGGAATGAGCACTTGAACACATTCTCCTCTAAAATGCATTAAAATCAGCCCAAAGTGGTGAGAAACAGAGCAGGAGGAACCCCCTGGCACCAGGCCCGTGCCTTCCAGGGAAACAAGCTGATGGCTGAATATCCCCGTGGGACAGATGCTTGAAGTGCTCTATTTTCATTAAAATAACCTTTTCAATTAAGCAAAAGACATTATTAATATTCCGATCTATTATCAAGACCCTATTTCGCGTCCATCAAGCCAACAGCGTGAGTAATAATTGAAAAAATCTATTCCTGGGGCTCTCTGGGTCCACAGGTGCAGCTGCAGGAGAGGAGAGGCCCAGGAAAAGCAGCAGGAGGCTTTAAATAATTCTGATTTATGAATTGGGTTATGGCAGCAACTGAATGTGCCAGGCCAGGTTTGGGGCTGTGGTACCATGAAATTTATGAGTGCACACATAAACTGCAGAGATGCCTTTCCTGCCAATGTTTCGCCATCTAAGTGAAACCAGCGATGAGGCAAATAGAGGGAATTTGATGACATTTGGTCAAACTTTGTTAAGCTGTGCCTTCAGCCCTTCAAGCAAACTGATTTCTCTAGGTCACAGCTCCCAAACAGGGGCTTTCAAACATTCACACTTTCCAGTGCTACCAACAATCCTGCCTGGATTTGTCTCATTGTTCACCTGAGGGCTCTCCTGCCCACAGGAACGGGGAGCAGGGAGAGATTTGTGTGTGGGCAAGGAGGGGATGGAGATAAAGGGTGGAAGTGCAGTGAGGGGGCAAATGGAGCAGGGCAGCTCCAACCCGTGGAGGGACCCGAGAGGAGCCAGTGACAAAGCTGGGCTGCAGTGACACCCATGGAGGGACCCGAGAGGAGCCAGTGACAAAGCTGGGCTGCAGTGACACCCCGGAGGAACCCGAGAGGAGCCAGTGACAAAGCTGGGCTGCAGTGACACCCCGGAGGAACCCGAGAGGAGCCAGTGACAAACCTGGGCTGCAGTGACACCCTGGAGGGACCCGAGAGGAGCCAGTGACAAAGCTGGGCTGCAGTGACACCCCGCAGGAACCCTTTGGATGGCAGTGGCAGCAGCGGGGAGAGGCTGGATGCACATTGCTGAGGAAACCCGAGCAAAGTCTCTCCACCCACAGCAGCCGCACGCCAGCAGCCCCGTGCTGAGCTCAGGGCACCCAAAGGCAGCAGCGGCGTCCCACAGCCCCAGCAGTGCTCAGGGGGCTCGGCTCGGCTCAGGGGGATGCTCAGTGCAGGGATGGCCAGGGGGACCATGCCAAGGCAGGGGTGTTGATCCACGGCAGCCGGGCCTGACAGCCCAGGGCTGAGCCTCGTGAAACACCTCGTTAACTCAGGGACAGGCAGCGGGAAATGGAAAACCCTTCACCCAGAAAGAGAAATCAGATTTTGCTTTTTACAGGGCACGTGGCCTTGTTCTTTTTCTTTTAATTTATTTATTCTGGTGAAGAAAAGAGGCTGATAGGATGACACAGGACTCTGAAACCGTGGATTACCTCACGCGCCCTCCCAGGCGTGTGCTGCTGCAGATGGCACGGGATAAATTTAACCGATCCTGTCACTGGGTGCTTCCAAACAGCTGAATTCCACATCTTGCTGTGCCCAGAGCCTTAATTGCTGCAGCTGAGCGGGGTTTGTGGGGATGTGCTGCAGCAGCCGGTGCGGGGGCATTGTTACTGACGGGAACCACGGCAATTTATATTTGGTTTCGCAGAATCACAAACTCATGGAACAGTTTCAGCTGGAAGGAACCTCAGAGCCCATCCAGCCTACCCCTGCCATGGCAGGGACACCTCCCACTGTCCAGAGGCTGCTCCAAGCCCCAATGTCCAGCCTGGCCTTGGAGGACAGATCCTTCGTTCCCAGTGCCTGCTCCCGGGAATCCAAACGCCAGGAGAAACTCCGAATTAACACTTGCAGATTGCATTACGTTTTCCCTGCACACAAAGCTGGGGGGTTTTTTTCCCCTCAGCTGCAAAGAAATTTGAACAAATAATTTAGGGGAAAAAAAAGAAAAATCCTCATTTTTTGCTCGTTCCCTTGGAAAGCGAAGAGGCTCATGGAAGCAGCGGGGGAGAGGCAGGAATGGAGTGCAGGAGCAAATGATCTCCCGAGGGGCTCCCGCGGGAGCACAACCGAGGCCTCCCCTGCTCTGCAGCTCCTCTTTGTGCAGTCCTCGCACTCAGGCCCTTCCAGGGAAGGTATTTGGTGGATCAGAGCCTCCAGCCATTTGCCTGGGAGCGATTTTTTCACTGCTCTACAAAGCTTTTTGAAAAGGAAAATTTCCCCTCCCGTTCTTCCTGGTGCACGGTCCCGGGGGAGCGGGGCTGCTCCAGGGAGGATATTTCTGTGCGCTCCAAACCCCACAATGTGCTGCTTGCTTTTGCCTTATTTGCATGTTCTAAAGGTGCTGTTGAGTGGGAATTTAGTGGTTTCTAAACCTTGTGGTTTTCCAGCTCCTGTGCATATGCAATAATTTGTACTCAGAGATGCGCAGTGACCTCTTTCAGTGCAAGAAATGTTTTCATTAAAAATAAAATAGCAGATACATCAAGACATTTCCTCTTGTAAAGCCTCATGTCCTGAATATCAAGTAGGAATAGCCAGGCTGTGCAAAGCTTTCTGATGGTGCCACACAGATAAAAACAGGAGAGCCTGAGAGGGAGACTGGGCTGTTGTGTAACAGATAAACCACACTTTATGGGCTCTGGAACTTCCATAAACAGATCACAGAACCAGAGAATGTCTGGGGTTGGGAAGGACCTTAAGGGTCATCTCATTCCCACCCCTGCCATGGTAGGGACACCTCCCACTGTCCCAGGCTGCTCCAAGCCCCAATGTCCAGCCTGGCCTTGGCCACTGCCAGGGATCCAGGGGCAGCCACAGCTGCTCTGGGAATTCTGTGCCAGGGCCTCCCCACCCTCCCAGGGAAGGAATTTCATCCTAATATCCCATCTAAACCTACTCTGTCAGTGGGAAGCCATTCCCTGTGTCCTGTCCCTCCATCCCTTGGAAATCCTCTCTCTCCATCTTTCCTGTAGCTCCTTCAGGCCCTGCAAGGCCACAGTGAGGTCACCCCAAAGCTTCTCCTCTCCAGGTGAACAATCCCAGCTCTCCCAGCCTTTCCCACAGCAGAGCTGCTCCATCCCTCTGCTCATCCTGGTGCCTCCTCTGGGCTCTCTCCAGCAGCTCCAGGCCCTCCCTGTGCTGGGCCCCAGGGCTGGGGCAGCTCTGCAGGTGGGGTCCCACCCGAGCACAGGGGCACAGGGGCACAATCCCAATCCCTCCCCTGCTGCCCACGCTGGGGCTCAGCCCAGGGCAGGGGGCTCTGGGCTGGGGCAGGTCCAGCTCTCACCCCCAGCACCCCCAGCTCCTTCTCCCAGGGCTGCTCCTGCTGCTCATCCCGGCCTGGATTGATCCCAGGGGTTGTCCCGACCCAGGGGCAGCACCAGCTCCGGGCCTTGTCAAACTTCACAAGATTCCCATGGGCCACTCCTGGAGCTCGTCCGGGTCCCTCTGGATGTGTCCCTGCACGCCCAGCTCGGTGTCACCGTGCTGTGCTGAGGGTGCCCCGAGCCCTGTGTCCGTGTCCCTGGAGAAGGTGCTGAAGGAATGACCCCAGGGCCAGCAGGGCCCCTGAGGGACACCACTGGGCACTGGTGTCCAGCGGGACCCTGACCATGGCCCTCTGGCTGAGGCCCAACCTCCCCGTGGCTGAGGTGAAACACCTTTTAACAATACAAACCAGAGCGGGGCCTGCCGAGATTTTAGGACCAAAAAGCTCCGTTTTTGAGCCATTCACTCACACCCCCTTTTATCTGAGGCTGCGTTGCTGGAACTCGCTGGCACTGGGAATATTTATAACTCTGGATTCAAACGGTTCTCCCATCCAGGAGGGAAGGAGCAGGCTCAGGCTGCTGAAACCCTTTGCTGGGAAATATTCACCATGTGAACACAAAGCAGGAGCAGAAACAAATTCGTGGAGACATCTAAAAGAGCGCTCACAGCATTTAGATCAGCTCGTCTGAGCAGCTCACCTCTCGCTGGTACCGGCAGAAACGGGGCTCAGAAAACGTGGAATTAGTGATTTCCACCATCTTGAGGAGACAACATTAATATGCTGCCACCAAATCATGGCTCCTGCAACCAATGTGCCTCGCTGGTTACAAATTGTGTTTGAAATTTCTGAACTGTTGGAGCTGGCTGAGCCCTCAAAGCCCGGAACTGGGAATATTTTAACAAATAGAAGCTGTCAGGTCTGTTCAAGGCGATCCGCAAATTCCTGCTGCTCCTTATCTGACAGAATTCAGATCATTGCCAAAGAATGGGCATAATCGCTCACAAGTCCCCGAATTCTCCATTAATTCAGGGTAAAAAATAATTCAGCTGAAAAGTCACACTGCTAATTACTCTGATTTAAAGAGCGTTTCAATTACCTAATTGAGGCCCAGAAATAGTGCACTCAATTTAGGTGGTCAGTCACAGTTCAGAAATAATGAATAGTAAATGATTAATACACAGCCCAGAAACACTCATAATCGGAAAATTATTCCTTTGAATCAGCCCGTGGATGGCTGGCAACGAGGGACACCCACAATCAATTACCGGCCCTGGCTCAGCCTCTCCTGGGAATGCTGCTCCAGTGAAATGCAGCTTTTCCCAAGGTTTTACCCCAGATGGGCTTTGTCCCCCCAAAAGGCCACAGAGGGGATTTTTTCACAGATGCTTTACCCAGAGCCGTGTGTTTGGTTGTCTGGGGTGTTTTTAATGGATAGAGGCAATTTCTCCTGGATGAGCCAAACTTTTCATGGCATTTACACAACAAATCAATCCTGGAGCTGCTGTGGCAGTGAAGGAGGGGCTGGGCTGAGGGGACACATCCAGGGCTGAGGGGACATATCCAGGGGCATCCAAACACCTCCAGGGGCATCCAAACACCTCCAGGGCAGCCAGGGAGAGAATGAGAGGGAACGGCCTCAGGCTGGGCCAGGGGAGGCTCAGGGTGGACATCAGCAGGAATTTCCCCATGGAAAGGGTGGTCAGGCCTTGGCAGGGGCTGCCCAGGGAGGTTTGGAGTGCCCATCCCTGGAGGTGTCCAAGGATGCCATCAATCAGTCATTAATAACTGGCCAATAATAACCAAGCTAATACCTGGTTAACATTAGTAATAAACATTCATAAGTAAAGCACAAAATTAAGGCACAGAAAGGAGTGAAAATTCTTCTGCAAAGAGCTTAATCCAGTGAAAAGTCACCTTCAGATCGGGCAAAATATATTCAAGATTTTTTTCTACAACTCCTGACCCTTCCCAGAGGGAAAAGAGAAGGCAGGAACATCTTAAAGCAGAGATGTTCCATTTCAACTACTCCAAAAAAATAACAAAATAAAAAATCACAGAATCTCAGAATGGTTTAGCTTGAAAGGGACGTTAAAGCTCATCTTGTTCTGCCCTGGGCAGGGACACCTCCCACCATCCCAGGCTGCTCCAAGCCCCATCCAGCCTGGCCTTGGACACTGCCAGGGATGCAGGGGCAGCCACAGCTGCTCTGGGCAATTATTCTGAAGCTAAAACAATAATTCTGAAAAATTATATATTATATAAAATATTTAAAATAAATTTACTTTATATTATATTTATATATTGCGAACAGCAAAGGAATTTTTACACAACTCTGAAAACCATGCTAAAATTATTCCGAAAGTGCACTTTAAATTAGAGCAAACCAAATTCCCATTCAGAGCAGGGATGTGAGAGAACACCCCCAGGAGCAGGGCACGTCTGGATGCAGGGAGGGCGCCCCGGGAGCTGCAGCTGCTCCGAGCTCGCGGCGAGAGCAGCGACTGCTCCTTTCAGGAGCTCAGATAACCAGGTATTGTTGTTATCTGCGTCTGTTTGCCCTGCCTTCCCAACGCGTATAAATTATTTGCCATAGCAACCCCCAGTGCTAATAAGTTGTACTATTTAATTACATGTTGCATGAAATTATTCCCATTTGTCAGTTTTCATGCTCCCACATCAGAAATTCTGTTCCAACAAGTCATCCCTTCCAGAAACGGCATTTCTTCTACATGTTTATCTTAATTACCCACCTCATTATTGGTTACAAATTGCTGCAGCCCTGCTGGAACGTGCAGGGAGCGGTGCCAGGGCCGGGGGAGGCCACGGGGTCCCCTGGATCTCCTGGGTTTGCTGGGATCAGATAACCAGGTCTTGCTTTTATTTTAGGAAAAACACAAACAGTTCCTCCATGCAGCGTTGATCCCTGCAGCTCGCAGTTTGGAAACGAACCTCGTGATGAATAATGAATAATTCCCCCAGTAACCAAGGGCTCTGTGGTTCTTGGGATGGGTTGCACTGCGTGGCCCAGATCACTGAACTTCTGCTCGACACAGGAATGTAGAGAACATCCAACCACAGAAATCAGGGGAAGCCACCAGAGACACCAGTGCAATGTGCAGGCAAAGCCATCGGATCCCACCCACAGCTCTGAGCTTCTGCTCTGGAGCAGAACACGGGCCCAGAGGGACAGGACACAGGGAATGGCTTCCCCCTGCCAGAGGGCAGGGATGGATGGGATATTGGGAATTAGGAATTCCTGTCTGGGAGGGTGGGGAGGGGCTGGGCTGGAATTCCCAGAGCAGCTGTGGCTGTCCCTGGATCCCTGGAAGTGTCCAAGGCCAGGCTGGACATTGGGGCTTGGAGCAGCCTGGGACAGTGGGAGGTGTCCCTGCCATGGCAGGGGTGGGAATGGATGAGCTTTAAGGTCTCTTCCCACCCAAACCAGTCTGAGATTCCGTGGAATGACAGAAGCCCCTTGCCTTGAGCAGTGCCAAGCGTGACAGGGATTTATATAAACCAGGGTGGAGAGACCATTGCAGCCTGGGAGGTGCTGGGGGGAGTCTCAGGTTGTCTTCCCCACTTGGCTCAGTTCAGGGAATATCCTGAGCTGGGAGGGATCCCTGACCCACAGGGATCACCCAGCCCAGCCCCTGTCCCTGCCCAGACCCCCCAACAACCCCACCCTGGGCATCCCTGGCAGCGCTGTCCAAACGCTCCTGGAGCTCTGGCAGCCTCGGGGCCGTGCCCATTCCCTGGGGAGCCTGGGCAGTGCCCAGCACCCTCTGGGGGAAGAGCCTTTCCCTCATCTCCAGCCTGAGCCTCCCTGGCCCAGCTCCAGCCACTCCCTGGGTCCTGTCCCCGTCCCAGGGAGCAGAGACCGGAGCTGCCCTCAGAGGAGCTGCAGCCCCGGTGAGCTCTGCCTCAGTCTCCTCTCCAGCTGAACGATCCCAGTGCCCTCAGCTGCTCCTCCTCTGGTCCCTTTAGACCCTTCACCGTCTGTGTCCCCCATGGGACACCCTCCAGTAGCTTTAGGTATTCCTTATGTCCCCAGGATCAAGGTGAGGCCGCCCCACAGCAGTGCTGGCCCATCTGGGGGTGCCAGAGGGGAGACCCCTCCCCAGAGGCACCAGCCCCGGGCTGGAGGAGCAGAGGGAGCTGCGGATGAGGAGCGGGAGCCAGGTAATTGCACCCAGAGCTGATCCCGCAGCGCTCCCGTTCCGCCCAGGAGCCTCCTGGTTCCCGATGCAGCACCACGCTCGGGCTCTAATGACACCGGTTGCTTTGAGACTTCAAGGGAGGAAATTTTAATAAAAAACTTGCCTTGCTGCTATTCCACCGCCAGCTCTGCCCTGAATTAAACATCAGGCAGAGGAGCTGTGCTGGCAGAACATCCCGCGGAGCCCCGCTGGCCGCCGCTGGCGTGGAGGAAGAGCTCGGTGTTGTTCTGTTCAGGGCTCATTTGCAGCTTTCAGCCACCCCACACAGGACACGGCTCAAGTGCAGGGAGAGGCCTCTCTCTTCTCGTGGCCACTGCCCCGAGGGGCCCAGGGCTGGTTCTGGGCACTGAGCCACTCGTGTGTGGCACTGCCAGGGGTGCAGCGTCACCTGAGCCAGCCCAGGGAGCACGGCTGGAGAAGGGAATTGCTGAGGGAGCTGTGCCCTCTGCTCCTGACGTGCAGCTGAGATGGAGCCTCACTGAGCTCACCTCCAACAGCACAACTTCACTTTGGATCAAACAGCATCTTCCAGGCAAAGCCAATGCCACGGGCTGGGTGTAGTTGAAGTGTGATACAGACATCCAGCATGGAAACACCGGGGTTCGGCTGGGAAGGGACCTCAAATCCCATCCAATCCCACCCCTGCCATGGCAGGGGCTCCTTCCTCTGTCCCAGGCTGCTCCAAGCCCCAGTGTCCAGCCTGGCCTCGGCCCGTCCAGGACCAGGGAGGTTCCTGTGAAGGCTCTGGTGATCAGCAAGCAGAGCAGAGGCTGCAGGCAGCACAGCACATTGACATGTTAAGGTGAGAGCGGGGAAAGGTGCTGACAGCTATTACTGAATTAGGGAAAAAATCCTCTCCACAACGTGAAGGTTTATTAACATTTTTCATTAGACTTAAAAGGTTCTCTGCTCTCAAGGACTAGAATGAAATTGATGAGAGGGGACAGCTTCATTAAACCAAAAGTTAGCTTTGGAAAACTTTATGCAGTGGTGTTTGCTGGAGAGAGTTATCAGCCTGGCACTGGCCCGGGCCTGCGATTCCCCCACAATGGATTGTCCTGGCAAGGGCTGGTCCTGCTGAGCAGCATTCCCAAAGGAGTTTGCATCAGCCAGTGGAAGGCCCCTGGCAGGGTCCCTCCTGTGAGGTGATGCTGAACAGAATCCCCCACTCCCTGATCCCTGAATCCCGGGGGGATCCCTGCAGCCAGGTCCTTCCTTGGGGTGATGCTGAAGAGCATCCCCCATTCCCTGATCCCTGATCCCGGGGGATCCCTGCAGCCAGGTCCTTCCTTGGGGTGATGCTGAAGAGCATCCCCCATTCCCCATTCCCTGATCCCGGGGGATCCCTGCAGCCAGGTCCTTCCTTGGAGTGATGCTGAACAGCATCCCCCATTCCCTGAATCCCGGGGGATCCCTGAAGCCAGCTCCTTCCTGTGAGGTGATGCTGAAGAGCATCCCCCATTCCCCATTCCCTGATCCCGGGGGATCCCTGCAGCCAGAGGCTCCTCCTGCCCTCCCTGCAGGGACAGCCGGAGCCTCCCCACCCAGCTGGCTCCGGGATTTTCCCCGTGCAGCCCCCCGCCCCTGGCAGCTGGCAGCGCAGGACAGAGCCCCTGGATCTCCTGGGTGTTGCCACCCCCAGGGCAGCCCTGCCCAAGCAGGACCCCAAATCCTCCCCTGCCTCTGCCCAGGAGGCTCCCCCAGCCCGGGCTCTGCGGGGACTCAGGAGCCACGGCCTCAGCATCGCCAGGAGCCTCCTCCTCCTCCGGACCCTGCTCGGGGCACAGAAGGATTTGGGAGGAGTAAAGCCTGGAAAAAGACGGGGACAGAGGGTGTCTGCTGCTGGATAGCGAGGGGACAGCTCACGGAAATGGTGGCAGCAGCTCCAAGCTCGCTCACACGCTGGGAAGTTCTTATTGAAATAATCGGAATTCCAGGTTTATCAAAAATTGGGAGGGTTTTTTTTTACCTTTGAAGGCAGTGACAGGTGTGTGACACCATGGCACAGTTAATGCCACACAAATCAGTGTTTGTCTTTAGTCTATGACCTGGCATTCCACTGGCTGTCCTTAGCACACTGATTTATCTGTTCTCAGCAGTGATAAATTGCAGAATATTAAGATAATGGTGCAGCATTCATTACTATTCAGCTGTTTATTACCAAAATTTAAATGTAATTTAATTTCAAGTGGAAAATAATGATCATTACTGGGACAAGCAAAGACAACTTATTACTCATCTCCATCAGCATTTTATTTAACAGAACTGAGACAACAAAAAGAAAGATTTAGTAAATGCATTTTGAATAAACGCCATGTTAATGGTTGATCATAAAATAAAATACAGGGAGGCCCTGGCACAGGGTGCCCAGAGCAGCTGTGGCTGCCCCTGGATCCCTGGCAGTGTCCAAGGCCAGGCTGGACATTGGGGCTTGGAGCAGCCTGGGACAGTGGGAGGTGTCCCTGCCGTGGCAGGGGTGGCACTGGGTGGGATTTAAGGTCCCTTCCCACCCAAACCAGTCTCGGTTTCTATAATATATTGAAGCTTTTAGAAAAATAAAATTGCCTGAATTTATCTTCACTGCTCAGAGTTTCTGTCAAAGTGATTGTTTTATCCTAAAGCACATTTCTTGTAAAAATTATTATTGAAATACATCACAATTTTGGAATCAATTTAGCCAATCTAGAAATCCTCTGCTTGAATTATGCCAGAGAGAAGCCTCAGCTGTTGCCCCCAGAGCCTCCCCTGCTGCCCCTGCCATGGGGAACTCCCCCAGGCTGTCTCCTGGGAATCCCAGAATGGTTTGGGTTAAAGGGACCTTAAATCCCATCCCATCCCACCCCTGCCATGGCAGGGACACCTTCCACTGTCCCAGGCTGCTCCAAGCCCCAATGTCCAGCCTGGCCTTGGGCACTGCCAGGGATCCAGGGGCAGCCACAGCTGCTCTGGGAATTCCATCCCAGCCCCTCATCACCCTCCCAGCCAGGAATTCCTAATTCCCAATATCCCATCCATCCCTGCCCTCTGGCAGTGGATGGGCAGAAGTGCCCCAGGGGACTCTGGCACCTCCTGAGAGCTGCACCCTGAGCAGCTGGGACGCCAACAGCGAGACAGGAGAAAGCAAAGCCCCCAAAATCCATCTGTACCCGGGAGCTCGGTTTATTCCCATTTTTACCCTCCCTGTTCCCTGTCAGTCTGTGCTCACCCACAGGTGGGGCTGGTACTGGTAGCACCCAGCAGGAGATGGGAAGCAGCTCTGGGTGCCTGGCTGTGCTGTCAGCACTGACTGGCCCTACAGAGTGTCCTGTCCCGTCCTGGTGGAATTCCCTGATGGCCTGAGCAGGGACTGCCTCGGGAGGGCTGCCGGAGCCCAGAGGCTCCACTCGGGCACCTGACCCTAACTTAGGTACTGAACTGAGCAGCACAGAGGGACAGAGACGTTTTGGGTCCCATTTCTGTGGTGGGACAGCCCCACCCGGCCCAGCCCTGCCCCTCCAGCCCAGAGCAGCATCAGCCACGCTCGGGAGCAGGAGTCCCACCCCCACCTGGTCACACCCACCCAGGCTCCCATCTCCACAGGGATCAGACTGACCCCGGGGTCAGACTCCTTCCAAAGTAAAAAATAAAATATAGATGTAAAATATGTATAAAATATATAGAATACAAAAGCCAACATGTTCATTTAATTAAAATATAAACACATATGCTAAATATTGGAACTAAATGATCTTCAAAGTGCTTTCCAACCCAAGCTTTTCTAGCATTAAATTACATAATATATAAAATTATCTGTTCAGCACCAAGCTTTGTGATGCCAGGACATTTGGCATCCATTTGCTTGCACATGACTCCATTATTCCTGAGGAGACTGAATCCGTGGCCAGCCTGTTTCACACTCCCAGTTTGTCCCACATCCCCAGACTGTCCCAGCCCAGCCTGTCCCAGCCCAGCCTGTCCCACACCCCCAGCCCAGCCTGTCCCACACCCCCAGCCTGTCCCACACCCCCAGCCCAGCCTGTTCCAGCCCCCAGCCTGTCCCACACCCCCAGTTTGTCCCAGCCCAGCCTGTCCCACATCCCCAGCCTGTCCCACACCCCCAGCCTGTCTCACATCCCCAGCCTGTCCCACACCCCCAGTTTGTCCCACACCCCCAGCCTGTCCCACACCCCCAGTTTGTCCCACATCCCCAGCCTGTCCCAGCCCAGCCTGTCCCACATCCCCACCCCAGCCTGTCCCACACCCCCAGCCTGTCCCACACTCCCAGCCTGTCCCACATCCCAGCCAGCCTGTCCCATCCCCACCCCAGCCTGTCCCACACCCCCAGCCTGTCCCACACCCCCAGTTTGTCCCACACCCCCAGCCTGTCCCACCCCAGCCTGTCCCACACCCCCAGCCTGTCCCACATCCCCAGCCCAGCCTGTCCCAGCCCAGCTGCCCCAAAGCCGCATCGGGGGCACCTCCGGGCCCTGCACTCCCAGCACAGCCCACTGGAGTGGAGATGTGGAGAGGGCTGAGTGGCATGGGAGCACATGGAAACCACTCCTCAGGCTCTGAACGCTTCCATGGCCTGATTTTCCTCCTTAACAGCCACTAAAGGCTTGAAAGTGAAGAGTAAAATGGCCAAGAAGTGGAGTGGCAGCCAGAGCAGCGATATCCTCAATCTCTATTATCTGAAGAGCACGGGACTGGATTTGCTGCAGGCCCGGGGCTGGAGCTGCCTGCAGAGCCCCAGCGCCAGCAGGGCCCTGAGCTGAGCCCGGCTCACACCCGTGACAGCCAGGGCAAAGTGACTCGGGCTGGGGACAGCCTGCAGGTCACCGACTGCCCTTCACCTGCCAGCACTGAGGGGCTCTCACTGACCTGGGAGCACAACCTGCATCAAATTACAATCAAACTCACTGAATGGGTTGGGTTGAGAGGACCCCAAAGCCCACCCAGCCCCACCCCTGCCCTGGCAGGGACACCTCCCACTGTCCCAGGCTGCTCCCAGCCCCAATGTCCAGCCTGGCCTTGGGCACTGCCAGGGATCCAGGGGCAGCCACAGCTGCTCTGGGAATTCCAGCCCAGCCCCTCCCCACCCTCCCAGCCAGGAATTCCCAATTCCCAAGATCCCATCCAACTCTGCCCTCTGGCAGTGGGAAGCCATTCCCTGTGTCCTGTCCCTCCACCCTTGGCCCCAGTCCCTCAGCAGGGCCCTGTCCCTGCTGCCCCCAGCAGTGGAGGAGCTGGGGGAGCACAGAGTGTTTTATCTCCTCCTTATCACCTCCAGAAGGCTGCAGTGCTGTGACCAAGGGCCTCTCAGCCAGGAGTTCATTTTTCTTCATTAGTTTGTCCTTCCAGCGTCCCCTGTGCCCAGCCTGAGGAGCCCTGGGGCACCCCCAGCCCTCGGTGCCCCGAGCTGGAGCCGGGGCCGTTCCAGCGCTGAGGAGGATGAGGATGAAGAACTGCTCCTCTTTGACCTTGGCAGCCCTTCCCTGCTGTCCTGACCTACATTCCAGCCCCCTTTATTCTCCTCTCCCTGCTGCAGGAGCAGTTTATTTGGGGAATATATAAAAAGCCCTGAAAATACAGTCCATGACGATATTTCAAGCTGATGGTTTGCACTTTACAGGAGCCTTTAATCTTCCTCGGCATAAAGCAAAACCTAAATTACCAGCTGGGAAGTGCTGGGCTCAGTGTGGGTCAGCTCTGGGCACACAGCCAGGGATTTATTTGCAGGATGGAATAAAGTCCCCCAAAAAGTTCACCTTTTATCCTTCCTCCCAAATCTCCCTGTCCATTGTCTTACAGGCTCGACTTGCAAACGTTTAAAATTTGGATTAATATTGGCAAGACAAACCGACATGATTTCTTGCTCTTGGTACAAGTGAAGAATATTGCTTAAAATCACACTGTTATAAATGATCCTATTATCACTCCAGTCCTGGAGAATCTTCCCAGGATAAAGCTCATTTTGAAGGGGAGGCTCCCAATTTTAGGATTGTAAATACTGAATAGCACAGTTTGCACTGTGCATCCTCAGGTTCTATGTGCAACTGCAGCTGGTGGTGCCCCATTCCCAGTCCCACCTGCGTTATTATAATGGAATTTTACAGAAACAGCACTTTTAATTGGCCAAGGTTTCCTCTAAAGGCGTGGGGTGTTCTCTATCAGAATTTCAGCCATATTCACCCTCTGAGTTTTATAATGCCCCTCTGTTCTTGCTGAGAAATCCACAGAACTTCCTGTTTGAAGCTCAAGGAGGGGCGATTTAATGGGATTTTGGGAAGGAATTCCTCCCTGTGAGGGTGGGCAGGCCCTGGCACAGGGTGCCCAGAGCAGCTGTGGCTGCCCCTGGATCCCTGGCAGTGCCCAAGGCCAGGCTGGACATTGGGGCTTGGAGCAGCCTGGGACAGTGGGAGGTGTCCCTGCCATGGCAGGGGTGGCACTGGGTGGGCTTTGAGGTCCCTTTTACCCAAACCATTCCAGGATTTAGGATATGCACTCACTGCTGTGAGAAAACAGACCCCACACTGTGACCTCATCCTTCTCTCCCTTCCCTTCCCGTAATCCCACCCACTCCTCCTGAGTTCCTTGGTTTGGCTGGGAAGGGACCTTAAATCCCATCCCATCCCACCCCAGCCATGGCAGGGACTCCTCCCACTGTCCCAGGCTGCTCCAAGCCCCAATGTCCAGCCTGGCCTTGGACACTGCCAGGGATCCAGGGGCAGCCACAGCTGCTCTGGGAATTCCAGCCCAGCCCCTCCCCACCCTCCCAGCCAGGAATTCCCATTCCCAATATCCCATCCATCCCTGCCCTCTGGCAGTGGGAAGCCATTCCCTGTGTCCTGTCCCTCCAGCCCTTGTCCAAAGTCCCTCTCCAATATTTATCAACAGCCTAAGGCAATTCCTTCACAAATTAATCTGACAGTCACTAAAATTAGCAATTCCTAAAGAAAATGCTTTGCTGCTGTGTGCGCCTCCCGCAGAGCAAGCTGCAGTTCCGCAGAGGTTTTGGGGAGCACTATCCTGAATTTTAAGGCTTTTGGCATCCCGAAGATTAAGCCACAGTATCTGTGTGCTATTTATACTGCTCCATCTCTCTGCTGCCTTCTTAATTCCGGCTCTGACAGCGGCAGGAAGGATCCCTTGGCTCTCCCAGGGTTTGATGTTGCTGACAAGTCTCTCTGAGAGCCGCCGTGTGCCCTGCCCAGGGATCAGCCACATTCCTGGAAAACTTCCTGGCGGTAGCTCTGCTCTGATGGATGGCCCAGGGAGCTGCTCTTCTTCTCAGAGCTAAGCAGGAGACTCAGGAGAAATTACTCCAGAGAAAGTGAGAAAATGCCGAGAGCTCGGAGGGGTCTGACAGAGCGATGGGCGCCAGCTCAGCACTGCCCCGGAGCAAGGGGGGAGCAGCTCATCCCTATCTGAGCAGCTGAGCACGGACCCAGCCTGGCAGGCCACTCCTGGGGGCAGATTGGATCCGTGGACCATCGGCTGTGGGCTCTGCCCTGCCCACAGCCCCACCTCCCACGGCTCCAGCAAACGGGGAAATGGGGTGAGGCGTCTCTGCCACGCTGCAGTCCCGCTCTCCCAGCGCTGCGTCTGCTGCCGAGTAAGGGAACAATCACAGAACCACTTAGGCTGGAAAAGACCTCCGAGGTCATCAATCCCAACCATTTAATGGATATTTTATAGATTTCATTAACGGGTAATTGATCAACTTGAGTACCCAGCTCTGGGGTTCTCAGCACAGCGAGGACATGGAGCTGCTGGAGAGATCCAGAGGAATCCATGGAGCTCCCAGGGCTGGAGCCAGGCTGGGAGAGCTGGGAATGTTCACCTGGAGAGGAGAAGGCTCCAGGGAGAGCTCAGAGCCCCTTGCAGGGCCTAAAGGGGCTCCAGGAGAGCTGGAGAGGGACTGGGGACAAGGACACAAGGACATGTTCCATAATTAGACAGCAAGGTGCTGGGAAGGGCACTGAACACCCCAAAGCTTAATTTTAGCAGGGATTGTGACCAGCCTTTGGGAATTCCTTGCTGTAACCCCGAGCACAGGCTGGGTAAAGCCCGGCAGGATCCTTCCAGGCGGTGCCACAGGGGGCTGTGCAGAGGGAGGGCTCGGATCTGCTCTGTGTCCATCACGGAGCAGAGGATGGGAGAGAGCAGGACTGTCCTGTGCTGGTGCCAGGAGGGGGAGGTGAGAGGGCAGGAATATCCTGAGAAGCTGGGCAAATAAAGTGGGATAATAAAATAAAGTGGGATACAATTCAGTAGCACTGAAACAAGGGAAGAAAGGGAAAACGGGAAGGCAGCACTTGGAGCAGAAGGGATTCAGGAAGCAGGAGGGATCCAAGCAGAGCCTGTGCCAGCAATAAAACCTTGCTGGGGGCACAGCAGCCTAATCCTGCTGGGATCTGCTCAGCACAAGGAGGGGACGTGATGCAGGAAGCAGCACACCCGGGGGAGCAGGGAGCAGCCTGAGCCCACCCTGCACCAGGGAAGAACCAACACAAAGGGGCAGCAGGAGGAAAACACACATTTAAAAATAACCAACAAGAAGCAGTGAGTATCTGGGCACCATGACCCAGCTGTTAGACTGAAAGCGCTGAGATTTCTGGCCTAATCCTAAGGAGGAGTGAGCAGCTCTGGTCACAATTCAGGGGTGAAATCCGTGTTTATTGAAAAAGGGAATGAGCACGGGGGACATCCAGGGGGATAAGCACAGAAATGAGTTAGAAATCACACAAGAGAGGTTTCCTAGACCGGGAAGTCTGGCACCAGCAGCTGTTGGGAATGCAGGGAAGAGCTGCTGGAAAGGGGTGGGGGCTGCAGGGTGGGGCTGGACACACGTCTGTCCTTGGGGTGCAGGGAGGCACCTCCAGAGGGAGGGAAGGAGGGAGACTGGCCAATGTCCCCTTCTCCCAGAGCCCTGGGGCTGCAGGGACACTGCTCCTCCGTGGGACACTGGAGCAGCCCCATCTCCCCCAGGGCCCCGGGCACAGCCCAAAGCCAGCCCTAGAGCAGGGATGGCAACACCACCCCTCCCCTGCTCCGGGGCACACCCAGGGCGGGAGCCTTTCCTTGGGGCACAGAGCCACGTTTGGGGCCACAGCCAGGGCCAGTCCCAGCAGGGATGAGGCGCTGCCTCGCTGTGCAGGTGCTGCATCACCTGTGCTGCTGCTCTTGCCTCTCCACAGGGCACTGCACTGAAACCATTTTCAAGCTCATTTTGCACAGTTATGGACACTCAACCACGGGGCTGGGCCCCATTTCCAGGGGGCTGGAGGTGCTCCTGGGGCTCCTGAGCATCCCTCTGCCTCTCCCTGGCATCCAAACCAGCCTTCCCCTGCTGGGGATCCCCGGGTACCTCCTGATCCAGGTGTGGAATGGTGCAAGGCAGCAGCTGTGAACCTGCCTCTCCCCAGACAAACCCCGGTGAGGAGAGGCTTGTGCTGAGTTTGAGCAGTTCACTTCCTGAACTGCCTGATCTCGGGAACCAAAGTTTCAGACTTTGGAGAACTAAAAATACTCTCATCCATGTGGCGAGGGGACTCGGGCCATGCTGGGAGCGCTGAGTAAATCCTCAATGTTGTTATTTCACCCCCTGCGACCCTGCCACACTGAGCACCCCTCAGATGTCCTGTACAGACATTTCCTGTTGTACCTCCTGTGCACGAGTGCAAATCCCACCCAAGGAACCAAAACATTCGGGGGGCTCCAGTTCCAGTTTACCCAGCCCGAGAAAGCAGCACAGGCACCCAACACTGTCACTGTTTTCCCCACAGACGAGCAGAGAAACGACACAAAGTCCAGGCTCAGGGATCAATGGATGGATCCTTTAATCAATTCTCAGAACACTTTTATATGTCAGTTCGCAAAGTGTATTAAGTGGCATAAGGTAATTGGTTTTTGCCATCCACCCCCTAAGGGGATTGGTCAAGTTCTAAGACACCCATCTCTGAGTGTTTTTCTAGTTAGAACCATAACAATTCTACCAAAACAACCTGCACCTGCAAGAAGTTTACAAAACGGTAACATTGTTTTGTCTTACTTGCATGGGAAAGACAGAACTCTCACAAAAATACTGCAGAGAGCTGAAGAAATTCTCTGCCAGAGTTTTTCAGCATCCATACAACACCTTCTCTTCTCTCCCCAAAGCAGCTCCAGAGCCTTGTTTAAGAACTGCCGCTTAGAATTTACTAAAAAGCATCGCTGCTGCCGAGGCTGCAAACCCTACCATGTAATTAGGAGTTAAACTCAACTCCCCACAGCAGCAAAGCACCGAGAAAAGCCAGCCCTGTGGATATGTTAGGTATTTTAATTCCCTTTTTTATCCCTGCCTAAATGACTGTGTTCTATTACCAAAGGAATATTGAGACAGAAAGTAAATGCAGAGGGACACTCCTGAGTAGGCAGCTGTTCAGGAAAACAGTTTAATAAAAATAGCTACTGTGCTGCCTGGAAATCCTCCAGAGTCGGGCTGGAAAGCTTCTCCTGCACTTGATTTAAGGAAAAAGGCACAGCTCCCACCCACCTGCTCTTCCAGGACCACATTTCTCTTTGCTCTCCCACTCTTCCATGACCTCAATATTCCGGTTGTCTTCCACTCTCAAGGAGATTAAATAGCAGAAAGATCTTCAAAGAAGTTTAATACAAATCAAATGCATTTTCAGCTGATGCATAATAAAATCTCTGCAACTCGCTGCTGTCAGATGGTGCAGATAGAGGGATTCAGAAGTAATTTGGGGATATTTGTGCAAGGCCACCATTAAATCCAGCAGCAGAGAAATCCCCATACAGGAGCTGCTGAAAGCTGGAACAGCAGCCAGAGGAGGCACCACCCTGTTCAAACACCATTTCTCATGTTTTAGTCACCTGCTGTCAGCCTGCCGCTGGCCTCGGTTAAGTCTTTGATGGTAAACAATGGAGTATTGATTTTATTTCAATATGGAATCGTGGTTTTATTGGAGAAAACTCCCAGACAGCCCTACGGTGTCCAGGTCACCAAGAGAATCCATGTCCTGAGGGCTTAGGGCAAAGCCTTTGGGTGGTGTTGGGGAGCTCCTGACCAGGGGAAGGGCAGGGGAAGGGCATGGGGAGGCTCTGCCCGTGGGGGCAGCCAGCCCTGACTGCTCCTTCTCCAGTGACGACCACCCCACCGTGGCTGTGGCCCCACAGATCCCAGTGCCACTCTCCCAGCTCACCCCAGGCCACCCTGAGCACGGGGGCACCCCACACCTGGCACCACAGCCCTGCCCCCAGTGCCGCTGCTGTGCTGGGGTTTCTGTGTCCGGAGCAGCCCGGGCATCCCCCAGCACAAGCCCGGAGCTGGGCTGCAGGCTCGGGCTCCAGAGCCAAGGAGCAGCTCCTGTGAGCTCCCACCGTGCCAGCTGCACAGGGAACGAGCCTCTGAGCTCAGCACTAATTAATCAGCGTGTGATCAACACTCAGCACTCACCGCAAACGGCCCGGGAGCCGCTCTGCTCCTCGGTCAGCTCCCAAAACGCCAGAGTCTGCAAGGGCACAGCTCCAGCACGGACCCGAGCTGCTGCGGAGTGCTGGGACCCACACACTGCTGCTCTGGGGGACAGGATGGGCTCTGGGGGTCAGGGTGCTGCTCTGGAGGTCAGGATGGGCTCAGTGTGTCAGGGTGCTGCTCTGGGGGTCAGGATGCTGCTCTGGGGGTCAGGGTGCTGCTCTGGGGGTGAGGATGGGCTCAGTGTGTCAGGGTGCTGCTCTGGGGGTCAGGGTGGGCTCTGCCCACTGAGACCCCACAGCCAGAGCCCAAAGCAGCAGCGGCCCCAGTGCCCCCTGAGCCTGAGCAGCCGCTCGCCGGCTCGCTCAGCACAGCAATTCAGCTCGAGGATTTCCCTAACAAAACGTTTCTCTCGCACAGATCTTTATCTTCGGTCCCTTTTGTCATCTCGAGGAACTCCTGGCATCGCCGTTTGTGGGTGCTGGGAAGCAGCTGCTCCTGGCACCAACAGCGCTGGCTTATCTTGGAGCCCAGAGCCCTCCAAGCCCCTCCCTGGGGCTGTTCCACAGCGAGGAGGGCCTCCTTGAAAGGTTTCATCACCTTTCAGGTTATTAAAGCTCCAAACACAGGCAGGGCCCGGCGCTGGGTTTTACCCAGCCCTTGGGAGTGATCCAGAGGGGGATACAGGCTGTGGGAAATGCTGCTCCATGGGGAGATATCCAGCCCTGGCAGAGGTGCCACACACGGGAAATGCTGTGCGAACACCCAGCAGGACCAAAGGGCCCGTGGTTCTCCCTGCACATGGGCCCGGGGCTTGTGCCACCATGGACACCACGGGCAGGTCCCATGGCAGCCCCAGTCCCGCTGCCACCTGCCCTGGCTCTCAGCACAGCGGGGCCCGAGCGGGGACAGCTGCACAGAAACACTGGAATGAGCAAAGGGGCACTGAAACATTCCCTGATCACTACCCCAAACGTGCTGTGCCTGTGGCCTCCCCTCCGGGCTGCAGGTCCTTGGTCCTGTGAGTGCATGGCCCAAATTTCCCATATTTTCTCTTAGAATCACAAAATCATGGAATATCCTGGGCTGGGAGGGACCCATAGAATCACCCAGCCCAGCCCCTGTCCCTGCCCAGACCCCCCAACAACCCCACCCTGGGCATCCCTGGCAGCGCTGTCCAAACGCTCCTGGAGCTCTGGCAGCCTCGGGGCCGTGCCCATTCCCTGGGGAGCCTGGGCAGTGCCCAGCACCCTCTGGGGGAAGAACCTTTCCCTGATCTCCAGCCTGAGCCTCCCTGGCACAGCTCCAGCCGCTCCTGGGTGCTGTCCCTGTCCCAGGGAGCAGAGATGGGAGCTGCAGCCCCGTGAGCTCTGCCCTCAGCCTGCTCCTCTCCAGCTGAACGATCCCGGTGCCCTCAGCTGCTCCTCGCGCGGTTTGCCCTGCAGACGCCTTTTCCCAGAGCAGGGAGCCAGGCTGGCACACGCTCCTGGCCCGTTCCCGTGGGCAGGAGCTCCGGGAGCCATCTGTGCCCAGCAGTTTGTGTGCAGAGCACGGCCACCTTCTGTTTGCCTCCTCCAGCTCTGAGCAGCAACAATCACAGGGAAACAGCTCTGTCATCCTCACCCATCCCCGGCGCCGTGGCCTCCTGAATGTGAATTAGTGTCTTAAGCAGTTTATTCATTCATGGCAATCTGTTCATTTATTTCCAGGAGATTGTAGCGCTCCGGGAAGCCTTGCATGGGGTGGCTTTTCTCTCTAAGCTCTGACTACATGAGATTTTTTATTTTTCTGAGATCGTTTCATCAGCTCAGCTTCCACAGTGCTGAGATGATGTGTGAGACAGCCCTGCTCTCAGAAAGCACAGAATGCTGGAATGTCCTCAGCTGGGAGGGACCCACAGGGATCATCCCAGCCCCTGTCCCTGCCCAGACCCCCCCACAACCCCACCCTGGGCACCCCTGGGAGCGCTGTCCAAACGCTCCTGGAGCTCTGGCAGCCTCGGGGCCAGAAAAAGGATAAACCCTGTGCCCTCTAAAATAAACTGCAACACAAAAAGAGAACTGGATCTCCTGGGAACACCAGCTTCCCAGAGAAGCTCCCAACAACCCCATGTTTTATCCAGCTCCAAAGCAGGGCAGGAGCAGCCGCGTCCCTGCCAGAGCTGACACCTGGAGCAGGGCACAGCCCAGTGCAGCAAAATATTCATCTCTTAAAGCAAAGAGCACAAAACCATAGAAATCTTTCCAAAGCCTAAATAAATGTTAGTTTGACTGAATGGACATCATCCAGCTTGAGCTTTTCATAGAATCATAGAAACATGGAATGGTTTGGGTGGGAAGGGACTCAAATCCCATCCAGCACCACCCCTGCCATGGCAGGGACACCTCCCACTGTCCCAGGCTGCTCCAAGCCCCAATGTCCAGCCTGGCCTTGGACACTGCCAGGGATCCAGGGGCAGCCACAGCTGCTCTGGGAATTCCAGCCCAGCCCCTCCCCACCCCCCCAGACAGGAATTCCTAATTCCCAATCTCCCATCCATCCCTGCCCTCTGGCACTGGGAAGCCATTCCCTGTGTCCTGTCCCTCCAGCCCTTGTCCCCAGTCCCTCTTGGGATGTTTTTTTTTCTGGAATGCTTTTCTATTTCGAGATTTTTGCAGACCAAAGTCCGACCAAAGCCAACAGCAGCAGCTCCCCGGCACAGCTGTGCCAGGGCAGGACCAGGGCTGCGCTCCAGGCACAGCTCAGGGAGCACAGCTTTGCTCTCCGTGCTGGCAGCCCCGCGGTGGCAGCTGCCTCCTGGTTTGCAGGACAAACAAAGGTTTGAGGTGAGGCTGCAGCCCAGCACTCCCTGGTGCTCAACAGCCCCGTCCTTCTCCAGCATCCGGATCTGGTGCCACAGCCTCTGGAAAGGGAAAACTCTCCCTAAATCTGGCCGTGATTGCTGGTTTGGGGTTTGTCTCCTGCCTTGCAGGAGCCCGGCTGTTTGTACAGCACCAGCACTGCCACTCTCCTGCCTGGAGAGTGTTTATATGTGTCAATATTGGTGTTAAACAGTGGGGGTTTGGCTCAGTGCTGCTGCTGAGGCTGCAGCGCTCCTCCAGACCAAACCATCCCCTTGGCAAAGCACGGCTGCTCTCGGCTCAGAAACAGCTGCCTGGTGTTTTTCTTGCCTGTGACTGCTATCAAACAGGGTGGAAAGAGGCAGCTGCCTTTAACAGCTTCTAGCTCCAGAGACATTCTAGGTCTGGCTTATGCTACTTGAATTATTAATCATCTTTTTTCCCATTCAGAAATGGTGTTTTAAAAGTCTTTGTACCTTTGGCTTATTGGGGTAAATTGGCTTTCCCAATGGCTTCGTTCATTCCTTGTTTTTCAGAGAATAATCTGGTCCACCTTCATTTTCCACTCTTTCTTCCTCTACTAATTCCAGCAAACTCATTTAGATATTCCCCATGATCCCAAAGTGTTCTTGCTGCCTCCTTAGGAGTTATTTTGATTTCACTTATACTGAAAAAAATGAGCATGTAGTAAAAATACCCAAAGTTCACTTCCAATTTCAGGAACATCCAAACTGTTGCTGTTGTTGATTTGTTTTCTGGGGGAAAAAGGTCTGTCAGCCCATGAGGTGTCAGATTAGAGCACTGCTCTGCACCCTCCTGCCATGAGGAGCTAGCAATGAACAGCCAAATTTATCAGCTCTTCACATATTCAGTAGCTAAACCATCAGTTCGTATTGAAAATGTTCAGCTCTTTCAATGGCTTCTTTCAGAGAATATTCAGTCATTAAAAGAAAAAGCTGGTATTAAAACCAGGAGCACCAGAAATGTAATATGAGATATTCAAAATGAGTCTTGTAGAAATTAGATTATTCTTGACTAGACACACATTCCACAAGTTCTTCGACATCTCTCTAATGTCAGACAGCAAAATGCATTTGAAGAAACCAGAGCCAGGTCAGGAATAACCCAGGAGCAAATGCTGGGTACAGATTTAGCCAGTTCTGAAACAAACAGTGACTGGGATGTGTGACAGGGACAGGAGCAGAGTAAAGTCAGCAGAAGGAAAATCAGGAAGCCCCAAAATCTCCCTTGCGTTTGCTGTGGCAATAAAAGAGAATCACAGAATGGTTTGGGTCAGAAGAGACCTCAAATCCCACCCATTCCCACCCCTGCCATGGCAGGGACACCTCCCACTGTCCCAGGCTGCTCCAAGCCCCAACGTCCAGCCTGGCCTTGGGCACTGCCAGGGGTCCAGGGGCAGCCACAGCTGCTCTGAACAGCCTCAAAGGACACAGGGGGTGGGCAAACTCTGACACTCAGAACTTCTGGATGATTTCTGAGGCTCTGGGAAGATCCTTCTCTTCCTGCTCTCCATGAAGCCCCTTTGGAAGCTGATAGAAGTTCTGGGCAAACGCTGGCAGCGTGAGGGGGAGGCTCAGCTCTCCTGGGCACTCCCAGCCACGGCACAAAAACCACTTTAGTGCTTAAATTATCCATCCCTGCTTGTCTCCAGGTAGGCTGGGAAGTGCTTTTGCTGCAAGAACTCTGCCTCAGAGTGGATTCTCTCTCATTTTACTGCTGAGCTGACGTGAAGCAAAAGGAGGAATGCATATTTAGCTTCAAAAATCCCAGTGCCGTGCTTCCAGAGACGGATGGGAGGGTTTGTTCCAGCAGCTGCCCTGGAACTGGGCAAATCCCAGCGCAAAGGGAGCGTGGCTGAGGCTGGTGGGAGCAGGGGGCTCCTGCTCCCCTCGCACAGGGCCCTGGCAGGGCTTTGCCTCTGCTGCTCTTCCCGACCCTGGCATCCTGCAGAGGCTTCTCCCATTCCCAGTGACCTGAAACGAGCAGGACGTGAGGCTGATGAGAAGAGGATCCGCTTAAAAACCTCGCTGAATGGTTTTTTCAGTCACGCAAGGCCTTCTCAAGCCCCTGAGTCACTGCATCCATTCTGGGCTCCATCTCACAGCGTGGGAGCAGAGCTGAACCTAGTGAGCTGGAAACAAAGTTATGGAATTGGTTACGTTGGAAAAGGTCCTTAGGATCAGAGTCCAACTGTTTGCCCAGCCCTGCCAAGGCCACACTGACCCCTGTCCCCAAGTGCCACATCCACAGGGCTTTAAATCCCCCCAGGGATGGGGACTCCACCCCTGCCCTGGGCAGCTGTGCCAGGCTGGGCAGGACAATGCTGCAAAATATTCATGGACATCATTGTTCACATTTAAACTGTCAAAGGGCAGGGATGGATGGGATATTGGGAAGGAATTCCTGGCTGGGAGGGTGGGCAGGCCCTGGCACAGGGTGCCCAGAGCAGCTGTGGCTGCCCCTGGATCCCTGGCAGTGTCCAGGGCCAGGCTGGACATTGGGGCTGGGAGCAGCCTGGGACAGTGGGAGGTGTCTGGATGGGCTTTGAGGTGCCTTCCAACCCAAACCATTCTGGGTTCTGTGTTTCTCTGTTGCCCCATGGGGACAAGCACAACACTGGAGGCAGGCACAGCTCCATCCAGCACTCCAGAGCTCATTCTGGCTCAGTGTTTGACCTCCTGGCCAGAGGTCAGTAGCTGCTGGGGGAAGGGGGCTGAGCGAGGCAAATGCTGTAAATCTTCCCAATTTTAAGGCCTAAAAGATTCAAAGGATGGTTTAGACAGCCAGAAGAAAGCGGCGCTTCAGTCCAAGCCCATCAGACTGCAGCAGGAGGAGCAGGGCAGGGGAGCCCCGGCAGCTGCTGTGCTGCAGCCCCGGAACAGAACATCGATCCCAGCAGAGCAGGAGGAGCCGTCTGGACACGGGGCCGGGGTCACAGCCAGCCCTGAGCTGCTCCACGTGTCAGGAGGAGGCAGCGGCCACGCAGGACCCGAGCACTCGTTCTGTCACCCGGATCGGCCTCGCTGTGTCTCCTCGTGCCCCCCGAGCGCTGCTGCTCAGGAGCAGCCCTGGCGTTCCCTGGCAGGGCTGGGGGGCACGGCCGGGCTGCAGAGGGGTCACCCAGGGGCTCCTGCCTCAGGGACAGCACAGCCCTGTCCTGCCCAGCCCCGCAGGGCCGTGCTGCAGCTCAGGGACCACCTCTGGCAGGTGCCCCCAGGCCAGGCTCACACCCACACTGGGGCTTTCTCTGTTCCGATCAAAGCACCATCATTGGTCATGGGGTCCCAGGATGGTTTGGGAGTGGAAGGGACCTTAAAAATCACCCCAGCCCACCCCTGCCATGGGCAGGGACACCTCCCACTGTCCCAGGCTGCTCCAAGCCCCAATGTCCAGCCTGGCCTTGGACACTGCCAGGGATCCAGGGGCAGCCACAGCTGCTCTGGGAATTCCAGCCCAGCCCCTCCCCACCCTCCCAGCCAGGAATTCCTAATTCCCAATATCCCATCCATCTCTGCCCTCTGGCACTGGGAAGCCATTCCCTGTGTCCTGTCCCTCCAGCCCTTGTCCCCAGTCCCTCTCCAACCTTGATAACCATCCTGAAACACCAAAAATGGAGCCCTACTTTGCCAAGTTCTGGGCAAATCCGCAGCAGCTCTAAGGATTGTCCTGAGCAGAGGCTCCAGAAGCAAACATGAGCCTGGGGGTGCCGAGGATCCAGCGCTGGGTGAGTCCCCTGGGATCACCCACGGGGCAGCACAAGCCCTCCAGAGGGAGATTCCACTGGTGTGACCCCAGCCCCGGTATCCAACACACAACTGCCCGTGCCAGAGGCAGGCAGCCCCTCACTGCTGGGCAGCCACTGCTTGCCTTCTCGGCTCCTCCTGCCCTGCAGGCTGCTGCGGGGACGGGGACACGGCTGGCACGTCCCAGGTGTGGGGTTATCCCAGGTGTGGGGTCACATCCCAGATGTGGGGTCATCCCCAGCAGCAGCTGCAGCCCCAGCACAGACACACCGACACCAGCAAAGCCCCTCGGGGCTCGTGGTGCTGGGCAGGCTCAGAGGATCAGGAATTCCCGGCCGGATATTTTGATCCCCAGCCCTTTCTCATCCCTCTGGGGATTCCCTGCTGGCTCAGGCCCTCTTTCTTCCCAGCCCTATTCAGCACATCCCTCGGTAGCTCCATCCTGACCCCACTGCCCTGCAGAGCTGCCAGCGCCCCAAACCTGGCTGTGGGACCCCCCTGTGCCTGTCCTCGAGGGCCGGGACCCCCCCGGGGCCCCCCATCGCTGCCACACCGAGCTCGTCCCGCAGTCTCCTTTTTGTTGCCGCTATTTTCAGCTCCCCTTTTTCCCGAGACCCCAAATGCACCTTCCCTGCTCTGGATTCCTGCCTCCATCCCTGGCAAGGAACGCTGGGATTTGCTGTGCCAGAACGTTTGGGATAAATCCCCCTCCTCTCCTGCCTGAAGCTCTGGGAAGTCGAGCAGCTTTAAAACCAACACCGGTGCGCTCCGCAGCATTCCAGGAGCAGCCCGGCAGGGAGGGAAGGGGGAGTTTCATTTCCCTGCGTCATCCAAAGCGTTCCCGGTGCGCAGCTGGCATCCCGAATCCCTGCGGGAATAACCCCGTTATTCCTGCCCGCGGGCGGCCCCGAAGAACCCAACGCGGGACAGACGAGGCCGGGAAGTTCCCTCTGTTCCAAATAAAACAGAAATCCCGCCAGGGCACAGCCTGGGCGGCAGCTCTGGGAAGGGAGATCCCGGCTCGGGATCCAGGCACAGCCCGGGAGGTTCGGAGGGACGCCATGGATTCCAGCAGCAATTAACGGGTCACTAATGAGGGCGGGAGCGCGCGTGTCCTGCGGGGCCCAGCGACACTCGGCTCTGCCTTCGCTTGATTGCCCTCTGCCGTAGGCGTGGGGGCATGCACGGCCACTGCCACCGCTGCCACCGCTGCCACCACTGTCATTGTCACCGCTGTCACCACTGTCATCGTTGTCATCCTTGTCACCGCTGTCACCACTGTCACCACTGTCATCATTGTCACCGCTGTCACCACGGCCACTGTCACCACAGACAGTCACCCCTGTCACCACAGTTACTGCCACCACTGCCACTGCCACTGCCACCACAGACTCTGTCACCATGGACACTGTGACCACTGTCAGCACCACCACAGCCACTGTCACCACTGTCATTGCTGCCACTGTCACCACCAGCACTGCTGCTCTCATCACTGCCACCACTGTCACTGCCACCATTGTCACCACTGTCACCATTGCCACTGCCACCACTGCCAGCGTCACCACTCACCACTACCACCTCCATCACTGCCACCACCACCACCAGTGCCACTGCCTCCACTGCCACCATCACTACCATCACTGCCACCACCTCCACTGCCACCAGTGCCACCACCATGGCCACCCACTGCCACTGCCACCCCTTCCGCTGGCACTAGCATGGCCATTGCCACCAGTGCCACCAGTGCCACCTCTGGGCCACCTGTCCCTCCTCCCGGTACCTGCCCGAGTCCCCCCTGGGCTGGCAGCAGGCGCTGCCGGTGCCACAGCAGGCGGGGGCATTTCCTGGGGCTCTTGTGCCTCAAGTCCATAAATTAATGGGTGTTTCCAAAGGCCACTGAATTAAATCCGTGCTGTTGTTAAATACAGCCCAAGGTTAGCACAATCACCGCTGACAGTTTTAAGGAGACAAAAAAAAAATCCTTAAAATTACAAATAAAAGCAGGTTCAAATATTCCAGTGAGATTTTTACAGCCAGACAGAGCTTGGGGGGAAAGCACTGCCTTCTCCTGGTTTTTTTTCCCCATGAATTGTTCCTCGTGCCTTTGATCAGCACTGGCTCCCCGGTTCCGGGAGCCTGTCGGGTTCTGGTCATCTATGGGGGAGACGCAGCCCAGTGATCCAAGACAGCAAATCCTTCCTGGCAGGAGCTGCCTGACATCGAGAGTGATTAGAGCTGACACGGAAATGCGGAGCAGAGATGAAAAGTAAATGTTGTTCCCTGTAATTATGGGAAGGACTTTTTCAAGTATTCCCATGTTTTGTTCAGATAATTTATCTCTGCTTTCCCACAGACACCCAGGAGCTGCGGGGAAGGGAGAGGGAAAGGGAGCAAATAAATAAGCAGCAAACAGATAAATAAACCCGGGATGATGAAAGGTTTGCTTTCAGATTTCACCAAGAGCAAAAACAAAAGGCGAGCTGCAATGCTGTAATGCACAAACAATTCTAGTAAAGAACATAGTTTTAAATCCACCTTCATTGGAGCAGGTCTGAGGCTCCAGCACTGCCCCAGAGTTTTGGGAACGGTTCCCACAGCTGACACTACCCTGGGGGGACCCCATGGAATCCCAGAATGGTTCAGGATGGGAGGGACCTTAAATCCCACCCATTCCCACCCCTGCCATGGCAGGGACACCTCCCACTGTCCCAGGCTGCTCCAAGCCCCAATGTCCAGCCTGGCCTTGGGCACTGCCAGGGATCCAGGGGCAGCCACAGCTGCTCTGGGAATTCTGTGCCAGGGCCTGCCCACCCTCCCAGCCAGGAATTCCCAATTCCCAATATCCCATCCATCCCTACCCTCCTTTGGCTTCAGGACAGTCAGAGGCAGGAGCTGAGTCTGTCCAAGGCCTGGGACTCTCCCCTCCCTGCAGGCTGACAGGGAATTGCATCCTGCCCTTGAGTGATTTCCAGTGAGAGGAACTGTCCCTTGGATATTCTGGTTTGATTTGCTCAGCGTTAAAATTGTTGGTTTTTCTCTATTTCAAGTGTGTTTGGCTGCTGCTCCCAGGCCCTGGACCTTGTTGTCCCTTTGCCTGATAAATCAGAGACCTTTGTCTCAGGAACCTTCTCCCCTGACAGGGCTCAGGCTGAGATGAAATCAGAGGTTTTTCTCATTGGGTAAAGTAAATAAATGCAGTTTGTTCACTGTTCCACTGCCAGATGGGTTTTGTGGACCTCAAATCTTTCTGTCCCAATCACCCAGGGGATGGGGACAAATATTTTAGCAGCGCCTGTGGCAACAGAGCAAAGGGTGATGGTTTGAACTGAAAGAGGAGAGATTTACAGTGATATAAAGGAGTTTTATACAGTGAAGGTGGGGGGGCCCTGGCACAGGGTGCCCAGAGCAGCTGTGGCTGCCCCTGGATCCCTGGCAGTGCCCAAGGCCAGGCTGGACATTGGGGCTTGGAGCAGCCTGGGACAGTGGAAAAACTCTCAAGTAGCTGTTCCGTGGGGAAAGGACATCCCACAAATCACTGAGGAGCCAGAATGATTTCCTGGTTCCAAGCTGAGGCTCTGTCACACAGAGTGACCCACACGGCCCTAGAACCTGCCCTTGGCACGTGCAGAGACCATCCCAGTTACAGACCAGCGCAGGGAACTGGGCAGGGCTGTGCCATGGACACCAGTGCATCCAGGGAAAGCGCAGCAGCAGGAAGGCTCGAGGTGGAAGTAATGGGGAGTTACATGTGAATAATTACAGGCACATTTGCTTACCTGCCTCCGGCTGAGCAGGAATCAAACAGCCCAGGCTGCAGAGCCGGTGCATTTGTGCTGTTTGGGATTATCATTTCCCAGGGATATGAGCAGATTAAAGTCAGCTCTTCCCAGGAGGAGCTCCCTGTTCCTGTCCCTGGGTGTCTGCAGGTGCATCCTCACCGTTCCATGGCACAGAGCTGGTGGGAGGAGCTGGCTGGCAGAGGTAAGGGGTGCGTGGGCTGCTCTGCCTCTGCCGCCTGCAGCCGTGCCCCTGCTCTGCCCCCTCGAGCAGGGCACTCCCGTGGGCCTCCAGGAGGGATCCCATCCACCTGGGATGTGCCAGCTCCTGCTGCAGAACTGGAGCCCCAGAGCACCAGGGTCTGGCCAGAGGAGCTCCCAGCTCCTCTGCTGCAGGAACAGCCAGGCCAGGGCTCACCTGAGCTGTTAGAAAAATGCAACAATTCTGAACAATCCAAAAATTCCCCCCCTTGTACTGGACACTGCTGAGGCCACACCTCCAGTCATGGGGTCAGTTCTGGACCCCTCAGCTCAGGAAGGACATGGAGGGGCTGGAGCGTGTCCAGGGAAGGGAACAGAGCTGGGAAGGGTCTGGAGCCCCAGGATCGGCTGAAGGAGCTGGGAAAGGGGCTCAGCCTGGAGCAAAGGAGGCTCAGGGGGGACCTTGTGGCTCTGCACAACTCCCTGACAGGAGGGGGCAGCCGGGGGGGTCGGGCTCTGCTCCCAGGGAACAGGGACAGGAGGAGAGGGAACGGCCCCAGGCTGGGCCAGGGGAGGCTCAGGGTGGACATCAGCAGGAATTTCCCCATGGAAAGGGTGCTCAGGCCTTGGCAGGGGCTGCCTAGGGAGGTTTGGAGTGCCCATCCCTGGAGGGATTTAACAGCCCTGTGGATGTGGCACTTGGGGACAGGGGTCAGTGTGACCTGGGCAGTGCTGGGGAAGGGTTGGAGCCGATGGTCTGGGAGGGCTTTTCCAACCTGACCAATCCTGTGATTCCAAGATGCAGAAATCACCGCAGTACCTTCCTGGAGAGGCTCAAACCCCTGCAGATACAACACCCGCCCCGTGCTCTAACAAACATTACACAAGCAGATTCTTTCCTTGCCTCTTCATCTGTTCAGAAGAACTTTGAAGTGCCTGTGCGCTGCAGCCGAGGGAGAGCGGTGACAGAGGGGTGTCAGAGCAGCGCTGCCGGCAGCTGGTAGCAAATTAAGATACAGCTCTGCAAACCTTCCAGCATGAAGTGGCCCCACAGGGGACATCAGCAGCAGCATCGGGAGAGAGCGTGCCAAGGCAAAGTGCTCTCATCAATCCTGTGCTGAGCTGGGCTCCGAGCGCGGGGCTGGGCCCAGCCTGGGAGGATCGGCCTGACAAGAGCAGCCCTGGCGGGGCAGAGCTGGCTGGCAGCAGCTGCAGAGCTGCAGATGTTGGCTTGCAGCCAAGAATTCGAGCATCCATCAGCAGTGCCAGCGCTGCCTCCCAGCTCCAGGTGGAGGTTTGGGGGTTATTTCTGAAGGTTTAGGTTTTCTATCTCCAAGGTAGGAGCAGCAGCCCTGTAAATGGGCGCACACTGCAATGAGGGACTGGCCAGGTGAATCCATCCCTGTCCCAGAGCTCTCAGGGACCTTCAGCTCAGGAAGAACTTCCTCACAAAAAGGGTTTTCAAGCACTGGAGGGGGCTGCCCAGGGAGGTTTGGAGTGCCCATCCCTGGAGGGGTCCAAGGAAGGCCTGGACGTGGCACTCAGAGCTCTGGGCTGGGGACAAGGTGGGGCTCAGTCACAGGTCTGACTCCATGGTGCTGGAGGCCCTTTCCAACCTCAGTGGTTCTGGGATTCTGGGATTCAGGGGTTGGTGTCTGGCAGAGCCAAACCTCAGCTCGAGGTCGCTGTGCCGAACACGAGCCCACCCACAGCTGCTGCCCCAGCGCCTCGCCCTCGCTGCGGGGATGATCCCACGCCTCTGGCAGCAATCCTGGGGCAGGGCTCTGCCCTGTCAGTGCATCACAGCTCTGGGGAAGCCTCACCTGTGAGCTGGCTTTTCCAGTGGACATCCAGGATGTACCTGGTCATTTTTCCAGGCTCCCCCCCCTTTTCGGGGAAGCAGCTGGATGCCCCCTTCACACCCTGTAAAACACATCCCAAAAGCTGTGACCAAGGCCAGGCTGGACTGGAATTGGAACAACCTGGGACAGTGGGAGGTGCCCCTGCCCATGGCAGGGGTGGAACAGGATCAGATTTAAGGTCCTTCCAACCCAAACCAGCCTGGGATCCCATAGGAATCATATCCCCCAGCTCCCTGCCTGGGCTCAGCTCTGCCCCGTGAGCTCTGGGTGTGAAGCAGGGCTGGGATGACAGGAGGTACCCCAGAGAGCAGCACACAGCAAACAAACAGCAGCAGGCTGCTTCCTTATGCATGGATTGGGCGGATACACGGCCGGGTGGATACAGGCAGAGATCAGCACATCTACCCGTCAAGAGCCAGCACAGGAACAGCTTCACAATCCCAAACTGCCCAGAAAAAAAGTGAAATGAAATCTGACAGATTTGTAAAGCCCAGCACCAGAGACTGGGAAAGGAGCAGGAATACAGATGGAGATCCCGTGGGTTCATAATGGGATTGTGTTATCCCCTCTCCCGAGACAGCCAAACCCAACCCTCTTCCACCACCCTGACCATGGCGCCAGGCCTGCTCCCAGGCACGAGGGCTTGGCCAGGTCCTGAGGAAAGGCCCTGGAGAACGGGAAGCTCGGGCTTTAAGGCAGACCATGGAAGGATGCTTAGAGCCAGTGGTGCCTGAAAGGGCTCCAAAAACTTGTGTCTGTGGCACGTGGGGACACGGGTGAGGGGTGGCCTTGGCAGAGCTGGGGAGGGGTTGGGACTGGATGGGTTCAGGGGTCTTTTCCAGCCCTAATGATTCCGTGACTGGAAAGGATGCTGTGTGCCACCTAAACCTAGGATACTTCCCATGCCCTGGGAGGAACAAAACGTGGAGCTTGACTGAAGGGTGCCAGTAAGGTCAGGCATTTCCCTGTACCCCACATCCCACCCGGAGAGAACATTTACCTCAATGGGGTCCTGAGCCCCGGAGGAGAAGAGGAACCTCAAGCTCTGAGGGGCCCATGGGACACAACGGGGACGTGTGGATACACACTGGGACAGGTGCCCAGGGCAGGGGGGGTCACCATCCTGAAAATGGTCAGAAAAATGAGTGGGATCAGAGAATCACGTAATGTCCTGAGCTGGAAGGACTCACAGGGATCATTGATTCAACCCCTGTCCCTGCCCAGACACCCCAACAACCCCACCCTGGGCATCCCTGGCAGCGCTGTCCAAACGCTCCTGGAGCTCTGGCAGCCTCGGGGCCGTGCCCATTCCCTGGGGAGCCTGGGCAGTGCCCAGCACCCTCTGGGGGAAGAGCCTTTCCCTGATCTCCAGCCTGAGCCTCCCTGGCCCAGCTCCAGCTGCTCCCTGTGTCACACTTCATGCCATGCAGGTTTAGTGGGAATGGTGGGATTGTACAAAGGTTGGAATGACAATCTTAGAGATCTCCTCCAACCCTAACAGTTCTGGAATTCTCTACCCTGCACCATCACCCAAACTTCAGAGGTGCTGGTGCCTCTGGGCTGCTGCTGCTGCTTGCTTTTGCAATGAGCATTTCCATCTGCGGGCAGAGAAAGGAGCCCGCTCCCTGTCCCAGGATGTGCTCCGTGTGCTAATCATCTGCCACCATAATTGCTCCCGAAGATTTTTCCTGTTGCATTTATACACTCCACCTGATTAGCAGTCATGGAACAGCAGCAATTTGCCATAATATTCTGAGAGCGCTTAATTTTCTCTTTGATGAAAGAGCTGTAAATGGAGGCACCTGTACTCAACAGCTCCTCTGATTACTTACTTCATTATTGTCACACTTCCCATTATTATTTGATATTTGCAAACAGCACTATTAGAGCTCATCCACTGCCTGGTGCCCACTGAAGGAAGAACAGGTGCTTTTTTCCTAATTACACAGGAATATATTTTCCATAGATCCTCCTCATGCCAATTACTTCTTTGAGATGAGCTGCACTGATGAGGAAGTTTCCATGGGAATGGGCTCCTGAGGGGGAAAGGAGAATGCAAAAAAAAGGTGGCAGGAATGCAGGCAGGTAACCTCGGTGGGATATGCAAGAATAAAGATAAACAAGGCTCTGCCCAGAGCAGCTGTGGCTGCCCCTGGATCCCTGGCAGTGCCCAAGGCCAGGTTGGACATTGGGGCTTGGAGCAGCCTGGGACAGTGGGAGGTGTCCCTGCCATGGCAGGGGTGGGACTGGATGGGATTTGAGGTCTCTTACAACCCAAACCATCCTGGGATTCTATGAAATCCTCTGAAGAAGGATCACTGTTCATTCCATAATGACCTCTAATTCACAGATCATCTTCTCTTCCCAGTTCTGTTGCACCCAATTGTGTTTTTCACAAGGAATTCCAGCAGACAGCAGGAGCAGCAGGAGTGAGCTGTGACACCACATCCACACACCAGGTACAGCCTGGAGCTGGGATATTGGAAGTTCCAGCCTTCCCCAGATCCCCACCTGGCCTGATGAGGGGAAAAGCAGGAGAACAAAGCTCCATTTCCCAAACCAGCCTGAAGAATCTGCTAAGAAGCCCAACCAAATGATCAATGGCAACATGTGCTGCTTATGAAGCACAAGGAGGTGCTTGATTTTGATTTACAAACCAGAGTCCCAGCTCCTCAGGAGACCCAGGGAACTTCTGTTCCCGTCCGACCAGCTGGCTCGGGGATCTGGGAAAGGAGAACATTCCCAGGCTGCTCAGTCTGTTCTAATTTGCTCAAACACTGACCAATTTACTGCATCACACGACTTAATCCATCCCTCCGAGGGCTTCAGAGCCTCTCAGGGATGAAAGTCCCCACAGCTGACACGAGCAAACCACAACACTCACACAGGATACTCCGGGTAGCAGGCCTGTACTGCAGCCCTGACAAATGGGTTAGGCTGAGTAATATTCATCAGCTGGGATGAGCCTGACCCATGGCACGAAGGATCTGACCCATGGCACGATGGATCTGACCCACGGCACGATGGATCTGACCCATGGCATGAAGGATCTGACCCATGGCATGATGGATCTGACCCATGGCATGAAGGATCTGACCCACGGCACGATGGATCTGACCCACGGCACGATGGATCTGACCCATGGCATGAAGGATCCGACCCATGGCATGAAGGATTTGACCCACGGCACGAAGGATCTGACCCATGGCATGAAGGATCCGACCCATGGCATGGCAGTCCTTTCCAGGACCAGGAAAAACGGCACACATCAAACCCATTTTTGCACCCCCATTAATGACAAGCCACAGCTGAACTGTGGCACCAGGTTACCCATGTGAGAAGCCCCCACTATTTCCGTACTTCTCCCCCATTCCCACGTTCCTGTGCTGCTGATGTGTTTTCAGCATCACCCCACTCCTCCAATCCTTCAGGAGCCCCCAGGGTTTCCCAAGCTCCCCCAAGGTTCTGCTCCGCTGGTGCAGGAGCACCAAGGCTGATTTAACTTCTCCTGCAGTTCTAACGACAGCACCAAGGATGGTGCTCAAAGATTCCCTACCAGGAATTCCCTCCCAGCTCTGGGTACAAACCCTCCGCCATTCCAGCCTGGGCAATTCCAAACGAGCAGATCCAGCTGATTCAGGGGTGGCCATGGCCCAGGGGTGACCATGGCCCAGTGGCTGCAGTGACCATGGCTCAATGGTGACCATGGCTCTGTGGTCGCCATGGCTGTAGTGACCATGGCCCAGTGGTGACCACGGCTGGGCTGATGGTCACACCTTATCTTACAGGGCTTTTCCAATCTGGATGATTCCCTGACCCTGTGATTATCACTCGCTCCCATTAATGATATTTGCAAAATGCTCCAATTATGTAACTTTTTCGTATTTCCAAAATCAAATCAGGCTGGGTTTTGACGAGGTTTAGCCACTATTTTTTTTCAAAGGAATGCAAGAAAGGGGTTTCTTTAGCATCAGCCCTGCCATAAATTCCTACCCAATGCCTCCATTCCCATTAGCAGTGGCCTTTCCCCATGGAGGCTGCTCTGCACTGGCTGCAGCTCTGCCTGCACTCTCTATTTTCATCTCTTTAGCCTTTTGCCATCTCGTATTGACAGAAGAGCACACAGATTTTTTAAATGTCTCCATTCATATTGACTAAAACCTCAAGCTGAGTTATTTCAAAGGCTGGAGCAGTTCAGGGAACATATAAAATTCATTCAGATGTCTCCATTTTCTATTAAAGACGTGCTGCAAAAGGGGAAAAATGACTTTATAAGAATATTTTTCCCCAATATCGTTGTTGGTTACGGGCATTCAAGACACAGCTCAAGATTTTGAGGAATATTCCCCTACTTCCAGCAGGCTTTGATTGACAGCTTAGAAAGCTCTGGGAGGAGCTGCCCCAAATAAATGCAGCAGCACAAAAGGGTGGCTCGGCTCTGGTGCCACAAAGCCTTTGCATGAAAGGATGTTTGCACAAGGAATCCCATAAACCAGAACAGACCCAAGACGGGATGTTCCCATTAACTGCACCCACGGTTTCCCAAACTGACTGAAAGAACTTGAAATGTAAAATTTAAACTGAGAATGTTTGTAGCGTTCTGTTGTTCAATTGAAATGATTTCTTTCAGATGTGCCACGAACAGAGGAGCAGCTTCAGCAGTACAGGACGTGCACACAGAGGCACCAGCAGGTGCAGGGATTATCTACAGCTCTACAAATATTTGGAGGCTGAGATCAGAAGAAAATCCTGCAATTTGTGGGATTACAGCTTTGTCACAGGGTCCTGGACAAGTCGTAGATCCTCCATCTCCAGAAATACTCACTGTACAAATCAAAGCACCACAGCCTGGGCTGGGCTGGGATGGTTTTAAGCTGAAGGAGGGCTGATCCAAATTAGACACTGGGGAGAAACCCTTCCCTGGGAGGGTGGGCAGGGCCTGGCACAGGGTGCCCAGAGCAGCTGTGGCTGCCCCTGGATCCCTGGCAGTGTCCAAGGCCAGGCTGGACATTGGGGCTTGGAGCAGCCTGGGACAGTGGGAGGTGTCCCTGCCATGGCTGGGGTGGAATGAGGTGGGATCTCTCCTCTCTGTTCAGCTTTGCCTTTCCTTTGCTGTTTCTCTGAAATCTGTCAGTGCCTCCCAAGGGGCTCCACTGTTGGCTGGTGGCACTTGGAGCATTTCTTAACAACCAGCTGAAAAAACAGGGAGTAAAAAACCACTGCTGAGTGTGGCACAGAGCCACGGCTGCCCTGAGGAGGGGTCTGGGAAGGTGACTGTCACCTCAGGTTCGTCCAAAGTGCCCCATTCCCCTCCTCACCTCTGAGCCCCTCATCCTGTCAGAGCAAACCACTGCCACGCCATGATTTGTCCCTGAAAATCCCTGTGGGCTCTTTGTTATCACCTCAGTCTCCTCTCCCTGCCCACAAACTGATTATTCCATCGTGCTCCCTGGTACCTCCTCAGCTCTTTCACTCTGCCTTCAGTCTGGAATTTTCCATGTGAGGTTTGCAGCCTCCAGCACTTCGCCATGTCCCTCACGCCCCCTCCCTGATAACCAGCACTGAGCTGGGGGCTCTGTCACAACTCAGAGCATATCCTGGGGTGGGGTTTATCAGGTATCTGATTTATCTGAGCACGCTGTAATCTCCTTTTTCCCTGTTAACCCTGTGTTAAGATAATTGCAGTGAGTGTCTGCTCACAATTAACCTTTTCCTGAAGGCTGAAACGATGAGGCCTCAGCCTTCATTTGCTTCCCTCCCCTGCCTTTGTCCTCCTCTCATTTTGGATGCATTTATGCCTCCCTGTCTTTTATGTTCTTTGCCCATTTTATGCCTTCTGCTCTCTGACTTCGCTTCTACAGGCAGGAGTTTATTGCTGTATGTTCACCCTCAGTAGTCTGTCCGTGTTCCTGGGTGTCTGGAGGATCCTTTTCATTCCCCCATGCCCCCAGCAGTGCCTATCTTCCCTCTGCAGCAGGAGCCCGTGGCTTGGAGCAGCCTCCTGCAGGATCAGGCAGTGCTGCTGCGGTTCCCCCTGCCTCTGCCTCTCCTCCCGGGAGGATCCTGCTGCTGCTGCTCCTCTGGCTGAGCTGCAATCGGCTTTTCTGAACTCTGCCATCACCAGCCTATCGCTCTCCTTCCTTCCTGTCCTCGGAATAACAAATTGCAGCCTTTTGTGTCGTTTTCTGGCCATTATCCCCCGAATTAGTCCCTGCCTCCAGCCCCTCCAGCAGCTTTCCCTCGGTAAATACCAGCTCCAAAAGAGCTGCTGGTGCCCTTTCCCAGAGCTTTTCCAACCGATTTTCAGGCAATTTTTCTTATCAGAGATCACCTGACAGACACTGACAGAGCTGGATCCAACCCCGGGGAATTCCCTGAGCGATGGGGACTGCACTGCAGGTGACACCATCCCACCTGGACACAGCACAGACCCCGTGGCCAGCTGGTCAGCAGTGACGGCAGCTGGAAGCACTTGCGGGTGGGAATGGAGTAAATCCCACCTTCTTCAGTCCATCCATTGACCTCCAGTGCCAGAGAGACACAATCAGAGAATCCTGGGATGCTTCGGGTTGGAAGGGACATTAAATCCCACCCAGTGCCACCCCTGCCATGGCAGGGACACCTCCCACTGTCCCAGGCTGCTCCAAGCCCCAATGTCCAGCCTGGCCTTGGACACTGCCAGGGATCCAGGGGCAGCCACAGCTTCCAGCCCAGCCCCTCCCCACCCTCCCAGACAGGAATTCCTGGTTCCCAATATCCCATCCATCCCTGCCCTCTGGCAGTGGGAAGCCATTCCCTGTGTCCTGTCCCTCCAGCCCTTGTCCCCAGTCCCTCTCCAGCTCTCCTGGAGCCCCTTTAGGCCCTGCAAGGGGCTCTGAGCTCTTCCTGGAGCCTTCTCCTCTCCAGGTGAACATTCCCAGCTCTCCCAGCCTTTCCCCACAGGAGGAGTGCTCCATCCCTCTGATCACCCTCCCACCCAGGGAATCCTGTGCAGGATGCTCAGGAAGGAGCAAACTCCACCAGCCTGAAGCAGAACATCACCTAAGGTCCTGAGAATGGTCCCTGTGTCCAGGGGCACTGGCCAAGATCCCTTTTCCCTTTGCTCCATGGGAATCCATGGAGTTTCCTGTCTGAGCACGAGCTGAGGGCGCCCCAAAGCCTCCCCTGCTCTCACCCACCAGAGGTGCTCCAAGCCATTTCCCTCTGGAATGAAGTGGGATGAGAGCAAAACCCAGTAAAACCCAGTAAAACCCATCTCACTCTGCATAAATGCTGCCTGACACAAAATCTTTAGAGCACGAGCTGGGGCCGCCAGAGCCATCACAAGATGCTCAGCCCAAGTGATGAACTTCCCCCTCTCCAAGCCCATCCTCGGCAGCATTTCCTAATCATAAATCATCTCCATTCTCTGGGAATCAAGGCCCTGCCAGAAATAGCACTTTCTCCCCGGGCTCTGCCAGGTGATGCTGATGGCTCAGATCTGCCTGACACGGGACTGTCTGCCCTGATTGCTCATCTTCCCTGTTCCATCAGCTCCCTGCCGAGAGAAAGTGCTTCCCCACTGCCAGGAACCAGCCTGGAACCTGAGACACCCACATCAGATCGGAGCCACAGCAGCATCCTCTGCAGAACCCTCCTCAGGGGTCAGAGCTTCACACAGGGGTGAGGTCTCCTGTAGGACACTTCCTAAGGAGTCCCAAGGGTCTTCTGGGAGCACAAGGGTCAAACAGGATTGAATTTTCCGAGGACTCAGACCTTAAGCCTGGCACTCCCCCTGGCAAAGGGCCTGGAGTGGCAGGACACAGGGAATGGCTTCCCACTGCCAGAGGGCAGGGATGGGTGGGATATTGGGAATTAGGAATTCCTGGCTGGGAGGGTGGGCAGGCCCTGGCACAGGGTGCCCAGAGCAGCTGTGGCTGCCCCTGGATCCCTGGCAGTGCCCAAGGCCAGGCTGGACATTGGGGCTTGGAGCAGCCTGGGACAGTGGGAGGTGTCCCTGCCATGGCAGGGGTGGCACTGGGTGGGATTTAAGGTCCTTCCAACCCAAACCGTTCTGGGATCTCTGGTTTTGGGATCCTGGTGCCTGACCCCACAACACTTCCATGTGCCAGGGGTGGGAGCTGCACGTTCCTTTGGGAGAGAGCAGCTCACCATGGATGGTTTGGAATGAATCATCCTGGAACATCCATGGTCCCTTTGGGAACCTTCCTGGAGGAGAAACAGCCTTGAAACCCCAAAGCGCCTGATTTAATGGGGAACCATCAAAGCAAACTGGACCTCCCACCCCAGCAGTGACACGAACAGGAAGAAGCTGCCCTCAGAGCTGCAGAATGTTCTAGACCCAGCCAGTTCTGTGCCTCAGTCTCTGGGGGTTTGCACGATACCCAGAACAGCTGCTGCATTCCCAGAGAGCAAAGTGAATGTTTCACCCCCTCCCCTCCACACAGTCTTATGGAGAGCTGGCTGACATCTCACAGGGGGCTGAGAGAAATTAAGAATCACCACAACATTCATTAGATTTTGTAGCTGTATTTGTAATAATGGTCCTCAGTAATTAATTACCCTGTGATCTATTCCAGCTGAATCCACCTCTGGAAGGAAAACAGGCTCTGTTCTGGGTTTTATTACTTTTTGTGGCTGTTATTTAAAAATCTATTTTTATTCACCAGCGAAACCAAAACATGTTGATAGAATGAGGCAAACCCCTTAATTTTTCACAGAGCAATTGCCCAGCCAGAGCACTTCCCTGATACACCCTGACAGGAGAGGATGTATTACACCCGGCACAGTTACTATTTATATAAAAGAGAACTAACGAGAACAAAACAGGAATATAACACTGTACTTCTTCCTTTGCCGAAAACGCTTCATTTGTATCCCGTTATCAAGTCTGAAAACCCGGCTGGGTGCTGGCACCATCCATTACCTCGAGTTAATGCAAAACCCACGGGCACCTGGGGGTCCTGAACTCGGGGTATTTGTGCAGCAGATTTTTGCTGCCGTGGCTGCAGGGCCAGCAGGGACCCCCAGGCCCCTCTGCTGCAGCTGAACGGGGGCTCTGAGCCTCCTGCCGAGATTCCTGCTCTGAGCTCACCGATGATGGAGCCTCTTCCCATTCCAACTTCTCACAAACAGCTCCCCCAGCCTCCAGAAATCTCAGATTTTACCTCCTTTTTTTTCCCTCACTAAATAATGGCCATGAAGGTCTAAAAAATAATTGCTACTTTCAATAATAACGAGAAATCAAACATTTTGCTACAGCAAGCTGTCTCTGATCACAAAGCAACGAACCACAGACCCCTGGAGAGACAAGTCTCAGAAGGAAAACCCGAAATACTCTTGGGAAGCCAGGTTACTTTGATAGTAATTCCTTTTTGTTTTAACCAGGGAAGGCAAATGAGACCTGCAGCAGACTCCTGGGGCTGGTACTATTCCTGTTCCACAGAATCACAGAATCCCAGAAAGGTTTGAGTTGGAAGGGACCTCAGAGCCCATCCAGCCCCACCCCTGCCATGGCAGGGACACCTCCCACTGTCCCAGGCTGCTCCAAGCCCCAATGTCCAGCCTGGCCTGGGACACTGCCAGGGATCCAGAGGCAGCCACAGCTTCCCTGGACAATCTGTTTCTTAGGATGCACTTAAAGAAAAGCTGCCTTTCACTGGAGCAGCCCCCAGTCCCCCTCTCAGGCACCCCCTTTCCCTCTGGGGCAGACGGATTCCACAAGAGCTCCGTCCAGCCTCCTTCTGCCGTGTTTGGTCACCCCAGCACAGAGGGGAGCTCAGGAGGGCGATCCAGCCTCCAATAGGGTGCTGCATTCAACCACTGCGAACAGAAGGAAAAGCTGGGCATGGGCAAAACAAGACACAAATCAAATTGTCTGAGCTGCACAAGGAGCCCTTGGTAGGGACAGGAACTTCACCTAAACTCATCAGTCATGGTTCAGCCCCTCGATTCCCAAAACCCTCCTCCTTTATCGTGAAAAATGGGCCTTTCTTCTCCCCATTTAGGTGCCACGTGATTTCTTACAGCTTAAAAAAATGCCACCCTTGCCTGCAGTTTCGTTAATAAAGAAAATAAACATTTCAGCACTTTCCACATTTAATGTCAGAGGACGCCTTGCAGCTGGAAAACAAACCTATTTCCTGTAGTAATCTTATTTGTCTTTTGCTGAAGGGAATCGTGGATCATTATCACCGTGACCAAAGGGGGAAGGAGGAAAGCCCAAGGTGGCCTTTGAAAGGGAGGTGCCACACTGGCAGTGTCACCTAAACCCACCGCTGGAACTCCCTGTCCCCTGAACGCTCCTGTCCCGTGCCTGATTCCCAGCTTCCCACGGCGACAGGAACAAGGACTGAGTGCGGAGCCCTCTCCCTGCGCTGGGAAGCGGCGCCCGGAGGAGAGAGCACAGCGGAGCAGAGCTGTCTGTGCAGGACAGAGCCATCCACACCAGAACCACCCCGTTCGCACGGCTCCAGTGCCGGGCAGGGCTCCACTGGGTCATAATGTCCCACCACCGCCGGGCCCGTGTCACCCTGCGGGAAACACCGGGACAACGACCTGGGACGGGGGAACAGCAACGGGGAGAGGCTGGGAGGGCACGGCTGCACCTGGGGACAGCCAGGGTGACACGGCTGCACCTGGGGACAGCCACACTCCTGGGAACGGGGCAGGGAGGCAACTCCCACCCGCTCCCACCCCAGAATCACTGAGTGGTTTGGGTTGGGAAGGACCTTAAATCCCATCCGTTCCCACCCCTGCCATGGCAGGGACACCTCCCACTGTCCCAGGCTGCTCCAAGCCCCAATGTCCAGCCTGGCCTTGGACACTGCCAGGGATCCAGGGGCAGTCACAGCTGCCCTGGGAATTCCATCCCAGCCCCTCCCTACCCTCCCAGACAGGAATTCCCAATTCCCAATATCCCATCCATCCCTGCCCTCTGGCAGTGGGAAGCCATTCCCCCCGTCCTATCCAGAAACCTGCCTTTATTTTCCTGCAGTGTCCAAGCACACACTTGGAACTTCCCCTCATTCCCAACAGAAAGTCCCAGCTGTTCACACGTCAAACCTCGCTGTGTTCACATAATCAAATCCTGCCTTCATCACTTCCCTCCACCTTTGAAAATGAAACAAACAAAACCCAAGATGCCCGAGATTTGATTGAGGTGGAGCAGTATTTCTGCACAGTGTCTCCTCTCCCCCTGCCTGAGCTGCACCTGTGTTCCAGGGAATGCCAGCTTCCCTCAGGACCGAGTGGAAGCTGCACTGTGAACCCACTGCCATCCCAGCACAGGCAGCACGAGAGCTCTGCTGGCATCCTGCTGCATAAAGCACAGAGAAAGGAGGAGGGGATAAAACCTGGCCTGCCAGGGATAAACCCGGGCATCAAACCAGTGCTTGAGGGGCAGCGTGCTGGAGAGATCAGTCATGGGATCCCTGAGGCTGGAAAAGCCCTCCCAGCCCATTGAGTCCACCCTGTGCCCGATGCCCACCTTGTCCCCGGCCCAGAGCTCTGAGTGCCACGTCGAGGAATTCCTGGGACACCTCTGGGGGTGGGAACTCCAGTCCATTCCAATGCCTGACAACCCCTTCCAGGAAGAAACTCCCCCTGAGGTCCTTGGGAGTGCTGCCTCAGGGGAGGCTGGGCATGAAGAGCCATGTGGCAGCAAAACCACATGGGTTATGGACACATCAGAAACCACGGATGCACTCGGGAATGGGCACAATGAAATTGGGGGTTCTCCCCAAAACCAGGTGTGGGATCAGTGCCCCAGTGAGGGGTGTCTGCAGCAGTGCCCAGAGTGGGCAGCAAACAGGAGGGGCTGGAAACCACAGGGCAGCAGCAAAGCCATGGGACAGCTGCACCCAGGGAGCCATGGGGGTCCCTGAACAACTGGGGGCTGCAGGGGACAGTGACAAACTCCTCAGAGGGGACTGGCAGGGAAGGGGAGCTGACGGGGAGCCTGGTGTGTTAGGAAGGGGCTTGGTGGTCAAAGCACGACGGGGATGAAGGCATTGAGTGTTTAGGGGTAAGGATGAGGGGAAGGCCAACGAGGCAGAGAACCTGGTGGGAGCCTGTTCCATCCTGGTGGGAGCCTCCTCCAGACCACCCAGCCACGAGGAAGAGGCAGATGAAATATTCCATCAGCAGCTGGGAGAAGTCTCCTGATCCCCAGCCCTTCTCCCCAGTTCAGCTCGCCAGATGTCTGCTGGAAATACGACACAGCTGAGAAGAAAAAGTTTTAAAAAGCCTTCAACAAATTAGAGAGAGGGCAGAAAAGAGCTGCAGAAATAATTTGGCTATTAGAAAAAGTTCTTTACCCAGGGAGATTCAAAGAGTTTAATCTGTTTAGTTCGTCAGAAAGACGATTAGGAGAAGCCTTGATTACAGTGAAGTGCCTTCCCAGGGAGCAAACAACAGGTACCGAAGGTCTCTAATCTGGGCCAGACAGGCAGAACGAGCAGCTGTGAGCAGGAGTCCAAGCCAGGCAAACTCCAGGAGAGCCAGCACAGCCGGAGGAGCTGGGGTGGTTTAACCCCTGCAGAGAAATGCAGAGGAAAACAGCAAATTTCTCTCTCTGCTTTGGAGAAATCCCCAGGTGAACACACAGAACGTCCAGCATCCACCTCCTGTAGCCAGCAAATTCCACCTGCAGAGTTGCAGAGCTCTGGTGCTGCTCGGATGGAGCTTCCCAGGACCATGGAGTCCAACCTGTGACCAGTCACACCTTGCCAGGGCCAGGGCCAGCTCCCTGCCCTGAACAGCAAGGCACTACTAAATTATCCTGTATTGTTTTTAATAATAATTAACATTATCCTGTATCATTTTTCAGCCATGGGTGGGGGACTTTGGGTAGGATCTTCCACAAGGATCTGGTGAAATTCTTGGAACATTCCTAACTACAAAGCACCCGTGCTGGCTCTCTCTGTTCTAACTGTTCCATAATTGTGCCTGGAGTTTGTTTGCTTCCAGCCGGAAAGTTCTTCGCGAGAGGCAGGAACAGCTTCTGGGAAGATGAGTACAAGGTGTCACAGAAACTCCCCTGGCTCCAAGGCTCCTCCAGCAGCTGCTGTAGGGAAGGAGCATGGTGCCCATGGCTTGTACAGCTTCTTGTAGGGGCAGGAGCAGCTTGGATGGATCATTTGGGACCTCCTGGCTCTGCACAACTCCCTGACAGGAGGGGGCAGCCGGGGGGGTCGGGCTCTGCTCCCAGGGAACAGGGACAGGAGGAGAGGGAACGGCCTCAGGCTGGGCCAGGGGAGGCTCAGGGTGGACATCAGCAGGAATTCCCCCATGGAAAGGGTGCTCAGGCCTTGGCAGGGGCTGCCCAGGGAGGTTTGGAGTGCCCATCCCTGGAGGTGTCCCAGGAATTCCTGGAGGTGGCACTCAGAGCTCTGCGCTGGGGACAAGGTGGGCATCGGGCACAGCTTGGCCTCTGTGATCCTGGAGGGCTTTTCCAGCCTCAGGGATTCCAGGATTCACCAGCAGAAGGTGGTGACACCAACAGCACGAGGCCATTTCAGTCAAACCTGCACATTTTTTTCCACTTCTATTAAAAAAAAAAAAACAACAACAAAACACAATTAACTGTGGGTGGGAAAACGTGGTTGTTTTCACCAAGAAATTACATTATATTCCGATTTTCTGCTATCAATGCTTAGCAAAATTAAGCTCTGAGGTATAAAACCCTATAAAGCTTAATCGGTGTTTGGGATGCTAAGATGAATGTAAAGGTATTTCTCAATGAAAATGCACTATCAATTTGTTTGGGTTTTAATGATCCTGGCTAATAAAGAGAAAATTACAGAAGAGGGATGCTGCAGTTACAGCTGGGTTTGATTGAGCAGTTCATCAGGAGAGGCTGGGGCTCAGGGGAGGTTGTCAGATGCTTTCAGGGGGCAGGAGAAGATGGAGCAGAGCGGGATGATGGAAAACCGACAGGAAATGGCACCAGCCACGGTTGGGCTGTGCAATCCGTGTCATGTGTGGTCATATGGAAAACTGGAACAAACTCATAGGTGTGCGGAGATAATACATCTCATGGCCATGCCCATTAACTACAGTGGGAGCCTTGGGAATGTCGTGAATGAGGTGAAAATCATGGAATATCCTGGGCTGGGAGGGACCCACAAGGACCATGCGGTCCAACCCCTGTCCCTGCCCAGACACCCCAACAACCCCACCCTGGGCATCCCTGGCAGCGCTGTCCAAACGCTCCTGGAGCTCTGGCAGCCTCGGGGCCATGCCCATTCCCTGGGGAGCCTGGGCAGTGCCCAGCACCCTCTGGGGGAAGAGCCTTTCCCTCATCTCCAGCCTGAGCCTCCCTGGCCCAGCTCCAGCTGTTCCCTGTGTCACACTTCATGCCATGGTTTAGTGGGAATGGTGGGACTGGTGGGAGGTTGGAATGATGAACTTGGGAGGTCTCTTCCAACCCTAATGGTTCTGGGATTCTCTGCTCTGCATCACCACCCAAACCTCAGAGGTGCTGAAGACCAACTTGGGATATCTGAATTCTCCTCCACTTGTGCCCAGCTAACCCCTCCTCAGCAGGGACATAACCAGATGCTGACTCCTAAACTGGACCACCCTATATTTTCACAATACCCTTTTCACACGCCTTACCCTCACCCTGGTGAAACCTCTTCCTTTTCCTCCCTGGACCTGTTGTGTCCTGCAGTCACTGCTGCAGTCCCAACCCAGCCTCCCAGGCAGTGCTCCCACCAGAGGAGGAACGCTCTGTTGCTCTGGACTGCAGCGCCTTTGCTACTCCCACCCCGCACGCACATCCCCCAGGTCACAGCAGCTCCCGCAGGTCACAGAGCCCAGTGCCCTCCAAAGGCCCCGGAGGGGATCTCCGGCACTCCTGGGCAGACAGAGCGAGGGGAGGCCCCAGGGGTGCCCGGTTGTGCCGGGGGCCCGCAGGGTGGGATCCACACCTGCGCTGAAGGGAGGCTCCCTGCAGCCCTGACTGGCATCAGCCCTTCCTCCTCCCCAGCCACGCCTGGTGTTGGAAAACATACCAGTTTAAAAATTTTTTATATATGACTTTAGCCAGGTTTGTTCACCTTTGCCCCGTGGGAAGGGAACTGAAGCTTCTTTCCAGGGCACTGTTTCTCTAGGTGAGGCCTGATGGGCTCAGCGTTTCAACAGACTGGGAGCAGCCCCAAAGAGACGAGGCCAGCGACAACAGAACATCAGCGGCCATCTACGAACATCTACCCCAGACTCTGCCTCTGACAGAAGTGGAGACATCTCCTCCAGAAAAGACCGATAAGGAAATCAAGGAATGAAGATCTAATTAACATCAGAAGCGAAGAAATCCGGATCCAGTAGGAGACCAAATACTAAGAACTACACAACTTGAGACCAATGAACACCGACCCAATTCATTTCTATGAGTTTTGACTATACAAAAGATCTGAAAAATCTACTAAAGGTCACATGTCATGGAATGATTCTCTCTGCACACCTGGGCTATGTGTGGATGAGATGATTTCTGTGGTACATCCTGGCCAGAATAAAGTAATGCCTTGACTTTCTAACATTAAAAATGTTGTTGGAGGGTTTTGTTTTTCCTGCAGTTTTGGTGACACTGGCAGTGCCACTGACCGAAACCCTCCTGGGTGACCGGAGTGCCCCCGGCGAGCTGCGGGGCACGGACACAAGCACTGTCTGTAAGCAGGGAGGTGGAATTGCTTCCCATGGCAGTTCCCAGAGAATTGATTAGCGCTTGGCTCATTAGCCCAATAGCAGTCGATGGCTCTAAAGAGCTCCGCTGCCGTTCCTGCACAGTGCAGCGCACAGCAGTGGTCCCGGGGATGGATTTACTCAGCACGCAGCACAGTGTGCCACAGGAGGGGCAGGGATTTAAAGGGTGGAGGGGCCAGAGGGAGCAGGGGCAGCTCAGCACCTCCCATGTGCAAACCCCTGGCTGCTCCAGCCCTGCAGGTCTCTGCCACGTGGGCAGCAGAGCTTGGTCCTGCCCCGGAGGAGGACACCCATGACCTGTGCCTTCGGCTCAGCTTTCTCCTTGTGTGGGGCAGGAAAGGGACCCACAGATTCAGACTGTTGTGGTGGTTCAGGCCACCGCTACAGCAACCGATGAGCCCCAGGGCCCAAGAGGGGCTGCGGATCCATGGTGGGCCTGCTCGGAGGCCTGACAGCTCCTCTGGAGTTATGGCGAGCTCCCACAGTCCCCTGTCCTGCTATGCACATTGTTCAGTTCTGATTGACCAGCTGGCCCTCCTCCCAGGTTTATGTATTACTCCTTGAATACGTATTTTCCTTTACTAAAACTCCTGTGTTCTGGAAAGTTCCCTGTCACTCGACGCCCCCTTGGTCCCCCTCTCCCTTATCCCGCCCTTCTCCTTCCCTATTGGACTATTGGCTGTCAATCCGCATCCTCCCCGCCCCCCGGCCCTCTTCTGATTGGCTGCCCACCCCCCTATAAAACCCTCGGCAGCCAGGGTCTCTTGTCGCTGGACCCTCCCTCCAATAAACTTCGTTAGAACCTATACAAGAGACCCTTCTCGTCCTCTTTATCCGAGATCGGCGCCTGGATTATTTCCCTGCTTGTGCCCGTCACTGCACCGGCTGCCGAGGGCGTGTGTGTGGCGGCTCGACAGCCCCTCCTGAGCGCTCTCTGCAGGGATCAGCACCCCTGAGGTAGCTCGGTCCCCGCGGGCGCTCGGGGAGACGCAGCGCTGTTTCCTGCAGCTAGCCCAGCGGGCTGCGTCATCAAACGAGTCCTTTTTAAAGAGGCTGATGTACTTAAAAGTGGTTTAGAGATTGAGTGCTTCATACAGGATCACAGAATCCCTGAATTACTTAGTTTGGAAAAGCCCTCCCAGCCCATCCAGTCTCAGCTGTGCCCCATCCCCACGTTGTCCCCGGCCCAGAGCTCTTGAGTGCCACCTCCAGGAATTCCTTGGACACCTCCAGGGATGGGCACTCCAAACCTCCCTGGGCAGCCCCTGCCAAGGCCTGAGCACCCTTTCCATGGAGAAATTCCTGCTGATGTCCAGACTACAGACCACAGTTCCTGTTACACAGCGTTACCGTGAACAGAAAACAAAACACTTTGCGAGTATTTCTGAAAACCTTAAATCAAGCCGCAACCATTTTGAACAACTCTACACTTCCACCTCCCCCATGGAAAATTCTCTCTTTAATAAAGGAAGCAGGAGAGCGAAAATCAAGAACTCTCCAGCCTCCGAGCTCACTCCCACGGAGGGGAGGCTTGAGTGTCTCACAACAAGGCCCAGCAGGGAAGGAGTGAATACTCCGGGAAAAAGGCTCCGAGACAGAAATGCATCCATACCTTATCCACGGAGGTGGCGGGGCACAAATCCCCACGGCACAGCCGGCAGATGAGCGTTGTGGGACCCTTCCAACTTTGAGTTCTCTATTCTGATCTATCCCGTCCCGGTTTGTTCTTGCGGGTGGAGCTGGGCCACCTTCACAGCAGGTCCCGGCGTTTGTCCAGAGAGGGCTCAGCGGGAGCACGGCAAGGACACGACTGCAGGGAGGGGGCGATGGGGCAGCACACACAGCAACTCCTGACCCGAGGGCAGGAACGCTTCCGGAGCGGGACAGGAGCCCCGGGGTGGGAGCAAGAGAGAAGGAAAAGCACAAAGGACGCTCCAGGTCCCCACGCGGGAGCGGTGGCAGCAGCAGGGCTGAAGGGCAGAGCCCCGGCGGCGCTGGGCAGGTGGGAACCACGCAGGGCTGGCTCATACCCATCAATTTAATGGAAAGCTGTTCCGGAGGGCCGGGGTGGGGCTGTGCCTTAGTGCTAAAAGCTTAATGAGAACAACTTCAGGGCTGGCCCTGACGAGCCGGGCCCCGGGAGCCGGCTGCTAATGAAGCCGGGAGCTGGAAGCGCTAATTGGGCGAGGGACCAGAGGGATGAGGTGTTGCTGGGAACGATTCAATAGCAAACACGGCATCAAAGGAGCGAGGAACACTCCTCTGGCAGAGCCCAGACCTTGGGCTAATGTTTCGCTAAACGACACCTCCCGGGGGCTCGGAAATCCCGACCCTTCCCGGCCCTTCAGCCCTGCTCTAGGAAAACTTTAATTACACGAGGAGCAAGCACAGGGACAAAGACCTTGTGAAGGAGAGACGAGTGTCGGGTGCATCCTTCATCGCCATTTACATGAAAAAGGGGAATCAACAGGAACAAAGGGGCTGAGGGTTTGTCTGTTCGAGCTGAATTAATCCAGCGGTGGCAGCAGCTCCCTCCGGGCCCGGAGAGCTCCCGGCCCTTGATGAGCCCTTGATAAAGCGCCTGATAAGGGATGGGATTCGGCTGCTGCCGGCTGATTAACGGGTGGGAGATAACGAGCAGCAGAGCTTGAGACACCCCACAAGACACGACCCAGGAAAGCAGGACAGGCACCCTTTTCCCTACCAAAATCCATCAGAACACGAGGATATCTTAAGGCTCATTACTACAGTTATGACCATTAAAATATTGACTTTAAAAAAGAGACTGAAATTAATATACGGTTTAATTCCATTGTTCTCATTCCCCTCGAAGAATCAGAGTTTATTTATTTGGAAAATTAGCCTTTTGCATATCAGCCTTATTTATTCTAAAGAATATCCCTGATTCCTTTGCAAATAAGTTTATTGAAAAATATCCCTTATTCCTTTGTAAATGTGTTTAATATCGAAAATGCATTTTCAATCATTAAATCAGGAGACTGTTAAAATATCAGTGGAATTCCAAGACAGATTGTATCAGGGAAAAATTAGGTTTCCTTAATTGTTAATATCCTTAGATGTAAATAACATCTCATTTTGGAGCAATTGCTTTATGAGTCTCTAAGTCTTATTTAATTAATGAGTACACTTTGCATCAGTGACAAACTACACATTCAGCAGAATTAAAGATGCACATTCTGTTAGGGGAGCATTAAGTGCAGCTTTATCAGGGATTTAATGAATAACAGCAATATTCTAATACAAAAACCTCCAAGGGGGCATCAGCTGTGACACGAGGGCATTTTTAAATCAGGGCATGCAGCTTTCTTAGGGCCTTACAAGACAAGCGGTGCCTAGTTTTGCTTTTTAAAGCCAAAAAATGCTTTGTGTTCCTAAGCCAAGGTGGGGCAGGGTGAGCCCCAGGAGGCCTCTCCCAAGGAGGGCACAAGAAGTGGAACCGGTGTCATGTTCTGACCCTGCTCTGGTGTCCCTCCACTCCACCTGTGTCCCAAAGGCAATGAAACAGCAAAAGGGGCTGAAAAATGCAGAGCGAGAGGGTTGGGAGCAGGGAGGAGCAGCAGCAAGGAGGAGCCTTTGTGCAAGTGAGGGAGGGTATCAAAGGAGGGGTGAGGGATTTGCACAAATTAAAGCTGGTCCCCAGTCAAGAGGGGATCACCTACAGGGAGCTCAGGCTCAGATCAGTGATCCAGCTTTAATTAAGGGCCTTTGAACAGCTCGGGGTCTCAGCATGGTGCAGCCTCGAACAGAGAGCCACGGATGTGTGTCCATCATCTCCCTCAGGGAATGTGTGTCCATCATCTCCCCCAAGGAATGTGTGTCCATCATCTCCCCCAAGGAATGTGTGTCCATCATCTCCCCCAAGGAATGTGTGTCCATCATCTCCCCCAAGGAATGTGTCCATCATCTCCCTCAGGGAATGTGTGTCCATCATCTCCCCCAAGGAATGTGTCCATCATCTCCCTCAGGGAATGTGTGTCCATCTCCCTCAACACTGCCACTCACCTCAGAACCAGGGATGGAGTCAGTGACTGAGCAGGGAATGGAATAAGAGTTTGAGACTGGTTTGGGTTGGAGGGACCTTAAATCCCACCCAGTGCCACCCTTGCCATGGCAGGGACCCCTCCCACTGTCCCAGGCTGCTCCAAGCCCCAATGTCCAGCCTGGCCTTGGGCACTGCCAGGGATCCAGGGGCAGCCACAGCTTCTCTGGGCACTCCTCACAGGGAGGTGCCCCCTCATGCTGTTGATCTCTGGCTGTGACAGACAACACATCTCACGGGGTGTCCCCAGGACACCAAACCCCACAACCAGACAGGATTTTAGGACCTCCCTTCCCTGAGCATCTCAGGATTACAAACACCAGCCCTGGCAGACAAAGGCAGTGTGGTTTCCCAGGAGGGAACTGAGCTCCTTTGGGCTTTCCTGGCCATTGGTGCTGGCTGTGGCCACCAGCAGCCACCAGCAAATGTGCGATGGGCCATGTCTGGGACAGGCACTGCATTAATTTCTGGACAATGGCCTAGGGCACACAGTGTGGAATTAATTGTGCACAAGATTTACTCCAACTGCTCCTTGCCTGCCTGTGGCTTCCTGAGGCTGCCCACTGCAGAGGGAACTGTGAACAACCAAACCAAATCCCCACCCCTTCCATCCCTGCTCCATAAGGCAGAGACAGCTGGATTTGAAAAGCAGATTATGTATTTTAATCGGTGCTGATCAGTCATAGCTGCTGATTTTTATAAATGACATTAAAATAAGAGAATGTTTCAGCAATAATGTCATATTATGACAAGCCATTGGTTTGACTGCTGCCTCATAAAATAATGCATGAATAACAAAAAGCATATGAAATGAAACCTCAAAATGATGAGAAATAATGTTTTCAGTTCTCAAAATGTTTAGAGGAGAATTTCAGAAGTTGGAAATGCCTCACCTGGTTTTAGCTTAGTTGGACAAGGCTTTCAGGCACAGGGTGGGATCCTTGGAGTTGTCCTGTGCAGGGCCAGGAGCTGGACTCAGGATCACACAGAATCCCAGGATATTCTGCATTGGAAGGGATGCACAAGGAACATCCAGTGCAACCCCTGAGTGCATGGCCCACACAGAGATCAAACCCACAGCCTCGGTGTTACCAGCACCAGCTCTCACCAGCTGAGCTGATCTCCCTCGATGGTCCCTGGGGCTCACCTCAGCTCAGGATATTCCATGACTCCACGATCCCAGACTCCTGCACCCCTGGAGGTCTCCTGTGAAAGGGGGAAATAGAGATTTCCTTCAACCCCCCAAACAGGGGCACCAAACCCCACTACAGACCAGAGCCTGGCACTGCCCTGCCAGGACCTGAGCTCACCCCCCTGGAGCAGGGAGCAACGACCCAAAATAAATGCCAAAAACCCCTGTGGAAACTGCCCTGGGCTCCAGCTGTGCCTGCACCCCGGCAGGTGCTGGGTGCCCGCTCAGGCACTGGCCGGGGCAGTGCCCAGTGCCACCCTGCAGGCAGGGAGGGAGGAATTCAGGTGTCACCTCCGCACACCCCAGTTTGCAGGATGAGCAGAGATCCAGACCCACCTGGCAGGTCCAGGTACAAACCTGTGGATTCCATCTGTGCCTCCAAGGCAGCATCAAACCCTCAGCACGGCTTGGCCTCTCCTCCTCTCCCAGCTGAGCACGGGAGAGTTTTCCAGGGCCATTCCATAATTCCTGCTGAACCCTCCTTGGGATGCAGGGGAGTACGACCAGCTTTCCAGAGCCCTGTCTCTGGGTTTGGGTTTGGGATGCAGGTGCCAGGCTCCCTCTCGCTGCTCTGCTCTGATAGCAGGAGAGATAACCGGGATAGCCGAGCCGGGATAACCAGGATAACTGGGATAACCGGAGCTGAGGGCAGCACCCCACCCAAACCAGCACTGCTGGAGCCACACGGGGCCATTGCTGGCCAAGGGTTTTATTGCTGCAGAGTTTGGGTTTAAATATTCCCGTTCCCAACCTGGAAGTGCAGTTTGCTGTTAAAAACATCCACGCGTGCGATGGACACTGAGCACGTGGGACAGACAACAGTCAGGTTCCTCCTGCTCCCTGCAAGAGGTTAGAAACTCCAACAGCTCATCCAAACTCCAAAGGGCTGGATGGCTCCCAGCTGCCTTTCCAAGGGTCCAGATCCCAATCCCAGAGTTTAGCTCCTTCCGTGCTGGTGCTGTCACGACAAACTGCCTTTCCCTGGATGGCAGAGGGAGGCAGAACTTGTGCTCCTCCTACCAGGCCAAAGGGAAAGAAAAGTTGGACTAGCAGCATTCCATCCCCACTGGCATTCACTGTGCCTTTTGGCTGGATGGGAGTGGACACAGCAGTTTAGAGTTCATGGAAACAGCCTGGAGAAGGCTCCAGGGAGAGCTCAGAGCCCCTTGCAGGGCCTAAAGGGGCTCCAGGAGAGCTGGAGAGGGACTGGGGACAAGGGCTGGAGGGACAGGGCACAGGGAATGGCTTCCCAGTGCCAGAGGGCAGGGATGGATGGGATATTGGGAAGGAATTGTTCCCTGGGAGGGTGGGCAGGCCCTGGCACAGGGTGCCCAGAGCAGCTGTGGCTGCCCCTGGATCCCTGGCAGTGTCCAAGGTCAGGCTGGATCTCTGCAGGTGTAAAGATCACCCAGAATGAGCCAAAAGCAGCAGTGGGGCCTTGGCCTGTTGGATCTCCAGGATTACAAAAACAAGGAACAAATTGACAGCCACAGCCACCACACTAATGAGACATGAGAGGAGGAGGTGAGGAAAGGAGCTGGGTAAGGCCATCAAGAGCAGCAGCCACACAAGATGTGTCACTAAGGCAATTACAGCCACAGCACGTGGCACAGGGAGAAGCACCTCTGCTAATCAGTGAGCTTAACTGGGAGAGAAATCCAAGCACAGACCCACAGCTCCAGTGCCAGGGGCACTGGAGGGGCTGGATGGCTCATCCCAGTGCTGCCAGGGGCTCCTGATGTGTCTAAGCATGCGACTGTGAACATGGATGTTGATTAGTGTTAATTAGTTCCAATTAGTGACGAGCACCAAGATCCCCTCACCAGCTGCCCCCTCCTGTCAGGGAGTTGTGCAGAGCCACAAGGTTCCCCCTGAGCCTCCTTTTCTCCAGGCTGAGCCCCTTTCCCAGCTCCAGTGCCTCCCCCAGCTCTGTTCCCTCCCAGAATTGTGTTTCCAGTGCAGCCCCTCCACGTCCTCCCTGCCATGAGGGGCCAGGTGAGGTGCATATTCCCCCACCCGGCACATTCCTGCTCAGCATTAGCTCAGCAGGAGCTGCTCCACTGTTTTGGTAGATTTTCTTTACATTTTAATCTATAGTAAAATCCTTCCAAAGGATTGATTCCAGCACTGGCGAGGTCCTGCAGAGTCTCAGTGCAAACACTTCCACACGGCAGCGATTTCCAACATGCAGCTATTCCTTTTCAGTGCTCTTAATCCATTTAATTTCTGCTTTCATAGTGCCTTACTCAATACACTGGAGGGTTTTATGTTGGAGTTAAAGCTTTTGAACAGCCCCTGTGCATTACACAGGTCACTGGTGTTCTCCAGTTTTACAAACTTCCATAATATCTGCAGCTTTTGTATTATTTCCTTGCACAAGGAGAGGTTAAAAACTGTGTAAACACTTGAGGACCTGGAGCTGAGTCGAGTGCTGGTTTGCTTTACAATCTCCACACTTGCAGGGGTAGAGGAGAGCAGCAGTTTAGAATTCCAGTTTGTCATTCAGGAGTCACCACAACTTTCTTTCCTTTTTGTTGCTATTGTTGTTTCTTTGGGCTTTGTCTGCCATTTTAGATCTCTGGCTGTTTTACAGAAATGGCCTCATTAAAGGACTTCTGGCCTTGGGAGCTGTGGAAGGGAATTAGCAGAGGGGCTGGGAGGGTCCCCAGGCACAGCAGGTAACCCAAAGCCAGTGCTAAAGGTTCAGAATCCTGCAATCTTTAGGGTCGAAGGGACTCTAATACCAAGTCCAAATACCAACCCGGCACTGCCCCCTGTCTCCAAGTGCCACTTCCACACAGCTTTTAAATCCTTCCAGGGATGGGGACACTACCCCTACCCTGTGCCAGGCCTGGACAGCTCTGTCCATAGAGAAATTTTCCCTGATATCCAACCCAAACCTTCCCTGGCACAACACTTGGCACTGGCCAAGGGATGGGGCAGCCACAGCTGCGCTGGGCACCCTGTGCCAGGGCCTCCCCACCCTCCCAGCCAGGAATTCCTTCCCAATACCCAAATTAAGTGCTCCCTCCTCCAGGTTAAAGCCATTCCCTGCCCTGTCTGAGCTGGCAGGGCTCGCCCAGCCCTACCCTGAGCAGGCAGATGGGGGAACAGCTTGGAGTGTGCCACCATCCAAGGGAGCAGGGGGCATCCCGGCTGGCATCTGGAAGAAGCAGTAGGCAAATGATTTCCAGGAAGAGCAGTGATTTCGGAGTCAATGAGCCATTTAATCTGCAAAGCCCTCTGCTATGGAATTATCTCCGTGGGGAAGGGGAGCTGGGTGAGCTAAGTGGCTGCTGGAAGGTCAGGCATAAGTCACTGGAAAACCAGGATTGAGCTCTGTGCCTCTCTCTGGCTGGTGCTTCATCCCTGGAAGTGACCTCGGAGGGGAGCCTTCGGTGGGGCCACGCGGGGTTGTGGCACTTCCGTGGTTATGTCCCTGTTGCACTCACGGATGGAGCCGTCACCACCTGTTCCCTTCACAGCCCCCCAAGCTCTGCTGCCAGAGGGAGGAAAGCCCTGTCTGCGCTGTGGATGGATGTCCCAGGGGAAAAGTCCCTCTGTGGGTTTTACTCCTTCCAACGTCCTGGAATAAGGCTTGGAGAAACTGGGTGAAGGCCAAGGGGGCTTCCCTGGGCACCATCTCCAGCCACACTTGGTACCAGCAGCAGATTCTGAGTCCAGAGCCAGGCGAAGCAAAAAGCACCTCCTGTCCCCTCACGTGAAGGATCCCAGAATCACAGACTGGTTTGGGTGGGAAGGGACCTTAAATCCCACCCCTGCCATGGCAGGGACACCTCCCACTGTCCCAGGCTGCTCCAAGCCCCAATGTCCAGCCTGGCCTGGGACACTGCCAGGGATCCAGGGGCAGCCACAGCTGCTCTGGGCCCCCTGTGCCAGGGCCTGCCCACCCTCCCAGGGAACAATTCCTTCCCAATTTCCCATCCATCCCTGCCCTCTGGCAGTGTCCCATAAGGGGTGAGTGAGGGGAAGGGACAGCCCTGTGAGGGGTGGGAAGAGGCAGCTCCATGGGGTGTCTGCTGTCAAACAGGAGCACCTTCCTCCTGCAGACATGGAAAACCCATGGAAAACCCCCATGCAAGCCTTTAAACAGCCTTTAAATCGCCTCACTGGTGCCTTGCCCTGTCAGTGCCCATGGATGTGATCCCAGTGACGGGGCCATGTGAGCGTTTCATGTTGTTTTAATTTAATTACTGCCAAGCCTTTCATACTCAGAGGTGCATCGTAAGGACACCCTGTGTGCTGAGACAAGAGCTAGAGGGGAGGGAAGGAAATGCGTCTCATCAAACAGCAAAACCAATCAGTATCAGAAGCTGTTCTGCCAGGGATTGAGGCTGGGATTTCTTAAAATAATTTTTAAAACCAGACTTTTCAGCTGAACCACTCTGGAGCCTGAGATGCTGCATTCAAGGGAAAGGAGAAGGGAATTATTTTAAATAAGGAGATTCGTCTACAAATCCCTGTGCTTCCCAGGAACCTCCTGTGTACAGAATCCCAGACTCTTCTGGTTTGTGTAACTTGTGGTGGCCCCCATTTCCACGGAGAGTGCAGGGATCCTCCTGCAGACACCGCAGTGCTCTCTGAGCAGGGACTGGAGTGGCGTGGAGAGAGAGCCCGTTCTAAGGTCCAGCTTTTGTCAGTAGCAAACAGGAGAAATAAATAATTGTGAGTTCCACACCCGGTAATTATGGCTCCTCACAGTTTCCTTTTAATTCAAGAGGAATTAAACCGGGGGGAGTGGGAGCAGCATTAGCCCAGATCTCAGAACGGCCCCAAGGGAGGGACCAGAGCTGGGCAGAGGGGACAGCAGGGCAGCTCCATCCCTCCCTCCCTCCGTCCCCTCCTCACCCTGATGATGTGGTGCCACCTCCCAGCAGCTCACCCTCGGGGGCAGAGCAGCCCCAGTGCCAAAGGATGCGGAACGGGGAGCACTGGGAGCCCCAGCCCCTTCCCCCTTGCAGCTCCCATCACATCCTCGCCCAGCACATTGCAAACCAGGAGCTAAACAGAGCCACGAAATGCCCAGACTGGAGCTTTTGAGTGGCCCAGAGGCACTTTAATAGGGCCGGTTAATACCTCCTGATCTTTAAGTTACTGCCGTAATTGCTGCCAGCCCTAATTGGTGCCCAGTAATTATCTGTGCGGCGCTCAGCTCCCCCAAGGTCAGCTGGGAGCGAGCAGCAATCGGAGGCGTTTGCGGAGCCGCTGCGCTGCCGGAGCCCTTCCCGGCTGGAATGGGCTGCGGGCTCAGGCCGGACCCGCGGCTGCTGCTGCGGCCACCGTCCCCCTGCGCCGGGCATTCCCGGCCTTCTGCTGTGGGCTGCCGCAGCAATCCAAGGAACTTGTGTTACACTCGCCCCCCTGTTCCTCCTGGCTGTGTCCAACACCCTTGTGGTGTGGTTCAACTCACGAGGGGCCAGGTTAATCAAAGCCTGGGACCTGTTCACAGGGGGGACTCTGCCCCTCTGCCCTGCTCAGGTGAGACCCCACCTGCAGAGCTGCCTCAGGACAGCCCAACACCAGCAGGACCTGGAGCTGCTGGAGCCAGTCCAGAGGATGCTCCGAGGCCTGGTGCCAGATGTACCCTTTTAATTCAACACTCTAAACCAAATAATTGCCAAAATCTGATGATCTTCATGGACAGAACACGATTCCTTAAGTATTTCTATCTCAGGAAGCAAAAGTAGTTGTAAAAACTGAAATAGGAAAATAGAACTGCAGAGTTCTCGGTATGAGTTGGAATAAAACCTTGCAAGCAAGACTTTAAACTTCATTAATGCAATAAAGAATAATAAAAAGGAAGCCTGAAGTCTATTGCGTTAAAGATGAGGTTGTTTCAGACAGCTCTGAAGGGCTCAGAGCAGCACCAGCCTCTGCTGGGGTCCTGCTCGGGGGTCAGGGGGCAGCTCCATCCATCACCACCAGCTCATCGAGGCCCCCACAGCCATCATCACTCTGCAGGTCTTTGAAAAGCAGGGTCCTGGCTCGGCCTCCCAAATCCCTGGCGTGGCACTGGGGTTACATCGCTGCAGCAACTCCGGGTCACACAGGGACTGGGGGTTTCTCCTGTGCTGGGGGTCGGAGGCAGCAGATGCACTGCTGCCTTCCCTACGGGTCAAACTTGTCTTTAAAATAAAAATCTTTACTGAAATCTCACTCTCTGTTTTTTAGGGAGTCAAATGATTGTGTCTGCACTCTCCACTTCAAAAACAAACGTCCTCTCTCATCACTCGTTCCTGCAGGTTTCAACCACAGCCCTTCAGCCCGAGCGTAAATGGAGCTGCTGCCGTTTGAACCCAACAATTCCCACATAAAATCATCAATCCCAGAGTGGCTGGGGCTGGAAGCACCTTGGAGCTCATCTCATCCCACCCCTGCCATGGGCAGGGACACCTCCCACTGGACCAGGTGGCTCCAAGTCCCGTCCGGCCTGGCCTTGATGTAGAATGTTTGGGGGGACTCTGTTCAGCCACCAACATCACTGGAACAACCACCGCCACCACTGGAACAACCACCACGAGGCTTCAAAACCAGAATCCCCCATCCGAGGGCCCAGGAGCTCAGAACTGCCCCTCTCCTGCTGCAGGGTTTGTCCCGTTCCCACACAGGCCTGGAGCACCTCCAGCATCCCCTGCCTGGCGCTGCTCCCCCAGGGACATCGCAGATACTCCGCTGACAAGCTGTGTCCCCTGCCACCGTCCCACACACACTGGTGCCCTTCCCCTGCTCCCAGGGCACCGAGGAGGCTCTGGGAGGAGGAGGAGGAGGGACACAGCAGTCACACACACACCGCGGCATTCCCTGAGCTTCGGCCACGTTACCGAAACAAGTGACTTCCTGGAAAGCTCAGGTTTTTGTCAGGATGATGTTTTTGGGGTAGAAGCTGACCTTTCAGTCTGTTTCCCAGCAATCAAGCGGATCCTGATGTGTATCATTATTGTTCTAAAGTGGGTGTTACAAGGATTTAAATCCACTCCTGCTCTTGTTTGGTTTTTCTAAACTCCCTCCTGTTTTTGCCCAGTCTGACCCCGACAGGCAGCAGGCAGGTGCAGCAGCGCCGAGGAGGGGTCTCAGTTTGGATGGAGAATGCAGCCCCAGGAGTTCACTCCCTCACAGGAGCCCCCACGGTGAGCTCAGCCCAGAGGATCCTTCTTGCTCCATGAGCAGGTGATGCCATTGATGCCTTTCCTCCCAGTTTACAACCTGCACACCGTGGGAAGCTCCAGGAGCAGTTTAAGCCCTGCTGGAACACCCTGGGTTGGGGTCTCAGCAGCAAAGCTCAGCTTTATCCCCGCTTCCCAAGCACTGTGTGCTGGCACTGCAGCCGTGCGGTGCCTGGCACTGATCCTGACCCCAGGCTCAGTGCCAGCCTGGCCCTGGCCCTGCTCCGTGCCCCGGGAGCCCAGGGCAGCAGGAGAACCCGCCCAGGTTCTGCCAGCCCTGCCTCTGCTCTCGGCCAAGCCTGGCACAGGAGCGCACAGAGGAACTCCGGGGTGAAGATCCAACAGCTGCAGCACTGGGTTCCCTGCTGCTCCTCCCTGGCAGCTCCAGAGGAAAACAGAGATTAAACAGATTAGGACAGAGCTAGAACCCCACGCGGGCAGTGACAGCTGACACCACAGAACATTCCCATATCTGCAGTTTAGCCTCTAAACCAACTAACTCTGCCAGGGTATTTTGATTTTCAGCCTGCAATAGCAGAAGGGCAAACCTGGTCCTTGGGTGTTCCTCTTGCCCAATGCCATTATTTCATTATGTGAGTTTTGACATGAATAACTGTCTGGTTTGGCTGCCTGGATCGAGCTTTAAATTTTCATCGGAGGTGAAATCTCCCACCTTCCCCCCTCCCCATAGCATTCTCCTTCCTTCTGCAATCCAAGTGTCCTTTCAAGTTCTTCCTAATGGATTTAGTAAATGAATCAATTAGGCAGAGAAAGAACACCGAGGTGCTTCTGTGCAGATGAGTATTTTATGTTTGATATACTGAGTCAGAGCTAAGTAATTATTGCCATTTAATATTTATTTAATGTATATGATGAGCTGCTGCAGCCAGGCACTCGTGGAATAAAACATCCTCTCCTCGTTTTCCCTGCAGCTCCTTAATGAGGGAGCTCTGAACAGGCGGATGATGGGAGAGAGCAGCAGAAGAGATTGCTGTGAATGCAGCGGTGTTGGACCGCATCTGCTGAGGGCTGGGTGCTGCTGGAGCACACGCAGCTTCCCACTGCCTTCCCTGGGGAACAGCTCCGGAGCCCTGCGGCTGCTGGGCTCTCTCATCTCTGCAGGGGAAGGAGCTGCTCCTCGGCTTTGGGCACTGAGAGTCCCTGCAAACACAGAGGGAATGGGATGTGCATCCTGGGATGGCCACGGCACCTCCTGCAGCCCCAGCAGCCACAGCTGGCACCTCTGAGTGCCAGGAAGGGCTCTGGCCTGTTGAGGACACAGATTGCAACCACAGACCCGTGAGGCTGCAGCAGCAGCTCTGGAGTGTCAGCAGGGCTTTAGGGAACCAGGGAATCACAGAATAGCTCAGGCTGGAAAAGCCCTTGAGAATTCAGCTGCTCCCCAGCACTGCCACGGCCAGCACTGCCCCATGTCCCCAAGTGCCACATCCACAGAGGACAAATCTCTCCAGGGATGGGGACTCTACCCCTGCCCTGGGAAATCCATTCCAATGCTTTTCAACCCTTTCCATGAAGGAATTTCCCCAGTATCCACCCTGAGCCTCCCCTGGCCCAGCCTGAGGCCGTTCCCTCTCCTCCTGTCCCCGTTCCCTGGGAGCAGAGCCCGACCCCCCCCGGCTGCCCCCTCCTGTCAGGGAGTTGTGCAGAGCCACAAGGTCCCCCCTGAGCCTCCTTTTCTCCAGGCTGAGCCCCTTTCCCAGCTCCCTCAGCCGCTCCTGGGGCTCCAGACCCTTCCCTGGACCCGCTCCACACCCGAGGAGCCCCGAGGGCTGGCTCATACAAAACACAGAGGTGCCAGAAGAGATGAGGAGATACAAACTCCCCTCCCCCGACCTCCACCCATTCCACACCTCTGTGCCGCTGCTCTTGGTGCTGTTCCCATCACAGCTTCCCTGCCCCTGAACCCCGGAGCTCACCCCCGACCTCAGGGCAGGGCTCCCATCCCTCCTCCACCCAACACAGCCCGGCCAAAGGACCTCCCAGGTGGCCGAATCCTCCCCCCAGCTCCACACGCAGCCAGGCTGAAGCTCTCTCCTGCAAAACTTCCCCTAAATCATCCATTTTCTGCCGTGCAACAGAAGCACCTCCTTATCCCTCTTTCCCAATAACAATCTCGGTGTTCAGGGTGTTGAATTCTAAGGGTCATCCTTTCAGGTGGAAAATAGCGCAGAAATCCATTTACTGCTCTGCAGGTCCATTATCATCAGCACTAACACGGATTTCTCCTGTACACGACAACATTCAAAAATTACCTGGGGAGAGGCTCCAGCACATCTTCAATTACAAACATTTCATTCGGTTGGCTTTAGAGGCAGCTTTAGAAAGAATACGGGGCTGGCTCATTTACTTAATTTCTGGTTAATTTTAAAAGCATATTTTTTGTGCCAGTCCATGATCCTGTGCCAGAAGGTCCAGGCTATCAGGAGCACGGGTGGTCACAAACCTCACAACTGTTTAACCTCACACCACAGCATCACAGAATCGTTAGCTTGGAAACGATCTCCAAGAGCAGAGCCCACCCTTTCTTTCCAGGCTCTTGGGTTTGGAATTGCATTCCAAACTTTTAAGCTGTAGTTTAAAGCACAAACTAAAAATTTTGGTGCTTGGAAAACATTTAACCAGTCAAAAAACCATGTAATATATTGAGATTGTTGTCTGCTCGAGAAGCACTTGGAATTCATGGAATTGGAAGGTTATTTCTCACCTGTGGCTGAGCTACACCAGGAGTGCCATTATTTGGCTTTGCTGCAGCCTCTCCTCGATCTTTTCAGGAAATCTTGGCCCGGATACGGTAAATGGCCACTGAAAAGCCAAGTTTTGGAAAAAGCCTTTAGAGAGAGGTGAAATCACCTGTTCTCCCCCAGCCATCGATGGCCGTGGCAGCGCTGGCTGGGCACAGACAGGTCCTGCTTCCACCCCCTCCGGGCATGGCCAGGGCTGGGCTCTCCCCCACACCCCAGTTCCATGCCCCGTGTCTCTCCAGAGGTGCCCCGGGCAGCTCCCAGCCTGCCACTGTTGGATGTGCGACCAGAAGGAAAAATAAAATTGAGTATTTGTGAAAACTACCTGGCCTGGGAAACCTGGAACTTCAAGCCTGGATCTGAAACTTTAATTCCCCATCTCAGTCAGCAGAAAGCCGGATGATATCTCTTGTTCTTAATTGGTTTGTGGTGCTCATCTACTCATCAAATGCCACGGAGGAGTGCTGGAGTGGAAGAAAGGGAATATCGACGTCTTGCTCTGCCTAATTCCTGCTGCAGCCCGGGGCAGAGGGCACGTCCCGCTGGCATCTCCCGCTCCAAGCCCGCAGGACAGAGCCGCGACGGGCGATTAGACCGCGCTAAATGCTCGGGGTGTGGGATTCCCATGCAAAGGAGCTACAAACAGCTCTACAGGCACCGCTAATCCCTGGGTTTGGCCCCGGCAGCTCCGGCCCCTCTCCTGTTTGTGCATTCCCAGCAGGAATCCGAACGAGCGGGGAAATCAATACCGGGCTGCCTCTGCTCCAGCAGCTCCGCGGCAGAATGGTAACGTGGGAGGAGGAGAGGGGCTGAGCATGGGGTTGGATAAGTTACGGGTGGGAATGGGAGGCTCCCGAACCTCCTCTCTCCATCCCGGCTGGGGATTAAAAGCACAGAGAACCACAGGGGTTCAGAGGGACCTTAGAGCCCATCCCACTGCTGCCATGGCAGGGACACCTCCCACTGTCCCAGGCTGCTCCCAGCCCCAATGTCCAGCCTGGCCTGGGGCACTGCCAGGGATCCAGGGGCAGCCACAGCTGCTCTGGGCAATGTACTTCACTTTCTGTAGGAGCCGTATGGATCAGAAGAGTGGAACAGCAAACCCAGACTGCTGGAATGGTTTGGGTCAGGACCATCCCACTCCAGCCCCCCACCACGGGCAGGGACACCTTCCACGAGAAATTCCAGATGAAGAACTGGCACCTTGTGAAGTCTCTGGGGAGGAACCACTCAGGGTAACACAGCTGACCTGGGGCTGGAGGACGCTGCAGGAGCACAGCAGCAGCAGTGGGGACACAAAGTCCCTGGTGACACAAGCCTGGCTTTGAGCCGGGCCCGGCACCGCTGGGCACCACGAGCTCGGCTGCGGCTCCCTGGGCTCCTGTGCTTCAGGAGGAGCCTGTGCTGTCGCTAAGGATCCCCATCAATCCAACGTGGAAGCCACCAGCCTTTCCTCAGAACTGTCACTTCCCTGTCCCTGCTCCCCGGCTGGGAGAGCTCCGGGAGACCGATGTCAGGAAAATGTGACAGCGAAGCAAGAACGTTATTGCTCCTTCAGAAAATGCAGATGGCTCGGGAAGATAAAGTGAAACTCAGCAAAAAACCCCAGACACTTGAAAAGGTAGTTCAGAAACGAGCCTAATCCCCTTCCCCTGATCCTTTGATTGATCCCATGAGCGGAGCTGTGCAGGGTCTCCCCCTCTTCCCCATGAGCTTCCCAGTTTCTCACTCATGCAGCCAGCAGTGGGCACAAACGTTTCCTGCTGGAGCCCCCGTGAGATGTCCAGCAGTCTCAGCTGGCGTTCCCTACCCAGGAACTCCAGGGATCCCTAAGGATGACATTCTCACACTGACACTCCTCAGTTTAGGGTGGGAATGCCACTCCCTGGACCTGAAGTGGCTGATGTTTGAAGGTACAGCGTTGGGATCTACCAGAGCAGCTGTCACGAGAGGGAGAGGAGCAGCAGAACAACCTCAGAGAAGGGAGAAGGAGAGGAGTCAGCCAAGGTGTGGGAACCCTCCGTGAATTCAGGGATGTGGGACTGGCCAGACCCCCAACACCACACACAGGCAAAGCAGGGGCTGGAGGAGACGGGCACAGAAGTGAAACCAGGCTCCCCAGCTGGAATTCAGCAGCAAATCTCTCTCCTTGGTTACATTCAGGCACCCAAGAGTTGGGATCCTGGCACTGGAAGAGGCCTGGCACTGATGGGCAGGGACACAAGCAGGCTTTGGCGTGTGGTGATGGGGAAAACCTCCAGCCCAGGGGAATTCTGCTGAGAGCAGGGGCAGAGAGCGGCCAAGGGAAGATCTGAAACGGGAGCTGGGGGTGTGAGGGGCTGGTTTGGCTTAGGAGGGGTGGTTTGAAGGGTTCTGGTCAGGCATGAAAAGGGAATTTTGCTCCGTGTTACTGAGTCACACAAAATCCCAAAATGGTTTGGGTGGGAAGGGACTTTAAATCCCATCCAGTGCCACCCCTGCCATGGGCAGGGACACCTCCCACTGTCCCAGGCTGCTCCAAGCCCCCTCCAGCCTGGCCTTGGGCACTGCCAGGGATGAAGCCTGGAATAATAATTAAGAAGCTGCTTAAAAAGAGCTTTTGTGCCCCAGAGAGTCTCTCAGCCAAGAAACCAGCCCCGCACTCTGCACAAGCAGGAAAGGAAAATACAAAAACACGTATAAATCCAGGGACTCTGAGAAACTCTTGACAGACCTAAAAAACCTCTGCCAGCAGAGACAGCCCCTTGTGCTTGTTGATAAAAATTCACTAGGGATGCTGAAAACTCCATTCATTAATATGCAGCCAGAAAGAGTGCAATTATCAGCCAGGCCAAAAATAGGATTAGTCTGGATTTCTCCGTAGTGTTTGAAGGGAGAGAAGTGTTCTCATGGCAGGCGCAGCATTAACTGCTGCTACTGCTTATCTTCCCTCCCGTTACTGAGAAGGGGCTCGGCAGCACCTGTGGAAATAAAGGGCTCTGGAACTGCCAGGAAACAACTGGGAAAATGGAATGGCGGGGAAATCAGAAAGATGGGAAGGAAAGAGACAATCCATCAGTATTTTTAAAAGGACGGAGAGGATTGTATAGAAAATACAGCTCGTTGCTGATCTGAGACAAATTGATTCAGGTAATGGAAAGGGTAAAAATAGAGCGAAATAATGATCCTGAATAAAGCACCAGCTGCCATTTGCTGCGAGCTGGGGGAGCTCCTTAGCACAGAGAGTGCACCCACCTCGCTGATGGAAGGGGCTTGCACCTTCTGGTGACAGGGGAAACGGCGCTGACAAAATCTGCTCAACACTTCAGTCAATACCACGCAGTTTCTTAACTGAGAAAGTAGAAAAATACCCAATCAATAGCCCGGTCTTTAAACAATTAACGCTGTCTCGGTGATTGGGCTCCGGCTGGGAGCCCACGGAGCAATCCCGGCCCTGCAGGAATTGATGGGCAGCTCCAGGCTGCTGAGAGATTTAATCAGGGCCTTGGAGGAAAACAGAAAATCAGTGCTGATCAGATTTGCAGGAGACAACAGAATGGCAGGAATGGAAAATAAGGAAAACTTATTTCACTAACACAATTCAGTGTGAATCTCATAAAAACCATCCCTGCCCATGGCAAGGGGGTTGGACTGGATGGCCTTTAAAGATCCTTTCCAACCCAAAATATTCCATGATTCTAAGAGAATTAAATAATATTCCTTCTACCACTTTTAAACTTGTGGCCAGAATTCCTGAGAATAAAAAATATACATCAGACCTGCAGCAAAAAACTTTACTCAATGTGTACCCTGTCAGCAACTAAATAAGAAAAAAATATTTTTAAGATTGTCTTCAATAAAAATGAGGAATTGCTCGCAGAAACCCGATTGTTTGCAGCAGTAAAGACGTGGTGGTGGTGTTGGCACTGCGATTGAGGGGCGTGGGAAAGGCAGGGTTTGGGAAGGTGCAGCCACCACTGAAAGCAGCTTTGCTATGGAAAATAATCACTGGAGGGGGAAGAGCGGGAGTTCATGGGAAGGGCATCCCCTGGGAAACGAGTCACCCCCTGAGCTGCAGAGCTGAGGAGGGACAGGGTAGGACCCTGCAGGTCACAGCCACCTCCCCTCCCCCGGCCTCCCACTGCAGCGGGAGCTGCACCCAGGGGATTTCAGCCAGGGGCAGGGGAGGCCCTGCTGCCACAGAGCCCTGTCTGTCCCTCTGTCCCTGTGTCCTGCCAGCCCTGCACACCCAGCCAGCCCCAGGGGCTCAGCATCCCCCACCCCATTCCCAGTCCAGGCTGAGAGCCTGCCCCTCATCGTCCCTCAGACCCAGCCGGGGAATCCTGGAAGGGTTGGGTTGGGAGGGACCCTAAAGCTCATCCCATCCCACCCCTGCCATGGCAGGGACACCTCCCACTGTCCCAGGCTGCTCCAAGCCCCAATGTCCAGCCTGGCCTTGGACACTGCCAGGGATCCAGGGGCAGCCACAGCTGCTCTGGGCACCCTGTGCCAGGGCCTGCCCACCCTCCCAGCCAGGAATTCCTAATTCCCAATATCCCATCCATCCCTACCCTCTTTCAGTTTGATCCCATTCCCACTTGTCCTATCACTCCATGCCCCTGGAAGAAGTCCCTCTCCCCTTTGCTGTGCATCCCCTTCAGGCCCTGGAACACCGAATTAAAGCTGGAATATTTCCTGCTGTTCACTGGGGACACCGGGACCTCTGCAGGGCCTTTCCAGCCACATCCAAGGCACAGGTGACCGGGAGAGCTTTCCCTTGGGATGGGCAGTGGCTGAGCTCTCAGCAGCTTTCCCTGCTGGTCCTTTGTGCCTCTGGGCACCCTCGGGTTTATTTCCAGCTTTCTGTGGGTGCTGAACAAAAGGGGAAACGATGGGGACACATCCGCAGCGGGGACAAGGCAGGGAAAGCTTCAGACAGAAGAGTTCTGTTAGAACTGTCAGATTCAGGGGACACTACACAAAATAAAAGATCATGGGTTGGAACTGGATGATCTTCAATGTCCCTTCCAACCCAAACCATTTTAGGACTCACCAGATGCTGTGGTATTTATATTTTTTAACTAACAGCCCACATTACAACAGAAGCTTTGTTTACAAACTTCCTTCACTTTGCAGGAGCTTCCAGCTGTAAATCCCTGCTGTAAATCCCAAAGTTTACAGGAATAAATCACTGGCAGTGCCCGAGGTGGCCAGGGCAGGACGGCTCCTCCTGCTCCCGGGAGAGCTGCAGGTTGCAGACACGGATTCGGGGTTTATTATCCTGGTGGGTAACCAAAATTCCATGCCAGCTTCTTTGCTGGGCTGTACAAAAGCCTGTCAGCAGCAGCCTGAGCCTTCCTCTGCTTCCAAACAATCCCACTCAGAATCTGGAAATTAACTTCCAAAACGAGCTCCTGCAAAATAACCCCGTTCCCAGGGGTGTGCCCTGGAATGTCATTAGCTCCACTCACAGCCACAGCTCCATGGAATCAAATCCAAGGAGTTTGCCCCCAGTCTCGGGGATAAGGAGGAGTTTTGCCTGACAGGCAATTGCTCGGCATCAATTCCCATTTCCATATTATCCCCACAGCGACCCCTCATTGCACATCATCCCTGAGGGAATCCCTGGAATCGACCCAGAGCCCCTGGTTTCCCCTTCTCCCCCTTTTACTGAGTTAATTATTGTGCCCAGCTTAATTGTGCATCCATTAGAAGGTGCTAAACTGGGAATGTTGCAGCATTTTAACCAGGGCTGAGGTTCCAGTCACATCCCAGCTCTGGGGGAGTTCCTGGTGAAACTCATGGGAACCTTTCCAGCTCCTGAGGTTCACCAAAAAATCCCAGGGGTTCCCCATCCTACAGGGGTCCTGCTCTGGAGCCAGGCTGGGAGAGCTGGGGGTGTTCACCTGGAGAGGAGAAGGATCCAGGGAGAGCTCAGAGCCCCTTGCAGGGCCTAAAGGGGCTCCAGGAGAGCTGGAGAGGGACTGGGGACAAGGCATGGAGGGACAGGACACAGGGAATGGCTTCCCAGTGCCAGAGGGCAGGGATGGATGGGATATTGGGAATTCCTGTCTGGGAGGGTGGGGAGGGGCTGGGCTGGAATTCCCAGAGCAGCTGTGGCTGCCCCTGGATCCCTGGCAGTGTCCAAGGCCAGGCTGGACATTGGGGCTTGGAGCAGCCTGGGACAGTGGGAGGTGTCCCTGCCATGGCAGGGGTGGGATGGGATGATCCCTAAGCTTCCCTCCGACCCAAACCCTTCTGGGATTCTGTTCCTGCCCTGTTGTGTCTGCAAGGGCTGAAACTGAAGACAAAATGAGAATTCCCTTTCCTGCCTGTCCAAGTGTTTCTCTCTGTGTTGGTAAAACCCAAACAAACACGGGAGCAGCTCCTGGCTGGAGCACCCAGTGCTCAGGAAGCTCAGGAAAAAATCCCACAGCCGGTGTTTTAATGGGCAATGAAGTCCCACATTGTAAACCAGCCAAGAACAGAAGAACCAGGGTAATTAGTAATTAAATTCGCCATAAGAAAAGAAAAAAAAGAGCTATTTCTCTATTGATACTTCTGGGTAAGGAACAATTTAGAGCCAAATCTGTCACAAAATTAGCAGAGGCTGGAAGAGAGACCTGTGGGAAGCACCTGGTGCCTCTCCTCACCCCTTTATGAGCTAAAAACATCCGTGGTAAAACAAACCAACAAAAACTTCAATAAAAAAGAAATCCGATTCACATGTTCAGTACCACAGTTCCACTGCTCAGGAAGTATTTGCCAGGCAGAAATGCAAATGGAATAAGAGAATAAAACATTTCACAGCCGCCTGACAGGTTGGTGGAAACAAAGAGCTCTCCCTGACGTGACACCACTGCTTTAACACAGAGAATCCTTCCCAGCACCATCCCAGTTCCTGATGGCAGAGAGAGAATGCCGAGGGAAAAGCAGGGGAAAAAACAACATTAAAAAAAAGGAGGAAAAAATCTCGTGGAGTGTGACACTTTTGGGAAAAGCTGCTTTGTCTGGAACCATTAAAGCCCTGAAAAATGAAAATGTGAGAATTCAACACTGAAAAAAAAAATAAAGAGAGAAAGTAAAATCCACGTGCTGAGCCTGGGTAACTGGGAAGTGAGGAGACCCAGCTGGGGCCGGTCCCGTGGCCGTGACCTCGGGGACAGTGCCACTGTCCCTCCCCAGGGCTCTGACACAGCTCAGGAGCTCTCCCTGCTCCCCTCGTGCCTGGAAATAACCCCCAGTTTCTGCTGGAGTTACTGTTCAGTGCTCCAGGCTAAATTAGCCAAACTCCAGTGCTCAGGAAGGGCCAGGGAAGGCAAAAAGTTTTAAATCAAACACTGAGGAGCTGCAGATTGCAAAGAGGAATTAACAGCACCTCACTCTGAGCACCCTCCCCCGTCAGAGACTCCTGAGCCACGGTTTAGCATCGTTCAAAAGCTCAGACAAGGAAACACAAATTACCTGGTGCTTGTTTGGCTTTTTCCCCCTGTACTTTGTTGCTTAGGAACCACTGTAAATGAGGGGTTTCATTTATTTAAAATGAAATAAGAAGGAAACCACACCACAAACATTCTCCCACATCCAGTGAGGACATGAGGGTGAAGAACAGGAGTTTTACATGCCCGAACCCCATGGGAGTGAGGCTAATCCAAAGAATTAAAGAATTTCCATTAGTGGGAGTAGGTGATGGAACAACATCCAGGTGTCAAGAGCTTTATTACCATTGCTGCGTTCTGAGCACAGATTTTTTATTCCTTACAACACTAAAATCTTCAGAATGCTTTGATCTTTAGCCACTAGAGAATAGGAGTGAAACACAGAATATGCCTTTAGTAACAGCATCATCATCTCATGGAACCCCAGAATTTCCTGGGTGGGAAGGGACCCACAGGGATCACCCAGCCCAGCCCCTGTCCCTGCCCAGACACCCCAACAACCCCACCCTGGGCACCCCTGGCAGCGCTGTCCAAAAGCTCCTGGAGCTCTTCGACCCTGGCCTCATTTCCTGCTGTGATCACTGCCGTTCTTGGTCCCAGCCTCCCCAGGAGAACTGGGAAGCCCCACAGCTGGCATCGCTGCTGCTCACCCGTTCTGGGTTCACACCTGTTCTTCATCCATTGGTAAGAATCCCGGTGTCAGGGAAAAAGAGATCCTGGCATTTGGGATGGAGGGCAGGTAGCTCAGGAGCACAAGGATGTTGTGAGGCCAGACACAGGGAAATTAGAATCACAGAAAGGTTTGGGCAGGAAGGGATCTCACAGCCCATCCAGTGCCACCCCTGCCATGGCAGGGACACCTCCCACTGTCCCAGGCTGCTCCAAGCCCACCCAGCCTGGCCTGGGACACTGCCAGGGATCCAGAGGCATTGTCTGCAGATGGTACAAGAACCAAACAGGAGAGACCCACAAGTATTTCCCCATCCAGGAAGAACCAGTGTTTGCCTTTGGTGCTCCTTTACAACCTGCAGGAGTTGCAATAAAATCTGAGAAGTGAGAATTCTCCACGAGGAATTCTGTGCTGAAAACACTCCCTGTCACCTTTGCTGGTATCCCATCAACACCCGGAGCAAATGGCACCGGTGGCACTGAGCTCCCACTGGATCTACCACAGAAATCAGAGGATTTGAAACATGAATGAGAAGCCAGGAACAACAGAAGATCCTCTAAATCAGGATGGAATTTGTAAATCAGAAGTAACCACAGGAGCAGAGTTACAGTTCCCCTGAGTGTAGAGCATCTCCGGCACTGCCTGCACGGGGAAGCTGCATTCTTTTGGGTTTTGTGCAGGCTGATCCCAGTCTCCTTGTTTCAGTGTCAGCTGCCTGCTCTGGTTCTGCCACTTTGGTGTCACCCACGGTGACATCCTGTGTACAGCCCATCACTGATGCACAGAACTGCAGTTCCCTTTTTAAGCCTAGTCTTTAAAATAGCAGATGTTCAGCAGGTGGCATAATCCTAGGAAATGGAGAAATGCAGTCTCAAATGAGAAACAGTCAAGTCTGTGGCGTCCCTGTCTCGCTCCCAATCCTTACTTTATATTCCCCCACGCCTCAAAGCCGAGAAATCCACATTTTCCTTGGTGCTCTCCATTGTATTGGTTTCTTCTCTCTTCCTGGGACTCCAGGTCTGTATTGCCATCGGTCGTGCCTGTTGAGAGAGGCTGTTCTCCTTTTCCAAGCTCCCAAATGAATCCTCTCCAAGCTTTGGCAGCTTTGGAGAAGGGATCAACGAGGCAGCCTTGCAGCCTGGAGAACTTCCAGAGCAGGACGAGGCAAGAGCTGCAGGAGAGGGAGCTGAGAGCTCCTGGTGTGTGCTCACAGTGCCACCACCACCCCGGGGCAGCGGGCACTGACCGATGGCTCGCCGGGCCAGGCACGAGCCAGGGCTGCCACCGGCCAGTGTGGGGACATGGCTGCAGTTATTGATCCCAGCCCTGCTGCACCTGCCTGTATTTAAAAGCCTCCCGGGCTCCCTGTGGCTGCCAAGGGCAGCCCTGATGGATGGGATGGCCCAGCTCTGCTCTGCAGCTCCGCTAACGAGGCTGCTGAGATCCCAGCTAACGAGATCCGGGGACACAGGACTTGTCCCTGTACCCTGGGGACACAGGATTTACCCATTTATCCTGGGGACACAGGACTTACCCATTTATCCTGGGGACACAGGCCTTCTCCCTTTATCCCAGGGACACAGGCTTTTGGCCTTTTCCCCTCTTTCCCGTAGGACTAGGGGCACTGCCCGGTGCTTTGGCACTGCCTCTGCTGAGGGAAAGGAGGGTTAAGCCCAGCTCTGTCTCTTCACCCCGTCCCTCCTGGCCCCACCACCACTGGAAAAGGCATTTCCATGCCCCATTCCAGTCCCTCCCTCCAAACCCCACTGGGAAGAAAAGCCCACCCCAAAGCTCCTGCTGGGACCCCACCACCACAGGGGCTGTGGGAACCCTGGGTCTGTTCAGCTGGAGTTGCTCCCTGTGGATCTTAAATCCCTACACGGAAGAAAAGTATTTTGCTGTGGCTTTTTAACCCACAAAAAAAGCCTCCAAAACTCCCACAACCTCTAAATCAAGCAGCGAACTCTCTCAACAAAGGTTTGCAGAACTTCCCTGGTCCATTTAAACCACCAGGTTTGATTTCCCACTGCCCAAATCCCAGCTCTGCCACTCACTGCACAATTCCCTCTGCTCTGCCTTCAGCTTTGTCACGGAGAAATATGGGATGGGAGGAAAATAGGGCACTATTAACATCAAACAGCTCTTTGAGGGAGCAGAGGGATTCTGGTTTGTCAGCAAAAACCTTGACAGCAAATCCAAAGCTGTCAGAATCACGTGCTGCTCCGTGACTATTCCAGATTAATTCACCTACTGAATTTATTATGGCAAGATAATTAAAGGAAATTATCATGACAAGATAATTAAGGGGAAAAGCATTGCGTGTACTACCAGAGAAGCCTCAGGACACACTTTTGCTAATTTATATCTTGATCTGTGTTCCAGCCTGCATTATCTGTCAGATATTACAGTCCACACAGGAGTACTTTGGGAATTACGGAGTTAAGGAAAACTCCCTGCTCCACACAAAGCACACCTCCCGTAAATAAAGGAACATGAGCAGACAGCTCTGCAGCACTGATGGATTATTTATAGCTGCTTTAGCAAGCCACTGGATAAATATCTCTAAGTGGCTCTTTCTAAGTGGGAGATACCACATCAAACGTGCATTGAAGGGTTTGGGGGTTTCTGTGGTGGATTTCAAAGGACAAAACATTCCAAAGCTCAGAAATCCACTGCCAAACCTCGAATTTTAATTTTACTCCTGCTCTGAGATGCTCAGTGCAGCAGCAGGCGTTTCAGGGGGGCTGCTGAGATCCTGATCCAGAGAGACACAGCAAATTCCATCAGAGCCAGCTCCGCTCCTGAGTCACTTCAGCACCTTGCAGTTCTCCTTCCCCAATTCAGACAGACATCCACTGAAGCCATTCCTCTGGAGCTGATGCTCCACTCAGGTTTAAACCCTAAATTCTCCAAGATACTGAGGTGCTATTTCAGATGTGCCAGCAAGCATAAAATAACATTTATTTATTTATTCATGAAACAACGGTTTGACTCCCTCCCCCAAAGCCAGGAGCAGCCACGGATCCTCCTGCCCAGCACAGGGACTGAGCCAGAGCCCCCCCAGGCTCTGCTCCAGCCTGCTCAGGCTCAGCTCCCACAGCCCAGGGGTTCCTCAGGGGACAGGGAGAGATGGAGGGGGCCCAGGACTTGTCACCTCTCCCAGCCTTGGGACACTCCAGAATCACAGAATCCACTGGGTTGGGAAGGACCTTTAAGATCATCAAGTCCAGTGGGAATCACAGAGTGTTTGGGGTGGAAAGGCACCTTGCAGACCTGATGCAGCACAAAGGCATCAAGGTGGTGGCTGCAAGCAGGAGACTCCCGTGAAAAGCTGAGGATGATGGAGGAGATGCAGCCGAGCTTCACCCACTGCAGGTACATGTACCCACATCGAGCTCCTGGCTCACAACAGGAGGCTCCACGGCTGAATTCCATGTGTCAAACTGAATTCCTCCTCTTCCCATCCCTGGTCACAGAGAACACCCCTAGAACTGCAGACTGACAGAGGCTGAGCTCCCCAGAAAGTCCCTCAATTAATTACATGAAATATTTAGCGTGTATTTTTAGCATTGCCATTAATTGAATCCCAGAATGGTTTGGGATGAAAAGGACCTTAAAACCCATTTCACTCCACCCCTGCCATGGGCAGGGACACCCTCCAGTATCCCAGGCTGCTCCCAGCCCCCTCCAACCTGTCCTGGAACACTGCCAGGGATGGGGGAATCCTTCAGTCATCCCTTTCATTGTTATTTTAACAGGAGCTCTCCTGAAACTGCCACTCCATGGCTGGATCCCGGCCATGGCACGGAGGGAGCTGGATCCCTGAGGGCAGCTGCACCAGTTTTATCGTCAGTCCTTAGGCAGCAGCACGAGCTGCACCCTGCACAGGGCCCCGTTTTCCTGACAAACGGAGCTGCTGTACCTGGAGAGGACTGGGAGCAGCCGGAGGGCAGGACGTGCTTCACAGGGTGAGCACCTCCTAAATAAAACCCAAACCGCATCACCCGGGCACGCCTGACAGGTTTTGTTCCTGAAACAGATTTAGCTTGAATATTTGCCCTTCTAAATAGCAGCATTCATCAGGCTGGGTTATTTGCCAGTGCACAGTAATTCCCTGGACAGGCTCCCAGGGAGGCTGCGGAGAACAGATCAGCACAGACACCGAGCCCAGCACGGAGCATCCCTGGCTCATCTCCCCTTCTCCCCGGTTTCAGCCTGCCAGGAGCCAGCAGAGGGGAGAAGGGGAAGGGCAGCGGAGGCTGCTGGGTCTGTGGGCTCTTTGCTCTTTGCCATAAATATTGGGGGGAGCAGCAGTGCCCACCCAGAATGAGCCCACCTGGAATGAGCTGCCCAGAGCAGCTCAGCCTGGGGCTGGGACAGACAGAACCAGCCCAGGGTGGGGAGCAGCTGCAAAGGGAGAGAGCAGCAGGAAAAGGGAATCATCCTCTGTTCTCCCAGTTCCAAAGCTGGGGAGCTGAACCCCAGCCCAGCATCGACAGTGCCTCCAGCCAGGAAAGGCACTCAGGAGGGGGAAGAGGAGGTGGAAAGGGTTTGAAGGAGACTCTGCTCCCCCAGCTGGGATCCCAACCCAGAGGTGTCCCTGGGGGATTTCTGGCTTTTCACTTCCAGTCTCTGCAGGATGAATCACATCTGGGCTCTCCTCTCCAGGTAACAAGGGACCCAACAAGAGGAAACGGCCTCAAGGTGCACCAGGGGAAGTTTAGATTGGATATTGGGAAAATTCCTTCATGGAAAGGGTTGCCCAGGGCAGGGGTGGAGTCCCCACCCCTGGAGGGATTTCAAAGCCCTGTGGATGTGGCACTCAGGGACGGGTCAGTGGTGGCCTTGGCAGTGCTGGGGAACAGCTGGACTCAATCTTACAGATTTTTCCAGCATAAATAATTCCATGGTTATACCCACAAACCAATCCTGTGTCCAGCAGGCACCTGGGGAGCAGGAAAGGCTCCTGGGCATGGCCCAGCACAGGGAGCCACAGCTCAGAGTGGCCAGAAGAGCTTGGGACTCACACAGAAAAGAAAATCGGCTCTAACAGCCATGGAAAAAAATCTGATTTCTTCCTTCTCGTTTCTACTGAGGGGGTTTTGTTTGGGATTTTTCATCTCTCCATACAGGCCACCAGAGGTGTTGCATTGGCCTTAGTAAGAGGTTTGTAGAATCATGGAATGGTTTGGGTTGGAAGGGACCTTAAAGCTCTTGTCATTCCCACTAGACCAGATTTTCTTCTCTCACTTAAACCATTAGAGCCAGTTCTGGGTGGAGGAAGAGATGCTTCACACATTACCGTGCCTGGGTGGGGCTTTCAGAGTCAGTGGGAACAATAAATGGCAGAAACCTGTAAAATCCAGGTGCATTTGATTCCAGCCATGAATCTGGAAATGCCGGAAGGTGCAGACTGAGCTTTGCTGCGAGCACAAACCGCAGCCCCCAGAGCTGTTGGCTGGGGATTTTTTTGTGTTTGGGATTTTTTAAACTTAAATTGCTCTGCCTGCAGAACCACAGGTGCCTCTAAGATTCACTGCTCTGCCCCTCTCACCACAGCACAGGTGAAACACAGCGAGGCAGATAAGCCCAAGAAGCAGAAGGATTAAAAGAGATCAAGTTTAGGAATGACAGAACGACTCTGTCTTAATGTCCATGGGAGCTAAACGTGGGCAAGTTTCCATCCAGAATGGATGCACAGAGCTGAGGCAGAGCCCGGGAAAAGGGGATTTTCCAGTGGCAGCACTGGCAGATCTCGGAGCAAAGCCAGCAGGAGCTGCCACGAGGCCCAGGCTGGAGGACAACGAATGCAGGCTGCACAGGCTGGAGGGGTTCTGCACTCTGCTGCTGAAATGGAAACCTGGCAAGGGAAAATCACCCAGAGACAGGAACAATAATGCCACAACCACACCTTGGCAGGGAACTGAGAGAGAGCAGAAGTGATAATTATTATTAACAGTTACTTGATCGTTTTATCCTCATGATCTCCACGTTTCTCCTTTGCTTTTACAAACTTTTTTCTCTCTTTAAAACTAGAAACTCCCATGCCAAGTGAGCTGCAGCTTGACTCAGCCCAGGGGGAATTAGAACAAGGATTAAAGTTCTGAGTGAGATCATCAAGCCCCAGAGCACCCAGCAGTGAGGGGCTGGGAGAGGCCTCCCCTCCCTTCCCAAGCACTCGGGAGCTGGAAGTATTAAAAAAACCCCACAAAAACCAGGGGAAGCATCACACCAGCTCTGGGACTGCCCAGCAGAGTGCAGGTGCAAAGAGCATCCCAGCAGCTCCTGCTCTGATTTCCATGGCCACGCCAAGGTCCTGAGCTTAACTGGCCTTTCCAGTGGGGCCCTGCAGGCTCAGCTCCAACCTGCTGCTGCTCCTTGTGAGACATCTCCTTGTTCCAAACCCCCCTCAAACAGCCCCAGTCCTCAACAGCAGCTGCACACCACAGACAGGTTTGGGGATGCCCCTCGTTGCCGCCTTGCTGCAGGAGGAGCTCTCCTGAAAATGGGGCAAGGACACCCCCGGGTGGGTTTGACACAGAGGCCCCACCCTGGGCTGGGACAGTCCCTGCTACTGTGCTGAGCCACCTGGGCTACACAAAACCCACCCCCTACACCTGGAATGAGAGTCATCAAATCCCAGATTGGTTTGGGTTCAAAGAAACCTTAAATCCCACCCATCCCACCCCTGCCATGGCAGGGACACCTCCCACTGTCCCAGGCTGCTCCCAGCCCGGCCTTGGGCACTGCCAGGGATCCAGGGGCAGCCACAGCTGCTCTGGGCACCCTGTGCCAGGGCCTGCCCACCCTCCCAGCCAGGAATTCCTTCCCAATATCCCATCCATCCCTGCCCTCCATTTAAGGCCACGTCCCCTTGTCCCATCACTCCACACCCTTGTGAAAAAGAAATTGCAGCACCATTCCTTTCTGTTTGGTTTGGGATTTCTTTGGAAGTCCCTGGCTGTTCCTGCTGAGCAGCAGGGCTGGATGCTGAGGATGTTTATTTCTGGGACGTGTCAGCAGCACTGATCCCTGAACCATCCTGTTCTCTGTGCACTCCCAGCTCTGCAGCAGCAGCGTCAGCAGTCAGGAATCAGTGGCTCCGGGAAATTCAACAAGGAAAATGAGAGGGTTTGGGTGTTCTGTGGCACCGCAGGGCAGCTGGGAGAGCCCCGGGCATTGACCCAGCCGTGTACAAACACTGCTTGTTCTCCCAGGCCCCTCTGCAGCCCCGGTGCAGAGCTGGGAGCTCACCTGGCAGAGCTGCACACACCAGGGAGGGAAATCCAGAGTGCAGAGAGGTTTGGGATGGAAGGGACCTTAAAGCCCCTCTCATTCCCACCCCCTCCATGGGCAGGGACACCAGGAACTCCTCCTCACCCAGGCTGTCCTGGCAGAGCTGGGAGAAGCCCTCAGCCCCACATTTAGCAGCATTTGGAGCTTCACCAGTTCGATACAGTCCTGCAGCCTGAAAGCTGTTTCCAGCAGAGGAGATCACCACTAACAGGCAGTGCTTGACTCTTGCAGCAAGTCCTGGGGCAGCATTTGCACCTGGTGGCAGAGCCAGGCTGGCTCTGTGTCACAGCCAGCAGACCTCGTGACATTCCACACACGGAGTCTGGACAGCCCTGGCTCATATCACAGCAACATCAGCCTCCCCTATGGAAAGCAGCCCACACGTAATTTTTATAAAGCAATTAAACCAGGATTCCCATTTATTAAACTGGATTAAAAAGCATTTTTACAAGCTCTGCTAATGGGCCTTAAGCACCTTTAATTACAGCCTGGGCAGCACTGATTTCCCTGCTCCAGACTCTCCAAGTCAGCTGAGCTCCTGTGAGCAGCAGCAGGGCCTTTCCCACTCCTGCCTGGTGCTCACCAGAGCCCCTGGTCTGTTCCAGCCCATGGATTGCTCCAGTCTCACCTGGACTCAAACCCCGCTGCCTCCAGCAGCAACCTGACAGAGCCTGAGCCCCTCACCTCAGCGCCTTTCCGTGGGCATGGCAGAGATGTCCTGTGACTCGGATCAGGGCAGGCAGCCCAGCACCCCCCAGCCAAAGCTGAAAATCCAGCGTTTCCTGTCCTCTCTGCAAGCCTCAGACCCCACACACTGCCCGAGCTCCTCACTGCTGTGTTAAGTGCGGTCAGGCACTCAGCACACATGTGAGGATGCAGCAGCACACTGCTGGGGCTGTACCTCACCCTCCTGCCCCCAGAGCTGCTCTGATGCCTGGATGAACATCCCAGCCCTTCCAGGGAATCACTGGTGCCCGAGGGGGGCTGTGTCAGGTGGTGCTGCCAGCGGGGCAGAGGAATTGGCACCTCAGGTGTTGGGGTGCACTGTGTGCTGGAAGAGAGACAGGCCCTGAGGGCTGGAGAGAGCCTCTTTCCTGGCCCCAGAGGTGACCCTGGGAGTGCATCCAGGTCACCGGGGACGGGCTGAGAGAGGATTGTGGGTTTGTGGGCAGTGCTGGGCCTGTGAGATGTGATAATTGTAGTTTGTGACCTTACAGGGCATTGTTTACCTGTTACCATAATAGGCAATGTCTGTGCACTGCCCCAGGTGATTGGGGGACACTGAGGTGAACATCTTTCCTGTTTCTATGATGGGATATCCTGTTGGGTGCTGGTATTTAGGGAATATTCACTGTGCAATAAACGCTTTGCACTTCTCCATCCTGTGTGCGGAGTCCATGCCCCTGTGTGAATACTGCCACTTGGGGAGGCTGGGGTGAGGAGGGTTATGGAGATCTCCTGCTCCAGAGGCTGAGCTGAGCTCATGCAAGGAGCATGCAAGTATTTCCCTCGGAAAATGTACGTGGTTTGAGAACCTGTAGAGAGAGAAGGAAATTCCTGCTGCTCTTATCCCAGCTCTGACAAAGCCGTGTCCCTCTGGCAGGGCCCGGAGCCTCCCCAGGCTGGGCTGTGCTGAAGCAGCAGCAGCTCAGAGTCCCCTTTCTCATGCCGTGAGCACTGCTCCCACAGCAGCTCTGCAGTACAGCCAGCGCCTTCTCAATCACGAGCAACCAACAGCTGGCACTGGATAATTGTGCTGTTTCCCACTCAGAGCAGGGAGGTGCAGGAACCTGTGGCACCACCCAGGGAGGGGTAATTAACTCCAGCCCAGCAGAGATACCCAGTGCCTGCCCTGTGCACACCTCCATAGGGATTTGGAAGTGCTGGTTTCACTAAATAACACCTGAATAACCCAGAATCAAAAAAGCAGGAGATGCCAGAAGCATCTCTTTAAACAGGAACGGTTCCCAGGGCAGGAATGGGAAGGCTCCTGCTGGGATGACTCAAGGAAAACCTCGCTGGTGCCAGGCCAGGCTGGACAGGCCTCGGAGCAGCCTGGTCCAGTGGAAAATGTCCCTGCCCAAGGCATGGAGCTGGGTGGGCTTGAAGGTCCCTCCCAAGGCAGAGCAGCCTGTGGTGAACCAGGACTGATGGAATTCGGCTTTGCCAGGTACGAGCTGTCTCTGAAACATCTGATATTTCACACAGCTCAACAGCCCAGGACAGGCTCCTCTCCTCCCCAGGCTACAGAAACCTCTGCTTTTCCACCAGTCAGCCACTTGCTAAGAGAAGCAATTTTCAGTTGTACTTTTCACCCAGTGTACCCTAATTGCCACAGAAAACAGGCTCTTACAGCTTGTTTTATTCCTGCCATCTATTAATTTGTTCTTAAAAGCCAAGCTCCCGCTGAGCCACCTCTCCTGCACACCACAGCTATTATTTAAATATGGAGATGAGATCAGCTCTGGTTCCATGTGAGCTTCCCAGGGCACTCCAGGGCTGTTTCCACACACATTTCCACACTTGCACAACTGCTCAGGGCTCAGAGGAGCAGCGCTGGGGTGGATTCAGCCCAGCCCAGCCCAGCTCCCCCGGCATGGGGAGAGAAGAGGGAGGGAAGAAGTGACAAAAGTGCTGGGTTGAGACAAAGTCAGGTTAACAGGTGAGGCAAAAGCCACACACGAGCAAAGAAGGAATTCATTCCCTGCTTCCCATGGCAGGCAGGTGCTCAGCCATCCCCAGGCTCCAGCACGTGTGACTGGGACTTGGGAATGCAAACCCCATCACCCCAAATGTGCCCCCACCCCTGTCCCCCGGCTCCATGTGCTGAGCACAATGTCCTGGGGCTGGGACATCCCTCGGGGCAGCCGGGATCAGCTGTCCCAGCTGTGCCCCCCCAGCCCCGGTGCCCCCAGCCCCTCGCTGTGGGGTGGGTGAGGAGCAGAGCAGCCCCTGGCACGGTGCAGGCGCTGCCCAGCAGGGCCTGGCACATCCCTGGGGATGCAGATCCCACACACAGCCCCAGCCATGGGCAAGGAATGACCCCACAGCCCCCGGCCAGGCACCCAGCAGTGTCTGCAGGGAGCTTTGCTGGGGGATCCCAGCACCACCCCTGTTACACTCACACCTTCCCTGGTACTCTCCAAGTGAAACCTGGAGATTTGGATACTGGAAGATGCCCAAAAGGAAACATTCAATTCCCTAAAATATCCCTGGCAGTGTCCAAGGCCAGGCTGGACATTGGGGCTTGGAGCAGCCTGGGACAGTGGGAGGTGTCCCTGCCATGGCAGGGGTGGGGCTGGATGATCCCTAAGGTCCCTTCCATCCCAAACCACTCCATGATTCCATGGCTTGGATATTTCCTTTCCCAGCACCAGCAGATCTCTCGGTGACGGGCCAGAGCTGTCAGATCATGGATCTAATGGTGCTTTATGGTTCTTGCAGGAACACACGGATCAAGACAGTTTTAGATAAGAGCAGACAAAAAGCTGTTGACAGGAACAGGGAAATTCATTCCTGGTCAGAGCACCACAGGCCCAGAACTGCCCCCCTTGCACGCAGCCGGAGCAGTCTCTCCTCATTAGGGTCAGGAAACGGGAGATCAGAGCAGACAGGGAGAAAATGGACTGCAGAAGTGTCAGGCTGCACAGTGCAGGGAGATGCAGTTCTGTCAAAATGGGAGGATTAGGGATGGAACCAGAAATGAAAAGTTAACTGCTGCTCCCAGCCCCTCGTGGTTCGGGAAAGGGATGGAGAAGGGAATTGCAGGCTGTGGAACCAGGGGAGCCAGACCTGTCCACTGCTGCTTCCCCCATCCTGGGAGCTCCCAGAGTGCTGGGACAGGCCAGCAGACAGGGCTGGGTCTGGCTGAGGGGCTGCTGCTCCCCAGAGCTCAGGGATGCAGGAGGAGCAGGGATGGAAACGCCCAAGTGCTGCTCAGCATGAGCCTCTGATCCCTCCCAGGACAAAGGGCTGCTCCCACCTGGAATCCAAACTCTGCAGCCCAGGGGTGCCACAGGGTCACAGGAACCGGCTGAGGGCCACCAGCCCCTGGCAGAGCTGCAGCACAGCCAGCCTGGCCCTCCAGCCTGGAGAAACATCTCCCCAAAAACTGACACAGAGCAGGGAGCCGCTCACAGCCTCCCACTGTGGGAGCAGGGCAGGGACAGCAGGACACGGCCAGCTCGGCCAGGGACAGAGCCCTTTGTCATTCATTTCTTCACAGACCCTCCAAAAGGGCTTCACAATGAGCCACTGCAGGGCTGGAGAGCCAGTCCTGTGAGAAAGGGCCGAGGCTGCTGCTCCCCAGCACCACAAACACCTCTGGAACCAGAGTCCCTTCCCTTCCAGGTCCATTCCCAGCCTCCCACTAAAGCCCCCGGGGGTTGCTGCACGTTCTCAGCCCCCCAGGACACCAACCCTGCACCTTTCATCACCCTGGCACCGCATCTGCGGCACCCCCGTAATTCTCACCCCTTCCCAGGGTGTTTTTGTGCTTCACACCTCAGTGACTCTCACCTACAGCACTCACCCCTGTTCATCCACACACCTTAAAGACAGCTTGAACTGCTGCTTTTATTTCGTTCCTCTTAAAAATACTGAAAAACCTGTTACTGCTGCGCTGAAAGACAAAACAGCCTTGTATCATCTGGAATAGGAGGTGTAAATTTTTAAAGGTTTTCTTTGCACTGCCTGCTCACTTCCCATGGATTGCCTGGGAAGAGGCAAACAAGCCAAAAGCAGGAATAACAGAGGGAACTGAAGGCATCAGGTTAAGAAAAAAATACAACAAAAGAACAGCAATTACAAGATTATCCTCATGAAGTGCAGGTTTAAATTAATCTGTGAGGCCCAGAGGTCCCAGATCCCTTGTACTTCCTCTGAGATCACTCACAGGCTGAAAGGACAACTTTCCCAAGCTCATTCCCACTGCAGGAGCTCAGCTGAGCACACACCACACCCAGGCACTGTTCAATTCATGTCTCTTTTTAGCAATTTAAGTACAAATTCATGTGAATCTGAGGCCAGCTCCACAGCAAAGCCCTGAGCAGGCCCAGGCAGACCTGGAGCATCCCTGCCCATCCTCAGCATTCCCCCTTCCCGCACAGCAGAGCACCGGGAATTCACTGCAGCAGCACAAAGGGAGGATTAACCCCCTAAGGTGGAATTGCTGTGGGTTCTGAGCTCCCAGAGGAGCCCAAGGGGCTTCTCCCCTCCCTCCCTCCAGTCCAGTGTGGCCCAAGGACCAGTTTGGGCACTGGGCAGGGGCTGCAGAGCAGCTCAGCCCCTCCATGAACGCTTTGTTTCCAGACAGGGAGGAAAAACCAGAGCATCTCAGGAGATTTGGGGATCCCTCTCCTGTGCTTTGCTGCCTTGAGCACGGAGAAGACACAGCCACTGAAAAACCACAGCAGCCAACTCTAAATTACCTCCACCACAGAGCCCACAGGGGCCACACTGTCACAGCCCACAATCCTGGAGGCTTTCACCCCTTTTCAGCAGCTTCTTTGAAAATTCACATTAAACCAGACTAAATCAGTTACGCTTCTCCCACATTCCAGCGTCACAAGAACAGAAAAACAGAAATAAGAACTCAAACTCGGATACTTCGCTGCTGCACCCCCCAGGCACTCACCTCCCAGCAGGAGCCACCAGCACTGCCCACCACCTGGAAAAGCCAGAATCCTCTGCCAGTGCCTCCTTTAAAGAGCCACAGCCCTCCCACAGCTGAGAAGGCTCAACTTAGATTAGGCAGGGCCTAATTAGGACCAGCTGATCCTGCTAGACTGAGTTTGATCAATCCCACCAGAATTACTGCAACCACAGATGTTTTTAAAACTGAAATTAAGGGGTTGAAATTGCATTTAAATCACTTGGGGAACTCCCTTCCTCAAATCACCGATTTACACCTATCATCCACACCATTTCCACTCACACTTGCAGAGTCAGAATCCCCAGTTTTATTCCAAGGGATGTTTCAGTGGCCTTGCCTGGGGCACTTGTCTCTGGTAAAACCATGAGAGGACAGCATTCACCCTAACTTAACACAAACCAAAAATGCTGGTTGGGGGTGGTGGGAGAGAAAAGGGATTATTTGTTTGTTTTGGTGATGAACATGGCTGAAAACAGGGGGCAAATCCTGAGTTTAAAAAGTGGAAAGGTTTAGATCAGGTGTTGGGAAATTCTTTCCCTGCTGCTGTTTCCCCTGGATCCCTGGCAGTGCCCAAGGCCAGGCTGGACATTGGGGCTTGGGAGCAGCCTGGGACAGTGGGAGGTGTCCCTGCCATGGCAGGGGTGGCACTGGGTGGGATTTAAGGTCCCTCCAACCCAAACTATCCCAGGATTTTCTGAAATCAGCCAAGATTTCAGCTCAGTGCCCAGAGCCCCTCAGGAGGGGTCTGCAGCCTGTGCACAAACTCTGCTCTCCTGTGGGGCTCTTCAGCCAATTGCTTTGGAAGGAGAATTACCCAGATTAATTTGGGCACCAAGGGCCACGTTTTAATTGGCGTCAGGCCCTCCAGGGTGGGTTCCACGGGACTGTGAGTGAAGTGCCCCCAGGGAATGAAGGCACCAACCCATCACACTGGAGACAAGAATTGATGACCCCATAAAACACTCCCTGGTGCACCCTAAAGCAAAACTGGCAATATTTATAAATTAAAACTTAGCGTTTCCAAGCCTCCTACTGGCAGCAGCTGTACCGAGGCAGGAGTTACTGACAGCCCTGAAACACAACAAACCAACCTGAAAAAAACCAAGAAAACAGCCCTGGCAAAGAGATTTTCTTCTTTATCAATTCCAGCTGCTGATAAATGACTGATGTAAGTTGGTATTACCAGGCTGGCAGCAAACTTGTTATTTCTGAACTTGTTCTCAAGACACAGGATAATATATTGTGTATATTGATGTTCTGTTGACAATCCTTTGACCTTGCAGAATTTCGTGGAAGACAAATGCACAGGCCATGGACTGAGCTGCAATATTTTTTTAATGACAGGCCAGAGAAGATTGAAGGAGAAGTTCCCAACCCTGTATCCATCATTATTTCTCACTGCCTTCACAACTGAGAAGAACTGGTTGATAAATGACAGTATTTTTAAATTTACCCAATCAAAATTTAGCCTGAAAGTCCTAATGTCAAAATCCCACACTTGTACACATTGTTTTGACAAGGAAAATCATAGGGTTTGCAGAATCTGCTGCACCAGAACGAGATTCCTTGGAGTTGGGAGAGAGAAGACTGAGAGCCAAGGCCTGTCTGTGGGAACCTCTCCCAGCCAGGAAAGTGCTGGAGCTGCAGAAAACGGGAAATGCTGAGCTGCAAAACACAGTTGGGAGCTGTTCCCTGCTTTGGAATCCCAGGATGCTCTCCTGGAAAGGACCTTAAATCCCATCCAACCCCCTGCTGCTGGCAGGGACAATTCCATATCCCAGGTTCTCATCCTGAGCTTCCCCCCGTGGGGTAATTCCTGTTATAAAGTGACAGAGACACGAGGGAGGGGGTTGCACACAACTGGGATCTCTGAAAAAACCCAACCCAGTTTCTCTCAGAAACGCAGCAGAAAGCAGTGCCCGGCTCTGCTCTGGTTAATGCAGAATAACTGAACAGAAGTGACACGAACCAAATAGTGCCAGCACACAGGGAATGGCCTCCCAGTGCCAGAGGGCAGGGATGGATGGGATATTGGGAATTAGGAATTCCTGGCTGGGAGGTTGGGGAGGGGCTGGGCTGGAATTCCCAGAGCAGCTGTGGCTGCCCCTGGATCCCTGGCAGTGTCCAAGGCCAGGTTGGACATTGGGGCTGGGAGCAGCCTGGGACAGTGGGAGGTGTCCCTGCCATGGCAGGGGTGGCACTGGGTGGGATTTAAGGTCCCTTCCAACCCAAACCATTCAGGATTCCATGATTTATTTTGCAGTTTTTGCACTTTTCATTTCGTTCTTGGCACTGCGTTAAAACCTTGGATTTTCCTGCCTTTTCAGGGATTTCTGTGCTCTTTCTCCTCCTGCTGTTGTTTCAGGAGTCACCTGAGCAGCTCCAGCCAGGTGCTGACACAGGGCTGAGGGGTGTTGGGTTGTGGGGGAGCTCCCAGCACCCCCAGCTCCTGTGCCCCCAAAACAACACCTCTGCTGTGCTTCCTGCAGCAGCAGCAGTGGGAAAAGCCCCTCCAGATCCCCTCCCAGCTGCCGGATACAAACCACTGTGTTTGTGCTGCAGCACCCTCTGCCTGTTCCCTTTCAGGTACGAGTTAAACACCGAGCCTGGATCCCAGAGACCCAAACCCCCGGAGATCCCTGCGCCTGCCAACACCGTGGAACCTCCCACAGAACCTGCGGGGTGGGCAGTGGGGCAGGACCGGCTCGGGGCGGTGCTGCCTAAAGAGGATTTTTTACTGTCCGGTATTTTCTGTGTCCGGGAGGGCTGCTGGAATTCTGGCAGTTCCCCAGGCAGAAGGGGGGAGAAAGGGGAACCCTGGAACCCAGGTGATCATTGCAGCCCTGGGTTCATCCCTCCACCCAGCAGAGTCCCTCAGCAGTCACTTGACAGCCCCAGCACCTCCGGGCACACGTTGGATTTCCTTCTGTAACAAAAGCAAGGGACAAAGGTCGGGAAAAATAGAAAAATTGATCTGCAGCCACAGCTCTGCACGCTTCAAAAATCATGGTGGCAATCAAAAGAATGTGTGTAAAGCTCAGGAATGGTAATTTCCCTTGAACATCTTAAAAGGGTTTTGCCCTTCATGTTGGGAAATAAGGGAAAGGGCAGGGCAGGGATCTGGAATTACCGACAGCATCGGCAGAGCCCAGCACGGAGATCGATAAACACAGGGGTTTGTGTGATATCAGCAATAATGCACAGGATACGGACAGGGTACAGAGTTAACTCTGAATTTCCCTACTAAGAACAGGAATCCATGGCCATGCTGCATTCCCACGGAAAAGCTGGCATTGGATTTTTAAACCCAAACCTGGCACTGGATTTTTAAACCCAGAGCTCTCAAGCTGCCCAGCAAATGCTCAGTGCCCATCGGAAAATCAGCCCATCCTCGTTCTGCAATTCTCCTCCCTCCCTCAGCAGCTCCTCAGCCTGCCAGGTGCTGGGGAGGTCTTGGGGATGGTCAGGTTTGGGCACAGTCAGGTTTGGGGACAGTCAGATGTGGGGACAGTTCAGGTTTGGGGACAGTTCAGGTTTGGGGACGGTTCAGGTTCTCATGGAATCCCAGAACAGTTTGGGAGTGGAAGGGACCTGAAATCTTGAAAAGCAGCTTTCCCTGGAATAGCTCCAACCGCCCGTGCCTGTTCAGAGTCCCACCTGCTGAACCTCTGGATCTCTCAGAATATCCCAAATTCCGATCTGGCACTGTGGTACAACTTGTCAGGGCTGCAGATCCCCGGCTGAGAGCCCGGAGCAGAGCACTTGTGTTGGGACTGAAAGGGGGAAAACGTAGGTCAGAGACATGGAAGAGATTCTGCCCTGGGAGGGTGGGCAGGCCCTGGCACAGGGTGTCCAGAGCAGCTGTGGCTGCCCCTGGATCCCTGGCAGTGTCCAAGGCCAGGCTGGACATTGGGGCTGGGAGCAGCCTGGGACAGTGGGAGGTGTCCCTGCCATGGCAGGGGTGGCACTGGGTGGGCTTTGAGGTCCCTTCCCACCCAAACCATTCCATGACTCTAAATTTATTATTAATTGAACCTTTGTATGGCACCAGCACTCCCTGCCGCACTCCTGCCCAGCACAGGCTGAATCCCAGCTGTGACGTACCACAGAATTCCCAGACTCCGTCTCCTCTCTGCCCTGTCACGGTGCTCCAGGAGGAATTGTTCCTCCCACTCGCTCGCCAGGCCCTGGTTTGTGTCACCTCCTCCTGCTGAATTATTTACAGCCCTTGCAGCAGCCACGGAGCCATATGGCACTGAGAGGAAGCAAACACAGCAAGAGGCAGCTTGGAAAGGCATTTTATGGCAGGAAAAACGAGCCCTGAAGGAGGAAATGAGGCTTTGTCTTGGATCATCCCCTTATGGAAGGGGCTTTTCCCCTGCAGCTCATCCTGCACTGCCCCATGGAGAAAAGGTAAAGCAAAGTAAAAACAGATCGGGGAGAAGAACTGGAGACTGTGAGCTGGCTGAGGTGGGTTCTGTGCCAGGGATCAGCTAACAGGGAGATGAAAATAGGAATAAAAATCGCCTGAAGGATGCACGGCACACTGCTGATGTCACGGAGCTGTGACAGTGTCCCACAGCCTGGGGAACCCGGAGCGCTGAGCCCAGGCTGTGCCAGAGGCACTGCAGGCACCACTCAGCACTTACAGAGGCTTCATTTCTTCCCAGGCAGCTTTAACTGACCCTCCTGCCCTCCCTATCCCATGGGAATGCGCTGCCAGCCCTCCACAACCCCAGCACTGCCCTGCCAACCCCTTGGCCACGGCCCTATGCAGAGGCACAGAACTGAGAATGCTTTGGGTTGGGAGGGACCTTAAATCCCATCCCACCCCTGCCATGGCAGGGACACCTCCCACTGTCCCAGGCTGCTCCCAGCCCCAATGTCCAGCCTGGCCTGGGACACTGCCAGGGATCCAGGGGCAGCCACAGCTGCTCTGGGAATTCCAGCCCAGCCCCTCCCCACCCTCCCAGCCGGGAATTCCTAATTCCCAGTATCCCATCCATCCCTGCCCTCTGGCACTGGGAAGCCATTCCCTGTGTCCTGTCCCTCCAGCCCTTGTCCCCAGTCCCTCTCCAGCTCTCCTGGAGCCCCTTTAAGCACCGGAAATGTGTCCCCAGCCGTGGGCTGAGCCCTGGTGCCAGCCCAGTGTCCCCTGTGTCCCCCCAGCCCCGTGGAAGAACAATCCACCAAGTGACATAATCCTCCCTGTGAGGGTGGGCAGGCCCTGGCACAGGGTGCCCAGAGCAGCTGTGGCTGCCCCTGGATCCCTGGCAGTGCCCAAGGCCAGGCTGGACATTGGGGCTTGGAGCAGCCTGGGACAGTGGGAGGTGTCCCTGCCATGGCAGGGGTGGGATGGGATTTAAGGTCCCCCAACCCAAAGCATTCCGGAATTCCGTGATAAACACCCTAAATAACTCAGTCCCGCGTTAAGTGTCTCCAGGAACCGTCTGTTGATACTTTTCCATGGCCTCAATCCCCGATGGCCACAAACAGGAGAGGAAATTCCCCATTCACTACACTGAACCATTCCACAGGCGGTCTGAGCCCCCATTTTGCCGTTCCTGACCCTGAGGGGGTAATTCCTGAAGTGTTAATGAGCCGCAACCTCCCCATTTCCCCGGGGGATGACAGAGAGCGATTCCCTTCCCCTCGGGCAGCTTTACCCCCATTTAGCACCGAGCAGCGCGCCGAGGTCGCTGCATTTCACACCTTTCCTCAGGGCTGGCACCTCCTTACCCGGCAGCAAACTCCTGTCAGGAGGGAGGCAAAGCTGCTTCTCAGGGAAAAACTGGGGAAACACAAAAGCATTGCACTTTATTATTTATTAATGCTAAAAATTCGTTTTATGTGTTCAATAAAAAGCTGTTGGCGCCCTGAAGGAGGCAGAAAGCTGCGTATTGATATCCGTGCATTTGGGACATTGGTGGTACTTGGGCAAGCAGTAAACGCGCAGGATTTTGATTTTATTTTTTTTGAATCCTATTTGCAATCCCAGTTTTAAGATAAGTGATGGATTTAACCTTTCCACAAGGATGAAGTGTCCCCTCTGGCAGCAGTGCCAGGACAGGAGTTGGATACAGCGAGTGTAGGATACTCCTGTCCACATGGGTGTGAGCCTTTGGTGTCTGTCCCAGCTCCTCACCCAACTGCCCAGGAAGATATTTGTCTTATCAAATGTTCTGGAAATTCACAGCAAACCACAGAATCCAGTTTACAAATGGCTTACACAGGTCAGGACTGAAACAGAGCCTTTGTCCCTTTGATGTGCAGGAGCGAGTGCAGGTTTTATTCTCCTTTTGAAATTTGAATTGTGATAAAAACCCTTGCCATGGCAGCCCGGCAGGGAGTGCTTGTTGTAGCAGCTCCTCCCTTTGTTTGACTGGTTTTCCTTTATCCTGGTGAAATGGGATGCTCCAAAGGATTCACCAAAGGCAAAGCCTGGCAGATGTGGCACTTGGGGACGTGGGTGAGCGGTGGCAGCGCTGGGGGAAAGGTTGGGCTCGAAGGGCTTGGAGCCTTTCCCAACCCAAAGGGCTCTGTGATTCCATGACAAATCTGGATTTCCTGCCCAGGGGGGATTCAGCCTAAACTGCTGCCTCAGCCACCCTTGTGCTGTGCCCCCCCTCAGCCCGTGGGGTGAGGGGACAGGCTGGTGACACAATTCTGGCACTGCTTGGACGCTTCAAAGGGGAGCAAATTCTCTCCCTGGCCGGTGCTCCCTGTCACAGGATGGGGCCCTCGGCAGGGTCTGGCACAGCCCCCAGGCCTGGCACTGCCCCGGCACCACCCCAGAGCCTGGGACACCCAGGAAAACCAGGGACAAACCCCTTGGCAGTGGGATGGCTCAGCAACGCGGATTTTTCACTGAGAGCAGTAAACCCCGGCCCACAGCGGTGCTGCAGCTCCATCCCTGGAAGCGTTCCGTGTGTTGGACGTGCCTTGGAGCAGCCTGGCACGGGGCAGGGTTGGTGCCCTGGCCACCAACGCTGGGGCAGCGGCGTCGCTGCCACCCGCCCTGGCACGGCCCTCGCTGATGGCGCCGGGGCCTGTCAGGAGCTCCTCACGCCCTGCAGGGCTCCGGGACGGCACTGGGCACTGCCTGCCTGTAGTATATGATACAAAATAATCCGTGCTAAAGTTTTAAAGATTACAGCATTTTGCTGAGGCTGAGAAAAAGCACAAGCAGGTGACCACCAGAATTGTGCTGTTCAAGGAATTTCTGTCTGAATAAGCCCCGGCAAGGTACATTCCAATTGCATTCCACAGATAAGCATTTCGTGGGATTTCCTCGTCTGGCAGAGCTCCAGGATGTGTGTGTATATACAGAAATATGGTTCCAGGATGTGTGTTCCGTGTATGTATATGCAACAATAATATACTTTCACCAGAAACTGATTCCAACAGCAAAAATTGACTACTGATTCCAGGAACTGTCGTCAGACGTGGTGAAAAAACAGGAAAATTATATTGTTGTATTGAAAAGATAAAATCAACAAAGAAGAAAAAAAGTATCAAAAGACACCTCAGAGAAACCTCAGTGGTGAACAGGCGAGATTCGAACCGATACAGGTCGGAACTCAGTTCACCCAGCGCCGATCGCCTGGCTCGGCGTTGCTTCTGCTTCGTGGCTCTTTCTGAATTTTATACTTTGATTATCAATAAATTCTCTTTAATCATAATATCGATGGGTTCGTTTATAACACTGCCCCAGCAGCCTCTCAGCAGCCATGAGAACAAGGGCTATTTGAACAGTGCCCCGCGTGCCTCCCAGCACACAGATAACTCCTGGGGTTTGTTTGAATCCTCTTCGCCCAGCCCTGCTCCAGCCCAGCTGCTATCATCTCTCCAGGAGAAGGAAGGGACGTGGACATCTGTTCCTCCATCCTGCTGTGCCACGGGACTTCCCTGAGCTCCCAGGCAAACCCCTCGCGGCTCTGCCCTGCCCTGTGCCAGCCCCGCTCCCGGTGGTGCCACAGACCCCGCTCTTGGCCATCGCACTGCGGCAGAGCGGGGGAGGCAATCAGGGAGGGACCATCGCCATGGTTTTGCCGCTTCTCTCCAAATTTCACGCCTCTTCCCATTATGGAGCTTGATGATCCGTGAATGCTGCAAAGCATCCACCAGCAGCAGTGGTGGGCTTTTAGAGCCTGAGCTGCTGCCAAGGCTCCCAGCGAATGCCTTCCCTTTCAGCTGCTCAGCTTCCAGCTGCCAGGAGCCACCGTTTGCATCTGTCAGGGCCATCTTGTTCCCTTAAATTCAAGCCCATCACCGTTTGGAAGCAGCACAGTCAATAATAAACAGTCTGGGGGAGGCTGCAGTCCAAAAAGCCACTCCAGTGCATCTTCACTGCGAGTTGTGGGGAGCAGGTTTCAAACTGCCTGCCCAGGAAAGGCTGTCCTTGGAGTGGAAGGCGGCTCTGCAATAGGCTTCGTGCGGCCCCAGTTGTCCATTACCCTAAAATTCGGGAGTCAGACTGTCGGAGTTCTGTAACAACCCTGTGTCCTGAGGCTGGCAGAGACATTCACACCCATCCCAAAGACATGGATGCCCATTTCTCCTAAAGGTCCTCTCCCACCCAGCTGTTTGTGAAGACATCAGCACCCATCTTTCCTCTCACCAGGTTTCCCAGGGTTTCTGTAGGAACCTGTGGCATCGGCTGCAGGCAGAAACTCCGGCAGCAGGAGCAGCAATGCCAGCGATTTTAGGAGCTGCTGTAGCGGGAGGAGAGGCCTCAGAGCCCCGCGTTCAGCGCGGGGTGAGTCGGCAGCTGAGCTCCTGTGCCAGCAGCCTCAGCTCAGTGCTGCTCCCTCTGATCTCCCAGAGTCCTTTCAGGCTGTGTTAAGCCTCCCACTCCGAGATTTCCGATAAAGGAGCAGCATTTCCCTTTGTAAGGACAGGGGTTACCGCAGGCTTTCCGGTCTGTGCTGCTCAGTCCCAAACTCCCCCCTGGGGTAGGGAGCATGGCACCTGGAGTGAACCTCCCTGCCAGCTGCCTGGGCAAACAGCAGATACTGCTGGGCTCACACCGGGCAAATTCCCTCACAAAGTCCTGGTTTCTCTCTCTTCCCCCGGTTTTTTAGCGAGTCTGTTTGTCCCAGGCTCAGCTATCAGAATGCTCAGACGCACTGAGCATCATTCCCTTTCCTTGGGAAGCTGCCTGCAGGATGGTAACACGCGCTGTGCCAGGTGCCTCTGCGGCTGCGTGGGACCATCCGATGGCAACAAAGCCGAGTCCAGCCGTGTAACAGCACCCCCACACCGGCCCCGAGCTCTCTCGGAGTAACCATGCCCAGATCCGGCCTCTGGCATGAGCACATCTCCTTCCCCGCCGTGAGAGGGATTCGATTTTTGTGAGATTGTGTTCAAAAGTAGTAAGGTACGAAAGACTGAGATGAATCCAGGCTGTGTAGGGACTCCCTGACATCTCTCTTTGCCCTGTGTCACTGCAGGACATAATTCATGGAATAGAACAGAATCCCGGGATCCCTGAGGTTGGAAAAGCCCTCCCAGCCCATCGAGTCCCAGCTGTGCCCGATGCCCACCTTGTCCCCAGCCCAGAGCTCTGAGTGCCACCTCCAGGAATTCCTTGGACACCTCCAGGGATGGGCACTCCAAACCTCCCTGGGCAGCCCCTGCCAAGGCCTGAGCACCCTTTCCATGGGGAAATTCCTGCTGAGGTCCTCCCCTGGCCCAGCCTGAGGCCGTTCCCTCTTGTCCTGCTGAAATTTGGAAGGCGATGGATGAGCATCCACTCCCGAGTCCGGGCTCCTGAGTTTGGGATGCAGCCATGGACACCTGGCCCTGGACAGAAGTGCCCAGCTCGCCTGCCCAGCCCTGCTGCAGGACCCAGCCCTCCTCACTGTCAGTGAAGGATGAGCACCTCGTTCGCTCTCCTTCAGTCCTGACCAAGTTATGTCAGAATCCCGGAATGGTTTGGGTTGGGAGGGACCTCAAAGCCCATCTTGTTCCACCCCTGCCCTGGTCAGGGACACCTCCCACTATCCCAGGCTGCTCAGATCAGGGCTGTTAATTATCCTCGTAAGACATCATCACATCTCGAAGTGGTTTTTGAAGAGAAATGTTATCACACTTCTGTGTTTGATGTATTTGACATATTTAGAACAAACAAAAGGTCAGGTCTGAGAGCCCAGACAGAGAGATTTCATTTCTCATTATCCCCGCTGCTTTAATGACCGTGACGATTTCACAGGTTTAAAAACCCGCAGGAAAGGTGTCCTTCGGGCAAGCTCCCCATCTCAGAGCCGTCAGCTGGGAATTGAGGTGTCATGAGGAGAAAACACACAGCAAAAATGGATTTGTGGGGCACCGCACCAGCCAACTTGTTAGCAAGTCGTGCTCTCCTTCAGCACTGAGGAGCTGTCAGCAGCCTGACAAAAACCCTCCGGAACAGCAAAACAACAGCCGGGATAGATGGAAATGAAAACACCTTGGGGCACGGAGAAATTCAAACTGTGAAAGAGGAATGTGCAAAGTGAAACTGCACTGCGGGGCACTCGGGCTGTGACAGCCACCGCGGGTGACGTGGAAGGGGAGCAGGAGAGGCAGGGGTGGGCAGAGGGAGAGGGGACAGCCAGGCTGGGGCTGGGTCACAGCACGGAGTGGGCTCAGGGGATACAGCCAGGCTGGGTCTGTAGGACAGCCCAGGGGACAGGCTGGGACAGCCAGGCTGGGGCTGGGTCACAGCTCAGGGCACAGCCTGGCACTGCTGATCCCACAAGTGCAGTTCGGGAATGTGAGGCAGCTGTGCAGGAGACAGCGAGAGCTCCTCCACCCTGCAGTGGCCATCCCTTAACAAGCAATCCTACACACAGCCCCCAAAACTCCCCAGTGAGCTCCTGCCCCAAACCCTCACCCCCTGGCTCTGCAGGGTGAGCACACACAGCCTCACCTGAGGAGTTCAGACCTTCAGAGCAGGACACAGGATTGAGCTGAGCTGCAATCACACATTGTGACAGCGTAGATTTTTCATATAATTGTTACAAGTCATGTGGAAAAATTTGATAAAGAGCTTTTCAACACCGAATTGAGTCAAAGAATCAGCTTGTGAGGGTGGGCAGGCCCTGGCACAGGGTGCCCAGAGCAGCTGTGGCTGCCCCTGGATCCCTGGCAGTGCCCAAGGCCAGGCTGGACATTGGGGCTTGGAGCAGCCTGGGACAGTGGGAGGTGTCCCTGCCGTGGCAGGGGTGGGATGGGATGGGATTTAAGGCTCATTCCAACCCAAACCATTCTGGGATTCCATGATTGCAAGTAAAACACTGGGGGAGGGAGTTTCAATACTCTCAGGGCTGCAGCAGGTCATGGTCCTACACACAATTTTAGGAGACCTTTGGAAACTCTTACTACCCCAGTGGAGCTTTTGATTTCTTTTTGGGGCTGCAGAGAGCACAACCACCTCACATGAACCCTTACACCAATTACATGAACTTTTTTTGCCATCCTTATTTAAATGATTCAATTATCTCCCAATTTGCTGCCTACTTAGCTGGTTGTGTTCTTTTCAGTTATTATTCTCATCATATCTCTTTCTCTCTTTTTCTTTTCTCTTATTTTTCCAGCTCACAATTGCTTCCACTGTATTCTCTGATTACTGCCGTATTTAATCTTTTTTTGCAACAAGCCAAAAACCCCCCCGAGCTGCACTGCAGCTCCAGCAGGAGGACAAGCCCTGCTCCTCGTCATCCTGGGCACTCTTTGTTCCTCCTGCCAGCACTGACCGGGTGCTTCCCGCCTGACCTCCTGCTTTCCACGGCTCTGCTGACCTTCCCCACTCCTGTTCCAGCCTGCCGAGCCCCTCTGCTCTCCCTGCCTCCTGCAGAGGTTTGTTCTCCACGCTGTGTTCCAGGCCCTGCCCTGGATTACACCCCTTGGTGTTGTTTGGGTGTGAAGAGCCCCTTTTGCTGTTCCTGCTGCAGGTGAGGGAGTTCTTCTCCTCTTCCGTGATCTTACCACCGCAGCCACAGAGGAAAACAAATCAGCATGGTCGGAGTTGGGGGTGGAGAGCAGGAGAGGAAGGAATTCCATTTGCCAGGGCTGGAGGAGCTCAGGATACAAGGGCTGGCTATGTCTGTGTGTCCCTGTGTGCACACACACACGACATAGGTAACATTTGGAAATCAGGGAATTATTTAGGTTGGACAAGCCCTGGAAGTCCATTGACTCCAACCATTCCCCCAGCGCTGCCCTGTCCCCATGTCCCACATCCACAGGGCTTTGAAATCCCTCCAGGGATGGGCACTCCAAACCTCCCTGGGCAGCCCCTGCCAAGGCCTGACCACCCTTTCCATGGGGAAATTCCTGCTGCTGTCCAGCCTGAGCCTCCCCTGGCCCAGCCTGAGGCCGTTCCCTCTCCTCCTGTCCCTGTTCCCTGGGAGCAGAGCCCGACCCCCCCCCGGCTGCCCCCTCCTGTCAGGGAGCTGTGGAGGTGCAAACTGGGAACGCCAGGAGCTCCTGGCTGTAACTTTGGGGTGTTTTGCTGTGCTCAGGGTGCTGTTGATGAGGAGGTGTGCTGCTGCAGGCTCCAAACTGCAGCACAGGGGCAGCTGAGGGGGGGCTCACAGGGAATTTGTCCCATTCACCTGAGGAAGGATTCAGAGGGAATTTATCCTGTTCACCTGAGAAAGGATTCACAGGGAATTGATCTCGTTCACCTTAGCTTCGAATTGACCGCCTTCCCTCCCGTTTCCGACATGGAATTCAGTGGAAAGGTGATTTCATGGGGCTGTGCTTGCTCACCTCCCATGGCTTTACACTTGAAGACTTCGCCAGGAGCAGATTTGGGCAGGAGGAGCGGGCAGAGCCCCCGGAGAGCCTCCCTGTGCCCTGTCACTGCCCATGGCCTGGGAGCACCTTCCCCCAGCACGGGCACAGGGCACTCAGTGCTCCAGAGCCACCCCTCTGGTGGCCCTGGCACTGCTGGGTCATGGCTGGACTCAGGGATCCACGGGCTCTCCTCCATCCTGCAGGATTTAGGATTCTGGGATTCCTGCTCAGCACCTTCTGGAGCTCCCGATGGTCACCCTGGCACAGCAACCGCAGCTCCCGTGGGCCGGGCTGGGCCAGAGGGCTCTGCCAAGGGCACGGAGCAGGGAGGGACCAGCCCTGCAGCCCTTTCCCTTCCCTGTGTCCGGGATTTTACACAACATTTGTAGCAGGAGAGCACAAAGTTGTTTTGCTTCTGCACAGCCCGGGTGAGGCCCTGCTGCCCGATGGTTTGTGCCCCTCCAGCACTGAGGGCTCCCAGAGCATTTCAGTCATGGAACCACAAAACCAGTTGGGTTCAAAGGGACATTAAATCCATCCCATCCCACCCCTGCCATGGCAGGGACACCTCCCACTGTCCCAGGCTGCTCCAAGTCCCAATGTCCAGCCTGGCCTTGGGCACTGCCAGGGATCCAGGGGCAGCCACAGCTGCTCTGGGAATTCCATCCCAGCCCCTTCCCACCCTCCCAGCCAGGAATTCCTTCCCAAGATCCCATCTAAACCCACTCTCCTTTACTAACTTACTCCCTGAGACTCTAATTCCAGATAAAATCTCTATAGAACGTAGATCAAGAAACATTCCTGCCCTTTCCCAAATGTTCCTTTCTTCTCCACACCACCAGCACGGTGCTTTGTAGTCTTCTCCTCTGGGTTTTGCTGTCTGCAGAGCCCAGGGGAGGGAAAAGCTCTCGTATTTTGCAGCGGGGGTGCAGGACTGGGGGAGGGAGGGAAGGTTAAAAGCCTCTGACAGTAGGCAAGGATTCCCAAATAACATCCCTTCACGCTTGGCTAGAGTGAGACCCCAGCCATGGCTATTGCACATAATGATGTAACTGTAATTGCTTCTCTCTACAAAGGTATTAAATTAAATTCACAAAATGTCAAGGTCCTTTGCGTTTAAGTACAGCCCAGCAGGGGCTTAGCGGCTGTTCCTTGCAGCCCTTTAAATGCTTTAAACGGGCTGATGTCAGTTGTTTGTCCAGCTCGGGCTCTGAATCGCCCAGACAACAAAACACTTGAGAGCGTCCCTGGGGCTTCATTTCCTGGCGTTTGGGAGCGGAGGGGAGACCCCCGTGGCAGAGCTGCCCCCGTCCGTCCCCGCCGTGTGCCCTCGCTAAAGGCAGGGGCAGTAAAAGCCCGCTCGGTGCCTCTGCAGAGCGAGATCTCTGCACGCCCGGGGTGCGGCCAGGGCTGCGGTGCGCGGTGCCGCTCCTCGCCTTGGAACGAGGGGGACTCCCCCGGAGCGGGGAAGGATGCGACGATGGTGGCTCAAACAGAGCATGGCAGGGGGCTGGGGGTGCAGGGGGGGCCCGTGGTCGGATTGTTGGGAGGGGGCACCCCGAGACAGCCCAGGGGAGTCACAGCTCACGGGTTTGGTGAGATTTCACTGAGTTCTACCAAAGCTGAGCTGCTGCTCTTCTGCCATTTCAGGTCACTGCGAGCAGTGCAGCAGTCGAGGGAGGTGAAATTTGGAATACACCAGCTTTTAAAGCCCAGCATTATCAGATCTGGAAATAAATTGGGGAAAAAACCTTATTTTTCATGCACAAACACTCCTGCAAAAATGACAGATGGCTCCAGTGGCCCCGTGCACGTCTGGATGCTGATGGCAAAGTCTTCATCGTGTCTTTTATTGGAGCTGAGCTTTTCCCAGGGCATGGAGGGACAGGACACAGGGAATGGCTTCCCACTGCCAGAGGGCAGGGATGGATGGGAGATTGGGAATTAGGAATTCCTGTCTAGGAGGGTGGGGAGGGGCTGGGCTGGAATTCCCAGAGCAGCTGTGGCTGCCCCTGGATCCCTGGCAGTGCCCAAGGCCAGGCTGGACATTGGGGCTGGGAGCAGCCTGGGACAGTGGGAGGTGTCCCTGCCACGGCAGGGGTGGGATGGGATTTGAGGTCCTTTTGAACCCAACCCATTGAGGGATTTTTGGTTCTGTGATAGCCCAGCTGGGGCAGTGCCTGCCCCATGCCCACGTCACTGGCATGGAACGGGGGCAGAGGGTCCCCAAAGTCACCGCCCACAGCCCCAGTCCCCAGGGTGCAAATCCCAGCTGCACCTCCAGGCGTTCCCAGAGCTCATTCCCTTCCCCTCCGATTCCATTCCCGAGGTTTCAGTGCCAGAAGTCGATGAGTTTCCCAGGAAAAGCTTCCTGCTGCAGCGGGGGGAGCTGTGGGACCGAGGGGTCAGGGAAGAGCCTCCTTCCTGCTGCTTTGATCTCATTAAATGAAGATTTGTAGAAAACAGTGAGCTAATTAAAAAGATCAGATATTGGATTATTAAAAACCTGTGGTGTTCAAGGGCTTCACCTTTGGGAGGTTCCCCCCTCCTCCTTCTGCCAGAGTTCACTGCACAGGCGACTGCAGAGGGAGGCTTGGGACTTCATAACTGTTCTTACACAATCTAAAATGGTCCCTATTGTTATATAATATATAGTTATATTTACGATTATATTGATAGATGTTTATTCATACATTTATATATTTATGTTTTATATTTGTTATCTAACACACAGGTGTAAATAAGCACATATGTAAATATATAAAAATAAATGCATACATAGATATAGAAAAATGTATAAATATAGAAATATTTATTTATTTTATAATGTAAAAATGAAAAGAAATCTGTAGTTTCTCCTGGCTCAGTTGGCGGGTGACTGGTGAGTGCCACAGCCACCAGTTGGGTTGTTTTCATGCTGGTTTGCTCAACTCTGCCTGTCCTCCCTGTTCCCTTGGCCATGGGACACCAGTGGCTGGAGCAAGGCAATGTGCCTTGGGTGATGCCCCAGCCAGGGAATCCTGGAGTGGTTTGGGGTTGGAGGGACCTTAAATCCCACCGAGTGCCCCCCCTGCCATGGCAGGGACACCTCCCACTGTCCCAGGCTGCTCCCAGCCCCAGCCACAGGCTCCCAGGAGAAACGCAGGGACAGGGCTGACCCTCACAGCAAAGCCAAGGAAGGGGATGGAACCAGCATTTCCAGGCTGCAGCCCCTGGAATTTGTCTCCTCTCTGTGCTGTCTCACTGCTGAGCTGGAAAGGGATTTTTTTTTCCCCAGTTCCCATTTCATTGCAAAACAATGGATCCAGATCCAACATCTCGCAGCACCAGCACTTTTCATTCATGGAAAAAGCAGCCACAGCATCCCCTGCCCGACACTCAGTGGCTGCACTTGATGATCTTGGAGGTCTTGTCTGACCCAAATGATCCTGATCCCTCTCAGTGCTCCCACAGATGGGCCCCAGTGCCCCTGCCTGGCTCTGTTTCCAGGGAATTCTCTGCTCCTGCTGCCTGGCCAGGCCTGGAATGGGGCAGAGCAGGGCCAGGAGAGCCCCAGACACTGGGAATGGAGTGGGGAAAGGGGACACAGGAGCTGCTGCAAAGGATCCTGGAATGGTTTGGGTTGGAAGGGACCTTAAAGACCTTGAAGGGACATTAAAGATTGTTTAGTTCCACACCCTTTGCATTTAAAACATTTAAGCAGCCCCATTTCACTTAAGCATTTTTTAATACATTATTTGATGGGTTTATTTCTGTTCAGTCTTTTCACCAGCTTAAAAATTCCTCACTCCTCTGCCAAGACCTTGAGAGATCATTACCTTTGACTCAGAAAACCTTTCCAAAATCCTTTTCTTGGCACAGGATACAAAAGATCTGACGGAGCTCTGCAACAAGGCAGGGGCTGCCCTTTGAAGCACCTGGATATTTCTGGTCAACACAAAGTTCAACTCCAGCAACCCCAAGAAGCCTTTTTAAGAGCTTTACAAAGAAATGTGAATTTCCTGAAGTGTGGTAGGAAATGTGAGTCCCTGCCCAGCCTGAGAGGGAAGAGCTGGTTCCCTGCTGGCCTGGGGTTGAGGATCAGAGCTGTTCCCCCTTTCGGTGCCTTCACACTGTGCCCGTGCAGGGCTTGAAGTGATTTCTAAACAGGAAAAATCCTAAAGCACAAGTGACCTGTGCCAGGGCCTCCCCACCCTCCCAGACAGGAATTCCTGGTTCCCAATATCCCATCCATCCCTGCCCTCTGGCAGTGGGAAGCCATTCCCTGTGTCCTGTCCCTCCAGCCCTTGTCCCCAGTCCCTCTCCAGCTCTCCTGGAGCCCCTTTAGGCCCTGCAAGGGGCTCTGAGCTCTCCCTGGATCCTTCCCTTCTCCAGGTGAACATTCCCAGCTCTCCCAGCCTGGCTCCAGAGCAGAGGGGCTCCAGCCCTTGGAGCAGCTCTGGAGCCTCCTCTGGGCTCTCTCCAGCAGCTCCAGGTCCTGCTGTGTCCCCAGAGCTGGGGCAGCTCTGCAGGTGGGGTCTCACCTGAGCACAGGGGCAGAATCCCCCCTCCCTGCTGCCCACGCTGGGATCAGCCCAGGACACTCAGCTAATCGTGTGTCAGCTCTCCCTAATGCATTTCCATCCCTCACTCCAGAGCCTGGCACTGCAGGACATCCCATTGCCTTTTTAAACACTGCCATGCCATCAGTCATCTGTTCCCACAGCCTCTTCCCAGTGATCCGTGATTTGTTGAGCACAGCAGACAAACAAACCCACAAGGTCAGCAGCCCCCGGAGCTCCCCAGCCCTTTTTAATGATCCCAGACACAAACTGTGCTGTCCTGCTGCTCAGAGACGGGCACCAGTTGCTCTTCAACATCCCCCCAGTTCCAGAGGGAATAGAAGGCGTTTCATTATCGCAGTCAGACGGGAATAAATCATCCTGCCCCTCCCACACCGAGGGGAGCACACCCTGCCAGCCTCTCCACATCCCAGGGTCTGGGCGCTGCTGGGCTTTGTTTATTCCTGCTAATCCCTGCTCCTCCTGCTCCTCCCCACTGCCCATCCCTCTCTGTTGGTACTCAGAGCTTCCCTTACCCCGTGGGCTGAGTTCCCACCTGTGCATTTGCACATTTCCCTAGATTCTACTTTTTCCCTCTTTTTTTTTTTTTCTTTTGGTGTTTGTCCTTCTCTCCTGGAGCCAGGTGGAGGTTTGGGTTTGCTTTCGAATCAAAGCCCCCTTCTGCCTCTGTAGTGTTTGGGACAGAGATTTCCAAAGGCAGGAGAGAGATGCACAGTCCTGGCTCAGTTTTGGCTTAACTGGGATGAGGAGATCTGCTGGGAATGACCAAGTGCTCCGGGACAGGAGCCCCTGGGACCTGCCTCAGCCCCACAGGGCAGCCGTGGTTCCAGCCTGGAGCCTCCCCTGGCCGCCCCATTCCTGCTCCTGCCCTACTCCCTGTCCTTGGCTTGGCTTTCAGCATCTCCAAATATCCCAAGGCTTGAGTAAGTTCTTGGAGCTGCAAGTCTTGGGATCACAGATAAGCAGAAATTATTAGGTAAATTAATTAATGAAGGGTTAATATTCATTTTCTCCAAGACTTTGTGCATTTCCTCCTCTCACACTGAAGGAGTTCACTGCATAAATGCATTTATCTTCGCAAATAATGAACTTGCTGTATTTGATCACCACAGCAAAGAACAAATGGGGCAGAAAAAGCTTTGGAACTGGAGCCTGATGAGATTTTTCTCAAACCTAAAATAATAGGAAGTTCTAAGAAGAGAGCATTCAATGGGAGATGAATATTTTGGTGTTGTTGGGAAGAAGGAAAACCCTTGGGATTATTGCTGTGGAAGCACCTCTCATCCTCGTGGGCAAAGGGAAGGCAAAGCAGCTGGAGAGGAGCAGGAATCAAAGCAGGCGATTCCACCTCTCTTAGTGCCTGGCTGAGCTGCAGCCAAGGACCTGCAGCCGCCAAAATTCCGTCTGGGAAACCCCGAGGAGCCCACGCAGACAGAGCCCACCCAGCTCTGGTCTTCCCAGACTCCCAGCACCCAAAGCACTCAAAGATTCCTTAAAAAACCTCCCAGGTCTGCTCCCGGTGTGGGAGGTGCTGATGGGAAGCCCCAGCGAGGACAGAGCCCAGACTGGGGGAAGATTTTCTCTCTCTTAGTATAAAATAGAGAAAATCTGAAACACCTTAGACTTAATATAAGTGTGAGCTGCTCTGGTCCTGTAGAGCTGAGAAAAATTCCCTCCAGTGAAAACTTCTGAAATCTATGTGGGGTTTTTTTGTCATTTTAAATTTCAGAGTGATAAAAGGACAAAAACCTGCCATGCCTCACTATTCCCCTTTTCCTGTATCCTACAGCCAAGTCCTCAATCTCAAATCCCGTCATTCCCCCCTGGCTGGTGTTTTGCACACGCAAACATCCTGCAAAACAGCAAATCAACATCGAGGCTTTGCAAGAAATGAGATCTAAAAATCGGACACAAGGAAAAAGCAAAGATAAAGGACACCCTGGGTTGGCTGGCAGTGAGATTCCCATCATTAAATAATCCCATAAGAAACATCCCAAATTTCCTTCGGTTAAAGACTCAAAATTTCCTTCTCCAATTAGCAAAAAACCCCACCACAAACAAGACAAGATTTTTATACTCTTGATTTTGTTGCCAGCCTAAAAACAAAAAAACAAAGGTGGATTAAATGTACCTACCCCAAGGAACAGGGATTTTATTTTAAGCCTCTCTACATCATCAAGCAGGAAAAAAAAAGTCTCTTTCCTTTCCAGATAATTCCTAATTAATAAAGTTATATTTATTACATGCAATTAAAAATATAACCTCAGGGCACGAGCAACAATAGAGATATTCAGGCTGAGAGTTACTTATCAAAATTATTTTCATTACTATTTTTCCCAAGCACTCTGCAGATGAAAATTCATTTCTGGAAGCTACAGTATCCTGTTTCATTAAAATAGTGTTTTCTAATTAAATTAATTTAACAAAGGCAAAAAAGGATGTTGAGATGCTCCACATCTGAGGATAAAGCTAATTGAACCGAACCAGCTCCCTGCAATGGCAGCAGCTCCGATCTAATCTCATTAAAAACAGGAATAGGCCCTGTTTAATTATTTTATTTATTCCTACCCAAGACAATTGCCTGGTTGGCACTTCCCAAGGATTTGGGCCAGGCTCCTGATATAAATAATATAATATATTAAAAAAATATATATAATATAAATAATTTAAATAAAAATTTAAAATATTGGAATTTATTAAAAAAACCCAAATTAACAAAAACGATCGGAGACCCCGAATGGCGATGTGCCATGCTGCACAGCAAAGGGAGCAGCGCTGGGTGCTGAGCCCAGCTGGGGGATGGCCAGAGGCACGCCCCAGGCCCTGCGCAGCCACCTTCTTTAAGAAGTTCTTTGATGATCAGTTGCAGCCCTCTCTTTCCTTCGGCTGAAATCGGATACTGCCTTCCCCTATTAGGGCAGTGCTCATCTTTAATGTTGATTCTAATGGGTGGGATGTCAAGTTTCCCTTGGTTGCCTGATCTGGCCCAAACTTTCCCATTTATCTTTTCTTCGTCTTGTGGTCTTAGATGTAGCATGCAGACCACCACCCTGCCTTCATCGGGGATTACTCCCAAATTCAATTGGATTTGGTAGTCTCTACCTTACAGGTTACATCCAGCTCCTGGTGTGAATAAAATATTTCCTGTGGCCATCCGGTAATTCCTTTTGATTGTCACATTTTCTGTTACCGGGGCTGAGAAGGAGTCTCCCTTGGCTCCCACCACCTGCACAGTTGATTCACTTAATAAACAGTCCTTTGGGATCTTATTTACACTGGTTTGTTCTGCCCCAGTGTCCACTAAAAATTCAAAATCCTCCTCCTGGTGTCCCACCTGTAAATTTATCAAGGGCTCGCTTTGATGTCCATTTCCCAGGAGGCAGAGCCCCTGACACCCCTAATCCTCGTGGTCTTCCATCTGTGTTGCCTGATGGATTTTTTGGTCTTTGAGGAGCTGTCAGCAATTCCTCTTGAAATGTCCCTCTTTTCCACAGTAATAGCAAGTTGGTCCTTTTTGATTTTCCTGCCGGGGTCGTTCGGCATATCCATGCCCTCCTTTTCTTCTTGGATCACGTCTGTGATCCTGGGACCCGGTGTTTTCACGGGATATAGCCACCATAATCTTGGCCTTGGGTTTCATCTTTTCCTCATCCCGTCGGACATAGATCTTTTGTGCTTCCCTTAATAAAACTTCCAAATCTCTTTCCTGCCAATCTTCCATTTTTTCTGATTTCTTGCGGATGTCTGGCCAAGTGTGAGTGACGAAATGCACTTAGTAATGCTTGTCTTGCAATACCTTTCGGGTCCATTCCCGAGTATTGGGTGAAATTTTGTCTAAGATGCTCCAGCCACTCCGTAGGTGTTTCCTCCTTCCCTTGTTGACTCCTGAAAGCCTGTTTAATATTGTTGTTTCGAGAGACTGCTTCTTTAATTCCTTTTATAATGAGATTCCGATAATCGCTCATGTTTCTTTGGCCTCTTTCCTCATTCGGGTTCCACTGAGGGGATGTCATTGGCATTTTATTCTCACCTGGAGGACCTTGTTGATTCTCTCTTTCCCATATTTTTATACCGGCCCCTCTGATCATTTGTCGTTCCTCCGGTGAAAATAAGACCTTCAGTATGGAGTTCAACTCCTCCCAGGTGCAAATATTAGGCCCAAGGAATTGATCAAGCTGTTCTGCTAGTCCTATGGGATCTTCCAGTAATCCTTTTAGTTCCTTCTTGAATCCCCTTACCTCGGCCGATTTCAATAGAGTGTTAACGTATCCAATTCCACCCTGACCTCCTCCCGTGGAAACCACCCGTAACGGGAACATGCCAATTCCTGGCTGACCCATATCTTCAGGTGCAGACTTGGACATTAGGGCCTTCTTTCCTCGGGTGTTTAGGTATGGGCTCTCACTTTCAGGGTGCAGAGCTGGCCTCTGCAGTGGTGGGCAAATTGGAGTGGTTGGCGTGCTGGCAGTTGAGGAACAAGGTGGGGATGTTGCTGAGGATGCTGATGTTCCCAGGTCATCTGGGTGTGCTGGGGCAGGGGTGTATAATGGAGGTATCGCTTCCAACGGGTCCCATTGTTTGGATTTCTTGGGGCTCCCCTCACCTTTAGGGGTTTTCTCTGAAACCTTCATAATCTTTGTTCTTGGTTTTCCTAGCCAACAGGCCATATACCCAATTCTTCTGTACTGGGAACTTCTCTTGAATTTACATAGATGTTTAGAGCCTGGCAAACCCAACGTTCAGTGAACCCATATCTAGGCCAGTAGACCTGGTCCTTTCTTATCTCCTCCTGAGTCCAATCCAGCATGCAGTACTGGATCATCCTGGCCCAGTTCTTTTTCCTAGTGCAAGGATTATTGTCCCAATGGGCCAGCATCATACCCAGAGGGCTGTTGAGGGGGATATCTGGTGTGTTCTTTTTACTCTTTCCCCTCTTGCCCTTTGACCTACTGTGGTGGGTTGACCTGAATTGACAGACAGCCTGTTAAACCAATTACGCTTCTCTCAATTTCACATATTTAAACCGCATGGACAGCCAGGATTTTAGGGAGGTTTTTCCGTTCCAGCTCGGTGCCGGGACGGGACGGAGGGGGGCCCTCAGAGCCCAGGGCCCCACCGGGCCGGGCCGGGCTGGGCTGGGCGCCCCTGCCCCCCCACTCCCAACGCCGCAGCACGGACCCTGGGTCGCTGGGAGGGGGAACTATGAAGTCGTCCAACACAGTTTTCTTAAGAAGCCGGCGGGTGCTTCCAGCCTACAGCCAGCAAACTTCACACCGAACTGAAGAGAATACCGTGCAGTTAGCGGCGCAGGGAGAGCAGGGGGCTCTCCTCACCATGGACTCTGACCGGTAACAGCAACTTCAGAGGCAGAGAGAGAAGTAAAAAGCTGATCACGTGGGATGACGCTCCAAAGCCTCTAAAGATGGCTTCGGAAGAGAGCAGAGGGCGGTGCCGCGCTTTCCCGCGCACAGCTTAAAATACTTTTTGCGATGCCGTGGTAAAGACTGTAATATCATAACTGTCTCTTTAATCCATTTAAAGTACATGGGGGGATGGACAGTTCACGTGTGGCTTGTGAAAGTTGAAAAAGTGCCTATGCCAGTTTCTTTAAAAGCCGAGAGAAAGAGGGGTTTTTCAAAGACTGAGGGCGAAAAAAACTTTTGCGTTCAAGCTGAAATAACTCATCCTTAAAAAAATTAATAACCCCATGTAATGGTCCATGTCTTGCAGTGTAACAAAGCTGTGAGTTTTCATGGAAGAGATGTGTCACACCACAGCAGTTTTTTTGTCCTTGTTTCTCTTCTTAAGTCTGTTAGTAAACTTCTTATAGTCTGTAAGTTTTGTGCCTGCTTTGTTTTCTTCTAATTTTTCCCTCACACAAAAAAATCCATATTTCAAGCTAAAACCCCTACACTAAATTAGTGTTTCTGCCCGGTTTCCAAATTCTACCTGCGACACCTACTCATTCTCAATCCCATTTTGTCTCTTCAGATGAGGTAGAGACGTCCTTCTGATTCTCTAATGTAGTTTCTCAAAGCTGCGTGGGCTTCCCAGACCCTTTTGGTGTGTTTGAGGAAAATAATCCTACAAATGAATGGTTAAAGCAAGGTTGTAACTCAATAGGTTGCAGTAACCATCCTTTCTTACCCATATGAAGGTAGGCCTTCTACAGCATAGCAGTAGATTTAAAAACAAAACAAAACAAAAAAAGAACAGCCTGCCAAAACAAAATGGTGGATAATTTAAACAAAATGGTGGCCAAAACAAAATGGCGGCCAAACCAAAATGGCAGACTTCCCACCAAAACAAAATGTCGACCAAACCAAAATGGCGGACTTCCTGCCAAAACAAAATGGCGACCAAAACAAAATGGTGGACTTTCCCGCCAAAGCAAAATGGCGGACCTTCCCACAAAACCAAAATGGCGGCCAAAACAAAATGGCGGACATTCCCCCACAAACCAAAATGGCGGCCAAACAAAAATGGTGGACTTTTCCAGCCAAAACAAAATGGCGGCCAAAACAAAATGGTGGCCAAACCAAAATGGCAGACTTTCCCGCCAAAATGAAATGGCGGCCAAACCAAAATGGCGGACCTTCCCACAAAAACAAAATGGCGACCAAAACAAAATGGCCGACTTTCCCCCCAGAACAAGATGGAGGACTTAAGACCAAGTGGCCATGACCACCAACCTGACCCAGTGTGCAATCTGTTTCCCCACAAGCAAATCCCAAGTGGGCATTACCAGAAAGAACAAGCGTCCTTCTCCCAAACCAAAACCCCTCCTGACACTCCATCCGCAGCTTGTCCCCTTCACTCAACTAAAGAGAGAGACAACACGCGTAGAAAGCAGCTTTATCCGAGTGTTCTTTGTTTGAATACTCTCTCCGCTCAACCACACACAAACAAACTCTCACCCCAGTCCACCCACACTACCCTGCAAACCGCATTTGGGGGAACCCCACGTCAAATACTTTATTTTCTGGGTGACCCTTTGCTGCGACCACCCCAGAAATTCCTCCTTAGTCTGTCCGAACCACCTGGCACAACAGACTTAGGGGAACACCACCCTGCCTGCAGCGGAAAGCCACCCTCCTTCCCAGGGCAAAAACCACCCTCTGAAGGGGGAAGCCACCCTCCTTCCCAGGGCAAAAACCACCCTCTGTAGGGGAAAGCCACCCTCCTTCCCAGGGCAAAAACCACCCCGTCTGTAGGGGAAAGCCACCCTCCTTCCCAGGGCAAAAACCACCCCGTCTGTAGGGGAAAGCCACCCTCCATCCCAGGGCAAAAACCACCCTCTGTAGGGGGAAGCCACCTGGAGATTCTTTGTGTTCCGGGTGGACTGTGCCACAGAACCTCACTCCCTCCCCACTCTCACTCCCCGTCTTTCACAGGCAGCGTGTGAAGAATTTCCTCGGGGAGGCTCTTTCGTTCCCCAGTTGGCTCGCTTCGCCCCTTTCCTGGCCAGCCCCCTCGCGGGAGTCCGGAACCGCAGCTAGAGGGGCTCCGCACCCGCTTCGGGGATCCGGGCAGCCGGTCCCGTCTCACTCACCTCCCAAATCGCCCCCCGCAAACCACTGCAGCCCGCCTTTCCGTCTGCGGGCCAGTGCACCCATACGCAGGCCACTTCGCCCCGGACGGAGCCAGGTACCTTTCTTTGTCTCCCCCTTTTTTTTTTTTAATCCTCTCCAGAGTTTAAAAAAAAATTCCGTTTGCTTTGCAGGCGTCCCCTCTTGTCTTCCGGGGTTTCGGTCTGCCACCCCAGCAGCTCCAGGAAGAGTCAGATGGGCTTCCAAAAAACAGAAAAATAGGCGGGGTGCCTCCCCTCCTGATATCTTCAGGAGCCTCGGGAATGAGACTTACTGCAGTAATCACGCAGGGGCATGGACTTCACACACAAGATGGAAAGTGCAAAGCCTTTATTGCGTACCCGAAATTCCCCTAAATACCAGCACCCAACAGGATATCACATCATAGAAACAGGAAAGATGTTCACCTCAGTGTCCCCCAATCACCTGGGGTAGTGCACACACATTGCCTATTATGGTAACAGGTAAACAATGCCCTGTAAGGTCACAAACTACAATTATCACATCTCATAGGCCCAGCACTGTCCACAAACCCACAATCCTCTCTCAGCCCATCCCCGGTGACCTGGATGCACTCCCAGGGGCCAGGAAAGAGGCTCTCTCCGGCCCTCAGAGCCTGTCTCTCTTCCAGCACATCGTGCACCCCAACAGCTTACTATCCCAGACGAGTTCCCATGTGATATACATAAAGGTAGCCAATTAAAATTTAAAATATTGGAATTTATTAGAAAAAACAAACTAACAAAAAAAATCGGAGACCCAAAATAGCAATCTGCCGTGCTGCATGGCAAAGGGAGCAGCGCTGCAGGACTTCAGGGCTCTGTGGTGCTTGGGAGTCACGAGGGACACCTGTGTGGTGGGAAGGGTCCCCAGAGCCATGGGGTCACGTGGGGAACTCAGCAAACTGGAGCCTGATGAGATTTTTCTCACATCTAAAAAAACCAGGAAGTTTTAGGAAGAGAGCATTCGGCGGGAGGTGAATATTGTGGCATCGTTTGGAAGAAAGAAACTCAGCCTGGGGAGGGGAACAGGGCTTGCCGTGAGAGGAAAGGAAGAAAACTCCTTTCTTCCCTTTTATTTTTAATACATTTGTCACCTCAAACCCCACGAGAGTCATTGTCGATGGCAATCCAAAATCAAAACTGGACTTTTTGTCTTAAAAGCCATTCTCTCATTAAAACAGGAATTAATTCTGGGAAGTTTATGGCTGGGCTCAAGCTGAAGCTCCTTCTGGCTCTATAATTGACTGATCTGCTGCGTGTGGAGCCGCAGGACTGAGGGGTTGGACTCTGTGCAATAAATATTGAAGGCTATTTAAATGGAAAAGGGAATCACAATTTCACTGCTTTGTGTTATATAAGCAAGGTCTGAAAGGAAATTACTGCTCCTGGAGATGAAAGAAGTTAAAATCTGCTCATGTTTTTTACCCTTAGGTTTAAAAAGCAAATAAATATGTAAACAAATAAATCAAGGATATTAAATCTCATCTAATCGGCTTTAACCACAAAATCTACAAAGATGCTCCTTATTCTGCAGCTGAAAGAGTCAAGAATGTGAATCTTTCCTATGGAAAGCTTTTCTTCTCAGATAAGTGCTCAGAACCTGAATTAAATTAGTGCTAACAAAGCCAACTTTCTTTTTTAAATTTGGATTATGAACTATAATATCCTAAATGTCCCTCACTTGTTCCTGTGATTCCAAACCTTAATTTCCCCATTTTCCGGAGAAGTCCTCCCTGGAAAATAACCAAAATGTGAGCGTGGCTGTGGCCACGGTTCTGGGCACAGGAAAGAATTCCAGCCCTTTCTGTCCTTCCTCAGCCCGTCCAGGCAAGGCTGAAAGCCAAACACGGAGCCCTCAGCCCTCGTGTGTGTGCTCTGAACTGGGAATGCTTTGATGGAGCCGGAGCTCCAGCCTCCTCCCGGTTCTCCCCTGATCCTGCTGCCCCTCAGGCTCATCCCCTGTGCTCCTCCTCTCCCCACCCACGCCAGAAACCCTGAGAGCCCTGAGGAACTGCTCCGGTGGGAGGTGTCCCTGCCCATGGCAGGGGTTGGAATGAGGTGGGATTTAAGGTCCCTTCCAGTCTGTGATTCCATGAAAAACTCCCACCCACTCTCTCCTGACTGCATCCACTGGAGATGGATCTCACTGTTGTCTCCTTTCTCCGCAGGAATCAAACATTCCAGCGGTTTCAGACTGTTCCTCCCTTACAAGCTCTGGTTTGTACCTTCAGATTTTCCTCTCTGCAATCCCACAAAAGCAGTGCTGTAAATGGCTGGTCCCTTTAAACCAGCAGGAATCCATGAACTCATGATGTGCTCACCCAGCCCAAAAGGTCTGTCTGAAAATCACAGACACCCTGTCCCCCTCTGGAACAGCATTCCCAGGGCACTGGGGAGTCTCCATCCCTGGAAGTGCCCCGAAGGAGCAGACAGAGTCTCAGCGGACAGGGTGGTGCGAGGTCCAGAGCTGGACTCCCATCTTGGAGGTCTTTTCCAACCTCAGTGACTCTGTTGTTCCTCACCTGGACCCCAGCCTGCTCCTGGGAACTTTTCTAAATCTGATGTTCCCAAGCTGCAGCCCTTGGGAAAGCCCCCTGCCCCTCTGGAAAACCCCACACCCCCAGGTACCCTTGGAACCCTTTATTCCTTCAATGTCTCCACCCCTGGCGGGAGAGCTTTGGCTCGAGCAGGGAGGAACAAACATTGCCGCAGTATTTGGGCACAGACAAGGATTCTTTCCCAACAGAGGTTCCCTGTGCTTTTCCTCAAGCTCTGCTGCATTTGCTGTTCCAGTCCTGTTGGTTTCTGTGGAGAGAATCCTCCTCTTAATTAACCCTCTACTCAGGCTGGACCACTCCACACCCGGGCAATTCCTGCTCCTGCTTTTTCCTTCCCGAGCCAGCAGAAGGCCGAAATTCCCAGGGAAAGTGAATAAAAATGTCCCAGACATTGCTGTTCCCTTCCCAGCAGCATCTCCTGCTCCAGGCTCCCACAAACCCATCCTCACCCGGGCGCGGTGCTGCAAATTCCCTCAGCTCTGCTCTGGAATTCTCCTGGTGCTTTCCCCCATTCCGATTCTGCACTTTATGACTTGTTTCATCCCCTGGCTTTTCATCTTCCCTGGATGGACATTGGAGCTGAACTGCCTGGATGGGCAGGGGAGGGGAAGCTCTTCCCACATTATAGATTCCAGATATTGGTACTAAACCCTTCTCTCTCTGGGCATTAAACCTCTCCAGCTTCCCAGTGAATTCCAAATCAGAAAGTTATGAATACAGAAATGAGGTTTCAATGAGTGTCAAATATGATTCCTATAAACACTGATCACCGGGCCACTGTATTTTGGAAAAAAAAAAAATAAAATCACCTTTCTGAAGCTTCTTTGACCTTCAGCCACACAGAGTGAGATATAAAACTGGTACTTCACTTCTGCCTTGAAAGAACCACATAAAACTATTAAGCTCTATGAAAATCTTGTCTTCTTTGGCAATCAGTGGGATAAAATAGAAATTCAAATAGAAAAATAGACAATTATATACTACAGGCAATTTTCACACAGTATTTACGTGGCACAAAGTTCATAAAATCATGTAGCAAGTGTTTTGTTGTCATGCTGAGCTCCAGGTGATGGAGATAAAACAATTCAAGCAGCAGCTCTGCACTCTGGCATAAATTAGTTAAAATAATTTGCCTCCATGCACTACAAAACATGAGAGTTGAATAGAAAATGCTATTAAAAATTTAAACAGTATTTCCTGGCTGAGCTTTACATGAATTATAATCCTTTCAGGAGATCCTTCCCGATAACGCCGTGATACGAACTCGGGGCTGACTCAGAGGGAAGAGCTGAGCACTCTGGGTGATTACTGCAGTGTTTAGGAGTTGTTGCTTCCCATCACAACCGTGAGCAGCGTTCGCAGGATAAATGCAGGCTCTGGAATGTGGATGTAATTTCCAGGGCCGGGGCTGTAGGTGGACTTCCACTGAAATATTCATGATTTACGTGTTAGCAGCGCCAATTAATTGCCATCCATAATTAATCTGCCCTGCAGAAAGCAGCTGTTTGATAAACATGGGATGTATTGGACATGCCCCCTTCATTTGTAGTGTAGGCTTTGTTCATCTGGCGGTCAGGAACACAGAAACAGCACTCGCCACACGCCAAAATCCCCGCTCAGCCTGCGGGCTCTGCTCTGTGATCACCTCCAGAGCCGGCACACAGCCCCTATGCCCAATGCCCGGCCCCACCGACTCCCTGATTCCAGCCCTGGCACTCCGGGCTTGCTCCCACGGCTCAGGCGTTGATCCTGGTAGAGCCAGGGAGCTGTGGAGATGGGGATGGGCAGCTGGGTTCCACAGCTGGGGCAGCCAGATCCCACAGATGAGCCCCACAGCCAGGGCAGCTGGATCCCACAGCCGGATCCCACAGCTGGATCTCACAGCCAGGGCAGCCGGATCCCACAGCCAGATCCCACAGCCAGGGCAGCCAGACCCCACAGCCGGATCCAACAGCTGGATCCCACAGCCAGGGGAGCCGGATCCCACAGCCGGATCCCACAGCCGGGCACACGCTGTGGGGTGGGGCTGCCTGGCACCTCCACCCCTGGGGCTGGCAGTGCCACCTCTGAGCCAGACGTTGGCTGGGACCAGTTGCCCTCTAAGGTCCCTTCCAAGCCAAACCATTCCACACCTCTGAACATCCCATGGGTGCACTCGGAGCTCCTGAGAGGACAAGGACAAGCTGTGGTGGACAGGAGAAGGGACTGGGGCTGCTGGTTTGCTGCAGGAATTGCTGTTCCTGAAGATAAAATGAGGGACTGACTTGGGACAGTGTTTGGGTACCTCCTCCTGCCCTGACCCCGCAGACACTGACAGCACAGAGCTGACATAACTCCAGCAGGCATTTCAGAAACACTCATTAATTAAAAAACCCTCTTTGGGTCAAAACATTCCAAATGAGAAGTTTCCACAAGATTTTACACTGCAGTTTGATTTTACACTACTTTTTATATTTGACCAGGGTTGGAACGCTGCTTGCTGCCCACAGGGAAGAGGATACAGGATGGTCAGTGCTGGGTTAGTGGCTGGATTTGATGCTCTTAAAGGTCTTTCCCAACCTCAATGATTCCACGACTCTGTGGTTCATCAGCTGGCTGAGTGGCAGGGGACAAGCACAGGTCACCTGCGTGCCCAAGGACAGCCCAGCACCACTTGAGGGGTGGCCAAACCCTCCTTGGCAGGGTTGGGAGCAGGAGCTGATGCCTTGAGAGGCCACCTAAAAACAGAGACCAGACAGGAGTAAGGGAATAAGGTTGGTATTTATTTGAAAGGCCTTCAAAGGTCCCCCTGGGGAGCCAGAGGCCACTGCCCAGATGGACCCCGAGATGGACGAAGGTCACGAGTTCTTCACACTTTTATAGGTTTGGTTCGTTTGCACATCAGGGTTAATTCTCCAATTAAAGCTTCAGTTAATGATGTAATTTCCCCTCTACTTGCTCCCCTTAAAGGCTCTTTGGTTTACACAATTTGGGCCCAGGACGGTCTGGGTGTCCTTGGAGAGCAGGCCCGGAGAGGCTTTGTTGTGTCTGCCCAGCACGGGAGAGCAGAAATGAACAGGCTACAAGAAACTCCAGAGTTACACACTGGGCAGTGCAGGATTTGAAAAATAGGAAAGTTAAAACCTCAGGCATCAGAGCCACAATCTGGGAAGCTTCAGCCGAGATTTTGGGGTAGGCATCTGAGGAAGAGGCACCCAGAGGTGGGGCCACCTCCATCCCTGGGGACTTCCAAACTCAGCCAGACAAAGTCTTGGCTGACCTGCTGCGGCGAAAGTGGCACCTTGGTGGGGTGACCCCCCGCGGTCCCTTCCAATCCGTATTTCTGTCATTCCTGTCCCTGCTGCTCGTTCCAGACATGGAGTTTTTCAAGTGATCCTGTCCTACAGAAGTTTTATCTCACCATGTTGAGTTTTATTTGCCTTTAGGATGAGAGCTGCGGCTTTGCCTGCTGTAAATAACCCTCAGCATCTGCAAATGCCCCACTTCATTAACCACCCCCTTCCCCGCTAATTAGTGAGACAGGCAGTGACAGTCCCGGGGTGGGAATCTCCAGACACCCCCTGAGATAACCTTTGCCACAGTGGGATGGACATTTATTCCCTCTCTGTGTCCCGGGAGCGCCGGGGACAGTCTGGGAGCGCCAGTGAGAGGTGGCAGAGGGAGCTCACTGTGCCTGCCCACCCCAGGGAGAACGGGCTGGGATTCCACGTGGAAAACGACTCCACACAGCAGCAGCGGCTCTGCCACGGCTCCCGGGGGAGGCTGTGAAAATCCCCGCTGCTGATGGCTCCGCTGGGCTCATCCCCCGCGTTTCAGGAGCTTTTGGGATGTTTTCCTTACTCCTCCTATCGCTCTCCTTGTGCTGTGTGCCACTGACTGGGAAAGGAGTTAAAAATAAAGCTGTGCTATTAAGCAGGAGGAAAACACTCATTTAAGTGCTATTTATACGCCTGTGGAGACTGTTCCTGGAAATGCTTCACCAGCTCCTGCTCCAGCTGGTCACCCAGGGAGGGAGGAACTCAGCAACTCCTAAACATTATTTACACATGGCCACAGCCCTGGGGCCAGTTGGGATCCCCTTTTCTGCTCTGAGCAGAAGGAACTGAGGAAACACGATCCAGGATCCCACATGGGCTCCTTGCCGGACCCAGGGCGATCGTAGAGGCCAAGATCCTCAGAATCCCAGGATCACTGGGATGGAAAAGTCCTCCCAGCCCATCGAGTCCCAGCTGTGCCTGATCCCCACCTTGTCCCCAGCCCAGAGCTCTGAGTGCCACCTCCAGGAATTCCTTGGACACCTCCAGGGATGGGCACTCCAAACCTCCCTGGGCAGCCCCTGCCAAGGCCTGACCACCCTTTCCATGGGGAAATTCCTGCTCATGTCCACCCTGAGCCTCCCCTGGCCCAGCCTGAGGCCGTTCCCTCTCCTCCTGTCCCTGTTCCCTGGGAGCAGAACCCGACCCCCCCCGGCTGCCCCTTCCTGTCAGGGAGTTGTGCAGAGCCAGAATCACAGAATTGATAAGGTTGGAAAAGGCCTCCAAAATCACCAAGTCCAACCACCAACGCAGCTCCACGTTCAGCACTAAGCCATGTCCTCAAGTGCCACATCCACGTGGTTTTTGAGCACTTCCAGGGATGACAACCCTGCCCTTCCTGAATGACTCCACCACTGCCCTGGGCAGTCTGTGCCAGGGCTTGACAACCCTTTCAGTGAAGAAAATTTTCCTCCTATCTAATCTAAACCTCAAGGGTCCTCAGCCTTACCATGAGGAACTTGTCCATCTGCCAGAAAAGGAGAAAATCTTCCCACAGGAAGGTTGAGAAAATCCAACAAGCACAGCCACATGCACTGACACCGCAGCAGTGGGACCCAGCAGGGCAGTTTGGGTTATTCAGAATTCCAGAATTCCAGACTGGTTTTAGTTGGGAGAGACCATAAAGCCCATCCCATCCCACCCCTGCCATGGCAGGGACGCCTCCCACTGTCCCAGGCTGCTCCAAGCCCCAATGTCCAGCCTGGCCTTGGGCACTGCCAGAGATCCAGGGGCAGCCACAGCTGCTCTGGGCAGCGAAGGTTTAGGACATTTAGGAAGGTCCCCCCGGTTATGGAGGATCAGCACCACGGAGAGCAGCACCTTCACCAAGGCCGGGCTCAGCCACCCTTCCCAAAAGCTGTGGAGCACCTCAGGCTGTCCCTGCCTTTTCCTGGGACAGTGCAGGGCAATGCCAGCCCCTGCCTCCCACCAGCACAGGAGAAGTGGGACCAGAGCTGGCACAGGGCAGGAACGGGAGTGGGGCCGGGAGCACCGGCAGGGGCTGGGCAGTGACCACAGCCCCAGGGTGAGCTGGAACAGGGACAAGGCCACGGCCACCACGCAGCAGCCAGGAGCAGAGTGCCAAATAAATCACTGGCAATTAATCCTGGGAGCAGCTTCCATCCCAAAGCTTGTTTGCATCCATCATGGTCTCGTTATCAGAGGGAAACGCAAACTCACAAAAACATCTCCCAATTAAGTGCTTGGAGCTCAATGAGGCTTCGGCTCCCATTTCAGTTCCGCTGCACTCTCAGAGTGCCAGGGAAACCTTTTGAAGTAGTCAATGATTATTTTAACAATTCGACTTATTTTCAAATGATTTACCCAGGAAAATAGCAATTTCTAACTTCCTTGGATTCATTGAACCAAAGTGCTCTAATCTGTCATTTAATTAAACTACTCATTAAGACTTTTCCTGGCTGGAAGAATCAAATCTCGGAGGCACCTGACCTTTGGGCATTTCAGCCTTTCACACTCCACTTACCCAGTTGTCTTAAAATTGCCTATTAGTGACTGCCTGGCTTTATGGGCTTTCTAAAGAGTGTTTGGAGGGGAAGATGTAATACTAAATAAATCTATTACTAATAGCTCCACTTCTTTTTAATTCCAGAGTCCTGACAGGGAATGCAGCCCTCGTTCCCTGTAGGTGTGCTTTGCCATCTTAATTGATTCCTCCCTGGGAAAGCCTGACAGAGGCACCACTTGCTTTTGGTTTTCAGTAAATGGTTGAGATCAAGGGAGCTCGTGGGAAGATCAGGAGATTCTTCCAAACCACTGCCACAAAAATCTGCTGAGCAGACAGGAATGTGCCCCTCCAAAATATCATAAATTGAGTTTGCAGATAGCTGAGTGTGACCTTTGGTTTTGCTTTATCCAGGGAAAGGGTCTATCCCACACAGTTACACCAAAAATGGGGAAAACCTTCCTGGCCTCTGCCAAACGCTGCAAAGTCTTTGTGGACAAGAGCAGTGGGAAAATTGATGGGACAGGCAAGGACGGGATGAGCCAAACTGCAGGACTTAGAGCAAATTAAAGGAAGGCCAGCCCAAGGACTGGCTGGACACAGCAAGGCACAGGAATGAGCACACCCACATCCAGCCAGAAGCTGCTTTTCCCGTGGGGTTTATATCAGCTGCATGAGTTTATATTCAGAAATAGTGCAATTTTGGCTTTTTTCTTCATCAGGGAACAGGACTTAAGGTCCCTCCCAGCCCAATCCATTCTGGAATTCTGGGGTTGCCCACACCAGACCCTCCACTTGAGCAGGTGAGGCAGGAGCGGAGAAATCAGTGGATGCTGGACATGGAGCTGAGTTCCATCCCTGTGCCCACACAGGAGCACAGTGAGCAGAGCACAGATTCCAGCGGGGCCTGGAATCTGGGGCTGGAATTATCCGAGTGCCCGGCTCATTGATTTTTGGTTTCCTGCTCTGTGGCAGTGACTGATCTCAATCTCCCCTTTATTAACCTGCCTCAGCAGCTCCTGCCTGACACAGCCAGGGAACAGAGCTCTCCGGGATTCCCAGTGGAGCAGCTCCGGGAAAGGTCAGCACAGCTCAGGCCGCGCTTCCTGCCCAATTAACAGAGCGCGACGAGCGCCGCTGCTCCTGTGCCACCCCCGCCTCGCCATCCCACGGGATCCTGCTGCCCTGCACCTCACAGAGGGCATTGAGACACCACAATTAAATGCTACTTAAATTGGCCTGGGCTCACAGCAACCACTGTTAGCTTGGGTGGCTGGAAGATCCATGTTCCTGCTGGCTGTTCCTGATGTAATCATTTGTGGGAATTAATCAGAGGAAAACACTGGAATAAAGTGTCTGAGTTCCAACAAAAGGAATTTGAGGGCATCACTGCCATTCCCAGGGCATTATTTACACCCATATCTCACTTTAGTGCATCATTAGGTACCTTGAAGTAATCAAAAGGAAAAGATCATTAAGGAAAATAATCTGCAGAGCCATTAGTTTGAGTTGTGAAGGAGTGAAAGGATGTTCTGGCATGGCAATGATGAACTGCTCGAATAAACAATGAGGAGAGATGAGAGTCTACTTGAAAGGCCACAGTCAGAAGTGCTGGATCAAGTAACAAGGATTTCTTCTGAATGCTTGGAATTTTTTAGTCTGATACGCGTGAAGAAGAAAAATGGGAACTAATCAAGCACAGGATGAGTGTGGGATAAAGGGGCTGGAACAAAATGAGCTGTAAGGTCCCTTCCACCCCAAACCATTCTGTATTTTCCACTGGTGAGGAGAAAAATGCAACATAGGGAAGGAAGGCAGAGGTGGCTGGGCTCCAGGGAAAGGTGGAATTCCGTGACAAGGAGGTGGAAACGGAGCAGGGTGAGGTGAATTCCAGGATCCTGCAGCCCCAGCTGAAGCAGCAGCGCTGAAATCCCCTGGCAGGGGACTGAGGCTGCTCTGGAGGCACCAGCAGCCCCCCCAAGCCCTGGAGCTCCTCGTGGCTCCCACAGGAGGCCGGGAATGGTTTCCATCAGCTGCCTGGACAGGGCTGCAGCAGCCTGGCCATGGATTTCCCAGCCCAAAGGGATTCTCAGCCGTTTGGAATGCAGGGACATGACTTGCAGGGGGATTAAAACCTAAGAAGGCCAACTAAAAAATCTGACCTACAAGGAATTTCAGGGTCTAATTACTGAACCTGAACAAGGAATGCAGGAGAAGAATTAAGAGCCAGGTTTTTTGCTTTTTGACTTATTCCAGCTCTATTTTGCCAAGGGCTGGTGCTTAGTGGAACATCAGAGGGGAGCACAGCAATATGAAAATTAACAGCAGAGACAAAGATGAAAGACAGAAATTCAGTTATTTGCCTTTATCTTTAATGGTACCCAGAGCCAGACCCTACATTTTTAACAGGCGCATTTGTTGGAGATACAAAAGTCAAAACACTTCAAAGAAATAAAGAGGATCTGCTCAGTGCAGGGCCCACCCCTGCCACAGCTCCTTCCACACCCGTCCCAGCCCAGGGGGGGCAGGGACTGTCCTGGCAGGGTGGGATGGGCACAGCAAATCCTGTGCCCGAATACAGAATCATGGCGTTGTTAATGTTGGGAAAGTCCTCTGAGCCCATCGAGTCCCACCACCCCCCAGCACTGCCCAGGCCACACTGACCCCTGTCCCCAAGTGCCACATCCACAGGGCTTTACATCCCCCCAGGGATGGGGACTCCAATTCCCAGCCCATTCCAAAGCAAGGCGCAGGCAGAGGGTGCAGAGTCACTGCTGGGAGGCAGGATGGCACGCCTGGAATTCTGTATCAGCCTCAGAATGAACCCCCCAGATTCCAGCATTAACATCCCTCTTCCTCCAGGTTTATCTGCCCATCTGGAAGGTGGTTTAATCCCTCTATTTCCATGTGTTTCTCATCAGTCTCAGCTGTGTTTTAGCAGGTAATGAAGGCTCCTCAAACACAGCCAGACATGTGCATTCCAATGTCACCTCTCCTTGCTACTCCACATTTCCCTCCCCTGTTCCCACACTGTGCACTCGAGAGCAAAGAGGAAAACACTGCTGAGATTCCATTGCTGGGGGCATCCTGAAGTTTTGGGGTCACCGTGGGAGAGGGGCTTTGGACAAGGGCAGTGACAGGACAGGGGGATGGCTTTAAGCTGTAGAAGGGTAGATTTAAATTGGGAATTGGGAAGGAATTCCTGGCAGGGAGGGTGGGGAGGGGCTGGCACGGGATGCCCAGAGCAGTTGTGGCTGCCCCTGGATCCCTGGCAGTGCCCAAAGCCAGGCTGGACATTGGGGCTTGGAGCAGCCTGGGACAGTGGGAGGTGTCCCTGCCATGGCAGGGGTGGGATGGGATGAGATTTGAGAGGTCCCTTCCCACCCAAACCATTCCAGGATTCCATGTTTATTCTGGTTGCCAAAACAGCCAAGTGCAGTTGCTCACTCTGATCATAAAATACAATCTGCAAGTTAAAAATGAGACGTAATAAATGCCACATCGGCCATTCCTCCACAGAACATTTCCAGGGGCTGCCAGACTTTGCCTGTCCTATCCCCACCTCCCTTCCCAACACTCCCTTTTCCTCAGGAGCTGATTCACTGAGACGTTTGCAACGTCACACTTAGAGATGTTTAATTTTGCCAGGCCCCTCCAGATCCGCTGGGAGCCAGCCCTTCCTCTCCTGATGTAGCAAAGGCATGGGGAGATTTTCTCCTCAGAAGCTTCAGCGCCAAGGCTGAGGCATCCCGGTGCGATTCCCGTGTGCTCCAGCTCGGGACTGCGTGGCTGGAAAAAAAGCAGCTTTGTAATGATCAGGAGAAAGAGCTGCCGTGGATGGAGCACACAAAGAAGGTGTCCTGGAGGGAGGGCAGGTTAAATTATTGTCCTGGAACAGACAGAAAGTTGGAGGAATTGGATCTGAGCTGTCACAGGCAGCGCCAGGGGCTGTGGGGCAGGAGGGAGCCGGGTCCATCCCATTGGAGCTGCAGCAGGGGCACAGGAACCGCAGTGGAGGGACAGGGATGCCCTGCCAGGGGCAGAGTCAGGGATTTCTGTCTGACCTGTGTCCAGACTCCGTGAGCAGGATGGGATATAAGAGCCCCAGGGCAGTCCTTGGGGTGGGGAAGGTTTCTGTGAGCTGGAAGCACCCCGGGTGTCACACTGGGAATTTGGCATCGAGTCAAATCTGGGTTTGTAACTGATTTGGGGGGGGCTGAAGTGGGCCAGAGCAGCAGAAGTGACAGCCAGGGTGGGACTGAGCCATTCCAGCCTCACACCCCTGCCTGGCCTGCTCGGTGTCCCTGGTTTTGCCAGCTGAGTGCTCAAGCACCCCCTTTGTTCACACAGCCCTGGCTGAGCACAGCTCCTGTTGCTTCCATCAAAACATCACTACTAAATCCCTGCTTCATTTTCTGACAGCCTTTCACCAAATCAGGGCCCAGCTGTATTAGCTTTCATCTCATAAACTGCTGCCCTTTCAGCTGTTTATTTCCTCATAAAAATAAATAGACTCTCATCAGCTCATTTTGGTATTTACCCTCTAATAAAGGAAAATCAGGAGGCGTCACATCTTCCCCTGCCCCCGTTGTGATGCAGGAGCCAGCGCTGACAATCCATTACCTATCAAAAAACCCACTTTAAAGAGATTTTCCTGCGAGTCTGTGCTACCTGACAGAGTTTGTGTGCTGAGCCCAGCCCGTGCAGGGCGGTGAGAAATGCCCAATTTCCCGCGTGTTAAAACGTGCCCCTGTGAGATAAGGGGGCTGTTCCAGGGGAGGCCATCAGCGAGCACCGCGGCACATTTCTCTCCCTGCTGCAATTTGCCTGTGCCACGCAGCTGAAGCAAAACCCTGATCAAACAGCTCTTTGAAGGCAACAGCAATGAGCGGTGTTGGCGACGCGGGCGGGAGCGGCAGGGGGGCCGTGCAGGCAGCTGGCATTACAGAGAGCTGCGTCTGTGCCCGGCGGAGCTGTGCCAGTGACTACCGACCCTCAGCCACCACACACACACACACACAGACACACAGACACACAGACACACACCCAGAGTGGCTGTTCCTCAGTGCTGCCCACGCACCGGGGGCTGCAGGGGCTGCAGCAGCCAGGACACAACCGGCGGCTCTTTTGGTTTGCAGGAAAAGCCGAGAGCTGTGGGTTTAGTGCCTCTTTGGGGCTCCGCTGGCCCCAGTTCCCCGGGGAGGGATGGGGCGGCAGCAGCAGGGCAGTGATGGGCACAGCTGGGCCAGTGCTGGGGGCCGTGGCTGGGAGTGTAGGATCTCCTGAGCGGGCGGATGGTGACGAGAGATCTCTGAAGTCAGGTCTTAGAGCATGAGGTTTATTGCGAAGGGCGTGGGTACAGGGGGCCTGCTTGGAGCTGCCAGCCGCAGCTCGAAGCAGGCCAGAAAAGCAAAAGAGAGCAAGAGAAGCAAGAGAGAGAGAGAGTAGAAGAAGCAGTAGAAGTGAGCGGTTCTCGTTTACAATACAATAAATCATCTTCTGTCTTGAATATTCTAATTTTCATCAACCAATCTAGTACAAACCACAAATCCTATAGCATTTACATACAGCCTATAAGAATCATTGCATTACCATACTGCGTTACATTTTAAACTCTAAAACTACACTTTGGACCCCTTCTGCCAAGCTAGCAGGGTCTGCTCTGACCCTTGGACCTGTTTTCAAGCAGAGGGTATTGTTCAATCAAGAGGGGATTACCTTCAGTGGCCATACCATTGTTTTCCAGTTGTTCAGTAACCAAGGCCTGGTATCTCAAAGTATGCTTTCATTTCTATCTGGTTCATAGTTTCCATATTCTCAGCATCTTTTGCCAGGCAATATGGCTTTCCTGTTTCATCTTCCCCAACATGGGAGGTGCTCAGCGGGACTGGGATAGGCTGTGGGGACCCTGGGGTCCCAAAGGCAGGATCCCTTCCCTGCTGAGGAGCTGCATCCAGCTGGAAAGGGCTCCCCACCCACCCCGTCACCCCAGCAGCGCTTCTGCACCCTGAGCCTGGCACCACAGTGCCTCCCCAAGGGTGACGTGGCTGCAGCAGCTCCTGTTCCAGGTTATTGCCCTTTAGGAGCTCTCAGAGCACGAGCTTCACCTGCCAGAGGTGGAATGAAATTGGGAAGTCGAAGGTCTGAACACACAAAAAGAGGTGACTCTAGTAAAGGTGCTTTCAGAGGGCACAGGTCCCCCTGAAGGACTCGCAGGCTACAGGAACAAACTCAGGATTTCCAGGATCTCTAAGGAGGATGGCAGGAAGGTTTTCCTTCTCTTCTGCTCACTTTTTCCCTCTTGCAATTAGGATGAGGGAAAGCTTTCTCTGCACACAGAATTCCAGAATGGTTTGGGTTGGCAGGGACCTCAGAGCCCACCCAGTGCCACCGCTGCCATGGCAGGGACACCTCCCACTGTCTCAGGCTGCTCCAAGCCCCAATGTCCAGCCTGGCCTGGGACACTGCCAGGGATGGGGAAGTGCAGCATCGTACCACTCACCTTTCATCCATCTCATCACCCATTTTCCTACGTTTTGGAGGAAATAATTCTGTTTTGGATTTATCAGACTTTTAATCATCCCTTTCCCCAGAAATCCAAGGCCCAGGGGCTGGGCCAGCAGGGCCCAGGTGGGCTCAGCCTGGCACAGCTGTGACACCGAGGGACACTTGGGAATTCGAGAGGATCCAGCATGGGGGCTGGAAAACCCCTGGGCCTCAGCCCAGCATCCTACAGGACAGAGGGACACATTCCCACCCCCTCCCTGCTGACAGAGGCGTTCCAGCCGTGCTGCTCCTTTGGGAGATACACACACATTCCATACAAATATTTTATAGACCCACGGATTCCCTCCCAGCAAACGCTGTCCCAGCAGCCCCCACACTCAAGGCAGGGAATAAAGCACCTTCCATTCCTGAATTAATTGGGCTCACGGCAATTTGGGATCTGCAGTTTCTGCTGGCAGTGGGGATTTTCCTGTGTTGTTAAAAGCCACTTAATTTCAGGCACAGAACTGCTGATAAGGGCTGGACAGGCTGGGCTGGGCTGCAATGAGCAGCTCTTATCACTCTGGGGCTTCGCCTCTGCTTTCTCCCACAGCCCCCAGCTCCACCCGGCCAAGTACACACAGGCTCATGCCCCAAAATCCCGGAATCCTGGAATGGGCAGGGTGGGAAAGACCTTCAAGATGATCATGGCACGGGGTAGAGCTAGGTGAGTTTAAGGTCCTCCCACCCCAAACCTTTATGGGGTTCTGGGATACTATTTGTAGAAAATGAGGAAGACAAAAAAACCCTACAAAACCCATAAGCCCCCGGGGCTGTTTTCCAGGTGCCCCTTCCCGAGCCACTGCATTCCCTGGAGCTCTGAGAACACCCAGGAACACGGAGGGACCAGGGCAGTTGTTCCCTCAGCCTGTGCCAGCTGCAGGCAGCATTTTCACTCCCTGGGAGACACAAAGGCACCGTGAGAGCTGCAAGCCTGGGTGGTTCTGAGAAGGGACCTCTGGAGTCTGCGCTATCTAATTTTTCCTTTAAAATGCCTCAAAAAGGTCACGCTAATGATGTTTACCATCAAGTAATAAATGTGAATGCTTCTCCTCTCGGCAGCCAGAGCCGGAGATGGGAGAGGTGCCCGTGTTTGTTTTCCAGTTCATCAGGAAGCACCAAACCCAGCGAGGCACAGCACGGGCCATTCCCGAACGGTGACATTTGCAAATACTCCTTTCCTAACGATTGTTTTCTGAAACCCGCCACAGGAAATGGCATTTCGTGCCTTTTTTGATGCCGGCTTTGTGCCTTTAACAAAGCCCACAGCACCCGGCCCCTCGCTCAGCGTGCCCTGCAGCGATGCGGCTCTGGAAGGGTTAACGGGAACAGAGCCCCATGGAAAAGGCAAAGCTATTATCCAAGTAATTAAAGTTCTTTCTTAATCCAGATAGGATCGCAAGCAGGAATAATTAAACTGAACCTCCCAACCCCTCGGATCCGGGCGCCTGGGCAGGCAACGTGGAGCGTTGGTGGGAGCGTGGGGCTGGAGCGGGAGGGGGCAGCTCTGACAACGGGGATCTGCAGCACTTGGGGACAGCTGGTGTGGGGCAGCTGCGTCCCTCCCCACCTTACTGCCCAATTACCCTGAGATCCGTGACTTCTGTCCCGCAGGATGCTCCAAGCTGGGAATGTGCACGGGCATCGTCTGACACAGGAAATGAAACCACCCCTGAGGTGGCCCTGGCTTTGTCCCTGGGGTTCCATCACCTGTAGGGTGGCCCTGGGTTTATCCCAGAGGATCCCATCACCCCTGATGTGGCACTGGGTTTGTCCCAGAGGATCCCATCACCCCTGATGTGGCACTGGGTTTATCCCAGAGGATCCCATCACCCCTGATGTGGCACTGGGTTTATCCCAGAGGATCCAACCACCCCTGATGTGGCACTGGGTCTGTCCCTGGGGGTTCCAGGCAGGGCAGTGCTGCCCCCAGAGCTGGGAAAGCAGGGACCAGTCTGGGATGGATGAGGTGAGCGAACCCTAGATCTTGTTAGTTTTGCTAATTACTAATTGCAGTGAACTCCTCAACAAGGAGAATTCTCCTGGTTGAGCACATTTCCAAGGAAAACCACAAGTTTTGGCTTCCAGACCAAAATTTCCAGATCAAACCACGAGTTTCGGCTTCTTCAAAAGCAGCACCTGTGCTGCTGTAGGGATGGGGAGGGTGGGGAGCCCCTTCCAGATGCTGGAAGGTTCTGTGAGGTCTCCACATGACACTCTGTCCTCTGAACAACCTCCTCAGCCTGTTCATTCCCCTGGATTTTAGAGCTCCTTGGGCTCAAGAGCAATAATGCAACTCCAGGAGCAAAGGGTGGGAGCCATGGAAGATGAGCACAAAACCAAATGAACCAATAACCAATCCCAAATCTGCCATTTCCCATCGCATTCCTGGCTAATTCTCTCCAGGAGAGAAAATGCTGTCATATTCCCACAAAAGAAGAAGAAATCCATTTGCAGGCTGGAGATGGGATTGCTGGCGGGGAGGAGGAATGGGAAGGCACATATGTTCCTAAATATCCGGCGAGCTCTCCAAACAATGAAACAGCACGCGGGGAAAAACATTCACAGGGAACTCTTGCAGAGATCCCAGGTTTGGCAGCGCCAGATGCTTCGCATTTCCAGCGATCAGTTCGAGAGCAAACCACGGCAGTTCCTTGCAGGAGCGGTGCCTGTTCCATGTGAGCCTCCGGCCGAGCTCCCGTGCCGCGGTGCCGCTGTCACATTTCCCAGGCATTGCCGGGTTTGGACGCAGCTCTGGGGGCTCCTGGGGTCCCTCACGGAGGTGACACTCAGCCCCTCCCATCAGTCAACACCCTGGGACTGAAATCAGTGCAGGGGGGGTCCTTAGTGCTGAGGGGGCGAGGAGGGAGGATTTGCTCTCAGCTGCTGCTGCCTCGGCAGCTGTTCCACACTCAGGTTCATTTCCCTTTGATGCAAAATCCCAACAACTCCAGCCATCGATCAAACACCAGGGATGGATGGGATATTGGGAAGGAATTCCTGGCTGGGAGGGTGGGCAGGCCCTGGCACAGGGTGCCCAGAGCAGCTGTGGCTGCCCCTGGATCCCTGGCAGTGCCCAAGGCCAGGCTGGACATTGGGGCTTGGAGCAGCCTGGGACAGTGGGAGGTGTCCCTGCCATGGCAGGGGTGGCACTGGGTGGGATTTAAGGTCCCTTCCCACCCAAAACAGTCTGGGGTTCTATAATTATGATGCTATTAAAGGGATGGGATGGGATGGGATGGGATGGGATGGGATGGGATGGGATGGGATGGGATGGGATGGGATGGGATGGGATGGGATGGGATGGGAGCCACAGCCCTCCCTGCTGTGCCAGCACTGCAGGAAGCCCCCAGTGATGGGAATGTCCCCAAGACACATCCCAGGGGTGACACCACCAGGGCAGCCCAGGGGCTAAGCCCAAACACTGGGATATTTGGGAGCTCTTCCAGAACTTTCCAACCCATTGAAGTTTCCATCATTTTGAAATGCTGCTCTTGGCCTGAGCCGGGGTTTCTCTCCCAGCCCAAATCTCCTGTGGAGCAGCCCTGGCTGGATGCAATTGGCTCCAGGTGAAAGCTCTGTTATCTCCTCACGCACAGCCAGGGCAGGCAGTGAGGATCAGCCTTTCCCACTGGGAATTGCAGCTGACAGGACAGAACTGAGCTTTAAATTACCAGCTCCCAGCCAGGGCAGCTGCCTGCTACCGCTCCTTAGATTGAGAGAGCTTCAGCCCAGACAGGACCATTGAATCCTTCTCACCTGCCCTGCCTGTCACAGGGTTTGGGATTGCAGTGATCCCCCCAGGCTGAGCCAAAACTGGGCAAACCCCAATCCCTGTGCTTGGCTTTGGGAATGAGGGATGCCTGGAGCTGCCACCATCAGCCGATGAATGGGTTTGTGGCTTCCCTTCCCCAGCCCTCGTGAGCCACAGCTCATCAGTCAGAGAATCCTGGAATATCCTGAGCTGGGAGGGACCCACAGGGATCATCCCAGCCCCTGTCCCTGCCCAGACACCCCAACAACCCCACCCTGGGCATCCCTGGCAGCGCTGTCCAAATGCTCCTGGAGCTCTGGCAGCCTCGGGCCGTGCCCATTCCCTGGGGAGCCTGGGCAGTGCCCAGCACCCTCTGGGGGAAGAGCCTTTCCCTGAGACCCAGCCTGAGCCTCCCTGGCCCAGCTCCAGCCGTTCCCTGGGTGCTGTCCCTGTCCCAGGGAGCAGAGCTCGGAGCTGCCCTCAGGAGGAGCTGCAGCACACACACATCTATAATGAGATAAACACATAATTGCCTACAGACAGTGCTCAGATCAGACCTGACCGGAGCCCCTGGGGAGGGACAGGCTGGCAGAAGGCCAGGAATGCTGCAGGAGCAGCAGAGCCCCAGGGATGGAGCAGCGCAGCACATCCCATCCCATCCCATCCCATCCCATCCCATCCCATCCCATCCCATCCCATCCCATCCCATCCCATCCCATCCCATCCCATCCCTTTCACCCAGAGCAGAGCACTGAGAGCCAGGTCCACCTGCACCAGCAGCTTTTCCACACCTTTATTTTTTCCCTCTTCTGGGTCCTCCATATTTTCTCCATAGCATCTTATTAATATTTTCTTTTCTATTCCCCTCCCTCCTTCCAGTTTCCCTCATCCTGCAGACGTTATGGAATAATTCCAGAGCTGCTGATACAGGTGAGTGCAGCATAAAACCCATAAATCTCCCCCTCTAAAGAGGTTTTCCTTCTCTCCTCCTCACTTTTCCCTTCTTGCAATTTAATTTTTTTATTCTTTCTCTGCTCAAAGGGTCATGGAATGGTTTGGGCTGGAAGGGCTCTTAAAGGTCCGCTGGTCCAGCCCCACTGCCGTGGGCAGGGACAATTCCAGCCTCTGCACGGCACAGGTGAGAGATTCCTGTCAACCTTGTCACAAGGCTTGAAAAAATGGTGTTGAATTCTTTCACCTGGTGACTTCTGAGGAGTTTTGTGTCTGGAAGGAAGCTGATGCCCAGACTCACTGCCACTCACAGGCTGGACCTGAGAGAAGAGGTCAGGATCTTTTAAAAAATATCTTTTCCATCTGAAAATGAGAATTCATTGACTCAGAAGTGGCAGAGAGCATAAATTATTTCAGCAAAGTTGGTTTTTTAATGGAAAAAGATGCTCCAGAGTCTGAAATTACCATTCTGACCCTGTAACCCCCTGGATTTCATTCTGGTGATGTCTGGAGGGCAAGAGGAGGGCAGAGCCCCGGGGACCTCATCCTGGAGGCAGGGTGGGAGCTGCTCCTCACCTGCCAGGCTCTCCAGGGGAGCCCCCAGGCCGTGCCCTCTCCAGATGTGCCCTTTGCCACAGCAGCCGGAGCCGCAGCAAACCAGGGAGCGGGCAGCAGAAATCCCTCCTGCTTTGGATTCGCTCCCAGCCCAACCAGAAGGGCAAAGCGTAAGAAAAGAGGATTTCTGCGGAGTTCAAGGGAAGGTTCCGTGGGAAGGCCAGGATGTGTGGGAGTGGTGGCAGCTGGAAGCACGGGAGCAGTGCCCGCAGTGCCCAAATCCAGGGGAGCTGCTGGCACAGGGCTCTGTGCGCCACCAGCACAAATGGGAGTGGGAATGTTTTCCTGAGAAACTGGTGCACCGTCACCAGCGAGGGCCATTCCCAGCACTAGGCAGGACTTGGGATCAGAAATTCGTGCTCCAAAACCAATGGTGTGGAAATAGAAATCACAGAAATCCTGGAATGGTTTGGGTGGGAAGGGACCTTAAATCCCACCCAGTGCCACCCCTGCCATGGCAGGGACACCTCCCACTGTCCCAGGCTTCTCCCAGCCCCAATGTGCAACCTGGCCTTGGACACTGCCAGGGATCCAGGGGCAACCACAGCTGCTCTGGGAATTCCAGCCCAGCCCCTCCCCACCCTCCCAGCCAGGAATTCCCAATTCCCAATATCCCATCCATCCCTGCCCTCTGGCACTGGGAAGCCATTCCCTGTGTCCTGTCCCTCCAGCCCTTGTCCCCAGTCCCTCTCCAGCTCTCCTGGAGCCCCTTTAGGCCCTGGAAGCTGTTCCTGCTCCTCTCAGCAGCCACTCATCCAGGGGCACTTGCCCAGGGCTGCTCCCGAGCTCAGGGAGTCAAGCAGGACCCCTGGGACCTTAATCCGGGCACTCCAGGAGATCCCGGTGCCCGGCATTCCAGGCATTCCAGGACTCATCCCGCATCCCTGCCCAAGGCTCCCGTCACCCTCCAGCCCCGCAGCTGCAGCAGAGCTGACTTCCCCTCGCTGTTATTCCCCCCTCCATCAGGAGGCAGGGCTGGGAAATGGGATCCCGTTTCCAAGCGCCTCCGTTGGGGTTGGAGCCTTCCCTGCTCGCCCTGCCCCGCTCGGCGCCATCCCCTCCCAGGAGAAGCGTTTTCCATTGCCCCCGGCGCTCGGCATCCTTTGCACTCCCTGGAATCAAAGAGCTGCGCTCAGCTCCACATTTGCAATCTGCTCACAGCAGAGCCGGGGCGCAGGCGGCAGCGAGGCCGGAATTGACTGCAGGGAAAGGGGCTTTAATCTGCACAGGCTGGGCACAAAGCAGGGCAAGGACAGCCTGGAATCCTCTCACACTGTTCTCCTGAGGCCTCGGTGCTACAGCCGGGAAGCAGTGCAGGGAGAGGGATGGATGGCCGCTGTTTCACACAAATGGATAATCAGGGAGGAAATCGCTCAGGCCCTGGCAGCTAAATTTAATTTAAGGATACAAATCTGCGCTTAATGATGCGCTGGCAGATCTACTGCATGGTTAAATAAGAGATCCGATGTCAAGGAGGGAATGGCTCCCGACTCCGGCAGTGGGTGGAAAAGGAGATTTATCCTTGGGTGGTTATTCCACAGTGCCTGGCACAGGGCACGGAGCCCTGGGTGAGGGACTCCTGGGCAGGGGACACGGTGAGAAAAACCATGGATCCAGACTCGGCACATGGATAAATATCCCGGCTCGAGCCTGCCACAGAAACCTGGGGAAAGCTGTGACATCCCCCTGGCACACGGATGAGCGAGAGCCCTCTGCCCTCCCAGCCGGGCTGTGCCTGAACTGTGCCAGTGCTGGGGGTGGCACAGGGGACCCTGAGCCCCCCTGGCCCAGGAACAGGGACAGGCACTGCCAGTGCTGCCCCTCCCAGCCCTCCCAGCTCTGGCGAAGGAGCTCCACGGAGCCGTTTGGATCCCTGCAGGAACACCAGAGTTCCCCACGCAAACGAGTCCCTGATCCCTCGATCAGCCTGGCACAGGGTGCCCAGAGCATTGGGGCTTGGAGCAGCCTGGGACAGTGGGAGGTGTCTCTGCCATGGCAGGGGTGGGGCTGGGTGGGATTTAAGGTTTTTTCCAGCCCACCCAAACCATTCCAGGTGGTTGATACGTTCATGCACCAGGAGCTGGGCTCTGCAGCTGCTCTGGGGCAGCTCCTGGGTGCAGCCCCCAGCGAGCTCCAGCACCAGGAGCCTGCCCTGGGCCCAGCACCAGCAGGGGCTGTGTCTGCCCTGGCAGTGCCCCCTCCAGCACTCCAGCCTCTGCTGAGCTGGGGATGCTGTGCCCAGGCATTAACCCAGAGCTCAGACCAGGGCACTGCTGGCCACAGCCCGGCCCAGGCCACCAGCACAGAGTCTCCAGGGCACGGAGAAGGAAAAGGCCACCAGCACAGAGTCTCCAGGGCACGGAGAAGGAAAAGGCTACCAGCATGGACTCTCTAGGGGATGGAGCAGCCAAAGTGGGTGCTGTTCCCCCTTCCTTTGCTTTCCCTTCCCGCTGTTCCCTGGCAGGAGCTCTGCTCCAGGCACAGCTCCCGGAGCACCCTGGGCGCATTCCAGGCGTTGTCCTGGAGAAGCCCGTGGCGCTGCTGTCCCTGCAGTGTGTCCCAGGGCTGCGATCACAGCACCCACGGGCTGCAGTTCAAAGGCAGAGCAGGAGCTGTGTCTGCGCTGTGCCTCTGAAGCCAAAGGACAAAGTGCGGTATCAAGGGAGCAGTTAAATGAGCGAGCTTTGATCTCGGACATGAAAAGAACAGAAACAGCTTTGTTTCCCCTCTTTGATAAAGGTTAAATTAGCTATCAGGAAACCTAATCTGTGACTATTCCCATTCCAGTCACTCCACAAAGGCCAGGTTGGATGGGGCTTGGAGGAACCTGGGACAGTGGAAGGTGTCTCTGCCTGTGGCAGAAGAGTGGAATGAGAGGATCTTAAGGGTATTTCCCACCCGAATCCGTCTGGAATTCTGATTCTGCACCAGCCAGGCTCTGGGCAAAGGCAGCTGTAGCCCTCATGTCAGAAAGGCAGAGGGTGGGGGGCTCCAGAGAGCACCGAGCAGAAAACAGCTCAGGCACCAGGGAGAGGAGCAGGGGGTGCAGCTCCAGGGTTTCATCACAAATGTTCCAAAGCTGGAATTCCAAACCTCTGCCCAAGGAGCTCCGTGTCCTCTCCTGGCAGGGTCTGGGGCTGCCCAGGGCTGTCTGTGCCCCTCCTGCCACTGCGCTGGGTTTTGTGGTGTTTGTGGGGCAGACATCCACGGGAAGGAAAGCACCGTCCCTCCTTCCCTCGGGACATCCCCCACTGTGTGTTCCTGCGGGATCACAGCACGGCCACTGCTCCCAGAGGGGATTCAGGGATGGATTCATCCTCATCCTCCTCAAATCTGACCCCTAACAGAGCTGAGACCTTTTCAGGGCCCTGTGCATCAGTCTCTGGGTGTTTGCATTTTGGACAAAGCCCGGAGCAGTGAGGACCCTGGGAGGATCCCAGTGCCTGCCCTCACGGACCAGCAGCTGCCCAGCCCATTCCCTGGCGTCCAGAGCCTCTCCCCACGGGGCTGTTCCCATCTCCAGCCTCTCCTGCCACCCTCAGCAGGAGCAGGGCAGCAAAAGGAGTCCAGCAGGCACAGGCTGGGGCCAGGGCTGCCCACGAGCACCGGGAGCTGGCGGCAGCTGAAGGGCACATGCACAAATCTTGGGAGAAATTATTTGGAAATGGCTGTTCCGGCATCCTTTCAGCACCTGGCAGCAAGCTCCTGCTTGGCACCTGAGCTTTAGCCCTGGCATGAGCCTTTCCTGCCTGCAGCACCCAGCTCTCGTTACCAGAGTCCCCTACACAGGAGCAAAATTAACTCATCACCCCGACAGCTCCGTGTTTTATCCTCACAGCTTTCCCTGGATACCCAGTGTCCTGGATCTGGGCATGCCAGCCAGGACCTGAACACTCAGGACACTTCTGAGTGCCCACAGCACCGGCTCCTGCTGCCAGCAGCAAAGAAACCACCAACCTTATCAGTGTGGGGCCATCCCCCTTATCTGTTCTCTGCCCTCTCACAGAGCTCCTTCTCCTCCTTCAGCAGCAGCAGCAGCTCACATCCAGGGCATTCCACAGAATCCCAGACTGGTTTGGGGGTGGGAAAGGACCTTAAATCCCATCCCATCCCACCCCTGCCATGGCAGGGACACCTCCCACTGTCCCAGGCTGCTCTCAGCCCCAATGTCCAGCCTGGCCTTGGACACTGCCAGGGATCCAGGGGCAGCCACAGCTGCTCTGGGAATTCCAGCCCAGCCCCTCCCCACCCTCCCAGCCAGGAATTCCTTCCCAAATCCCACCTCAATCCATCCTCCTTCAGCTTAAAGCCATTCCCCCTGTCCTACCTGCCTGAATTTAATCTTAACCAGCACTTTGCTTCCAGCAGCTGCACTTTCAAATTTGCTGGGCAGAGGAGATTTTGGGATGGTTTTGTTTGCCTGTTTGAATAGAGAAAAATAAACTTTAGTTCTGAGCCACCCCAGAGCTCTTTTCTCCTGATGTTCCCACCCTTTTACTGCCAATGCCACAGCCACCAGTGTAACAAAATCCAGGATATGCACCTCAGTCCATGGCTAAAGGCGTTGCCTTGATCAAGGATCAACCTCTGTGTCAGTGCTGTAGATCGGCTTTGCTTTAGGAAACACCTCACAACCCCCTGGAGCCAAAGAGGTCACTCAGGGTGGAACCCCCCCAGTTCCACTAAAACAGAGCTCATTGAACGGGGGGGCTGTGCTCACATCACCTGCACTCTGTGATGGATGGAAGCAATAACCCCTCCCAGTCCCGGCTGGAATATTCCTCCAGCCAGGCAGACTCCTGATAACCCACCACACAAGTTATTGAAACAGTGGAGTCATCAGCTCTTGGCTTTACTCTGCAGATCCCCAGCCCAAAATTAATGTTCCCAAATATTCCAAATGAGGAGTTCTCCCCTCCCTGCAGCCTCACCTTTGCTGTCAAACTCCTCCTCTGCTCAGCAAACGTGGTGCCAGCTGGGCAGATTCGGTTCCCTGGTGCCAGCACGTGGACAGATCCCTCTCATTGATCGTGGAAACACCTCCTGCTCTTCATGCCAAATATTCACTTTTTTCCCTCAAGTTCATCACCACAGTTAAGGGAATGGTCGCTCTTCTCCTCTCCACCAGCTTCACGTGGCCACCAAGGCAAGACCAGCTCTTCAGACTCATCCCATCCCAGGAATTTTCCCTGATAGCCAATATAGACCCCCCTGGCACTGCTCGAAGCCCCTCGTCTGTCACTGTCACTGGGAGGAGAGACCAGCACCCACCTGGTTCCACCCTCCTCGCAGGCAGCTGAGAGCGGCTGGCGGGGTATGAATGGGAAAACGGAATTCCACTATAAATGGGGAAACAGAATTCCATTATAAATGGAGGAAAAGGAACAATTCCTCCCCGTGCACGTGGATTCAGAGTGCCCTGAGCTGGAAATCCATCCCTTATCCCATCCCAGGGTGGAGGATGTCCCACCCCCCTAGGGGCTCTGCACCTGGATCCCAGGGCACCCTCCCACAGCTGCCATGGATTGGGATATTCCCTACAGCAAGTGGAGCTGCAGGAGCAATCCTTGGTGTCTGAAGGCTCTGCCCCAGCCCCAGCCCCAGCAGGGCTTTGAGAAGCACAAAGTCCCATCAGAGGGTGGCATTGCAGTGTCTCACCACGCCTGGGGGTAATTCCCCCCTCGCTGCTGTTGGTGCTTCCCTGGTGGCATCGTCTGGGATGATTGTGCCTTTTTTGGGATCAGGGTCATGCTGTGGGACCTCATTTCTGCTGTGGGACCTGATTTCTGCTGCAGTCCCCTCTCCCACCAGCTCGGCTCCGTGTGGAGGTGTGCGAGGGCTGAAGGGTTTTCCCTCGTTCCCATGGATCCCAGCGTCCCCTCCGGGACACGGGGACTGCGACCCCAGGGAGTGCTCGGCTGGGGAGGAGCAGCAGGACCCCAAAGCTCGAACAGCAGGGAGGAACAGCAAAGTGTAAATTACCCCTTCACAAAGGAGCTGCACATCAAAAGCTACGGAAAAGCCGGGATGTGTTTTTCCAACCAGGACCACGAGGTCGCCGTCAACGATCCAAATTTATCCTGCAGCAGTAATTGAGCCAAATAATGATCTGAGTGTGCTGGGAGAACCCAGGAGTATGGGGAGAAGCTGCTCCAAGGCATTCTCTGGCACAGGACACACGGGACCCTGTGGAGGAGCGGGGCCCTGAGCAGCTGTGCTTCCATGAAATATCAACAATTCAGCAGCACGGGCGAGGGAACAGCGAGCGACACCAGAGTGGGGATGATTACAAGCGCTCTGGCAGCCAGGATTAGAATTCAAAGTGATCCCGATAAATTGGAAAATGGTCGGAAATCAAAGAGACAAAATTCGATAGAGACAAGTGCACATACAAATGAGAGAAAACAAATATTCAGATCCAGGAGCAGGGCTGGGGAAAGCAGCCGTGTGACAGCTGCAAACAGACTGAACAGAGTTAATAATGTCATCCTGTCACCCTGAGCCGCCGGGATGTGCCAGGTATGCAAAGCAGAGCTCCTGCTACCGGGAGCGGGGCTGCAGTGGGAATCCTGCTCGCCAGAGGGGCAGGACGGGGATCCCGGTGATGCCATAATGATTTTCGTCTTTTCTTTTATACCCCTGTTACACCTTTTTACAGCTTCTGTATTCTTAGTGCTTCAGCCGACATCCTTGGACTTGTTTGTCAAGCCAGGAGACTCAACATTTTAGAGGCTTCGTAGTTCGGGATCAGAGTGCCCCAGACCCCAAGGTCCTCTCCAGAACACATTTTGTAATCTGAGATAGAACCATCCAGGGGAAGGTTCCTTGGGGAGGGGGGCTCACTCGAGCCTCTCATTGGGGAATCTTTGATAGATCTGCTAATTAGTAACACCTATAATGTGATACCAGATCTTTTGGGGGTGCATTGCGGGGTGCATGGAGGGGCATTCGACCTGGACGTGGTGCACCTAAGGATCCTTAAAATAAATACCAAGGCAAAATCCCTTTTTCCCTTCTAACCATGTTTGACTCTTGATTTTAAGACCAGGAAAGGCATCACTGGGACAGGCTGGGAGGGCAGAACCTGGTGGGTGCTGGGGGGCACAGAGCCGTGGGCTAACCCCGAGATCAGAGCTCACATGGGAAAAGCTGTAACTCTCCAGAGAGCTGCGGCAGAACCTCATGAGGGGCGAACGGAGACGCTCTCCTGTGGGAATTCTGGGATGGATGTGATGCGGTTCGGTGCCCGTGGCCAGGGTCCCGTGTGAGCCAGCCCTGCCTCAGCCTGCACCGGGACAGCAGCACTCGCACAGCGCTCCGGAGCCCGCTCTGCTCCCTGCCGGCCCTCGTGTGGCCAGGCCAGCAAAGGAAACCCGCAACAGCCCCAAAACCAGCAAGAATCCTAAAATTATCCCTCACCAGTTTGTTTCTCCTGGAAAACTCCTTTTTTGTGGCACCCAAAACTCTCTCCCAGGCCTCTGGAAGTCAAATCCATGTTCCGAAAGGGCTGTGGAAGGTTCACCCCACCAGCACAATCCAACTAAAGGCAAAAGGGATCTCCACGTTCTGTGGCCACATCTGCAGTTTTCTTACCTTAGTGGGTTTGTTGTTTTAGTTTTAGTTGTTTTAGTTTTAGTTTTAGTTTTGATCACAGAACTACAGAATGGTTTGGGTTGGAAGGACCTCAAAGCCCGTCCAGTGCCAGCTCCACAGGTTATGGGATTGAGGACAGTGGGGTTTAGGGCCCTGAGCTGCTCGTGGCACCCCAAAGCCCCCAGGGAGCAGCCACAGGTGAGATCAATCCTGAACTGCAGCACGAACCAATGGGCCCAGGGGAGGCTCCTGAGCAGGACAGAAAAGATGTGAGTTTGGAGGGTGCCCAGTGAAGGGATCTAAGAACCAGGGATTAGCTAATCCAGTGGAATTCCCACCTATCCCTGTGCCTAACCATGGGAGACACCAGGGCAGGGTGGGCAGAGCAGCTGTGGCTGCCCCTGGATCCCTGGCAGTGCCCAAGGCCGGGCTGGACATTGGGGCTTGGAGCAGCCTGGGACAGTGGGAGGCGTCCCTGCCATGGCAGGGGTGGCACTGGATGGGATTTAAGATCCCTTCCCACCCAATCCAGTCTGTAATTCCATGATCAGTCCTTTCATCACAGCCTGGAAATCCAATCTTTTATCCCAAAGTTCAGGATAACACAAATTCCACCTGCCCCAGGTAACCTGTGGGGGGACGTTTTGGGTTTATCATTCACGTGATCACCCAGAGCACATCTGCCTTAAACTCAGGTTTAAGTGCAGCAGGGCTGGGCCTGAGGCAGGACGAACACGAGCAGGATTTCCTGTGTTCACTCCAGCACATCCACAACAGCTCTCCTCCCTCACCTCTGCAAACAGGGGACCACAGCAGTTTGTGACGAGCACTAAAACCCCAGCAGCGCTTTTCTTTGCCATCCGGATTAGACCGGGAAGCTCCGCGTTCCCAAGGGGAAGATTAAAGTGCAGCTCTAATGGCCCGATTTGTTCTTCAGCAGAGCGCTCTGCTGTGGCTTGGAACAAAATCCTCCCAGCAGAAAACGTCCGGGAGAGGGGTGAGAACAGCTCCTCTGCTGCTCCCCTGCTGCGGAGGGACAGAGCCGCGTTTGGAGTTTGTGGATGAGTTCTGTGGAAGCCAGGGGGGCTGGGACGTGAGGGGTGACCTGTGACAGGGAAGGGACTGCTGCGAGGGGCTGCAGGCAGGGGGGTGCCAGGCAAGGCTGAGGTGGTGTTTTTGGGGACCTGCCCTCCTCAGGAGCATCACTTGCTTTGCCAACCAGCTGGGACAGCAGCAAGGGCAGGGACTGAGGCCGGGAGAGCTCAGAATTAATAATAATAACTCAGAATTAATTGTAATAATAACTTTAAGCAAAGCCAGCCAGGCTCGGGCAGCAGCTGGGAGCCACAGCAGCCCCGCAGCTCCTGGGAAGTGCTGGGGGAGATCCTCTGGAGCCTCCCGGCTCTGTCTGCTGGGAGAAGCGAAGGGCTCTGTGTGGGAAGGTGTCCCTGAATCCAGGAACTGGGAAAGGAACAGCCGCGGATCCTGCTGGATGTGCTCAGAGCACAGCCCCACACACAGTCACAGCTCACTGCAGCCTTCACTCCATAACCCATCCCTGGAAATTCAGGATGAGCTGCAATGGATAAAGCGGGACAGACACTGGAGGGGGGGTGATCCATCTCACCAGTCCTTCCTGGCACCCCTGAGTGCCCCAAGAAGTTCAAGTCCTTCATCTAAAGGGGCTCCAGGAGAGCTGGAGAGGGACTGGGGACAAGGATGGAGGGACAGGACACAGGGAATGGCTTCCCACTGCCAGAGGGCAGGGATGGATAGGATATTGGGGATTGGGAATTCCTGGCTGGGAGGGTGGGGAGGGGCTGGGCTGGAATTCCCAGAGCACAGGGTTTGGTACATTCTTCCCCAATTCCTTCTGAATTTTCATTAAGAGCTGCTGTCCCTGGGAAGGACTCCTTCCACTTTTAATCTTAATTAGCAGAGAACCCAAACTCCTGACAAGCCTTGTGCTGCTGCTCCATCACAGAGCTGAAAACGGCTTGGGAATTTTGTGCCACACCAGAGCCACTGGTTTTGTTTTGTTTTATCGTTTTCCTACTGCTACAAAAATGATGGAAAGTCCCAGAAAACGAGGATTCGAGGAGCAGAAAATGAGGATTCGAGGAGCAGACAATGAGGACTGCAGACCCCGGCAGCAGCGGGGCTGGAGGCTGCGGTGGAGCTGCCAGGGCTGGTGCAGAGCTCAGCCCCTCTGCAGATATCGAACATTTGCAGGCTCTTTTCGGGAGCTCTTCCCAAAAAAGCCGGCCATGGAGGGATGGCAGGCAGAGCTTCCAGCAGGACTCAAAAGGCAGCAGCACAGCACACGGAGAGTGATTAAAGGGCCAATTAACACACAAGCAATGTATCTCCTGAGCAGCAAAAAGGAGCCGTGCCCAAAGTGAGCTTTATTGACTCAGCTTTTCCCCAGCTGATTTATCCGGCAGAGAAAATGAGGCACAGCTTTTTTTCCAAGCAGATTTACCCTTTTTTATCACGTCCCTTGCCGAGCATTGCTCTCTTTGTCCTCTCAAAGCACAGTTTCAATAACCAGAAACATGCGTTTTTCTGGGTAAAAATCCTTCATGTGCCCAGGGAGGAATTGCAGAGGCACCAAAGGCAGCCTGGGCTTTGCTGGGCTCCTCCTGGGCTGGCCTGGAGAGCAGAGCTGGGTGTGGAAAATGCTGTGGAGGAAGAGCAGGTGCCCTGGAAAGGCACCAAAGTGAGCAGAGAGAGAGAGAGATGAGTGTTTCCTTATCATAAATCCCACAATGGTTCGGGTTGGGGGGGACCTTAAATCCCACCCAGCCCCACCCCTGCCATGGCAGGGACACCTCCCACTGTCCCAGGCTGCTCCAAGCCCCAATGTCCAGCCTGGCCTTGGACACTGCCAGGGATCCAGGGGCAGCCACAGCTGCTCTGGGCACCCTGTGCCAGTGTATTCCTACGTCCATCTTTATTTTTGTGTGTTTGTCTCCACTGGCCTGAAAATCCAGAGGAAATCACCTCCCATTTTCCCCTGTTCTTGCATATTTCTAAAGAAAAAAAAATCATTATTATCTTTAAACTCCACATTGTTAAACCTCTGGGTGCTCTCTCACCTCCAGATCTTGCCTGGGACACCCAGCTCATAAAATGTCACATGCACTGGTCAGAAAAATAACAAGCTGAAAATGGCTCTAAAGAACAGGCAGAAAACAAACGAGGTAGTGCAAATATCTGAGAAAATCAGTTAATCAAAGAGATTATAAACCCAGGGCAATAAAACTATTATTTCCCTAAAACATATCATTAGCTCTAATACTCTGCTGCCCGATTTTATTGAAATCGAGGACGTGACAGGTTTAAAAAATCAGAGATTTCTCTGTTTTAAAGTTAGAAAGAATAGGTAGGACTGCTGTGGGGAGGAGAAGGAGCTGGGCAGGAATTCGGATTTCAGAGAGGGCTCCTTCCCTCCCCCACCTCCTCAGGGCAGGGTGGTCCTGGCAGCCCCTCCCCCAGGGAGAACCTTTGGTTAGGGAAGGGACACCTCGTGATGGGACATGGGATAAAGCAGGAACGATCAGCACCTCGGTGCTGGGTTACAGATGGCAGAGAGCACTGCGGGGCCACCTCTGTGCCCTCGGTGCCCTCCAGTGCCACCCCTCCTCACGCGGTGACTGCCCAGGGGTTAACAGCAGCAAAACCCATCCATGCAGGAAGATCCGTGTTTATCACTGCGGCAGAACCGAGGGCAGGGCGCTTGTCTCCAGGGGGATGCTGGAATTGCTGTGCCAGGGCTGATCCCACGCGTGTGATCCCATGAAATCCTCCAGGGAGGCAGGGGATGCCCAGCCCCATCCCCACGCCCCGGGGCAGCCTGGGCACCGTGGCGCTGATCCTTCCTGCTCCTTCCTGCAGGATCCCCTCTGGAATCCGCTCAATCTGCCACAGAACCTCTCCTGCTTTCCCCGAGGGTGACAACGGCCAGCACAACCCAGCCGTGTCCCCCCAGGGTGACAACGGCCAGCACAACCCAGCCGTGTCCCATCAGGGTGACAATGACCAGCACAACCCAACCGTGTCCCCCCAGGGTGACAACGGCCAGCATGACCCAGCCATGTCCCACCAGGGTGACAATGACCAGCACGACCCAACTGTGTCCCATCAGGATGACAACAACCAGCATGACGCAGCCGTGTCCCACCAGGGTGACAATGACCAGCATGACCCAACCGTGTCCCATCAGCCTGCAAAGCCCTGTACACAAAGGTCGGAGGGAACCCAGAAGGAAATCGACCCTTGAGAGGAAACAGAAGCACCTTCCACGTGCTCCAAAACCCAGAGGACGGAGATTAAAAAAGCGGGACCATCCCAAAGCCCAGCTGAGGCCACGCTGCTGCCCAGCACCCCAGGTCCTGGTGTCCCTCCGGCCAGAGCTGCACCCAGGCACAGGCAGCACCCTCCTCTCGTGAGCTGCACCCCAGAGGGAGCGTGGGGGCCCTCCAGCCCAGGAGGGGTTTGAGAGCAGGAGGATGTGGGGCAGCACCTGCAGTCAAAGCCGGAGCTGCTCCCGGAACAGGGCATTTCCATGGAATTAAAATGGATCGACCTCCGACTGTTGTGTCAAGTTGGATCTCATCAAGGCTGGATTGCATAAATATTCTAATGAGTGCTCTCCTCCTGCCCCTCTCCTTGCAGGCAGGGAGAAAGTTCTGCTTTTCTCGGGAAATTAGTCATGATGTTTATTCATGATCCTGCTTTTCCCAGGGAGTTGGGATCCTGGGAAGTATCGGGGTGAATTCCAAGCACAGGCATGTGCCAGACAGGAAAGAGCTGCAGGGAGGGGATGGAAGCAGGAGTGGGATGGCTTTGCCAGGACCATCCATCCTGTCCTGGGACACCGGGATTCAGCCTGGGGATGTTCTCAGGCTTGGAGCAGTGATGGGATCAAATCCTGGGATGCTTTGGGTGGGAAGGGACCTTAAATCCCATCCATCCCATCCCTGCGCTGGCAGGGACACCTCCCACTGTCCCAGGCTGCTCCAAGCCCCAATGTCCAGCCTGGCCTTGGACACTGCCAGGGATCCAGGGGCAGCCACAGCTGCTCTGGGAATTCCAGCCCAGCCCCTCCCCACCCTCCCAGACAGGAATTCCTTCCCAATATCCCATCCATCCCTGCCCTCTGGCACTGGAAAACCATTCCGTGTGTCCTGTCCCTCCATGCCTTGTCCCCAGTCCCTCTCCAGCTCTCCTGGAGCCCCTTTAGGCCCTGCAAGGGGCTCTGAGCTCTCCCTGGAGCCTTCTCCTCTCCAGGTGAACATTTCCAGCTCTCCCAGCCTGGCTCCAGCCCTTGGAACACCTCCGTGCTCTCCTCTGGAGGCCTCTCCTTTGAAGCAGGCTTTATACAGAAATTAAGGGTTAAAGGCACTTGACCTTTTTAATTTATGCAAGGGAAAAGTAAGAGCCAATTTCTCTGTGTTCTTTAGAGCCATCATGGGCAGGAGATTCCAATACTCTAATTCAGCAAAAAAAGTCATAATGGGAAGCAAAGGCTGGAAGGTGAAACAAAAACCCAGAGTAGGAATAAAGTTAATTAAGCAATGAAGGCACTGACCTAATGTGGAGCAGATTCTCTATCATTTGAAGACTTAATTACATGATTATCCTTGGGGAGATGCCCCACCTGGAGGGTGCAGGTTTCCGGGGAGGGAGCAGGGAGCAAGGACAGCCCTCCCTGAGTGCTTCCCACATTTGGCAGGGACCTGCACTGGGATTGGGAATGGGCTCCGCTCTCCCCACAGCAAAGCCCCCTGTGTCCTCTCCTGGGTAATGAGGGTAATCCAGGCTGAGGTTTTCCAGGTGTTCAGAGGCTGAGCTGCAACTCCAGCCTGGAGAAAAGGGGGCTCAGGGGGGACCTTGTGGCTCTGCACAACTCCCTGACAGGAGGGGGCAGCCGGGGGGGTCGGGCTCTGCTCCCAGGGAACAGGGACAGGAGGAGAGGGAACGGCCTCAGGCTGGGCCAGGGGAGGCTCAGGGTGGACATCAGCAGGAATTTCTCCATGGAAAGGGTGCTCAGGCCTTGGCAGGGGCTGCCCAGGGAGGTTTGGAGTGCCCATCCCTGGAGGTGTCCAAGGAATTCCTGGAGGTGGCACTCAGAGCTCTGGGCTGGGGACAAGGTGGGGATGGGGCACAGCTGGGCCTCAATGGGCTGGGAGGGCTTTTCCAAGGTCAGGGATTCTGGGATTCCAGGTCCTTGTACCAAAGCCCCTTTTAAACCCAGGTCTTGGCCACCCAACCCCTTTTCCCGGCATTCCTGCATGGAGCTGCACCCAGATGCCTTTGAGCAGCCTCTGGGCCTTGGGCTGCTCTGTGCCCTGCTGAAGGTCAGGGCATCCACCTTCTCCAGGTTCCAGCTTTTCCCGGGCTCTGGGCAGCAGTGGGATGACAGGCGGGCAGCAGGATGTTCTCTGCAGGCATCCCCTCCATCCTCGGCACAGGCAGAGCTGCATCCCACACGTTTTGCCAAGATGTACAAACTGCCAGGTACTCAGGACTCTCCCAGCCAGTGGCCAGCCCGGCTTCCCAAAATAGCCCAAATGTGGAACAGCGAGAGCTCCCAAAAGCAGAAACGTTTCAGAAATGCACCTGAGAACAGAATCACCTGACAGAGCTTCTTGCACACAGGAGCCATCCCAGACTCGTGCATTATGTGGGAGAAAAGGGAGCACAAGGAGCAGAAAGTGAGCCAGGGACAGCTCCCCTTGTCAGCAGTGTGGGGTAGTCCCTTCTGCCAGCTCCTTTTAGTGCCCTCAGGCCTCCTGAGCACTCCCTCAGCCATCCAGGAGGGGTTAGGGCCCCTCTACAATGTGAGAAACAATCCTGGCACAGAATTCCCAGAGCAGCTGTGGCTGCCCCTGGATCCCTGGCAGTGTCCAAGGCCAGGCTGGACATTGGGGCTTGGAGCAGCCTGGGACAGTGGGAGGTGTCCCTGCCATGGCAGGGGTGGCACTGGATGGGATTTCAGGTCCCTTCCCACTCAAACCCGTCTGGGATTCTGGGATTCTATGAACCACATTCCACCAGGAGCTTTGCTTGCCCCCTGCTCAAAAACCAGCCCTCCCTCCTCTGTTATTCCAAGGCTGGTTTTCCCTCAGTCCTGCCCGTGCTGCATCACCAGGACAGCTCAGCTCTCGCTCACAGCCTCTCCCAGCATTGCTCTGATTGTTCCTGCTCCATCCCTCGCCCCTGCCAGCTTCCCCAGCTTCCCTCCCTGCTCCCAGTTGGTTGTGCTGGCTTTTTGGGATGTTTCCTGCAGCCCTCGCAGGCTGGGATTCCTGCAAGCACCTCTGCACAGCTGAACTCCCTCCTTGTTACTGCAGCTCAGATCATGAAGGAGCTTCACTGGGGCTGGGAGTAATCAAAAAATGCCACGGAGGAAACTCCCAGGAGGACACTGAGAAAACTTCAGCCCAAGCAGGGCCCTGATCAAAGCAGGAAAATTTGAAAGCGTTTGACATCCAGGAACTCCCCTTTCATGCTGCTGGCAGGTGAGAGCTGCCTGCTCAGGCTGAACAATGCCTTTGCAAAACACATTTCCCGCAATTTACAGACTCTCGCTGCAGAAAGGGTTCCGTGAATAAGCAAACCTCGGCAAACAGAATCAGCAGAAGTAGGGCACGGAGAGGAGGAGTGGCTGGAGGTGCCCCCAGGGGTCACAGCCCATATTCCTGTGTTTATATATAGATGTCCTAAATAGCAGACGGGATTGGGCTCCAATTGTTCTTCCCAACAGCCCGGCTGCGGGGGCAGCATGGACAGGGCAGGAAAGGGAAATCTGGCTCTCCTGGGGGCCGAGATCACACGTGGCACTAATTAATCTCGTGTTTGACTGTGGAAGTAACTTCCCTCTCAGCTTGTAGGGCTCCTCCCAGGAGCTGCTTCTGCCCTGTTCCCCATCCCGGTCCCAGCGCCGCGATCCAGAGGTGATCGGTGTCACTGGCCACCAGCACAACCCTCGGAGCCAGTTCACTTCAGGGCCCGACTCAAGCCAAAATTATCCCTACTCCATATCTGGTTTTATGGCTGTGCTGTGCAATGGCTCAAGCTGAGGCTTTGTTAGGAAAAATCTCCTCTAAAATAAAAGTTTGTCAATAAAAAGCTCTTTCCAAGCGGCCTCCCACAGCGGCTGCCTCCGAGAGATCCATCAGGAAACGCTGCCTTTGTGGGCTTTCCAAAGGACTTCTCTCTAATAAAAAGTGAACCTATTGACAAGCTTTCCTGGCTGCTCCTTCCCAAGCTTTTGTAAAGATATAATTGTCAAGATGACATGGATTTATTTGGCATCCTGGCTAGGCCTGAGGAATTACAGCTGTGCCTTCCTGTCAAACTCACGCCGGCAGCCAAATTGGGCTGAAATTGTGCACCAGTGCTCCCATGGAAAACTGCAGGAGACAGCATTTCCAGGGCCTTGGCACCAAGGGGGAAGGGAACAAAAGAGGAAGAAAAATATAATGTTATGTTGGAAGTCAGAAAGGAGAAAAGAAAAAACCCCTCTTTTCCCTGGAAGGCCAGGCCTCATTAATCAGCCTCTGGTGGGAAAACACTGGGAGCAGATTGCCCAAAAACCTGTGGATATCCCACCCTTGGAAGTGTCCCAGGCCAGGTCGGATGGGGCTTGGAGCACCAGTGGAAGGTGTCCCTGCCCATGGCTTTGAGGTCCCTCCCATCCCAAACCAGTCTGGGATTTACGCTCTCTGTAAGGTTTGGATTCTTTGGATTCTTTTTCTTTGTCCATGTCCGAGGAAGGGGGTGGCTCAGGTAATAAACGTGCACTTTGTAAAGGACATGAATATTCAAGAAGAATGAGTTGTAAACATCCCTCTCTGCCTAAAGCCAGACCTTGGCCCCACCAGGATGGGGCAGGAAAATCCCCCTGGGTCAGAAGTCCCACAATGAGCAGGTGGGACCCAAAACATCTCCTTCATTTCCACATCCATTGTTGTCCTCACTAGTGAAATATGCCTGGAATCTTCACCTCCACCCAGAAATATCCTCTTTTTTAATTCTTTTCGGTGCCAGCTCATTCCAGCTGCCCCTGCAGCCCTGGGACCACTGTGAGCCCTCCAGACCTGGTGGGTCCTGTGAATCTTCAATCCTGGAGAAAGGAGTGACTGAACCAACCTCTGCCAGAGTTTAGACCATGGAATTCTGCCACGGAGTTACAGCCTTGGCACCTGATCCAGCAAAATCCCAAGGATTTTGGGATTTGGGTGCTGGATGGAATCAGAATATTCCACCTGAGGAATCCTCCCCCACTCCCAAACCCAACGGAAGTGGTGAAGTTGGGGTGAAATCCCCCCAGATCCCAGTCCCCATCCTGCAGCAGTCCCTGTCACCTCCTGATTCGCACATAAAAGCCCAATGGATTTGGGATCACCCTGGGAACCTTTCCAGGAGCTGCCCGTGCACATGGCAGAGAACTTTTGTCTGCTCTGCTTTGGTCTGAACTTAACCTGAAGTTTAGACACTTTCAGTGATTCCAGAGAAATTAAGTGGGGAAGAAGTAACTCTGTCCTTTACCTCCCTTGCTCTTCAGATGATTTTCCTTTCATTTTTTAAAGCACTACCCAAGGCTGTTCTCTGCAAACTTGATCATTCCCTGCAAAACCTACTTAAAATTCTCTGCTCTTCCTGAGAAATGGTGCAACACATGGGAGCCTGGGAATTTTAAGCATCCTTGGTGTTTGTTGTTGCAAGGAACAGGCAGCATTTCCAGTCACTGCAGCGGGGAAATACCCGGCTGCTCCTTTTGCCCAGACCTGCTCCATTCCCTGCTCCATTATTGGAAGTTCCAGCACGTCAACCGTGACCTTGCTGGTTGTTCCAGAGAGGCCTGGGGGCACTGCTGGAATGCTCCACACACTGCTACAAATAACTGTGGTTTTAATAAAGGTTTGTGGATCCGGATCCAGCTTGGTTGGGAAGTCCGTGAACCACCTCCCTCGGGGTGGGGGGAGAAGGTGAAGTGGTAAAGATGACTCAGTATTGGAATGATATCTTATCAATTCAGGTTATTGGCATGATCATCTCCTCGAGGGATGTTTAGAGACACATGTTTTGTATATTTTATATTATTATTGTTTTATTTATTTGATATAAGACCTGTCCCTGACAGACAAACTGGAAAGCTCCAGGCAGGGTGGGGAAGGTGCTCCCTCACTCCAGAACTGGTGAGGCCCCATCTGGGCACTGCTCCTGTTTTTAATCGGATTCCATGGATCCTCCAGCTCCACATCCCTGAGCCCCAGGATTCCCAAATGAACCCTGCCCTTGCCAAGCGAGGGGGGCAAATCGGACACAGCCTGTAAAATGAACACCAGCTTCTAGGAGACTGATCCTGGTCCCCAGCAGTAAAACAGCAAAAGGTTTTCCCCTCTCTGCATAAAAGAACATTTAAAATATATTAAATAGAGATTTTTCAGGAAACAGGGATGGATGGGATATTGGGAAGGAATTCCTGGCTGGGAGGGTGGGGAGGGGCTGGGCTGGAATTCCCAGAGCAGCTGTGGCTGCCCCTGGATCCCTGGCAGTGCCCAAGGCCAGGCTGGACATTGGGGCTTGCAGCAGCCTGGGACAGTGGGAGGTGTCCCTGCCATGGCAGGGGTGGGATGGGATGGATGGGATTTAAGGTCCCTTCCAACCCAAACCATTCCGGGATTCTGGGATATTGCCCAGCATTCCCTAGAGCAGGGCACTGCTTTTCTGGAAAGCTCCAGAGAGTTTTACTGAGGATTAGCGGAGTGAAACTCTGAGCCAAGAAACTTCTCCAGCCTCTTACTCCAAGTGTTCCCATTAATCAGAGCCACGTGGATGTGGAATCTCCCACTCCATGTCCCTCCCGTGGGTGCAGCCAGGGCCGTCCCTGGCTGAGCAATGTCCCTGCAGCAGGGAACGGGCTGAGAGGGGACATTTATCAGCTGAAATTAATCCTTCCCAGGTGGAAATGCCTCTGCCTCCCAATTAGGCTGCTGTGAGAGATGGAAGCAAAGGAAAATTGCTCACCTTAATTAGTCCCTGAGCAGAGCCTTTGCAGAGTCATCTCTCAGCTGCTGCCGGGGCACATCCACGGGGTATCCACAGGGAGAGCTCCCTGCTCCTGCTCCTCCCGAGGGCATCCACGGGGCTCAGGCTCTCCCAGGGCGGTGGGAGCTCCCCGCTGGGCAGAGGGAGTCACCAGCTCATCCCTCATTGCTCAGTACCCCAAACCAGAGCTGGGAAGTGATAAGTGTGAGGGAAGTTCTGTAGGAGCCGTCCCGCTTGTGGTGCTCCTCGGGCAACACGGGCCCCAAAGTTCCTGTTCAGTGAAGGCAGAAAGCTTCAAGGAAAGCTGCAATGGGAAAAAAAACTTTTCCATTCAGTTACCACCACATCTTACAGATGTTACAGAGTTTGAATCAGATGAAAAACTCCTCACACCACCTAGAAACACAGAGAACATCCTGTTTAACTGCCCATCCTAGACTGAGTCCAGCTGACTGCTAAATTACACCTTTCCTTTGCATCCAGACCCACATCCCTCCCTCTCCAGCATTCCCAAATGCTTTCAGTGCTGTCTCAGATTCTGTGGGGTTTAAAAAAGCAGTAACAAGTCCTGCTGGACAGGGATAAATGCTGGTACTGCTTTTAAACTCGAGCTGCAGTAAGTGCATTGTCAGATCCATGCCCAAGGATCTCTCAAAATCCAAGGAAAGACATTTCAGCCCCACTGTTTTGGAGCCCATTAAAATGCAGGTGCAGCACCCTTGTCTTTGTGGCTCCACAGGCTGATTCACACCCCAATCCCAATTAGCTTTAGCTCATTAAATGGGAAGCAAGTTTGTTGTCACCTCGCCTCAAACAGCTCGAACATTCCTAATTGGGAAAAAAAACCTCCAGTAGGTTCCATTCCATTTTTAGAGGAAAATGAAACCATTCCTCACTGCTGCCTCCCAGAAGCTGCTCCCTAATTCCGGTGTCAGCTGCTCAAGGGGAGCTCATTCCTCACACCCAGCGTGGGTGGGAGCACCTTTAAGGTGCTGATCAATCCATTCACCAATAAATGTGCAAAAAGGGCTCTCTGGAGCCCCTGTCCTGCCCATTCCCTCTGTGGGATGAACACAAGCACCCTGAAAATCGCACTCTGTGACAGAGCAGTGATCCAGGGGGGTTCTGGAGTGTCCTGGAGAGGGCTGGGAGCTGCAGCTGGGAATCTCTGCGCTCCCTTGCGTGCCCAGGAACGACGCCCTGCAGTCAATGCTGTCCCTGCTCTCCACTGAGGTGCAGCCCCCGAGGTTCTCCCAGTTTCTCCCAGTAAAGGTGTTGTGGGCAGAGCTCTGAGCTGGCTGGGCCTGAGAAGAATTCCCAATATCAGGAGCTGCTGCAGCCTCACCAACACTTCATTAGCAGGAGGCTGATCGATCAACATCTGATCAATCCAATTATCAGCATAATTCGAGAAGCCCCTCAGGAGGTGTTTGCACACCCAGAGGGCCCCAGGGAGAAGGGGGGGTCAGGGAACCCATCCTTCCCTGGGATGGAGCTCTGGGACATGGCCTGAACCCTCAGACCCAGCTTTAAAATTTGGGAGACTTGAGGAATCAGCCCAAATACAGCTGGATAGTGAGAGAGAAGAGAAAGGATGATACTTCGCTTCCCTACAGCTGCTTTCCAAACCCAGCTTCTTTGGATTTCAGGCAGAAAAAGTTTCATCTTCAAATAAAAATATGACCTCTCTTCATGAGGAATTCCAGGAGGAAATCCCTGAGAGCAGGCAGAGCCAGAGTTGAGTTGTTTTTACCTGGAGTGAGTGGCTGATGCACTGCTGCTGATGTCACGTGTCAGAAACCTCCAGAACTATAAAAATATAACTTAAATTCACTATAACTTAAATCCTTTCCACTCTTGGTCCCTCCCTTTGAGGCAGGGGCTGCAGGCAGGAACAGAAATATCCCTGGAGCTGGCAGGGACACAGAGGACATTGAGAAATCTGTGTCCACTCAGGGGACGTGGAGAACAAACCACATGAGGAGCTGTCCCATCCTCAGCCCCAAAGAGAGGCAATCACCCCATCTCCTCCCCCACAGTGTGTTTAAATTAATATGGATGGAATTCCGGTGTTGAATCCTGATCGTAAGGGCCCGAACCACAAGAGGAGAGCAATTACAGAGTTGTGCATTCCGAAATCCCCATCCCCACTCGGCCCTGGTGACCCCTCTCCAATTAGCTGCACACGCTGCGGGGAGGGGGGGGGCTGAGGCCCCAGTGAGTGCTGCGATCTCGGGGCTCCCTGACTGCACACGCAGGAGCCGGTTCATTATCCACACCATCCACACCATCCACACCATCCACATCATCCACACCATCCACATCATCCACATCATCCACACCATCCACATCATCCACATCGTCCACATCGTCCACATCATTCACATCATCCACATCATCCACATCGTCCACATCATCCACATCATCCACACCATCCACACCATCCACACCATCCACATCATCCACATCGTCCACATCATCCACATCATCCACACCATCCACACCATCCACATCATCCACGTCATCCACACCATCCACATTATCCACATCATCCACATCATCCACGTTCTCCCTCCTCCCTGCCTCTGCCTGGCAGCACAATGAGGCCCCAGCCCAGCCCAGCACTGCTCCGTGGGGCTGGGAGGGTTTGTCCAGCCTGGTTCCAGAGCCTGGCCCAGCACAGCGAGGCTGCTGCCCACCACAGAGGGGGGCACAGCGGGGATGGGGGTGGTCCTGCTGCAGTCCCCAGGCCCCCACAGGGGCTCACTGTGTCCAGCTGGGGCTGGCCCTGCAGCCCTTATCAATTTCAGAGGGTGGGCAGGCCCTGGCACAGGGTGCCCAGAGCAGCTGTGGCTGCCCCTGGATCCCTGGCAGTGTCCAAGGCCAGGTTGGACATTGGGGCTTGGAGCAGCCTGGGACAGTGGGAGGTGTCCCTGCCATGGCAGAGGTGGGATGGGATGGGATTTAAGGTCCCTTCCCACCCAAACCAGTCTATTCTCTGAATGTGAGGTCTTTGCTCAGAGATCACCTGGCTGCTGGGGATGCCACCCTCCCCTGGGGACAGTCAGGGCATTCCTGGGAGTCTGTGACCTCCTGACCCAGGCACTGGCGCTCTCGGAGCTGAGGGGCCCCAGTGCTGACTGATGGTGTCCCCAGAGCTCTGGGGTGCCCTCAGCCCCTGGGGACACCGTGGGTGTCACTGAGGCAGAGCCACAGCAAAGTCCTGGACACTGCAGCTGCTCTGCTCTCCCTAAACCCCTCCTGGCTCCTGCCCCCATTTTGGGCACACCTGCCCCAAAATGTTCCTGGTGCCATCCCATCCCACCCCACAGCAAGGTCCTGTCCTCCCTGGCCCACTGCCCTCACTCACAGGACCATGGAATATCCTGGTTTGGAAGGACCCACCAGGATCACTGAACTCCAGCCCCTGGCCCTGCACAGGAACACCCCAAATTCAGCCTCCTAAACCCCTCTCCAGACACCTCCGGGTGTTTCAGACTTGACAAGAGCCCCCCAGGCTGACCCAGAGGTGACTCCCAGAGCTGGGCCCCACTTGGGGAGCACTCCCACACCAGGAGATGAGGGCACAGCCCGACCCCGCTGCCCTGGGGGTGCTCTGGGCCACGAGGAGATGACACAGACCCAAGGGGAAGGGAAGGACTGTTCTCCCCATCACGGACAGACACATGGAAAACTCCCCCAGCTTTCCCAGCTCCCGGCTCTTGCTGGAGCTGCAGGACAAACATTTCTCCCTGCAGAAGGCCAATGTTCGGGCCTAGCACAGCTTCCCAGCCGCTCCCATTGATCAGGGTTTGAGGGCAGAGCAGCAGGAGCTGCAGCCTGCTAATTAAACCACTTTATCTGCACACTTTGATGGCTCTGCCTCCCCCCAGCTTCACAAAACTTCCCCCAGCCAGAAGCCAGCCCTGGCCAGCTGCACCCCGAATCGTGATCCTGGGGGCTGTAACCTCTGAAATATTTAGACCCTGAGTTGATAAAAGCCAATGTTTGCTTCGTTCCTTGCCAGACTTTGGGGTGGATAATAAAGGGGAATATTTCACACCGGCCCGGCTGCCGTTGCCCGCAGGCCGTGGGTGTTCCATGTCAGTGGTGCGTGGACAGGAGTTACCCACAAGTGGATTTGCTGTTTCCTCCTGCCCTGTGTGCTGCTTCCAGCTGAAGTCAGGCCATGCATGTCCAACCCAGCACAGGAAATGTGCTCAGCAAAGATAAAAATCCTTCAGTTCTATGCTCTCTGTGGTGTCCCAGCCACGGCTTCACTCCCACAGCAGCAGAGAGTCAGGGCAGCTCTGGGAGGAGTCTGCAGCAGGCCCAGGTGTTCCCCAGAGGTTATGGAAGAGCTCAGGTGAGTTTTGTGCCCCTGTACTTTAAACGTGCAGAGGGTGTGAACAGCAAGTCACCGCCAGCACCTTCCTGCCCTGAGAATTAAACAGCCCCAGCAGGAAACCTCCATCCCCCGAGCCACGGCCTCTGCAGCTCTTCCCTGTTCTGCACAGGCACACGGACACAAGGAACCTGCTCCAAAACCACCACTGGCAGCTCCAGCAGAGGCAGTGGGACCCCACACCTGCTCCTGCCTTGGAGCCTGGTGCCACACGAGGCATCACCTGCTTGGAATCCTGTTCCCAAAACAGAATCCCAGAATGGTTGGGGTTGGAAAGAACCTCAGAGCCCCTCCAGTGCCACCCTGCCATGGCAGGGACACCTCCCACTGTCCCAGGCTGCTCCAAGCCCCAATGTCCAGCCCGGCCTTGGGCACTGCCAGGGATCCAGGGGCAGCCACAGCTGCTCTGGGAATTCCAGCCCAGCCAGGAATTCCTTCCCAATATCCCATCTAACCCTGGGAAGCCATTCCCTGTGTCCTGTCCCTCCAGCCCTTGGAAATGGTCTCCATACTTCCTGTGGGGCCTCTTCAGGTCCTGGAGGGCCCCAGTTAGGTCAAACCTGGCCTTGCACCCACTTCCCTTAATTATTAATAAAGTTCCCTTCTCTAAAACTTCCACAAAAATTCTACCCATTCTCAGCCTGGCCTAAGGATTTCTTGCCACACACACGAAGTATAAAATATCCCAAAGCCATGGAGACCACACAGGATCCTGGCAGCAGATTTCGGCTTTCAGAGCCTGACACAGATGCAGGCTGCGCTCACTGTGGTGGCTCTGCTCTCTCCCACAATCTCTTTAAAATCCAGAGGGAGTCCCACTTTAATTTACAGAAATTTAATGACAATATTACTTTGGAAATGAGAGTTAACTTTTGAACGGTGTGGGTTCCTTCCTCTGACAAGGAGAAGTGTGCCTGCAATGATAATCATTTCATAGAGCCATGTGGGTAAATATCAGACATTTGTGACTCTTTATTGATGCCGTGCTCACAAAACACTTCAATGATTTTTTTTTTTTTTTTATATCTTATCTCAAATTTCAGTGCACTTCACCTGCCTGGCTTGGTGCAATGGTGAACCAAGGAATTTGCAGTTTTGCCATTCCTTTTCAATGAGGATCTTTTTGCGTGTTCTGGTACCACAAAAGTGGGGGAGAGCTCTCAAGGGGCTGAGCCCAACCCTGCCCTTGGATAACAATTCCCTGACGGAATCTCCAGGCAGAGCAGAGATTCCTGGGCTGCCAACACAAAGATTTTCATCCATGTCCATCCCGAGGATCAGCATTTTTGGGATATTTCCACGTTCCCCCCACACACCTCACCTGTAACTCCAACCACATCTGTCCCTCCTGTCCTCATCACACTCAGCTCTGCTGAGATCCTGCAGCCTCCCACACCTCCATCCCTCAAAATATCAGATTTTTGGCTGCTCCAGAGGCACTTCTCCATCAGGCTGTGTTAAAATATCCATATTTTCCACATAAATTTCTCTCCTGGTCTGATCCATGTCCATCTGACCCAGCCGCAGTTTTATTTCCATTTTTATCCAAGTAAACCCCAGCTCTTCCCCTCGAGCCCAGGAGCAGCCAGAACCAAGGCATCACCCAAACCCACGGGATTCACCTGCGGATGTTCTCCAGCCCTTCCAGAGAGCAGAAGTTTAAGGAATTCCCATCCAACCATAAGCATGGAGAACTCTCCCTGAGCTTACAGAATCCCGGGGGGGTCACACCTGGATTGAGGAGCTGCCCACTGCAGAAGAGGCTCCTGCTGGGCCCGTCCACAACTTCACTTCCAGACAGCAAAGCCGTGCACGAGTCAATCAATTTTTCATGGAATTCCAGAGCGGTTTGGGTTGGAAGGGATCTTAAAATTCATCCATTTCCACCTGGGACACCTTCCACCATCCCAGGCTGTTCAACCTTTTTTTCCTTACCTTTTCCATCCTGGTTTAACAGCTGCCCTCTGGCCAAACTCCTCGTGCCAGACCGGAACACCTTTGGTTCACCCAGCATCCCACTGCTCTGTCCCCGTCCATGGGAAAGATGGGAAGTGCAGGAGCAGCCCCTACAGAGTTTCCACTTCCCCCAAATATTTGCTGTTTTAGGGAAAATCCCTGTGCCCAGAGACAAGTGAGGATAAAATGTATTTAAATGAAATCCAAAGGTTTGGACGAGTTTATTTTTAGCAAAGCCAGCTGGGGTTCGAAATTTCGCTTCCAAGGGAAATCCTGCAAAAAGCAAGGCATGAACAGGGGCAGAGAAATCAGCAAGGAAAGTTTTACTTTAGAATATTCCTGCAAGACAAATAATTTGGAGGAAAAAACTGGAGGATATCAAAACACCAGGAACGGTTCCAGTTTCCATGTTGCTTCCACCCGCACACCCAATGTATATTTAATCATAAAATGTTACAGGGTAGTGAAATCAAACAGCCCATTTGGAACAGAATAAACGGTCTGAGTGGAGGCACAACATGGAAAAGTTTTTAAAAGATGATGTTAGAAATCCCCCTTGCACCTCCCCCGAAGTTCAGGTGCTGTTTTTCATGGACACCCGCCCTGTTCCTGCTGTCGGCTCCCGAGGCTGCAGAGCTGCGACAGAGCGAGCTCAAAGCATTCCCTGAACAAAAGCAAAGCACAGGGAGAAATATTTTCTTTCCAGAACCTTCTGATCCCTAGAATTGCCCAGAGATTTCCAGGGTTTGTGCATTCCTGCCCTGGCACAGGGAAAGCCCAGCACAAACCAGGAGACATTAAATGTGTTTGTAACCAAAGGCTCTCTCAGCCAAGGAGATTATTTTTATTTTATTCTTGAGCTATCAAATCCAAACAGCTTTGATCATTACCGCTTCTCCTTTGTTTCCTGGGCTTAATTTTCCTTTCTTTAGAAGAGAATTATTTCCAAGGCATCCAAACTCCTGCTGTAAAGGCAGGTAGGCTCTGCCAGGAGAGGAGCTCCCAGGGGCCCTTTCTGTTCCTGTTCACATCCCCCAGAGCACCAAGGAGTCTGTTCAGGGCCTCCCACTCCTTCAGGAGGGGAAAGAAAACCCTTCAGGCTGGTAATACTCATTTGAAAGCCTTCTTCAAGAGCCAGTGACCTAAATAGAGCTGAATTTCCTGGGTTTATCCCCATGCTGCTGCTCCCGGGAGACGTGAGCACAGAGACTCCGTCCTGCTGTCCTTGGGATAACAGGAGGAACCTCTGGCTGTGAGTTCAAAAGCAGGGGCTGAAGTGATGCACAGAGACAAAAATATCTTCTAGGAGTCTTTAAAAGATTAATTACTGCTCTTCCATTAGCCAGCACGTCTGAAAAGTATTTTGGGAATGCTGAGGGGCCTTTTCCTGCTGCTACTCCAAACCCTGTGGGAAGGGGCAGCCCCAGTCCCACAGCACTGCTCACTCTGCCCTGCCCTGTCCCCAGGAGTGGGGCTGGGACCACTCTTGGCCTCAAATGGAGCCCGGGTCCGTCTCCTTTTCTTTTCTTGGAAGGAAAAGTAGTCAGGGACCATCAAGGCTGCGGCTGTGGCAGCTCCCAGGGGCGCAGCTGACGGGATGAGCTCCGACTGCCGCCGGCTGAGCGGGGCTAATTCCTGCAATCCCTGCCACCAGCGCCGCTGTGGAATTAATGGAATTCGTTATGGACACATCAGCTCCTTCCACAGCCACCCCGGCCTGGGTCTGCATCGGCTCCTGACAGGGGCAGCCTCCCTCCCCGGGCTGACACGGGGACAGCAATTAAAGGATGTGCAAAATCACTCGGATTTAATTGCTGGGAGTGCAGGAAGCAGCAACTCCAACCACCACCCACCCACAAAGGGTTACAAGCAACCAAATCTCTCCTCTTTTATCCCCCAGCTCACATGGAGAAATGTGCAGGTTTGAGCTGTGGGATGACACAGGGGCTGTTTCCTCTGAGCCCCGTGTCCTGCATCCCGAGCTTCACTAGGATGAAACTTTCCATGCAAAAGGAGACAAGAGCCCCTTGCAGGGCCTGAAGGGGCTCCAGGAGAGCTGGAGAGGGACTAGGGACAAGGCATGGAGGGACAGGACACAGGGAATGGCTTCCCACTGCCAGAGGGCAGGGATGGATGGGATATTGGGAATACCATCGGGTTAATTCCTGGCTGGGAGGGTGGGGAGGGGCTGGGCTGGAATTCCCAGAGCAGCTGTGGCTGCCCCTGGATCCCTGGCAGTGCCCAAGGCCAGGCTGGACATTGGGGCTGGGAGCAGCCTGGGACAGTGGGAGGTGTCCCTGCCATGGCAGGGGTGGGATGGGATGGGATGGGATTTAAGGTCCTTCCCACACAAAGCATCCCAGGATTCCCTGACAGACCTCATTGCAGAGCCAGGCTGTGCCCAGCCCTCCTGCCCGGCATTTCTCTGGAATGGTGCCGCCCTCCTTCACCAGCCAAGTGCAGAAGAAGCCAAAGGAAAAAACCTCCACAGATTTCCCAGCGGTGAGCACAGAGCAGCCAGAGCTGGAAGGGAACAGCTCCACACCCAGCATTCCCGATCCATCCCCATTTCCTCACGAGGAAAGCCCGGACAGCTCGGCAGGGCAGGACCCTTGTCCTGCTTTTCCTTCTCCCTGTGGCACCCGGTGCCAATAAAACATTTTATCTGCTCCCTCCTGTAGTTTCCAGCAGGGAAGCTTTACTGTGGGAATCATCTCAGCCGAAAGAAAAGGAGCTGTTTAGAACATTCCTCCCCTAATTACCGAGCTAATTAACAGCAGTGCCATTTACCAGGTGGCCCAGCTGACTCAGTGACCCCTAAAAACCCATAAAACCTTTGAACAAAACTCAGATTTAAGTCCTAAGAGAGCTTTTCTGTATCCTCCGGGGCGCTGAAGGCCTGGACATCTCTTCTCTGTCATGAAAGGGCTCAGGGAACAGCACCAGAGTCAATCCATCGTTCCTGAAAATCAGGATGGGCAAGTCCTGGAGAAACCTCAGGCTGCTGGAGCCCTTCCCCATCCGGTGTTCCCTGACCACTGGCTCTGCATTTTCTCCTGGAGAATCCCATGCAAGCCAAGGGTTAATGGGCATTCACACCTGTTTGAGCTCTGGTGTCAGGAAAGAAGGAAATCCGGGATACATTAAAGGAGCTGAGGCTAACAGTGTGTGATTCCTGCATTATTTAATGCCCGCTGTGTGCCAGGCAGCAGAGACACACCCAAAGCTCTGTGAGGAGACGAAAGGAAAACTCCCCCTGTCTGTGGCCATTCCAGAAATAATTGACACCTTCTCCCAGATCCTGACTGCTCCTAATGCAGGTGAATGCTGCTGGAACAAGGCTGGGAAACGGGGATTTAGAGATGCGGCTTTTGCAACTCCTGCTTGCTTTTAACAGAGCGATAATCGGCTCTGCCACATTCCCGATGGAAAACCTCAGCCTGGCTTGACATTTTCCATGTTGAACTGCCCCGTGTGAGGGTTTTTAGGGAAAGCTGGGTTTTCCTGCACACACATTTATAAGTTTTCAGTGAAGCCCCTTGAAAAACATGGACTTGCTGGTAGAGGGTTAAATTTTAAATGGAATTGCGCGGAATCACTGAGAGTGGAAAAGATGTCCAAGGTCAACAAGCCCAGCCTGTGACTAATCCCCACCTTGACACCAGCCCAGAGCACTGAGTGCCACCCCCAGTCCTTCCTTGGACACCTGCAGGGGTGGGGACTTCACTGAAGGCTCTTGAAATTCCAAATGGAAACAGCTCCCATGACTCGCACAGCATTCTGAGCATCCTTGGTCACTGGGAGCAACGACTCCCAAAAAGCCGGAGTCCCGGAGGCTCTGAAAAGGCTCCAGGTCTCCCTGCACTGGAATTGGGGGGTGGGAAAGGGCGGGGAGTGCCACAGCTGGAGCGGCTCCTGCACTGCACCAGGGTCAGCAGCAAAGCAGGAGGGAATAAATTAAATAAATTAAAGCTTTCCTGCCAAAGCAGCTGAAATAAATAGGAAAGAAAATGTTCCCACATCTGGTTCTGCCTCGCCCCAGGGACTCGTGTGACAGACGAGGATGGCAAAGAGGAGTGAGGAGCTTCTCCCTGCATCTGCCACAGCCGGCATCCCGAGTGCCCTGGGAGCTCCTGCCTTCTGCTCGTCCCTGCGCCCGAGCAAGGACAGCCAGCCCCGGTCCCTGCTGCCCCGTGTTCCAGGGACAGAGATGCGCCTTTCCCTGGCAACAGCCTTGGGATTCCACGCACATCCCTGCGCTGGGAGGAGCCCGCCCGCCGGTTCTGCCCCGCTCCCCATCGGGGCTGAGCCGCAAGGAACGAGCTCCAGCCCAACTGAACTCTCGCAACACCCGCAGGAGTTTGCGGCGGGGCTGGCGAGAGGATTTGAATTCTCAGCTACCTGAACTCCTCATTTAGGAGCTGACTGCTGCTCACAGTGCCTAATTTGTTACTGTTATAAATAAAATGGGGAATTCGTGCTCAAAATATGTAATGTCAAAATAGAGTTTAAAAGTTAAGTTGTAACCGACTGAAACGAACAGAACTTGCCCAGAGAAAAATCCAACTTCGACCGGGAACTGATTTACATCCCAAAAACAGAAGCTACAGAGAATGGCGGCCCATCAGGAAAGAATGAAGCTGGTTCCTGATATTTGCATTTTCAAGGAGAACCTCCCGGCAAAACTGATTAGCCATCTACGAAAATCCCCTCCCAGCTCAGGTGTTAACGGCCAGATCAGGAACCAAGATATGGAACATCATGAGCCATCAGATAACATCCCCTGAAGATGGGACATTAATCAAGAACAGAATACGTTTTGTCCCCCTCAGTTTCATGAATGACATACTCCATGAATATGCTGAGTGGCCAACACAATACCCAAGATCCAGACTTTAGGGGAAAAACCGTATAAAAGTAGACTTTTGGAAGCAGTTGGTTGTGAACAGAGGGAGGTCTGATGCGCTAGAGGTCAGACCTGTGTTCACCCAGGTCCAATCCCGGGCTTGGCACTGTCTTTTTTTCGTTCGTGGCATTGCGTGTTCGAACTCTCGGACACGAAATAAATTTTATATTTGTTTTATTTTTAATTAGGCGTAGTTATTTATTACATTACTAAGGGCTCGGTTCTAGAAAATCCCAAAATACGGGAGCCCAGGGAGGTGCTGAAGGTCTGCAACTGCTCCCAGTGAAACCCTGAATTTAACAATCCTCCCCCAGCACTCACCCAGCAGCTGCAAAACACCAACTGAACGGAAAACCAGCTGCAGTCTCAGCCAAACAAATCCCAGAGCCTTTCCACACTGACGTGTGGATGTGGCACCAGGGGACACGGGCCGGTGCTGGGGCGTGGTTGGACTCGGTCTTGCAGGGCTTCTCCAGCCTAAAGGATTCCACGATTCTGTGTTTTCTGACCCATTGCTGATTTTTTGTGCGCTGTTGAGGACTCCAGAGCCAGTGTCCCCACTGCCACCAGCCCTCCTGGACTCCCACCTCCTCCAGTTCCATCCCGTGCCCAGCACGGTGGGGTCAGGGCCCCTCTGCCACGGGACACAGAGTCCCTCGGGCTGCCAAGCCCCACGGGGGACCCTCTCCATGTGGCCAGCAGGGTGGCACTGCCCAGGTGACACTCAGCCCCCAGTGCCACCTTCCAGCATCTGTTCCCTTCGCACAGAGCCCCAAACCCCCTCTCCCACCCCAGCTCCCTCTCCCTTCCCTGCAGATCTCCCTGCCTGCCCACCCACTCCAGCTCCAGCTCCGGGAGCCTCAGAATGTTCTCAAAAGCAGATTTGAACATATCTGAACAGGTTTGAACATATTTGACCCAAGGCTGGACTCACTGATCTCAGAAGACTCGAGCCTCACCTGAACAAGCCCCCCAGAGTCACACACGCCCTGATCTGCCCCAGCACCATCCCCAGGGCTTTGAGTCTGAGGAGAACCTCGAGCTACACCCCTGGAAATGTCCCCAGGTGCCACCCAGGGCACAGTGGGACCCTCAGTGCTCAAACCACTCCCTAAAGCTCAGCTTTGGGCAGTTTGGGCAGCTCATCCCTCTGCACCTCCAGCAGAGCTCCCGGGAGGACCAGAGCCAGGTTTAATTTGTTAGAGGTCATCAGGGCTTTGAGAATGAAGCTACAAATCCCTTTAAAAATAAAAATTAAACCAGTTGAGGCTCACCTCGCTGATAAACTCTGAGCCAAGCAAGAGCTGGAGTTAATTATTCTGTTAAAGGCAGATTTTCCTGCACACACTTGGAATTATCTCTGCCATCCCCACACAGATCTTTGATAACGCTAATGAACTCCAGGATCTGGCTGTGGGATCACTCGGCTGCCTCCAAATACTCACGGTGGGGAGAGCTCCTTGGAAGTGATAAAGGAGGAACCTCGTGGACATCCGAGTGCCACTATCAAAGCAGGAAATCAGCTTCCAGGGAGAACAGGAAAGCTGATGCAGCCTAAAATGCAAATCAGCGTTCACATGGCTGCTGAACTACAAACTGCTGTGGTGGTTTAAGGTGAATTCCACAGAAATCTGGGCCTGGAAAATGGATGTTTCCCTAATCGGTGATTCCTAGGATTTGTAAGGTCGGAAAAGACCTCCAAGATCAGCAAGGCCACCTGCCAATCCACCCCCACCACGGTCAGCACCGCCCCGTGCCCTCAGGTGCCACAGCCACAGTGTTTTGAGCACTTCCAGGGATTGGGACTCCCTGTGCCAGTGCTGGACAACCCTTCCATGAAGAAATCTTTCTTGATCTCCAGTATTATTGAACCAGGGAATGGTTTGGGTTGGGAGGGACCTTAAATCCCATCCAGCCCCACCCCTGCCATGGCAGGGACACCTCCCACTGTCCCAGGCTGCTCCCAGCCCCAATGTCCAGCCTGGCCTTGGGCACTGCCAGGGATCCAGGGGCAGCCACAGCTGCTCTGGGCACCCTGTGCCAGGGCCCCCCCACCCTCCCAAGGAGGATTTTCTCCCCTGGTGCAGCTTGAGGCCATTTGAGGCCAATTCTGAGTATTTCCTCTTTTATTGGCCGACCCTTTTACCAAATGTATCTCTGAAGAGTTCTGGCTTAAAGATGGAGTCCCAGAAAGACCTGAGGTGATAAAAAGCTTTCCATAAATCCAGGAAGGAAATATTTATTCCTGAGTTACTTTGCAGCTTTCACTTTGCTTTTGGAGAGGTGAAACCTCAGTGAAATTTGAAGATTTCACCCTTTCCTCCTATTTTCACTCCTGTTACTGAGGAGTACCTTTCCATCATGCAAAATTCTGTGTTTTGTTCAGCTGCTGCCTGGTGCAAACCCCATTCCCAAAATTGAGCAGCCACCCCTGGCCGGAGGTCAGGAACAGCTCAGGACATCACCCTGCCAGCTGCACCTTCTGTGAACAATCCCACACCCCAAAAACCTCTGCAGGAAACTCCCCGGGGCCCCTCAGGGCCGTGCCACGAGTGCCACCACTCCAGAACTCACCAGGAAAAATTATCCTGACCTTTCCTGGCCTGCAGTACCCCCTCAGCCTCCCCTTCTTCCTGCTGGGTTTTTAATTCAGCTCCAACCTTGTGGGTTTTATTCTTTTTGAGTCTGGTTGCCCAAATTAGCTGCAGCGTGCTAAGAGGAACTGCACCAGAGCCACGGAATGAGATGCAAATCCTGCCAGCACTCTTCCATCAGTGTCTCCCAGAGTATTTCCTGTGGGGGCTGGGGTTTGCTGGGAGCTGGAATTCCCAGGTGTTCCCATCCCCCTGCTGGGGTGAGTTCGAGCCAGACTGGACCACCTGGAGCAAGGCGGGAAACTTCTCCTGCATGAGGTACGGAATTAGGGTGGGAAATGTTCTCCCGAGTAATTTAATGCAGCTGGAATCCCTGAGGCTGGAAAAGCCCTCCCAGACTGATTCCAAGCTGTGCCCAGTCCCCACCTTGTCCCCAGCCCAGAGCCCTGAGTGCCACGTCCAGGAATTCCTTGGGCACCTCCAGGGATGGGGATCCACCCTTCCAATGCTCAACTGCACAAAGTCTGCAGGGAACTCACAACCTCTGGATTTTTCCTTATTTTCAGGAAAAAAGTTGCTTTTCCTCCGCTCAGATCTTCTGAATTTGGACTCAATGAAAAAAGGACTGATTAATTCCTAAATGATTCTACCGAGTCACTTACATAATCCACTCATGCAGTATCTATAGCCTGTATTTCTGGTATTTTTAGGATAAACTTGTTATAAGAATTTGTTAAAACAAGAAAATGTGTTGGAGCAAATATTTTTGTGTGACTCTTCCCAGAAAAATTGGGAAAATATAGCTTTTTTTGCCTCATAAAACCACATGGAATGTCTGTAGCTGCCCATGAACTGTTGCCAACGAACACCCAGGGAGGGAGAAACCAGCCCTTGGGGACACCTTTCCGTCCATGGGCTCCATCCTCCTTCCAAAACCCGAGTTCACGGCCAGGGTTGGGTATGAGAAGAGAAATTAAATCCCACATTTCCCCCATGGAGCGAAGAACCCGCCCCAAGCAGAGCCCCTTCCCCACGGTGTAAATCTGCCGCTTTTTGGGACACGGCCCCGGCAGTGCCTCCCCTGCAGGGCTGACGGCAGCCCCAGGAGCTGCCAGATGTTCCCTGCCCGCGGGAGAGCGGCTGTGCTGGGAATGCTGAGCCATCTGGGATGCAGGGAAGCACCCAGAGGAACTCATCGGGAAGGGATCAAATCCAGGGAAAGAGCATCCGAGAGCCAGGGCAGTGCTGGGAGCTGGGCAGGAGCTCAGGGCACCCCCAGCAGCGCAGAACCACCAATCCCAGATGGGGATGGACAGTTCCTCTCCTCTCACTTTTCATTTTCCACCAACAACTCCATGAGAAAAAATGGGGGGAAAAACACCTGGAAGTGAAAGATTTCCCAAAATGCCTTCGTGTGCAGAAGGGACCTGGGAACATGGAAGTTTTCCCTCTCCCTCAGCATTAAATGCACCCCTTGGTGTGCAGGTCAGCACAAAGCCTCACACACCTCTCCCTAACCCAGGAGCAGGTTTGGGGTTGTTGGGGTTTTGCTGGGGTTTTTTGGGGTTTTTTCCCCTCTGGGACCTGCCCAGCTCAGAGGGTTGATCTCGTGCCTGGGGCCAGGAGGGAGCCCTGTCCCAGGTGTACTCAAACCCACGGGAGAGCGCAGGGCTGCACGAAGTGTGCCTTGCTCCTGGAGGAAGTCTCGCTGCAAACAGCTCCTTCAGCGGTTTCACTGCAGAAAGGAGCTCACCCCGCTCTGCTCTCCGCGGGCACAGGGAGGGGTTTCTTGCCCTTTGTCTCCTTTCACTCAGCTGCTCCATCAGCTGCTCTGCCCAGGGATCTGCAGCGGGCTGGGTGGGACTGCACAGCGTCGCTCTGGCTCAGCCCTGTTTGCTCCTGGGATGCAAAGGCGAAGGGGAGCAGAGGCTGCTGAATTTCCCTTCGCCTGGGCAGCATCAGCTCAGGCCAGACATGACTCAGCCACCCCTAAATGAGGGAAACCCAAGTGTTTGAAGCTGTGGGAAGGTCCTTGGCACTCCTGACATTTGAGAAGAGCAAAACAAATCCTGAGCATCGTCCAGGTGTAAGAGCTACAACACAGAGCCCCTTCCCAGCGGAGCTCCACCATTACCCACTACCACTGCTCTCTTCACTGAAGGCTTTTCTTCAGACCTATGATTTCTGTTTTCACCCCTAAAAGAGTGCTTCAAGAAAACAGAACTTAATTTAGACCACAGAGGAACTGTTCATAAATGTCTTCTGAACTTAGCAACATAAACAGAACAGATTTGAACAGATAAAAATGTTTTAGAGCAACTCAAAAGGTTGAGGTTTCTCTGAAATTTGTGCAGCCTGAGTCTCATCATTTTTATCACCACTGCTGCAATATTGCAGTGGTTGTCAGAAACCAGGTGGTTTTCTACCCAGAACAGATCAGTCACAGCTACATCAGAAAATCATATTAACAATCAATTAAATCAAAACAATATTAACATATTGTTAATATTCAATATGTGATAGAGATTTGTGGGAACTTGGAAAGTTTCTATCCAAGGAGGCACCACTGCTGCACTCAGTGCTTCTTTGTAGACTGGTTTGGGTTGGGAGGGACCTTAAATCCCACCCAGTGCCACCCCTGCCATGGCAGGGACACCTCCCACTGTCCCAGGCTGCTCCAAGCCCCAATGTCCAGCCTGGCCTGGGACACTGCCAGGGATCCAGGGGCAGCCACAGCTGCTCTGGGAATTCTGTGCCAGGGCCTCCCCACCCTCCCAGCCAGGAATTCCTTCCCAATATCCCATCCAGCCCTGCCCCTTGGCAGTTCTGGGAGATTTCTGGGCTTTGCAGTGTGGAACAAGCGGATCTGGGCAGGGAGGGACAGTGAGGTGCCTTGTGCAGCCCTGTCCCACCCACCCAGGCCCAGCCTGGAGCTGTCCTGCTCTCCCAGAGCCTTTCCCACTCCTCACCTCGGGCAGGGGCAGGGCAGGGTGGGCATTGCTGAGCAGATAAATCAGAGCTGGCAGGGACAGCGTGAGGGACACCCTGGGATGGACATCCACGGGCTGGGGCCCAGCTCTCCATCCCTGGGGGATCCCAGCACGGATCCTGATGTTCTCCACCCCCAGGGGGATCCCAGCACGGATCCTGGTGTTCTGCACCCCCAGGGGGATCCCAGCACAGATCCTGATCTTCTGCACCCCCGGGGAATCCCAGCACGGATCCTGATGTTCTGCACCCCCAGGGGGATCCCAGCACAGATCCTGATGTTCTGCATCCCCAGGGGGATCCCAGCATGTATCCTGATGCTCTGCATCCCCAGGGGGATCCCAGCATGGATCCTGATGTTCTGCATCCCTGGGGGATCCCAGCACGGATCCTGATGCTCTGCAGCAGGACAGGAACAGCCACACCCGGCCAGGCCCAGCTGTGCCCCCCAGTGCCAGCTCTGCTCCCCAGGGTCACCCAGGGCACACCTGAGCCCAGGAACAGCCCGAGCTCAGGGCTGCCAGGAGAAGCAGCTCCGCGGCTCAGGAGCTCTCTGTGCTGCTCATCTGCAAAGCAAATGGGACTGGAATCTCTCCAGTGTCAGCCACTAAAAAAAGGCTCTGGGTGATGCCTTAGGTTTTAACTTTTATATTTTTTAAGCTCTGTACTGCTTAGTGTGCAACTTTGAAGCTTCTTTAGCCTGTTACCTTCTGCTCTCTCGTGCCTGTTAGACACAACAAAGCCTCTCCGGACTGCTCTGCAAGGACACCTGGACCATCCTGAGCCTGAGGGGTGTAAACCAAGGAGTCTCTGAAGGGGGGGTGGCTAAGGGGAATTACATCATTAACTGGGGTTTTAATTGGAGAATTGACCCTGATATGCAAATGAACCAAACCTATAAAAGTGTGAAGAACTCATGGCCTGTCGTCCATCTCGGGGTCCATCTTGGCAGTGGCCTCTGGCTCCCCAGGGTGTACCTTGAAGGCCCTTCAAATAAATCCCTACCTTTGTTCCTTTACTCTGTCCGGTCTCTGTGTCTAGGAGGCCTGATAAGGCATCATGGGAAATCTCAGAGCGGGATGGTCCTGGCAGACGGTGCCCCTGGCAAACAGCTGACCTGTCCTCAGAGCAGGGCAGCCACCTGAACCGCTGATTCACCGAAAATATTAAATATTAAATCCACAGAAGACATTTGATCCTCTTCAGAGTTATGTGGCTGCGGGGATTCTGTTGCAGAACCTGTACAAAAAGCAGATTTCATCTCCCAGAAGTTTCTCTGGACATTGTCCATGGAAATCATTGGGGTTGGAAAAGACCTCCGAGACCACCGAGTCCAGCCTGTGACCGGGCACCCCCAGGTCCTTCTCCTGCTGCATCTCCACAACAAACACCTGGAATATTCCGTGCCCAGGCTGCAGGAAGGGTTAAACTGGAGCTGGACACGTCGGACAGAGCCGCAACCAGCCTGCACAGCGAGTTCACTCACAGCCAGCCCCAGGAGCCATTCTGCTCTCTGAGTGCACAAAGGAAGGACTGAGCACCCTCCAGTCCAGTTCTGAGCCTGTTTTGGAGCTTCCTTTGAAAATAAAATCCATCTCTCCCTTGGCAGCGTGCCAATAAAGCCTGGCGATAATGCTTCAATAATAGCATTTAACAGAGATCCTCCTCAGCATATTCCAGGTTTCCATTCCTTTCCCAACCTCAGCTGCTCCAGATTTAAGCAGTTCCCTAATGAACCTGAGAATGAATGCAGAGGCCCAGTCCCTGCCCTGGCTGGAGCACTGCAGAAATTCCCCTGATTTAATGGCCACAATTCCATGTGACAAATGCCAGGGAAAGCTGCAAGGGCAACGATTTTCAGGCAGCTCCTGCAGCCTCTGAGGTGCAGGAGTGGCTCCTTCTGTCCAGGCAGAGTTTCCAGCTGGCAGCACGAGGCCAAAGGGACGGAGGGAAGAGGAGCCAACCCCAGCATTTCCTCTCTGAGCTCCTGGTGTGGAGGAACACAAAAAGCCTTTGACCCTTGAGAGCAGGAAATGGCCCCAGAGATCCTCCCAGCTCTGAGACACCCCAGCGAGATGTTCTGCAGTCACTGGGGTAGCACCCCTGCCCCCCCCCCCCAAACCTCCTGGGCATTGCTGAGTGAAAGCCTGGAACAGGGAGGTTCCACTTCCATCAAAGGAACTGCACCCAGTGGATGCTCCAGGGCTTTGCTGGTGGGAAACACCTCCAGTGGCAGCTGTGCAGCCCAGGAAAAGCACGGATATTTGTCATTTTCCTCCCAGCTGGGCTGGTTCCACAGCCCCCAGGCTGCTGCCCTCAGGGCAAATGGGAGATCCCAGAATGGTTTGTTTTGGAAGGGACCCTAAATCCCACCCAGCTCCACCCCTGCCATGGCAGGGACACCTCCCACTGTCCCAGGCTGCTCCCAGCCCCAATGTCCAGCCTGGCCTTGGGACACTGCCAGGGATCCAGGGGCAGCCACAGCTGCTCTGGGAATTCCAGCCCAGCCCCTCCCCACCCTCCCAGCCAGGAATTCCTTCCCAATATCCCATCTAAACTGACTCTATTTTAGTTTAAAACCATTCCCCTCAGGATGTTTCCGAATACAAAGCCCCAGCTTTCAGAAGCACCTGGAGAACCCCCCCAGAGCACAAGCTGAGCTCACCTGCCTCAGCCACGGCCTTCCAGGCAGGAGAGAGCCAGGGCTGCTGCCCAGGAATGGGATCCCTGTGCCTGCCCCACAGGGAGCCCCTCAGCACAGCCACAAGTGTCCTTGGGGAGCAGAGAGAGGGAGAAAGCTGCAGGGAAAGGGCCCCAACACATCCAGGGCTGACCCTCCCTGACCGGGGCACCAGCAGGGAAACCCAGAGCCCCCAGATGGAATAAATATTCCCAAAGATTGGCCACAGCTGGGTCAGAGCAGGGAGAGCTGCTCCCACCCCAGCCCTGGGCTGCCTGGGGCCCGCAGCGCTTGCAGCTCAGATCTGGGGCAAAGCAGGAGGATTTACAGTGTTAAACCACAGATGCAGGGGTCAGTGAGCATCCATCCACCCATCCATCCATCCCTGCAACTATCCATCCATCCATCCACCCATCCATCCATCCACCCACGCACCCATCCATCCACCCCTCCATCCATCCCTGCAACTATCCACCCATCCATCCACCCACGCACCCATCCATCCACCTATCCGTCCCTGCAACTATCCATCCATCCACCCATCCATCCATCCACCCATCCATCCACCCATCCGTCCCTGCAACTATCCATCCATCCACCCATCCATCCATCCATCCACCCATCCATCCATCCATCCATCCCTCCATCCATCCACCCATCCATCCATCCATCCACCCATCCATCCACCCATCCATCCCTCCATCCATCCACCCATCCATCCATCCATCCACCCATCCATCCACCCATCCATCCATCCATCCATCCATCCATGGATCCATCCATCCATCCATCCATCCATCATCCATCCATCCATCCATCCCTCCATCCCTCCATCCATCCACCCATCCATCCATCCATCCATCCCTCCATCCATCCATCCACCCATCCATCCATCCATCCATCCATCCCTCCATCCATCCATCCATCCATCCATCCCTCCATCCCTCCATCCATCCACCCATCCATCCATCCATCCATCCCTCCATCCATCCATCCACCCATCCATCCATCCATCCATCCATCCCTCCATCCATCCACCCATCCATCCATCCATCCATCCATCCCTCCATCCATCCATCCCTCCATCCATCCATCCACCCATCCACCCACCCATCCATCCATCCATCCATCCATGGATCCATGGATCCATCCATCCATCCCCCATCCACCCATCCATCCATCGTCCATCCATCCCTTATCCATCCATCCATCGTCCATCCATCCATCCATCCCTCCCTTTATTCCCTCTGCAATGTTACCACCTCTCCCTCTGCCCTTCCTCCTCTCCCAGTCTCCAGCCCATCATCCACTCCGGAGTCCATGGAATTTTTCCTGTGGATAACTGAACTATTCATTTCCCTTGTCCCTTCTCTCTCTCCCTGCCCCGACACCGGAGGTTATTTCTCTTGGTATTCTTCCCGAATCAATAATTTTATTCAGCCCATCTGCTCTGACTTCAGCCTGTGCTCCCTTCATTTGCAGCCATTTGTTAAAGCAGCAGCAGTGCAATTATTGCAGAAACGCCACAGGTGGAGGAGATGCTCAACATTGGAAAATAAAAATTCATCAAGGCAGTGTTTGAATAGTTTAAAATCAAAGTTTACCTTGTTCAGCTGGACAAGGGCACAGAGAGGGGGCAGCCAAGGTGAAGTGAAGCTGTCACAGATGGTGGTGGCATGGAGGGACCCAGCCCCAGGCGTGGCAGTGGGCAGGGGAGATCTTCAAGGCAGGTTTGGGCAAGAACAGCTTCCAATGAACTCCCAAAAATAGCTGGGTGTGGAGGGGACAATATTTACAAACCCCCAAACTGCTGGTGGTGACCCCAAAGGAACCTCAGCGAGGGGCAGAGAGAGCCCCTCACACCCCCGGGCTCTGAACTGACTCTCTCTCTGTGAGGCGCTCAAACACCAGGAAACACGAACAAAGTTCACTCAAGGTGTGATTATCCCTCAGATAACGTGAATTTTTCTGGCCACAGGGCTGGCAGTTTATTGGAATCTCCCGTGATGGTTCTGCTCATCCCGGTGCATGAATGAACATCCCAGTGGTGGAGCAGAGCTCGTGACAATCCACCAGTGACAGGGACTGGGGCTGCACAGGGACCTTTGGGGCTGCACAGGGACCCTTGGGGCTGCACAGGGATCTCTGGGGGTGCACAGGGACCTTTGGGGCTGCACAGGGACCTTTAGGGCTGCACGGGGACCCCTGGGGCTGCACGGGGACCTTTGGGGCTGCACAGGGACCCCTGGGGCTGCATGGGGACCTTTAGGGCTGCACAGGGATCTCTGGGGATGCACGGGGACCTTTGGGGCTCCATGGGGATCTCTGGGGCTCCCTCCTCTCCTCCCCCTGCCCCAAACACCTTTCCCAAGCTCTGGCCCTTCCCAAAGCTGCTGTTCCACGTTTCCATGCTCACACCTGTGGCAGCAGCTGAAAACCCACCTGTGAAGGGGAGTTAAGCACAGGAACCAGGAAAACCCTTCCTGCCGGATCCCGGAGTTCTGCACTTTCCCGCTGGCAGCCCCGAGCACGAGCAGCAGTTTGTGCCCGGCTCCCTCCCGCAGCCCCGAGCTCTGCCAGCTCCTGGGATCTGGATTCCCTGGATGCAGCTGCTGTTTTTACAGACACACTCCTGGCATCACAGCAAACATCGTCTGGAGCACAGGCTGAGCTCTGCGCTGACTCCCATGTTTCACTCAGTTTGCTCTGCTTTTCCTCTGAGCTAAGCTGGGATCTCTCCTCCAGAATTAAACTTCCGGAGTTTAATCTCCGACTGGGATCAGATCCCGTTCCTCTTGCAGCACACACATCCTTTGGAACAGGGGTCTCGTTCTGCTGGGGAGAAAACTTCACATTCCCTAGGAAACGCACTTTTAAATTTGGTATTTGAGGATTCCGACCCGAATGTGGAGGAGGAAGGGGTGAAAGGCACCACCATCATCTGCCAAAAGCATAACAGGGATTAGGAAAGAGAGAGGAGCGACTCGGGAAAGTGCCAGAGGGCAGGGATGGATGGGATATTGGGAAGGAATTGTTCCCTGGGAGGGAGGTGAGGCCCTGGCACAGGGTGCCCAGAGCAGCTGTGGCTGCCCCTGGATCCCTGGCAGTGCCCAAGGCCAGGTTGGACATTGGGGCTTGGAGCAGCCTGGGACAGTGGGAGGTGTCCCTGCCATGGCAGGGGTGGGATGGGATGGGATGGGATGGGATGGGATGGGATGGGATGGGATGGGATGGGATGGGATGGGATGGGATGGGATGGGATGGGATTTAAGGTCCTCCCAACCCAAACCATCCCAGGTTCTCTGGAAGAGGCTCAGCCACACCTTTGTGCTGTACGAACACCAGCACAGCCGGGAGACATTTGGCCACTCCAGGGAACAGGAACACTCAGCGCTGATACCAGAGAGCACCGGAATTGTGCAGCTCCCCTTGGGGTCAGCTTCCCAGATTTACCTCCTAGTTCCCATCCTAACCTTCCACAAGCATTCCTGCGCAGGTTTGTTTCCAAGAGCTGACTGCAGCTCCCCCGAACAGGCATTAGCAGCGTTTAGCAGCGTTTAGCAGCAGCGTTTAGCAGGGTTTAGCAGCATTTAGCAGGGTTTAGCCGCTCTCTACGAGAGCCTCAATCACGTGTGAGGTGTGGAAGCAGAAAGGAATCCTGCAGAGCAATTCCAGCCCGGCACCGCGGCCGGGCTCCCGCCCAGGTCAGTCCCGGGATTCCGGCGTTAGGCGGGACTCGGTGCAACATTAAAGGTCCCGTTCTGACAGTGCCACGGACATTCCGCAGCTCCGGGGCTCGGTGGTCCCGTGCCGCTGAGCAGGGCAAGGGCTGCGGGGGCGGGAGGGGTTCGGTTCAGCGGCTCCTTCTCCCTCTCATGGATTGCCATCGATATTCCTGCCCCACTGCTGTGCCCATGGAAATGCCCGGCATCCAGGAGGAGCAGGGGGCTGGCAGCATTCCCAGGTTTTATCCCTGGTGTTGGCTCAGCCCCGGGAGGATCCATGAGCAGCATCCCGGTGCCGGAGGTGATTCCCGGGCCCGGCGGGATGCGGGGGCTCAGCATTCCAGGATGGAGGGACGATCCTGATCCGTGCACTCCCCACCTTTGGATCAATTCCTGCCTGCGTGGAGCTCGTTTTAACCCCAAATTCATCCCGTTCCCAGCGATGTTTTGTCTCCCAGAGCTGTGGCTGCCCCTGGATTCCTGGCAGTGTCCAAGGCCAGGCTGGACATTGGGGCTTGGAGCAGCCTGGGACAGTGGGAGGTGTCCCTGCCACGGCAGGGGTGGGATGGGATGGGATTTAGGGTCCCTCCAACCCAAACCACCCCGGGATTCTGTGTTTACCAAAATTAGCCGGGTGTGAACTCTCAGCAGCCGCACTTCGCTGCCCTCCCCTCTCTTCCCTGCGAGTGTCTGGAGCTGCTGCTCCTCTCCGGAGCCGTTTCCATGGTTTTCCAACAGTTTGCAGCTTTCACATTAAAAAGTTGCTGCTTTGCGATGCTGGGCGTGATGTTCTGGAGATCTGGGGTGTGCAGGGGATCCAAACCCTTTTTGTTTCCTCTCTCTGCTCTCTCCGTTTGCCACTCCTCGTTTTGTGCTGGTCATTTTCCCCACAGAGTTTAACCCCATCCCGAAGAAGCGGGCAGCGGGTTCCTGGAGAGGATAAAAAGGAATCTAAAAGGGTTTTTTTAGCAGTTCCATTCCCATTTGCGGAGTGCCTGGCACTCCCAAATTCCGCTCAGACTTCCTGCAGGAATTAACCCTTTCCCACCGCTCCAGCTCCCAGGTCTGCTCCCGTCGTGGATGGGGCAGGGAAGGAGGAACCTCGGGAATGTCTCAGGACGGGGAGGGACTGGGAAGGTTCAGTGGAGCTGTCCGGGGTGGGAGGGCTGGGAGAAGTGGGGAATTCCCAGAGCCAGCGGGATCCGAGCGTTCCCCAGGGAAAGCAGCCCCTGGCACCGCCTGGTTCCAAATGAGGACAAAAATCTGTCCATAAATAAGACACAGAAATGGCTATAAAATAACGGATGTCGGAGACAATGGTGGCGTGTGACTGCACATAAAATGCACAAAATACTCCGTGTACAAAAATAAACTTAAACTGCGTCTATAAATAATATATTCCATACTTTATATTGCATTTATTACATTAATATCACATCTATAATACAGATCTATACATTCCTTTTTCCTTGCAATGCATATTCCAGCACGGCTCTTTTATGCACACACATATTTCTTTTTACCAAGAAGTAGAAACCTATTTCTGTTATTTCTCATAGAAATATATTTTTATTGCCTCATATGTGTATATAAATCCACATTACACATAAATATAAAAACATGTGATGCATAACCCAGACAATAATGCAAAGCCATTATTCACATATTGCTCTATATTTATGTGCAACGTGTGGTTCATATGTGATATAAAACTGATAGTTCCTATATATATCATTATATTTATATAAAGATTAATGCAGATTTGGTTTGGGGTTATCTGTATTAAATACACACATTTCTGTGCTCCTAAAAATAAATTCCTCGTATTCATTCCACTCAGAAAAGTTCATTTAAAAAATGGAGGTACATAAAATGTCCTCCCTTTGAAACCTCAAACAGAATTCCTCTGCCCAGGTGTCCAATGCCCCATTCCTGGGGCACTGGGATGAACATGGGACTGGCACTTTATGGGATTGGTTTGGGCTCAGAACACTTGGATAACTTCCCTGGTAAAAAAATAATAATTAAAAACTGTGAGCAAAGGAAAACAAGCTGAGATTGCCAATTTTTAATTTTTTTTTTTTTTTACAGTTTTGGCATTGCATGGGAATTTTAGAAATGGCAACTTTACTGTCAGTGCAGAGGTAAAAATCGATCTTATCTATTCTTAACCTGGAGTTAGATTCTCTTTCTATGGCTGATCTGTCCATGCCCAGATCAATTTCTGTATTTCACCTGCCAATCGATCAGACCTGGGTAAGATTATTTAGATAGGGGTCATATCTACCCTACAGCTACAGAATAATTTGTAATTCTTCCTAACATTACTGGGGATGGTCTCCTCACCCAGAGGGACTTCAGAGCATCCTAAATCCCAGAAAACTCTTGGATTTGGCTGTGCCTCATTGCAACAAACCCCAGGTGACAAAGGTGCAACCCATCCTTCCTTTCACCTCTTCTCCACACTCCACTGTGCCCCTGTGTCTGCTTTCAGGGCAGACGCTGCCTCCATCCCTGCTTCCCGAGCCGGGAAAACCCAGGGATCTGTTTGGACACGACCAGGATTAATGATACATGAAGGAACACGGTGAGAAACAAAAAAATGGGATAAAGGAAATCCTATTTTAAGACCTGCAGTGGAACAACGGCGCAGGTACAAGCTTTCCCAAGCCTTTAAGCCTGGCAAATGCTCCTCCTGCCCCCTGTGCTCCTTCCCTGCTTTCTCCAAATAAGCAGAGTTTTGCTTTGCTTGTTTTCCCCTCCCTTCCTTTTCCAGAGGGAAACCCAGGCACCTTCACTCTGATATTCGTGGATTTTGCAGGGAGACTCAGATGAAACTCCCGGGCAGCTCAGCAGCAGCCACTGCAGCTCCTGGGCCTTCTGAAAGTGCAGGGACTGGAAAATGAACACCCAAACCCCAGAGCAGGCAGGGACAACCAATAACGACAGGAATTATCAGAAGGAAATCCTGAGGGGGCATCTTCTTCCTCCAGGCAGTCAGGGGTGGGTCTGGATGGGAAAATCAGAGAGTCCCAGGATGGTTTGGGTTGGAAGGGACCTTAAATCCCATCCCACCCCACCCCTGCCATGGTAGGGACACCTCCCACTGTCCCAGGCTGCTCCAAGCCCCAATGTCCAGCCTGGCCTTGGGCACTGCCAGGGATCCAGGGGCAGCCACAGCTGCTCTGGGCACTGACATTGCTGAGTCAAACCAGAACATTTCCCCCACTCTGGGGGCTCCCCTGGGGGGCTGCACAGCCACAGATGGGGCAGCACCCCGAGGTGGCACCTTGGGCACATCCTTACCCAGGCTGGACACTGGGGCTGGGAGCAGCCTGGGACAGTGGGAGGTGTCCCTGCTATGGCGGGGGTGGCACTGGGTGGGATTTAAGGTCCCTCCCACCCACAGCAGTCTGTGCCTCTCTGATCCCCCCTCCCTGCTGGGGTGATTTGGGGTGGTTTGGGGTGATTTGGGGTGGGTTTGGAGCCATTTATCCCCCAGCTGCTCAGGACATGCTCAGGGACTGCAGTGTCACAGCCCTGCCAAAGCCACTTTGGTGTCACCCAGCCCAGCCCTGCCCCTCGGGGGTTCTTTAGGGGGGCTCTCACTGCACTTTTCATTTTAAACGTGGCAGGGAGCGGAATCTCCGTCCCCTTTCGCCCGTCACCGAAGAACTCCCAGAGCTGCATCTCAAACTATTCCTGGAGCAGCTGCCATTATCTAACAGCTTTCCCAGCATAATTACTGTTCCTTTGGCAACTCCTTCCCCGGCACCGAGGCACGATCAGAAAACAGGATAACGCCTTCCCAGGAAAATAATTTCTGGGGGAGTTCAAAGAAGGTGTTTCTGGGGAGGATGAAAATATCCACCAGCCCCCAAAAAGTCACATTAAAGCAACATCTTATAAAAGCTCCTGGTAATTAGCTCGGATTTCTGCAGTTTCCAGTTGATAAAGCTACAGTTTAGGATGGGACTGGACAGGATAGGTTTGGGTTGGAAAGGACTTTAAAGACCATCCAGTTCCAACCTGTCCATTGTGGCCACCAAGTCTGAACCTTCTCAGTCCTTCTCCCAGACCTGGGCTGACCAGAAACGTTCTCTTTCTTAACCTCTCCTGCCAGAGGTTTCTCCTGCATGTTTCTCTCCAGTCCCCCCATGGCTGGGACCACCTCATTTATGAGACTGGCAGTGGCTTCTCTTCCATCTTTTCCTGCTGCACAGGAACTCCTCACTTCTCCTCTCTGCAGCTGGGGAAGCTGCTCCTCCTCCTTCTTCTTCTTCTTCTTCTTCTTCTTCTTCTTCTTCTTCTTCTTCTTCTTCCCTCCTCCTCCTCAGCCTTGCTGGCACAGCCAGGAGCCCAGTGGCTGTGCTGGGAGCTGAGGGCACCAGGATGTGCAGCTCACACTGGGATTTCCCAGTCACACTGGGATGTGCAGCTCACACTGGGATGTCCAGCTCACACTGGGATGTGCAGCTCACACTGGGATGTCCCGGTCACATTGGGGTGTCCAGCATCCAGAACCTGCCTGGGGCTGTGGTGTTTGCACAGGGGGAACAGCTCAGTCTGAGCCCCACACCAGGCACTGAATCCCACACTGGTCACTGCTTCCCCACTCCAGGCAATGATTCCCAAATTGGCCACCAATCCCCACTCCAGGCACCGATCCCCGCTCCAGGCACTGATCCCCACTCCAGACCCTGATCCCCTCTCCAGACACCAATCCCCACTCCAGGCACCGATCCCCGCTCCAGGCACCGATCCCCTCTCCAGACACCGATCCCCACTCCAGGCACCGATCCCCACTCCAGACACCGATCCCCACTCCAGACCCTGATCCCCACTCCAGGCACCAATCCCCTCTCCAGACACCGATCCCCTCTCCAGGCCCTGATCCCCACTCCAGGCACCGATCCCCACTGCAGGCACTGATCCCCACTCCAGACCCTGATCCCCACTCCAGACCCTGATCCCCACTCCAGACACCGATCCCCACTCCAGGCACCGATCCCCTCTCCAGACCCTGATCCCCACTCCAGACACCGATCCCCACTCCAGGCACCGATCCCCTCTCCAGACCCTGATCCCCACTCCAGACCCTGATCCCCACTCCAGGCACCGATCCCCTCTCCAGACACTGATCCCCACTCCCAGCCAGAGCGGGATCCCGCAGGTCCAGGTCCAGCTGCCCCTGCCAAGCAGCAGCTCCAGGCAGCTGGGATCGGCCATTTCCATGATGAATTATTCGGGATGGCTGGAGAACAGGAACATCCCTCACCCTCTGTGCTGCCTCCTGTCCCTCCGTGCCCCACAGGAAACCAGAGCATCCCTGGGGGAGCGGGACATTGCTGTGGAGCAGCCTGGGACGGTGCAGGGCCTCTTTTCCCTGCTCCTCCTGCCGAAAGTATCTCCTAGAAAGGAAGGAAAGGAGAGCCTGGCTCAGCAGGGCACGGCAGCATCGCTGCGAGGGGAGCAAGGAGCGGCTGCACCCCCAAAGTCTGGGGCTGTGTTGGGGGCTGTGGGGCGCACGCATGGAGGGTGTCACAGTCTGTGCACCCCAGGTGAGGGCAGCTCCGCAAGGTAAGCGTGTGATCCCCACATAAACCCTGCCTCAGTGCTCCCTGTAAACCCTGCAGGCTTGTTAATGTTCCATCCACATTCCTGTGCCCACGTACACCTCCAGGCCATGAATATTTATAAAATCTCCAGCCTGATGGTCACTAATTTACTGATTATTTTTTTACTGCCAAGGAAAACGAACTGCCTTTTGTAGTGCTTGCACAGATCAGATGCAAAGTTATTCAGATTAATCAAAATTACAGCTGAATGTTAAGTGCTGCAGGAGGCTCTCCTGACACCGAACCTCAGTGAAATTAAATGGCTGATGAAATTTCATTTAACAATAAACACTGGTGCCCAGGAGAGGAAAAATCCCCCTCATTGCACAGCAGCAGTGATGGGCTCCAGGGGATGTTACACAGGACAGGATCTTCCCTGCATCACAAACAAAGCCCTTCCCTGGGAGCCAGCGGTGCTGGCACATCCGTGGCACAGGAGGGATCCCACAGCTCCAGGAGTGATCCCACAGCTCCAGGAGAGACCAAACCTGGGCAGTGGGGGACAGCAGAGCCCACCCTGGCTGGGGGACAGGGCAGAGGGATCCAGAGCTGCTCCTGGTGGAGAGGAGGGAGAGGGAAGGCGGTGCTGGTCTGAAATCCCTGCGGAGCAGCTCCGTGGGGAGAGTCCGGAGGCAGCGCCAGGACAGTGCCCAGTGCCCACGGGAAGGGACCAGCAGGGAACGGTTGTTGCCCTGTGGGGAATTCCTCACACAGAGCTGGGCTGGGATGGAACCTCGGCTCCACGGGATATTGGGAATGGCAGTGCTTTGGAGGCAGCGGGGGAATGGACGAACTCCTGGGCCTTGGGTACGCTGGTGACCATCCCACCTGGAAATCAGGCACAGCCCCTGGCTCCTGCATCTGCTGGGGCTCATCCCACTTTCCAGCACCCTCCAAACCTCCCTGCTTACCCTGCTCATCTGCTACTGGTCCCTGTCCTGCTGTTCCGTGAAAGGTTTGGGGTTGTGGGGATGTTTCTGGAGCAGTTTCATTGAATCCCAGAATGGTTTGGGTTGGAAGGGACCCTAAAGCCCATCCAGCCCCACCCCTGCCACATGGGCAGGGACACGTCCCACTGTCCCAGGCTGCTCCAAGCCCCGTTGCATGGACATATGAAAACCTGGATTTGAGTTGTTCCTCCCGTGGGAATCTGCCAGCAGCGGTGGGAGGGAGGACTGAGGAGGAGCCAGGAGGCTGCTGGGCCCCATCCTCCCAGTGCTGCTCTGCCCTGGATGGAGGAATGATCCCACAAATGCTCTTGGGAATGCTTGGAGAGCCCCCAGCAGGAGGAGACAGCCACAGGCGGCTCATGAGCTGATCCTGCTCAGGCTCAGGATGGTGCCTGAGTGCTAAAGAGGCAGATCAGGACATTCCTCAATCCCAAAGTGGGGGAGAAGCCTGGCAAGGGCTGCCTGAGCTGAGCTGAGCCATGGGGAGCCCTCAGCTCCACGCTCTGCTCCCTCGGGGACCTGAGCCCGGCTCCTCTGTCCCTGTCCCTGCGCCCTGGCAGAGGAAACAGCAGCTCTGAGCTGCTCGTGGACAGTTTGTTATCAGGACAACGTTCAGAGCTTTGTGTCTCTGAGAGAGCCCTGGCCAGTGAGCAGGGCCACAAACAGCCCCAGCACGAGGGACAGGGACAAAGAGCCTCATCACAGCCACAGGATTGTGCCTTCCCCAGGCACCGCTCCTGCTGTGCCAGACTGGGACCTGATGGAGCCCAGCCTGCCACAAACACCAATCCCTTCAGGAACTTCCAGCGTGCTCAGTCCCCGCGAGGTTTTGAAATCCAGCCATCACCTGGAGGGCCAGGGGCAGGGTCACTGTCACTGTCACTGTCACTGTCACTGTCACTGCTGTGGGCACAGCGAGGTGGCAAAGCCACCTCAGCTCACCTGGAGGTGTCCCTGCTCCTCTGTTCTGCACGGCACCGCCCCTCCCTGGATTCGGGACTCCTCTTCCCACAGGGAGGTGTTTCACCCATCCATTTACTCACACATTATGGGCTTTTATGGCCATTTGTTCCCTAACTGTTGAAAACTCGCAGCAGGTTTTTATCACCTGAGATTTATAGGGCACCAGTTGGAGAGTTTAATCCCGGGGGAAACGCTCCAGGTGGGAATTCAGGCTTTTTATGCCGCTGTAAAGCCTCTGGTGGCAGATGTGAGCAGCAAGGCCGGGTGTGGATGAGGAATGTGCCCGTCCTCACTCCCAAACCATCCAGTGGTGCCAGGGAAGCTCTTCAGGAGAGTGAATGGATCGGGGGAGTGGATGGATCCTCAGCAAGGAGTGGCTGGGAGCCAGAGGTCCAGGAGTGCTCCAGGCAGGAGCATCCTCCCCCTGCCCTCCTGCCCCCCTTCCTGCTACCCCTCAGGACCCAAAGCAGGGCAGGATGAGTCCCCTCAGACTCTGCCCAGCCCAGGGAAGCAGAGAAACCTGGAATAAAGGATGCCCTGCACACAGAACATCCCAGGAAAGTCTTGGGTTTCCTTCCTATTAGCGAACACTGACCCCTTACCGGGACTTTTGCTGAGGAGTTTGAGGGGCTGGAGCGTGTCCAGGGCAGGGAATGGAGCTGGGAAGGGTCTGGAGCCCCAGGAGCGGCTGAGGGAGCTGGGAAAGGGGCTCAGCCTGGAGAAAAGGAGGCTCAGGGGGACCTTGTGGCTCTGCACAACTCCCTGACAGGAGGGGGCAGCCGGGGGGGGTCGGGCTCTGCTCCCAGGGAACAGGGACAGGAGGAGAGGGAACGGCCTCAGGCTGGGCCAGGGGAGGCTCAGGGTGGACATCAGCAGGAATTTCCCCATGGAAAGGGTGCTCAGGCCTTGGCAGGGGCTGCCCAGGGAGGTTTGGAGTGCCCATCCCTGGAGGTGTCCAAGGAATTCCTGGAGGTGGCACTCAGAGCTCTGGGCATCGGGCACAGCTGGGACTCGATGGGCTGGGAGGGCTTTTCCAAGGTCAGGGATGCTGGGAATTGAGCAGAGGCTGCAGAGGGTTTTCCAGCTTCCCAGGACGCAGCATTCCCAGGATTTCAGATGCTCAGGACACTCCCCTGATATTTCTTATGCTCATTATGGCTCGTGCTCAGGGGGAAATGTGGGATACCCCTGACCTCAGCCTTCCCAGCCATCCAAGGAATTCCCATTTCAGGCACTCCCAGCCCTGCAGCAGCTCCTGCCCACGGGGATTCCAAGCACGGACACAGGATGGGGGAATTTCACAAAACCCAACAGCAGAGCTGGGAAGAGATAAAACAGGTTAATAAATATATTCCAAATTAGCTTTCATTTTCTTGGCTTTCAGGTTCACGTCACCATTTATTCCTCCTTTCCCACACAGTAACACAGCAGGCTTGAACAACAAGATAAAATTTCAACTTCCATTCCCCACCTTTCCACTTCAGCCCTAACAGAGATGTGTGGGACAAAGAAGGGGAACAGAAGGTAGGGAAGTGATGGCCACAGTGATAAAAAAGGAGCACAAAAAAATCCCTGTTTTCATATTAAGAATTCCAATAGAAGGAAAATATCTTTCTCTAGGTGAGGAAGAGCCTGAGAGTGCCATGGGATTAGTTTGAGGTTTATCCCAGTCTTTAAATTTGCCCAATAAAAAGTTTTTATCCTGCTTGTCCTGGACATGAATCCTGGGTGCCTGGAGGGGAGGTACAGAGTGTCAAAGTAATATATAGTAATATAATGTCTAAATGATAATATTCCAAAGTAATATATTAATATAATATATGAATTATAACATTCCAAAGCTACACATTAATATAAGAGATAAATTATAATGAATAAAAGTAATATATAAAATTACAACACATATAATAATTATTATCATATAAACAATACATATTAGTTAATTTTAGTAACTGTTAATTTGTGCTAAGTGCAGACACAAGCCCTGGTTAAGAAGCCACCTCTACCTTTTAAGTGAGTTTAAGAAGTTCTGACAGTCTGCCCTTAAGCCCAGGTTTAAATGATAAATCAGAGCTAAACCAGGGCAGGGTTTCCAAAGCTGGCTCCAAGCAATGAGGCAGCCCCAGGGCAGGGACCTCTTGTGCAGAGCTGAAATATTTCCGTGTCCACCCGAATCCTTCCCTGCATTACTTTGTGCAGCCGAAGCCAAGTGGAAGCTGCATCCCCAGCACGGAGAACGAAGCTGGGCTCCCATTTATAATCCCTTCCCGTTTTTGGAGATTCCCCAGGATTTCTCCTTCCCTTTATGGACGGCAGTGACTGCAGGACTGCAGGAGGCCCAAGGGGCCCTCGCACAGCCCCTCGTTCAGAAGTGATGGATGCCTGCACCGCATCTTTCCTCTGCTGAAATGAAAATTAACACACTGAACAACGGTGTAACAAAGTGCTCGGCGTAATTGATTCCCCCAGCAGAGCCCTCATTGCAGCGCAGATTCACAGGAGGCCGCCACAAACAGTCCTGGAGAGCTTTCAAACGCTCTCTGTCAGCGGCTCCTCAGATCTCCCGCACATTCTGAAGGCTCTGTCTGAGTCATCTCAGTAATGTCAGCATGAAATACAAACAGCAGACAGCAATCTGGGGGGTCACTGGCATGGGTGACACAGTCCAGCCCTGCAGGAGGGGTGTCAGGGACAATTTCTTCACTGAAATTTCATGGCATGAAACTGAGCTGGGAGGGACCCACAGGGATCGCCCAGCCCAGCCCCTGTCCCTGCCCAGACACCCCAACAACCCCACCCTGGGCATCCCTGGCAGCGCTGTCCAAACGCTCCTGGAGCTCTGGCAGCCTCGGGGCCGTGCCCATTCCCTGGGGAGCCTGGGCAGTGCCCAGCACCCGCTGGGGCAGAGCCTTTCCCTGATCTCCAGCCTGAGCCTGCCCTGGCCCAGCTTTGTGCCATTGAGGTTGTCCAGCCCTGGCACGGGGCAGTGGTGGGGTCACCATCCGGGAAGTGTCCAAAGAATGAGTGGAGGTGGCACCTGGGGACATGCTTTTCTGGGCTCGATGACCTTGGCGGTCTTTTCCAACCTCGATTCTGTGATTCGGTGCAGGGAGGGAAGCAGGGGGCAGCATCCCAGTGGGATGCGCTCACTCCACGGGGAATCTCCTGCCCCTCCTGCACTTCTGCATTTACAGGACAGAATTCCCTGGCGGGGCTCCAGGAGATGCCACACCCGAGCAACACACCCCGTTCCTGGCAGCCCCGCTCCGTGCCAGCCCATCCCAGGATGTCAGTCTGGCAGGAGCCAGGAGAAGGAGCAGTCCCTGCTGCTGCACCTTCGGGCAGGACGCCAGCGCTCCCTCCTCGCGGTGCCGCGCATCCCTGCGCCGGGAAAAACAACATATGGCACCGGGTGCTAAATGTCAGCAACCAGATGATCCATGGAAAGAGCAAACAAAGGGAACACAGCTCCTCTAAACACCTCGGCAGGGTCTGCAGGAGCCTCCAGGAGCTGCTGTCTGTGCTGAGCTCTCTCATTTTGGGGCCAGAAAGCACAGGCTGAGGACATGGAGCACCCGGATGCCACCAAGAGTTTCCCAGGGAGCAGGGCAGGATCTGGCCACAGAAACATGGAATAATTTAACATGGAAATGACCCTTAACATCACTGAGTCCAACCCTTCCCCCAGCACTGCCCAGGCCACCACTGCCCCATGTCCCCGGGTGCCACATCCCCAGGGCTTTGAAATCCCCCCAGGGATGGTGACTGCACCCCTGCCCTGGGCAGCTGTGCCAGGGCTATTGTGGGGAAGAAATCATTCCCAAAATCCAGCTCGAACCTCCCCTGCCACGCCCTGGCAGAAAGCACCGAGCTCTTCTCCTTCCACCATGGCACAGGGAAGCACATCCCTCCTTTCCCGCGCCAGAACCTCGCAGCTGCAAATGCACTTTAATGCTTTCATATCCCTTCTCATCCGTATTCTGGGATCACCCTGCTGTCCTTTCAGCTCTTTCCAAAGGCAGCTTTACCTGGCATTGCAGCGAGCTGGTGATGCAGGCACAGCCTGCGTGGCAGGAAAGCTGCCTCTGCCTCCCTCCAGGGAGGGCTTCTTACTTTCCTTGGCAAACGTGGCCAGATGAGCCATAGATCACAGTCCTTAAGCACACGAGTTTTAGCTGCACCTGGGGAGGCACTCGAGCATTTTTTGTGCTGCTGGAATATTTTAATCCGGTTTGCTCCGTGCTCGCAGAGGCACCAGGGAACAGCCTTTTCCTGGCTCAGGCAGGAGAGTCCGGAAAATGCTTCCCTGGCCAAGGAGCTGCCAGCTTCCCTGGCAGAGATTCCGTGTGTGAGAGGGCTCTGTGCAAGCACCAGCCCTGGGCTTAGCAGCAAGCACAGAAGCCAGAGCAGTATTTAAGAAGCGGGAAAGGAGTGGCAGACAAAGGCAGGGAACTTCAGGTCACTGCACAAATCTGGTACCCCTAGAGGCTGAGGGTGGCATCAGGGCCTTGGCACCGCCCCGTGCACAGCAGAGCTGAAATCCCCAGGGATGCCCAGGGCAGCTTTCCCACCTGGGATTAAACAGCAAACCTGAGCTCTGGTCCCAAACTGAGCGCCCTGTGCCCACCCCAGCAGAGCAGGGGGGCTCTGGGCACCACTCGGACCATCAGTGTCCCCTCGCTGTCCCCACCCGACCACCAGCAAGGGCACTCACAGAGATCCAGCCGTGCCCTGATGGCCCTGGCTCAGTCACGTCACATGAGCTTCGCTCCTGACTTCACTGTGACAAAAGGAAGGTTGGATTTGTCTCCTGGAGGCTGAACCGGAGCCTTCTGCCTGCAGAAGAAACATCAACCCCGAGGGATGATTTATAATCCTAAATACACTGATATTATCCTGCCCAAAGCAATATCCTACGGAGAAAGAGGACAAGTGATGGCAATCGTTTGTTCATGTGTCACTGGGCATTAGAAACAAGGTAGCATTAAAAATAAATCCAATTCATTTGCTCTGGGCTTATCTTTGAAAAATATGTTCATTGAGCCGTGATTTGAGTGTTTGAGATCAGCCAGAGGAGCCCAGAGAGGCTGGAGCCCGTAATATAATGGGGAGTAAAACTTCAAATTACCAGCTGCCAACAAAGCAGGGGCTGGAGCTGAACATTCCACGTGCTTATCCTGACACGCAGCAGGAAAATGATCCAGGGAAATCAGTTCTGCACATCAGAGACAGACAGTGCCAACAGCCACCACCTGCAGGGCACGGGGGACACCTGGGCACGGGCAGAGGGACGGGCTGTGGCACAGGGAGCTGAGCACGGATCCCGTCCCTCCACAGGGCACCACAGCCCTGGGCCACTGCTCTGAGAGATGGAAAACAAACTGACCAAAAAATCATGGAATCACAGAGTCATGGAGTGGTTTGTGTTGGGAGGGACCTTAAATCCCATCCCATCCCACCCCTGCCATGGCAGGGACACCTCCCACTGTCCCAGGCTGCTCCAAGCCCCAATGTCCAGCCTGGCCTTGGACACTGCCAGGGATCCAGGGGCAGCCACAGCTGCTCTGGGAATTCCAGCCCAGCCCCTCCCCACCCTCCCAGACAGGAATTCCTTCCCAATATCCCATCTAAATATGGAGTGTGGGGAAAAAATTACAAATAATCCTTTTCTGTGGATTTGTGAACTGCTTTCAAATAGGAATCAGGTAAAACTGCTTCTCTCTCTGGTTTATTCCTACCTAACCTCATACAGAGCCCCAGGTACCAGCAGATCAGCCCAACACCAGGAGCAGGGAGGCTGTGTCAGGTCACCCAGTGGCTCCCACAGACCCATTTTGCTGCAAGAAATGTCTGAAAGCAGACAAAAATCCCACAGAAATGAGATGTCCTCCTGCAGCTCTCCCTGCTCCCCAGCACTCCCAGCCTTGCCCTGCTCTGCCACGGGAGGTGTCAATGGGACACGTGGAGCTCTCCTGGCCAGGGCTCCTCAGAGGAACCAATCCCAGGCTGTGGAGAGCAGAAGTGAAGCCCCCTGGAGCAGAGTCTGACCCCAGCTCCTCTCCTGCAAACACAGCCCGGGGCTGACAGTGAGCACCAGCTTTGGGTCCAGCTGCAGCAGCTCCGGGAGGAGAGAGGAGCTGTTGGACATGAACAACTCCAGCTCTCCAAAGCGCAGCACAGAAGCACCAGGAAGCCACCGGAGCTGAGCCCAGGAAGCTCCCTGGCTCGTGAGGTCCCATTGATTAATCTCATTAAATATTTCATTAGGGCAGTAATGGGAAGTTATCAGGTTCTTACAGCAATTCCGCCTTCAGCAGAACACAGCGCAAAGGGCAGCTCCCCACAGAGCCAGGCTGTGAGGAGACTTATCCCATTTATTTATGGGATACTGGCTGGGATGCCGACCAGGAGAGCTGGAATAAATGGAAGCAGGAAAAATTAATTATTTTCTGATCCACTCCTTTTCTGAGTAAATACCATTTATGTCACCAAAAAATCATAAATGTAAGGAAAACATGGAATTTGGGGGCAGAACTCTGGAGTCCTTAAATCCTGGGAGGATACTGAGGAAAAGGCAAAGCAGAGGAGCTGGGCAAGAGGCAGAGCTCCCACACTGGATTTTGGAAGGATTAAGGAAGTGTAAAATGTGGCAAACTGCTGCTGTGGCCCCCACACCACCAATCTCCTCATTTTTACTTGGAGCAATAATCTGGGTACATTTTTTTCCTAACACAGAGTTTATTGGAATTAAGCCTGTTGCAGATTCCTTGTTCCCAGTGGGCACTGAATGTTAATCAAAATGGGAACCGACACGAACATAAAATGTATAAATTGATTTAAAGTTGAATTGTTCATTGTTCAATAACAATTCTCAGCATCACACAGGATCCCGGGATCACTGAGGCTGGAAAAGCCCTCCAAGGTCACAGAGTCCCAGCTGTGGCCCGATGCCCACCTTGTCTCCAGCCCAGAGCTCTGAGTGCCACCTCCAGGAATTCCTTGGACACCTCCAGGGATGGGCACTCCAAACCTCCCTGGGCAGCCCCTTCCAGTTCTTAATTCCACCCTTAAAGTTTGGAGAGATGAGAAGGCCGCAGTGAAAGGGAGTTTCAGTGACTTTGGCTTCCATCTGGGAAGAGCTGCTCTTTGGGAAAGGTCAGTGCAGGCCCAGGAGCTGCCCAGGGACTCAGTGCCAGCAGCCAGGCAGCTCTGCAAGGCTGGGACCAGAGGGATTTGTGATCCCTTGATTCCCCCAGCACCACCCACCAGAGAATTGGCCCTGATGGAAAACAATAATGGCTTTAAAATGAAGGAAGTTAGGGCGAGATGGGATATTGGGAAGGAATTCCTGACTGGGAGGGTGGGCAGGCCCTGGCACAGGGTGCCCAGAGCAGCTGTGGCTGCCCCTGGATCCCTGGCAGTGTCCAAGGCCAGGTTGGACACTGGGGCTTGGAGCAGCCTGGGACAGTGGGAGGTGTCCCTGCCATGGCAGGGGTGGGATGGGATGGGATGGGATTTAAGGTCCCTTGGACCCAAACCGTTCCACAATTCCACGAGCCTGCCGAAATAAAGAACTTTTCCCCTCAGCAGTGTTATAAACGTGGTAACTTGGGGACTGATTACGGTTGTACAGTTAACGAAGTTATAACTGTTACAACATTAAGAGTTGGTTGGGTTCTATCGGGCTGAGTTTTAAGTTAACTGTTGATAACGTTGATGGATTGTCAGCAGAAGCTCACGGCCGCGTGCGAGCGCTGTGCGGGTGTGAGGCCTCTGCAGGCCCAGAGGCAGCGGCAGCGCAGGGGCGCCGGGGGGAACGTTCTGGAAGGGCTCAGTGACGTCATCCCGAGCGGGGATGGGTTACCAGAGAGAGCCAATGGGACGGGCTCTGGGGAGAACGATTGGTCAGGAATGCACCCTGGAGCAGCCAATGGGAGAGCGGATTGAGAAACGGCCAATCCTGAGCGAGCAGGGGCTATAAGAGCTCCTCTGGTGCGCTGCCCCAGGCCCTCCCTCATGACGGCGGCCTGGGGAGCGCCCGGTGCCTCGTGAGCGCTGTTTGTCCTCTGCTTTGTGAGCGCCGTTTGTCCTCTGCTTTGTCGCTGGGGTCTCGGGCTTGTCTCGGGTCCCTGTCTCCAGTTGTTTGTTTTGTTTCGTTAATAAATCAGGTAACCTGTCAGGCGACTGACGGCGTTTTTATCAGCAGGCTCTGTCCCCAGAGCTGTGGGGGCACAGCAGGCTGGGCCAAGAGGAGGGAGACGCTGCTCAGGGAGATGGGTCAGACCTGCAGGAGAACATTCCCCATCCCAGACCCTGCCACGGCCCCGTCCCACTGCTGCACTCCAGAGCCTGGCTCAGCCCGAGGAGGAGCTGGGGCGGTGCTGCAGTGCCAGGAGGGCACAAAGCTCAGCATCCCAGGAGTGGTGCCCTGGGGCAGGTAGCCAAGCCGTGCAGGCGCTGGCACCACAGATCCACCTCACCACGGGCTGGGGCTGACAGGACAGGGGCCACTCTGTCCATACAGCCGGGGAAACAAAACTCCTTCCTGTGAAACAGCCAGGGAATGAAACCACATCCGTCCAAAACAGACAGGGAAATAAAAACCCTCCCTCCAAAACAGCCAGGGAAATAGAATCACAGAATCACCAGGTTGGAAGAGACCTTGAAGATCACTGAGTCCAGCCCATGCCCTAACAGCACCTCAACTAAACCATGGCACATCCAATCTTTTGTTAAACACATCCAGGGATGGTGACTGCACCACCTTCCCGGGCAGACGATTCCAAAATAAAAACTCTTCCTCCAGAACAGCCAGGGAATCAAACCACCTCCGTCTGAAACAGCCAGGGAAGTTAAGCCCCTCTTTGAGCTTCCTAGCACTTTGCTGGGAAATAAAATTCCCTCTGAAACAGCCAGGGAATTAAACCACCTCCCTCCGAAACAGCCAGGGAGGTAAAACCCCTCTCTCTGAGCTTCCCAGCACTCTGCCAACGTCCGGTGCCATCCGTTGGGTCTTTGGCTCCTGCAGTGTCTCTACTGTGCCTTCAGCAGACTCCCAGCCCACCCACTGGGCTTTTATCCCCTTCTCATCCCTGCTCTCTGCAGCATCCCACAATGTTCCGTGTGCTGAGGTCACAGGCTCTGCTGGGACCCCCTAATGGACGCTATGGCAGCAGGAAATGAGAGCCCTCGTTTCTCTGGCTGGGTGCTCAACTGAGCAGGAAAAGGTCAATTGGAGATAAGAGGTGGCCAATAATGCACAGCTCTCATCTGGTACTTATTATTTCATAGAGAGAGCTCAAATTGCTTTGCAAAGTTGACCAAGCATTATTTCTTAACCTCTCCGTGTGCTAGAGAGCCCGTTTTCCTCCTGTAAGTTCCTGGAGATGGTTTGAGCCCGGTGATTAAGGGAGCTGTCTCATGAAGAGAGCATTTCAGCATCGCTGAGGCCTGGGGAACCAGACAGGAGTTCGTACTGGAGGAGGCAAAGCAATGCAAATCACCATTGTTCCATTAGGGACGGCGGAAAGCAGAGCTCTGGACACACCTGGAGGTCCAAAGCCAGACCTAGTGCAGGAGGGAAGAGCTCAGGGTGTGACCCTCCTGCACCAGGTCCCGCTGGGAACACCAAAGGCAGGCAATGCCAGAAAGAAAGCCAGGAAAATGGGGCCAAAGTGGCTCTTCTGGGCTTTTCCAAGGGCAAGGACACAAACCCAGCAGATTTTTGGACACATGGGCAGCACTAACTTCCTCTGATCATCCCTCACTATCAGAAGGTTCTTGCTCAGGCCCCTGTCACACCCAGGCCCCAGCAGGTCGGCACCAGCTGTGAGCCAGGAAGTGCCTCTGCCCCTGGATTGTTCTGGCACAGGGGAGAGGAGCTCAGCTGGCAGCAGGAGGAGGGGGAGCACACAGAAATGTTCATGGGGTCCATCTGCTGGGGCAGGGGATGACAGCGAGGAGCAGGAAGAGGAGTTTCAGGGCTGCAGAAGGTGCACCTCGAGCTCCGGAGGGCACAGAAGGAAGGAGAACAGAGGTCACTGACAGCCTCAATCACGGCTTAAATGTCCACATCCATCCCTGCAGTGAGCCCCATCCGTATGCACTGCAGCCCCTGGAGCCGGGCAGGCACCGAGCTGTCCTTCTGTCACCTCTGCCCATCACACCCTTCACTCAGGGCAGCCACAGCTTGCCCTTGTGCTGCCCTCGCCCTCAGCTCCTGCCAGGGGCTGGGGTGGCATCACAGCGTCACCTGTCACAGTCCCCTGGCCCTTCACACCTGATAAATCACATCAGCAGCACGCAGAGTGATGGCACTGAGTGTGTGACGGCCCTCAAACCATCAGCAGTGCCGCTGACACGGCCACGGGGCAGTACCAGCAGCACCCAGAGCTGCCAGGGCTCCGCTGGGGCTGCTGCCATGGCCGGAGTGGTTTTGGGCTCTGCTGGGGCTGCTGCCCATGGGCAGGGACACCTCCCACTGTCCCAGGCTGCTCCAAGCCCCAGTGTCCAGCCTGGCCTGGGACACTGCCAGGGATCCAGGGGCAGCCACAGCTGCTCTGGGAATTCCAGCCCAGTCCCTCCCCACCTTCCCACCCAGGAATTCCCAATTCCCAATATCCCATCCATCCCTGCCCTCTGGCAGTGGGAAGCCATTCCCTGTGTCTTGTCCCTCCATCCCTTGTCCCCAGTCCCTCTCCAGCTCTCCTGGAGCCCCTTCAGGCCCTGCAAGGGGGTCCTTCAGAGCAGGTACTGGTAAAATAGAGCTGCAAACCGCCTGGAGCTCAGCAGGATGAGCCATGAGCTACGAAGTGAAATCATTCCAAAGCAAGCCAGGAAAGCTCTGTCTGTGCACGAGTCGGTGCCAGGAGCAATTGCAGCACCTTTGTGAAGCAGCTCTGTTAACACAGAGACAGCTCAGCCTCACAGATGCTCAGTGCTCTCACCTGACGCCCTGAACAGGAGAATAATTTGTCAGAGGAATTCGATTTTGCGATGCAGCAATGCAGACAGCCATTAGAATATGCTCAAATGCAGAACAATCACTTTGAAGATTTAAATAAAGCTGACGTTGCTGAGCAAAATACATTTTACACAGGCCTTTATTACACTCGGAGTAGCCTGCAACTGCTTTGTTTCCCAGCCTGTTATACAAACAACAGGCGGAGCTTTTTCCCTTGGAAAATGTTCCTGAGGTGTAATTTCTGGAGCTGCCCTTGCCCAGCCGAATCAAAGCACCAGATTAAAGCAGAAAATACAGAAATTGAAGTTCCCAGAGTGTCATAAACAGGCCAATATGTGAACAGAGCCATTCTCTCAGCACTGCTTGTTCCTGCTCCGAAGTCTTTGTGGTCAAGGGCTCTCCAGCCACGTCAATCTGCAGCCTTCCCATAAAATCAGTCTCCTCTTGAGGTCTGAGCACAAAGAGCTCCTTCCTGGGTTTCAGGCAGCAGCTCTGAACAGGAGGCACTGCCAGCCCCGGGCTGAAGGAGCTGCAGCGAGTTCCTTGTTTAGGGCAGGGCAGAGCTGTGGGGTCCCTGAGGGCTGAGGGACCCCTGTCCCATGGGAGGGCAGGGGACACTCCTGGGCTCCCCACAGGGCCAGGAGGAACCAAGAGACAAGTCATGGATCCTCCAAAAATTCCAGCTTTGCGTCCTCAAGCCAGGAAATTGAGAATAGGGGATTTAATTGCTACCAGCTTCCCAGCAGGAAGAGGCAGCAAAGCCCCGGTGAGGCTGCGTGGGGTGGGCATAGGCAGCTCCCAGCACGTGGAACTGGGTCCATTTTCCTGGAATCCTGGAATGGTTTGGGTGGGAAGGGACCTCAAATCCCATCCCATCCCATCCCATCCCACCCCTGCCATGGCAGGGACACCTCCCACTGTCCCAGGCTGCTCCAAGCCCCAATGTCCAGCCTGGCCTTGGACACTGCCAGGGATCCAGGGGCAGCCACAGCTGCTCTGGGCACCCTGTGCCAGGGCCTGCCCACCCTCCCAGCCAGGAATTCCTAATTCCCAATATCCCATCCATCCCTGCCCTCTGGCAGTGGGAAGCCATTCCCTGTGTCCTGTACCTCCAGCCCTTGTCCCCAGTCCCTCTCTGGTTCCCAAGCCCCAGTCCCAGGGTTCCAGGAGATGCAATTTTAACGTGTGAACAACCAGCCCTAATTAATGCTGATTAATTCACGATGCACACGGCCCTGCCAGACCCCACTGGGAGTGAGCTGCTCCAGGAGAGGAGTCCCTGGGACATTCCCGAGCTGTCCTGAGGCCGCACTCTCCTCCAGCAGGAAAAGCTGCGCTGAATTTGCCTCAGCCCCGGTTTTGTGCTGCAGAAGCTTTGGGTTTCACTGCCATGAAAACTGAGGAAAAAAATGAGAAAAAACCCAACCACATCAGCTGCTGGAAAAGCTCTGGCATTCCTTATTCTCTGTCAATCTCCTTTATCCTCAATAATCCTTAGAGGGCTCCAGAGCCAGCCGCAGATCAGGAATATACTCATAAATCATCAATTCATCAGCTGAGAGGGGAGGAAAGGAATAAATCCATCTGTTTGTGACTGTTCTTTAGGTCAGGCTGAGCAGGGGCTGGGGATGTCACCACTGCCAGCCTGGCTGTCACCTCCCTGCTGGGACACCGAGCCACAGACACTGCCCGGGCTGGCTGAGGTTCAGCTGGACAGAGCCAGCCTGTCCCGATTATCCTGCTCCAGATTAAAGGGGGGGAGAAGTAAGGAAGGGCTGGGAGAGGTGGGGGTGTTCACCTGGAGGAGAGAAGGCTCCAGGGAGAGCTCAGAGCCCCTTGCAGGGCCTAAAGGGGCTCCAGGAGAGCTGGAGAGGGACTGGGGACAAGGGATGGAGGGACAGGACACAGGGAATGGCTTCCCACTGCCAGGGGGCAGGGATGGATGGGATATTGGGAATTGGAATTCCTGGCTGGGAGGGTGGGGAGGGGCTGGGCTGGAATTCCCAGAGCAGCTGTGGCTGCCCCTGGATCCCTGGCAGTGCCCAAGGCCAGGCTGGACACTGGGGCTTGGAGCAGCCTGGGACAGTGGGAGGTGTCCCTGCCAGGGGAGGGGAGGCACTGGGTGGGCTTTGAGGTCCCTCCCAACCCGAACCATTCTGGGATTCCATGATTTTATTAATTCTCAGTTTTCCCCTTGCCTTCCTCTGCTGCTGTGGGAATGGGGATCAGGAGGAGGCTGGGGACCAGCAGCACCTCAGGGCTCCAGCCAAGCCCAGGATCCTCCAGGACATTCCTTGGTTCAGCTGTCAAAAAAGGCCAACCAAAGACACAGACTCAGTGTGTGAAAAGGGGAAATCTCAGGTTTGGATGGGATTTTAAATGAATAATAATCACGAGACTGCATTTCCATCAGTGCTGCAGGCTCAGAGGGGAAGACAGGAACAACATTTATGGGTGTCTGCAGCTATTTCCATCTCTCAGTCCCTGTTTATCACAGAATGGTTTGGGTTAGAACCCAAAAGACCCTAAAAATCCTCCAGTTCCAACCCCCATGCCAAGGGCAGGAACACCTTTCCCTAGAGCAGGTTGCTCAGAGCTGCATTTCCGTGATCCTACGATTCCCTGTGGGATCCTACGATTCCCTGTGCTTCTTTGCCGTGCCCCCACTCCGGCCCTGCCTCTTCAGAAGACACGAGCCCCCCGCCTCTTGCTTTATTCCCTCTGTAAAATTCCAGGGGTTTAGGTGATCTCTGGGAAAAACCCCCTCCCCTGCTGTCCCACATCCAGAGGAGCTGGAGCAGGTGCCTCCTCAAGGATCCTCCACCAGCAGCTGCCACACTCGGAGACATCTCTGGGGGAAAATCTGTCTTTGGCAAGACACACTCAAAGGCCTCTCCTGTTTTTGGGGCATGGAGGAGGGCGGGAGGAACGGGATTTGGAGGAGTCCTTCCTTTCCCAGAGCCACATATTTGTTTTGCTTTCTGCAGAGAAGAACGAGGCCTGCCCTCCCAAACAAGGCTGCCAAGAGCTCGTTACAGTAATTGCGCTGCTCCCGACGGAGACAGGAGCCGGCTGCTCCCAAGGAAGCCGAGCTCCGCACATCTTGCAGCAGTAATCTGTTAAGAGGTTTATTCCTCACCCCAGATAACGATTCCTAGAGCTGAGCATTAGCTGGGGCAGCCGTGCTAATTCCAGAGCCCTCCCGGAGCCCCGCGCCCGGCCTGTCCCCGCTCCAGGCCCGGCCGCACCGGGAGGAGGCTCCGAGGGTTTGGCTCCTGCTCGGTGTCTCCCTGGTGAGCTGAGCACAGGAATCCTGCGTTTCCCCTGCTTTAAATGTCCCCCTTTCCTTGCAGCAGGAGGAGACGCAGCCCTTCCTTCCCCTGCCACGGCCTTTGGGAGGGTGGGAGGCACCTCCTGACCCCCCCAGGGCACCTGAGAGGGGAGCAGCCACGTTTGGAAGGAAATCGGAGAATCTGCTGCAGCTGAGGTGAGACCCGACCTGCAGAGCTGCGTCAGCTCCGGGGCCGCCAGCTCAGGAAGGGGGGAATGGGATGGGATTTAAGGTCCCTTCCCACCCAAAGCATCCCAGGATTCTGTGATGGAGAACACCCCAGTGGCCCCGTCACTGTGACCCCAGGGTGACATCCAGCCAGGCAGGGGGGCAGCCCTTGAAGCTGTGGGGACAGACAGGGACAATTTCAGCCCCACACCCCAACTGCATCCCCTCCGGTCCCCAAAAACCTGAGAGCAGCTCGGCGCTCCAGGCAGTGCAGAGCTTTTAGCACCACAAGAATCCTCACCTTCCTCGCTCATTTTAAAGCACAACAATAATATTTTTAATCCAGAGAGCCCTTCCCAGGAGGGGAAAAGCAGGACACCAGTGCCCAGCCCACAGTCCCTCCCTGTGGGCTGGGACACTCCAGGACAGGGCTGGGGGCAGTGACAAGGCAGTGCCACATTTGCCTGAATATTTCAGAGCAAAGCCATTTCTGAGCACAGAAGCTGCAGTGCCCAGCAGCCCTGGGGCTCTGCACAAAGGCAGCAGGGCTGAGTTTTGCCCTCTTTTCCTTTCCATATCTCTGGATAAACCACGGATGTAACAGCCACAGATGGGGATTTCAAAGCCTGGCACAAGCCACGACACACACTGTCACCACAGCCCAGGTTGCTACTGTCCCTGAGGCACCAGGAGATGAAAACGCTTCCCTTCCCAATCCCACCAGCCCCTGTGGCAATCGATTCTTCAGAAAAGAATGAGTCTTTAACTTGCAGACCAATTTACTGTGTTTTAATATCCATGAGTTGCCAGTGATTGGAAGCCTGCTGCTGCCAGGAAAGGAAACGGCAGTCACAGCCCTCAGATGAGCCATTTATAAATGGCACACTTCAATTAAAAGAAATCAAATCAATATGACAATAATTTCGTTTGCAGCAGGTGGTGCTGCAATTTTTCTCCCTGGGAAATGGGATGCACCTGTGCAGCACGGAGAGAGCAGCACGGAGAGAGCAGCACAGGCCTTGGCACAGCTCATCCACAGCCTTTAATCGGAGTTTTGCTCAGACCTCCAAGGGTTAATGACAGCCAAAAGCAGTGAGAGGAGAACGAGCATCAAGGTGGAGCATTTATGGAGGTTTTTAACAGGCAGAATCAAAAATAAAGCAGCAGTGACATCATCTCTCGCTGCCACCCTGAGCAGAGCCTGTTCCCAGCTCTCCTGCAGCATCTCCATGGGAAAAATCCCCTCCCGTCCTGCTCAGCCGGGTGGGAATCAACCCCTCAGCAGCAGCTGAAGGCCCCTCCGAGGCAGACATGGGGTGATCTCAGCAGCTGAGACCTCACCTGCCTGGGGAGGGCCACCAGCACCTCCTGTCCCTGCCCCAAGTCAGGTTCCTCCTGTCCCTGTCCTGGCTCAGGCTCCTCCTGTCCCTGCCCCAAGTCAGGCTCCTCCTGTCCCTGTCCCGGCTCAGGTTCCTCCTGTCCCTGTCCTGGGTCAGGCTCCTCCTGTCCCTGTCCCAGTTCAGGCTTCTCCTGTCCCTACTCTGGCTCAGGTTTCTCCTGTCCCTGCCCTGGTTTAGGTTCTTCCTATCCCTGCTCTGGTTTAGGCTCCACCTGTCCCTGCCCCAGGTCAGGCTCCTCCTAACCCCGAGCAGATTTTGGGCTGGTTTGGGGACAGCCACAGTTCTGACCCTTCGCTGTCACCAGCTCCAGAGTCATGTCCATGCAGGGCACCAAGCCCACCCGAGGACAAGCAGAGCTGCTCGTGGGCAGCATTCCCAGGGTTTTTTTCCTGCTCCTTTTCCTGTTAGAAGGAAGTGGTTTGGGTTCAAAAGCCCAGCCTGGGCAGGATCAGAGGCTCAAACTTCACCGTGTCACGGAGGAAAATGCAGACTCAATGCTCCTTCACATATTCCACAGGGAAGGGGCTCCTTGCTCGCATCCACAGCTACTCCAAAAGCTGGGGAAGAGGAGGGAACACAGAGAAAATGCTACCGCCAAGTGGAGGTAAATGTGCAGGTAGAGCAGGGAAAGGCGGAGCGACACCAACGTCTGTAAATCCTCACCAGTGCTCCCAGTGATTTATCTGGGAACAAGGGCACCCTTGTATTTTCACCCTTGTCTTCAATAGGGAGGAAGTGGGTTTTCTTCCCTCTGCCTTGCAGATATCCCCACGTCCACAGCTCCGTGCTGAGCCCCAGGACTGCACACAGAGGCTCCGTGTGTGCACAGAGGATGGATGGATGGATTTAGGGAACAGTCGGTGCAGGAACATTTGTCAGCCCCGAGGGATTTCCCTCAGTCACTTTGCCAGATGTCAGCTCTCTGCTTCAGTGTTCTGGCTCCCGTGCCCGGACGTTTCCAAGGCAAGGAGCATTCCGTATTGTTTGGCAGGGAGGGAAGAGGCTTTCCCACTGCAGGAACAGCCTGTGGCAGCAGGGATGCAGCACAGCCCCAGCTCCTGCTGGAGCCTCCAAGCCCACAGTGGAGATTCCCAACTCATGCTCAAAAGATTGATTTGTTTTCCACAGCTCACCTAAAATTTGAGCACTCGGGTGTTTAACAACAGATTCTTCCAAATATTTTTTATTTCCTAGACTGTCAAACACAGATGGAGTCACAGAATCCCAGATGGGTCAGGCTGGAAGGGACCCCAGAGGGTCACTGGTGCCACTCCCTGCTCCAGCAGGGCCATCCCAGAGCCCAGGGCACAGCAGTGTGTGCAGAGGACTCTGGAATATCCCCAGGGAGGAGCCTCCAGCCCCTCTCTGGGCTCTGTTCCAGCTGGGGCCCTGCCCAGGGCAGGAGTTGTGCCTCCTGTGCAGGGCAATTGCTGGGATAGCTCAGTCCCTGCCCAGGGCAGGAGTTGTGCCTCCTGTGCAGGGCAATTGCTGGGCTCAGGCCCTGCCCGTGGCTCTGGTGCCACTGCTGGGCCCCGGAGCAGAGCCTGGGCCCTGCCCTGAGCCCTCCCTGCAGCCAGGGACAGCCAGGGCTGAGGGCCCCTCTCAGCTGGGGCTCCTCTGAGGCTGAGCAGCCCCAGCTCCCTCATATTAAAATCCAGAGTCAGCAGGGTGGGATCTGAAAATGGCTTTGTTATTCCCCAAGTAAGAGACTGCAGGAGCCTGGGCTGTGTGGGCATCAAAGTCACTGAGCTCAGGTTATTGTTTTGAACTTATGACCTTTCTTTCATCCCAAACATCTCCTGGAATGCCAGGAACCAGGAGTTCTACTGGCTGCAGTGTTGGAGAGCCCAGCCCACCCTGGGTGGAAGGTCCTGGCAGCCCAAGAGCTGAGCAGGAGGAGTGGAGAAGGCAGAGAGCCCCAAAATGGTTCAATAAAGTGTCAGAACTGAGCTGCCCCTGTGAAATGGCAGCAACTCGAACTAAACCCAGGCTGCAGGGCCGGTATTGCAAAGCAGAGCTTTCCAAGGCCTCAGCTCCCACTCTGGCAATGAAATTCCTGCCGAGATGTTCCAGAACGCTCCTGTTCTGCATCGTTGATAATTGTATGGAGAAGCACTTTGGGGCAGTTTTCCAAGGTGTTTCACCAGAGGTTACTCGGGAAAGCAGAGGTTGGGAAGGCCGAGGTGCAGCCTTTTAAAGCCCAGATCTAAGAGGAGAAGCCATCAGAGGCTGCAGAGAGGAAAGATCTGATGGTGACCAGGCCGGGAAAGCTCCAAAGCCAAGGCAGTGATGGTCATGAGCAATGTGCTGGAGTTTGGAGGTCACAGGGGCGGAGGTGGGGCAGTGATGAGGGGCTGTTTGTGCTCAAACCCAAAAATGCTCTCTCAGAGCTGGGCAGGAGGAATTTGGGAGGCTGGGAGCTCCCCACAGGGCTCCTTCTGCTGCTCCTTCTCTGCAAAAGGCTCCGGACTTCTCTCTCCCTAAATAATTCTGACAAAATGTCTGTCACTATGGCAACCAGGGAAAACAAATTGATTCGAGAGGTGTCTGATATTCGTAATGCATAGAAATTATAGTTGCCGTGGCAACACGATTTACAAACGAATGGGAATATTTAGGGAACAATTAGCAATGGAGACTCCTTGGCCTCAGGTGAGTCTCAGGTGGCTCCAGAGCCACAGCAGAGGCTCCTCACCTGCCCAGCCTCAGGGTCCTCGGGCACTGAGCTCCAGGAGCTGTGAGCTCAGGGGCCTTCCCAGAGTGGGTGACTGGGGAATTTGTCATGGACTTCCGAGGAAAGCACCACACAAGGCAGATCAGAGTGACAGGATGGCCAGGCTGAAGTGCCAGGAGCTCTGGTGACAGCTGCCCCCTGGGGTGGTGACACCCACAGGGACATTCCAGCTCTCCCAGTTTGGGGCTGGAGCAAACCCTGCTTTGCTCTTCAGCTTGAGCAGCGAAACACCTCGTCTGGAGGGGCCGTAGGAATGATGTGCAAGTTGTGTCCCAGCCCCTGGGGACAGGGGACAGTGGTGCAGAAAAGCCAGGGCCATGGTGCAGCACCTCCAGCCCTTGGGAGAGCAGTTGGAATCACAGAATCGTGGAATGGTTTGGGTTGGAAGGACCTCAAAGCCCACCCAGTGCCACCCCCGCCATGGCAGGGACACCTCCCACTGTCCCAGGCTGCTCCAAGCCCCAATGTCCAGCCTGGCCTTGGGCACTGCCAAGGATCCAGGGGCAGCCACAGCCTCTCTGGATAACCTGGGCTCCTGTCTGGAACCTTCCACAGAGGGAGCACAGCACCAGCAGCAGCAGGTACCAGCCAAACCCCAATTCCATTTCTCCAGACCCAACATTTCCATCTTTCCCAGGAGTGTGGCTGCCAGACACCCCCCGACACCAGCAGAAGCTTTACAGGCTGTTGCAAGAGGTCTCAGAGTAGAAATCCCTGTGGATCATTTCCTGGTGTGCCAGAGGATTCTGGAGCTGGGGCGAGAACTGAAGACTCTGGGGATGTGGAGCTTCCTTCAGAGTTTTCCATCTCTCTTTTATCTGCACTCACCTGGACTCCAATCATGAGAGATCCACCCCAAATTCTTCCATCATTGCTGAGGCCTTCCCAGGCCTGGACAGATGCAGAATTTCCACCCAGCTCCCTGTGCTGGACACCACATCTGCTGGATGTGGGGTCCTGTGTCCCTCCTGATCCTGAGGGACACCCACAGCAAAGTCCCCTGGCTCTGAATCACAAATCCACCCATGGAACCAAATCCCTTCCCAGGATCCCTCATCCAGCAGTGGCTGTGGGGGAAACACAGCCACAGGGATTTGCAGGGCAGTTTTCCTTCCATCCCACCTTTATCTCCTCCCAGCAAGGCGGGGCAGCCAGATCACCCCTTTTCCACAGCATTCCTGCCACAGCCTGAGGAAAACCTCACCTGCTCGGGGCAGGGCCTTCCCCACCAGCCAACACAGCAAACTCCGGGTGCTGGTGTTGCTTTCAGCCAGAAGAGCACTCGCAGCATCCACAGCAAATGCATTTCAGTGCATCCCTAAAAGTGCCTCGGGAAGCACTTGGGGATTCAGGAGCCTGAGAACTGGAGGGAATTCACACAGTGATGAGTCAGTGCTGCTGGCACTGACAGGGGACACCATCCCCGCCCAGGCACAGGGACCGATTCTGTGAAATTATTCCATTTTCCCACCCTCCAGGTTTTCACTCCGCCCAATTCACTCAATATTCCAGAGGTGTGATAACCAGGAGCAGAGCACCTTTCCTAGGCAGGCCTGGAGGTCCTGCCCAGAGCAGGGAACACACCAGGACACTTTGGAAAGCTCTGCTTCAGCAAGAGACCTTGGAAAGCTCTGCTTCAGCAAGAGATTCCTGTTGGAAGCAGGGATTAACCACAACTCTTCAGCTGGAGACTAAAACAAATCAGAAAAACCAGAGCTGTCACCTAAACTTTCAAGAAGGACATGGAGCATCAGCTGGACTCAATGATCTCGGAGTCTTTTCCAGCCTAAATGAGTCCATGATAAAACCCAGAGACCCCCGTCCCTCCTAGTTTGTGGAACGGCTCTGGGAAGACCTGACCCCCAGAGCATCCCGTGGATGCGCAGCTGAGCCTTACCCCCTCACACCAAGTTAATTTGCAAATAAAATCCTTTCTCAGATGATTGGTTCAGTCTTGCTCTGTGCACATACCCGATGGCACACAGAAAAACTGGAAGCCATGTGGTCAGAGGACACGATACAAAATCAAATTAAAAGTACATGACTAAGATCTAAGTCCCCAATAAGAAGTTTTTATGCCTCAGTAAGCAAACAGGGCTCTCCTTCACATTTCCAAGATCTCTGCATTTATAATCTCCTCTGTTATCATCTGCTTAACTGTAAGAATTTAGCAGAGAGCTTCAGGCTTGTGGAAGCCCAGAAAACATCCCGATTTTTATTCAGAGGAAAAGCAGAGAAGCTGATAATCCCACTTTAATTTTCCTTTAATATCCCTAAAAACTCCAAGTTCAGCTCCTCTTCCTTGGGCAGACCTTCCACCACCACACACGATTTTCCATTTGAAAGTTGTATTTCCCCCTCTTCAGGAATAATAAAACATTTCAACATTGGAGGTTACGGCTACCACTGACCCCAGGAAACCCTCTGGGAACATTGGAATGGAAAAGAGCCGTTCAACCCTGGCAGTAACGTTTCAGCCCCACCATCAGCGTGGGGATGTATAAATCCATAATCACACCTATCACAGCAACCAGTTGACATCCAGCAACCCCTGGCTCTGATCTGCCTCTCGGCTGAATGTCCATGACCATGGGAAAAGGGGTTTTTTGCAGCGTTTCCCCATTGTTATGCTGCAGATAAGCATTTGAAAAGTGTGCTCTGCTGTCTCCAGATAAGTTATGTGGTGCTCACTGCAGCGATTGGACAAACTGATAAACTCTTTTGGCAGAAGCACTTGTGCCCACGCATTTGCAAACCCATTCCCGGAGTTTTTTCCCCCGAGTTGGATCATTTGTTTTCGGAGTAGGATTCGCTGTTGCATGCAAAGCCTTTTGCTGGGATGGCTGGGGTGAATTTCAATGTCACACAGAGGCAGGGAGTGGATAAGAAACGTTGGCATTCACAAAGGTTGGCAAAGCCAGAGAGAGATCATGGATTATTTATCCAGGAGGATGGAGTCGAATATTCCAATGCAGTTACAGGTATTTATTTAAAAGAAATGAATAACAGGTTCTGCGCATGGACAGATGTGGGGACAGGGCTCCTCCACCAGACACCAGACTGACTTCCTGCACAGTGAGGTTCACCCAAAGTAACCTGGATCCAGGAACTTCCAGAGCTGCTGTGTCAGAGACCAGTGTGTGTCTGTGGAAAAGAAACGAGAGGAATTCAGAGAATTCCACAGCCCGGAGCTGCCCGAGCTGTCTCTGGGTACCTGATCCCAGCTGGAAGGCTCCGTTCAACCCCCAGCCATAAACAACCAGGAGGCAGGAAAAGAGTCCCCAGTTCCGTGGGCATGTCTGAGCTCCAGGCTATAAAATGAAGTATTGAGGTTTCCTCTGTACTCAGACACTGCAGCAGGACGGCATTCCTGCTCCAAACATCCGCCCTTGGGATGCTGGGGTCCCCTCCACAGAAGAATGGTGCAGAGGAGTAGGAGATTAACAAGTGAAGATCTCTTGGTGGGGAGGAGCAGCCCCGAGGGCAACACAGGCAACATGTGGGGAATGCTGAGCAAAGATCTGGTACTAAAACCAAACCATGAGGCTGTAAAATCATGTAAAACCCAATGGTTTGGGTTGGGAGGGACCTTAAATCCCACCCCATCCCACCCCTGCCATGGCAGGGACACCTCCCACTGTCCCAGGCTGCTCCAAGCCCCAATGTCCAACCTGGCCTTGGACCCTGCCAGGGATCCAGGGGCAGCCACAGCTGCTCTGGGAATTCCAGCCCAGCCCCTCCCCACCCTCCCAGACAGGAATTCCTAATTCCCAATATCCCATCCATCCCTGCCCTCTGGCACTGGGAAGCCATTCCCTGTGTCCTGTCCCTCCATCCCTTGCAGATGTCAGGTCTGGGACAAGGAGCTGGTGCTGAATCCACCCTGCCCTCGATCCTTGCAGGAATTCAGCCTCCTGACCTACCTCGTGCAGCTCCTGCAGTGAAAGGGGTGAGGCAAAAGGATCTGTGGATCTTCCCAGACATGCTGGAATGATGTGTTATCAGCTCCTCCTTCCTGCAGTGTGACCTCCTCGCTCTTCTGGGCTGAAAGGAACCAATATTAAATTAACACAAATTGCAGGAGTCATCCTCATCCTTGCCCTCCCAATTTATGCACCCAAAATAGTTCAATTCATGCTTCTGAAGTGCAAAAAAAGTCACAAATGAATCTGTAGCTTCCACTGCTGTGGGGTTTGTTTGTACAAGACCACGCCAGCAGTGTCAGTCTGCACCTGAATATGAGGTCACTGATCCAAAGCTCCCTTCCCAACCCTCTCATTCCCAGGATTTTGGTGTGTTAAGGAACCTTCTGAGCAGGGAAAGGCCTGGAGGCACCCGAGGTCTGAGCCTGTGCCCAGCTCCTGCCATGGCTCCGGAGAGGAGCCACGACTTGGATGGGAATTGTGCTGCAGATTTTTGCTGGAGCTGAAACTCCACTGGGGGAAAATCAGCTCGTGGTCTGTCCCAAAGCCAGCAGAAGGTGCCCGCATTGCTCAGAAAGCAGTGAGGGCTTCAGGTGAAGCAGCTTCTGCCCCATCCACAATGAAATCTTGAGACTTTCCCCTCACTAGAAGACAAATTCCCTGTGTGCCGTCACAGACTCTCCGGATGGTTTCTAGGAAAGGCAGCAGAGACACTGGGGCAGCTGCAGTGCGGGATCATGAGGCCCTTGGCAGAGCTTGGAATGCCCACGCCACAAAAATCCTGCCAAAATGGGTCCTGAGAGAGGAATCAAAGTACGGGAGAGGGCCCGGCCCCTGCCAGCGCTGTTTGGAGCTCATCAGAGGGACAGGGGATTGAAAGGAGCGGTGACATCACTGCAGGCCACAAGCCACTGCCTTTGATAAGCCACGTTATCGGGGCTTCCTCCAGCCAGATTATCTCAGGGTGCTTCGGATCCTTCCCTGCTCCAGCTGGAGAGGCACACACCAAACCAAGGAGATGCAAATATTCTCTGAAATCACACAACTGTTCTCTTCCCGGAGCATCCTCCCTCGGGTATTCCCTGCTAATCCTATTGCTGCACAAACGAAGCATCTGGAGATGCTTTAAGGATTAATTTATCCCTGGGTGAGAGGAGGAAAACTCTCCCTGTCACCAGGATCCGTCAGAGTCATTGCAGGGATGTGCCAGGGACGCCCACCTGGTCACGGGCTGGGGAGAGCTGAGTCCAGGGAGAGTCTCTCACTGAGGGGACAGCCTGGGACAGGCTGAGTCTGTCACTGAGGAGAGAGCCTGGGACAGGCTGAGTCTGTCACCGAGGGCAGAGCTTGGGACAGGCTGAGTCTGTCACTGAGGGGACAGCCTGGGACAGGCTGAGTCTGTCACCAAGGGGAGAGCCTGGCACAGGCTGAGTCTGTCACTGAGGGCAGAGCTTGGGACAGGCTGAGTCTGTCACCGAGGGGAGAGCTTGGGACAGGCTGAGTCTGTCAGTGAGGGGAGAGCTTGGGACAGGCTGAGTCTGTCACTGAGGGGACAGCCTGGGACAGGCTGAGTCTGTCACCGAGGGGACAGCCTGGGACAGGCTGAGGGGGTCTGTCACCGAGGGGACAGCCTGGGACAGGCTGTGGTGGCACTTGGAATTCACTTCCACTTCCTTGCAGTGGGTGGTGGAAGCCACTTGGCCGCCACGGGGAATTCCTGCAGATCTTCACCCTTGGCCAAAGAAGGAAAGAGCCCCTGGCAGCTCCTGGAGGCGGGAAGATGTGAAGGTGAAAAAAGGATTTGAGTCAGGTTTCAGGTCCCTGCCTGGGCTCACCTGAGGACACGGAGGGAAGGCAAATCCACAAGGATGTGCCACAAGGACAGACCAGAGTGGGAAAAAAGGGAATGTCCTTTGGCCATGCCAGCACCAGAGAGCAGCTGGGACTTGTCCCAAGTTCCACCTCGTGGGGCAGGTGCTGAGAGGCGGGAGAAGGCTGACCCCAAGCCCAGGAGGAAATCCAGCTCCCTGCAGTCAGTGGGACACGGAGGAAGGAGGCACAGGGATTTTGCTTCCCTGGCTGGATCCTCTCATCCCAGGATGGTCCCAATTATTTCAGGCTGGGGAATGACGCAGAGGAGGAAACGGCAACGCAGGAGCCACTTTCCTCTGCTGCCCTGGAGTTAAAGGCTCCTCTGGGATTGCAGCCACGAGTGACAGACTCTTCCCTTTTTCCAGAAAGAGTTTGGATGGAACACAGATGGACCCCCGATATTCCAGATTTAGCAGATCTAAGGCAGAGAAACGGGACAGCCCCAAACAACAGCGAACACAACCTCTGCTCCCTGCCACGGGCACGGATTAAAGCCCTGCAGGGAGAGCATTTCCTGGGCACCTCTGTTCCTCTGCAAGGCAGTGAAGTCTCCTTGTGCACTCCTCAGATGAGAGAAACATCTCTGGTAGATCAGAGAGAGGCTCTTGAAAGGGAGACAGGGCTTGGAAACCTTCTGCTTTGAGGGATTCATTAAAGGAGGAGAGGAGCAGGAAAACCAAACAGAGAGAGGAGCGGAAGCATCTGATGGGGTTTCAAAGGAGCTCGGGGCTGAAGAAGGGATCCAGGCTGCAGGGTCACATCCAGCTGGATGCAGGGAACTGGGAAAAAGGGCTTTAGGGGAGAAAAGGTGCTCCCTGAGGGTGGGAGTGGGGCTAAAGGGGTCTCATCCTCCTGGATGAGCTTTTGTGGGGTCACTGTGCTTTGGACACCCTAAAAGAGGGATTCAGGGACAGGCTGGGCTGGAAGGTGCTGCATCCACAGCTCTGTGCTGGGAACACCCAGAGGCCCTGAGGGATGCCCAGTTTATCCCATGAGATCCAAACCACAGAACTTCCCACGTGAATCCGTGACCCTGCAGAGGTCACACACCCTGTGGCTGAATTTCCCTGAATTTCCTGATTTTCCCCCGAATTCCCGGTGAACCACAAAAGCTGATTCTGCTGGCACAAGTTCCAGTCACGGTCTAATGTTTTCCTTTGTATTTTCTGGTTATACCCAGAATTCCCTGCCCAGCCTGGTGGCTGAAATGCTGAACCTTTCTGTTGGATCCTGTGAATTCCATGATAAAATTCCCCAGGAAGGACCCTGGTGACCAGGGCTCATTCCAGGTGCTGCGCTGGACACCTAGCAGAGATCGGACACAGAGGAAGGAGGCTCAGTTTTCTCAAGACCTTGAGGTTCATTTTCATCCTTAATTAGAACGAAATCTGAAAAAATGCAAATTCCTCGAAGAGGAGTATTCAGAAAAAATGTCACTTTGTGGCCAGGAAGAGACAAATTGGAACTTGCTGTATCAGTAAAATGTGTGTATTATAAAAAACCCCACAAACCCCCACAACATTTTGTTATAAAAAACTTATTCCAAAGATGTCAAAACAGAAAAGTGCTCCTGACTCAATTTTTCTACTAATTTTCTTTCAAAATGAAATTTACTTGGTTCCGCTGTTCCTGGAGGGGTTTTAGGCTTTTTTTTAAAGAAATGGATATTCAAATTTAGTATCATTCTGCTGTTTCTCCCAGAAGAATTGTTGACCACCAGATTATCCCACAATCAGCTGGAGACCAAATAATTCCTTTTATTTTTTTGGCTCACACTGCTCATAATGAAATTCTTTCCCAAAGGTCCCAAGGTTGTTGTGGCCAAACCCGAGGAGCAAAGTTGACTTTTGCTGTTATTGGGATTGAGGAAGGATTTTGTTTTAAGTCTAAAAGCCTCTCACCATTTTGTTCCACTGATGATCCTTTGATCTTGGAAAATAGCGGGATGAGCCCTGGGAACAAGTGTTGCCTGGCAGGAAGCTCTGAATTGCTTTTCTCTCTCAAATAACTTCCTTTCTGTATCCATTTCAAACCATGTGTGGTCACATATCCATGTGGGGTCCTTAATTCCATTCATCCACTTTTCCCTCCCCCTATTAAGCAGAAATCCTTATCCACAGCTGGCAGGGAATTCTCAGGGATCACAGGGAGATGCTGGGTGTTATTCCAGCTGTCCCTGCCCTGACCCACGGACAGAAATCTGCAACGTTTGATCCCAAGGTGTCCAAGGCCAGCAGGGAACAAACCCTGTCCCTGCCTCACTGCGCCCCACAGAATCCCAGGATCCCTGAGGCTGGAAAAGCCCTCCCAGCCCATCGAGTCCCAGCTGTGCCCGATGCCCACCTTGTCCCCAGCCCAGAGCTCTGAGTGCCACCTCCAGGAATTCCCTGGACACCTCCAGGGATGGGCACTCCAAACCTCCCTGGGCAGCCCCTGCCAAGGCCTGAGCACCCTTTCCATGGGGAAATTCCTGCTGATGTCCACCCTGAGCCTCCCCTGGCCCAGCCTGAGGCCGTTCCCTCTCCTCCTGTCCCTGTTCCCTGGGAGCAGAGCCCGACCCCCCCGGCTGCCCCCTCCTGTCAGGGAGTTGTGCAGAGCCACAAGGTCCCCCCTGAGCCTCCTTTTCTCCAGGCTGAGCCCCTTTCCCAGCTCCCTCAGCCGCTCCTGGGGCTCCAGACCCTTCCCAGCTCCGTTCCCTGCCCTGCTCCAACCCCTCCATGTCCCGGAACTGGACACAGGATTTGAGGTGTGGCCTCACCAGTTCCCAGCACAGGGGGACAATCTCTGCCCTGGTTCTGCTGCCACCTATTCCCAACCCAGCCCAGGTGCCTTTGGCCTTCTGGGCACACCTGGCTCAGGTTCACATCCCATCCTTTGCCTGCCCCTGCAAAATTAACAAAAGAACCTCTCCTTCCCCATGGGAGGGGTCCCTTTGTGCTCAGTTCAGCTGCACAGTCACCGGCAGCCCCAACCTCTCCTCCCCACATCATTTATAAAAACGCTTCTAAAAAACCTGCAGTTACTCAGGAAGCTCCAATTCTCACAGCACTGCCTCCTCCAGCCTTCCTGGGAGCTCCAGGAATTTGTCAGACATTCATTTCATTAAAAAGCTCCACCAGGTTGTGTCACCCCTCTTTTATTTTCCCCTGTAAATAACAACAATAAGCCAGGAGCACAATGACCCAACACTTGGAATCAGCTGAGGAAATGTAGCTGGAAAATGGCTTGAGTAGAAGCTTTTAATTCAACATTTCCCTCCTGTAGCAAACAACAGCAACGACAAAAAACCCCAAACAGAACAAAAAACCCCAAACCAGGATTAATTTAACAGGGTGCCCCTGGATCCCTGGCAGTGCCCAAGGCCAGGCTGGACATTGGGAGCAGCCTGGGACAGTGGGAGGTGTCCCAGCCATGGCTGGGATGGGATGGGATGGGATGGGATGGGATGGGATGGGATGGGATGGGATGGGATGGGATGGGATGGGATGGGATTTAAGGTCCCTTCACCCCAACCCATTCCGGGATTCTGTGACTTTGGGCTGGTAACTCGAGTGAGGGGGAGGCACCTGCAGGGGAAGGAGGCACAGCTTTAGGTGCAGGTAAGTGCTGGCACTGGAGCTGGGGGACACCAGCAGCTGGGGGCACTCTCCTGCAGCAGAAAGTGCCCTGCGAGCACCCCTGGCTCCCTGGGAGCTCACATTTCCCTGGGCTGAGAGAGAGAAAGAGGCAAGGCAGAAAAGCTGAGCGCCCACGGCCAGGCTCTGCCTCACGTGGGGATGTTTTACACCTCCGGGGAGCAGAAGACGCGTTTTTCCTGGCGGAGGGGACTCGCTGTGCCCGCAGCAGGCGCTGTGCCCAGGTCCAGCTGGGCAGCGCAGGACGCTCGGGACACGCAGCTGCAGCCGGAGAGAACAGGGATTGGAATGGGAAGCACAGGAGCAGCCTGCAGCCTCCCCCCTGCCCTCCCACACCCAGAGAGTTCCCAAAATCACTATTTCCCAACACCCTCCTTGCAAAACCAGCCATTTTCTTTCCGATTTAACACTGTGAATATTTACTTTGCACATCCCAGTCCCCGGACTGCTCTGGCAGGTTGGAGTCTCCCGTGGGAATTCCGTGTGTGATCAAGGCAGCCAAATCAAATCCGTGTGTATTGCACGGGGAGCAAAAGCCTGGAGAGGCACAGCCAAGCCATTTGCATTTCCTTTTGCTTCTCTAGGAGACTGACAGCCCGAACTAGGCCAGGGATGCTTCCACGAGCCCGGGGTGCTCCCGGGGGAAGGGTCCCGGAGGAGCAGCAGCGGGATCCACCTGGTGCTGCCCCACATTTCCACAGCACTGCCAGAGGGATGAGCAGCCCCAGAGCAGGCAGAGGGTGCTGCAGGCAGAAATACTGACCTTGGGGCCAAAGAGCTTTGTGAAATCCGAGCTCTGCGGCACGGCGGAGTTTAAGTGGCTGCTTGGTATAAAAATGGCCCAGGAGTGCAGCTCCTCCTGCTCAGCCGTGCCCAGCGGGGTCCGGAGACGGGGCTGGGCTCAGCCGTGTCCCTGCCTGCTGCAGCCGCCTGTGCAGGAGCAGCTGCCTGGAGGTGTCCTGGGAATCATGGCACGGTCAGAGGCATCCAGAGCAGGGGAGAAAACGTGCTGGGAATGGAGAGGGAGCAGCTCAGCTGAGGTGTTCACAGAACCCCAGGATCACTGAGGCTGGAAAAGCCCTCCCAGCCCATCGAGTCCCAGCTGTGCCCTTGTCCCCAGCCCAGAGCTCTGAGTGCCACCTCCAGGAATTCCTTGGACACCTCCAGGGATGGGCACTCCAAACTTCCCTGGGCAGCCCCTGCCAAGGCCTGACCACCCTTTCCATGGGGAAATTCCCCCTGGTGTCCAACCTGAGCCTCCTCTGTCCTATTCACTGCCATCCACAGCCCCAAGCCGCAGAGGAAGCCCCAGAGTCCAAGGCACAAAACCAGTGCTGCGGGACAGACCCAACAGATCACAGAATCCTGGAATGGTTTGGGTTGGAAGGAATTAAATCCCATCTCATTCCACCCCCCTGCCATGGGCAGGGACACCTCCCACTGTCCCAGGGTGATCCAAGCCCCATCCAACCTGGCCTGGAACATTCCAGGGATGCAGGGGCAGCCACAGCTGCTCTGAGAGACCCAGAACCGCTTTGAAAGGGGCTGAAAGGAACAAACAAGTTTCACACACAAATCAAATTTCCTAAGAATGTGCTTCACCAGCTCGGCCGAGGGCAGCCAGTGGGAAATGCCGCACCTTTGGGAAGTGGCAGGAATGTGCTCAGACAGACTCACTGCTGCCGACAACACGTGGGGAATTATCTCTCTTAACGGAGCAGCACATGCAGAGCTGTCCCCAATTGTAAAGGCTGAAATATAGCAGCAATCTACAGCCATAAGGTGAGATTTCCATCTTTATATGACATGAAAAATGTGCCAGACACAGGTTTGCCCATAAACAAAATTGCTTTTTTTTCAGCCCTGCCTTTAATGTGAAATATCAATCTTTTGGTGGCTTTTATTACAGAGAATTTAGCTTTTGTTTTTGACAGACGGCTCGCACTCAGTCCAGAGTACAACTGTGCATCATCCCCATTATGGACACATCTGAATTGCAGAACATTTATTTTAAAAAGGCAGTAATAAATGGCAAAACGCCACCTGGCAAAGTGAGGGCAGTCACGGAGAGCCCACTTGACTGTGGATTTAAAAGTGAAGAGGTTTGTCAGCCCCGAGCCTCTCACCGTGGTTTGTGTTCACATTACAACATCCAGCTGCTGCCCCATGCAGCACAACCAAACTGAACAGAAATGTTATTTAAGGCCAGGTTGCAGGGGCTGGGTGGGAGGAAACCACACAAATTTCAATGATCAGAGGTTTCCTTTAAGTTTCGTCAGTTTTACTCAAGTTTTCCAAATAACTGATCCAAACCTGGGAGCCCCACCTGCCTCAGCCCTCCCAACCCTCCCCATAATTTCACCTTAAATGAGCTTGAAAGAGTTTTCTCACAGACCTGTTTAACCTATTGCATTTTCGAAACCAGAAAGGAATTATTTCATTAAGGAGTGCCTGTTAATTGGATTCTCCATCCCATTAACTCACCTGCCCCTTCGGTTTCTGTTCCCTTTTACAGCACCCACTCCAAAGTCCAGCTGTTCAGCTCAACATCTGCCTGGGTCTTGCCTCCCAGTTCCCGCAGGTGATGTGTTTCCTGCTCTTTAGATGGGATATTGGGAAGGAATTCCTGTCTGGGAGGGTGGGGAGGGGCTGGACTGGAATTCCCAGGGAAGCTGTGGCTGCCCCTGGATCCCTGGCAGTGCCCAAGGCCAGGCTGGACATTGGGGCTTGGGAGCAGCCTGGGACAGTGGGAGGTGTCCCTGCCATGGCAGGGGTGGCACTGGGTGGGATTTAAGGTCCCTTTTACCCAAACCTTTCCAGGATTCCCTGATTTAAGCAGCACTTTTCCAGGAGCTGTTTGACTCCAGGCACCTGCATCCCAGGGAGGGGCAGCGGGAGCTGCGTGCTCGGGACACCTCGGAGCTGTGCACATGAATCACTGCCTGGAGCTCTGTTGCTCTGCAAACAGGCAAAACAAGGGACAGAAATGTGCCCAGCCCAGTCAATAAAATTATTGATTGCCGAGGACAGGCAGAAATCAGGGATGCAGCTGCCAGAGCTGCTCTTGCCGTGTTTGTTCAGTAACACAGCCCCGGCCCTGCCTCCCGCTCCGCAGCGCTCCAGAGCCCCCATTCCAGCAGCACTCCCTGCTGCTGCACCGACACATAATCAGCCTTTATTATCAACTCCCAGCCGCCTCTGTAATCAGTCACTGAATTTACAATTTCCCAGGTAGCTGCACAAAAATATTAAGTACAGTTAAGGCTCTATTTGAAATAACAAAGCCAATTGCTTTTAAAAAACCTTGGTATTTAAAACCTTTACATTCCTCACACGACCTGAGGCAGTTGTGTGGCAAAAGCGAGTATTTAGAACAGAAATGGCTGTGATGAATCCATCAGCAATGATTCATTCCCTTTGCTATTCAGAACAGAGTCCCAGGGCCCTGAATTAAAATCAAATAATGCCCATTTCATCCATTCCTGCTCGGCTTTTTGTCCCAGCCACGTGTGCGGGTCACGTCTATGTTTTTAATTTCCCTGCTCCTTGAGGGTGATCAGGGCACAACGTTGGATGTCCTGGGCACCCAGCACGGCCTCCTGAATTCCAGGAGCAATTCCCACAGCAGACAGCAGCTGGTGTCTCCCAGAGCACATAGAAACCTGCAGAGCACTACAAGAGGCTTTTCCTGGATGGAACAGGCAGGGAAGTGCTGGAGAGCGCCCAGGAAGAGGAGATGAGGGAAGGAACCACACCCAGAGCTCCCGGAGCGCTTGGACACCGCTCCCAGGGTGGGATTGTTGGGGTGTCTGTGCAGGGCCAGGAGCTGGGATGATCCTGGGGATCCCTTCCAGCTCAGGATATTCCATGATTCTCTGATCTCTGCCTGCCATGATGACACAGGAGTCTCCATAATTTACAATTTGCAAAGAAAATGGAAGAAGTCCAAGTGAAAATTTAAAAAAAGTTATGCGGATTCATGAGCAAGACTTGACAAATTCCCTCTCCAAGCTAATCCCAGGTGGGCAGGGAATGGCAGGACAGGGGGGAGTGCCTGAAGCTGAAGGAGGGCAGAGATGGATGGGATATTGGGAAGGAATTCCTGGCTGGGAGGGTGGGGAGGGGCTGGGCTGGAATTCCCAGAGCAGCTGTGGCTGCCCCTGGATCCCTGGAATGTCCAAGGCCAGGCTGGACCTTGGGGCTGGGAGCAGCCTGGGACAGTGGGAGGTGTCCCTGCCCATGGCAGGGATGGGATGGGAGGATATTGAAGGTCCCTTCCAGCCCGAATTATCCCGTGATCCTCTGAGTGCCCACGTGGAGCCAGCACCCCAATCCAACCCCTGGATCTGCTCCCCCTCACCAGGGTGTGGTGATTAAATCCGAGCCTGAGCACCTGATGGACCAGGTTTATCCAGGCCTACCTGGAATAACAAATCCCCCTGCCCTGTGCCACTACTTCCTTCAGCTCTTCCTTCAGGCACAATTTTTAAGCATTTGCTTGATTCCTGAGGACAAAGGAATAATCTTTAGTAAAAAAATCTATAAAAATGTATCCGCAAAGCACAAGGGGAGCCCTGCAGGGCAGTGGGTGGTTATGGATACACAACACATCCCCCAGCCTGCAGCCCTGGTGGGATCGCTCTCCAGATCCATCAGAATAACAGGAATGACTTCAGCAGCTTTTCTCTCACTTGCTTTGTTAGAATAAAGCCCTCGAGTTAGACTAAAGTCCTGAAGAGCCCACTTAGTGCCGCAGCTCTGTGGCGCAGGCTGAGTGTGCACGCAGGGCTGTTTATTCTGCTCTGTAATTTACCTCCTTCTCCAGCCTGTTTAGTCACCCAGCGGTGCCAGGAACTGAAGGCAGTTATCCCATTCCCTGCATGCACATCCCGTGGCTGCCCTGGGGCACCCCCAGGGTTCCATTAAAACCTGAATATTGGAACAGAAGCGATCCTGCTTCAAATCCTGACCCTCTGCCCTCCCTGCCTTTCCCTTGGCCTCAGCACTTAGCCTGAAATTAAGGACTTGAGAGTTCAGCACCTGCAGCACAGCTCTCTGTGAGACCCTGGGGAACTGATGTGGTTAATTCCACACTGGGAATCAGAATCATGGGATGGTTTCGGTGGAACGGACCTTAAATCCACCCAGTGCCACCCCTGCCGTGGCAGGGACACCTCCCACTGTCCCAGGCTGCTCCAAGCCCCAATGTCCAGCCTGGCCTTGGGCACTGCCAGGGATCCAGGGGCAGCCACAGCTGCTCTGGGCACCCTGTGCCAGGGCCTGCCCACCCTCCCAGCCAGGAAATCCTTCCCAACACCCAATCCAAAGAGCAGCCAGCATTCCCAGCAATCCCAGACTGACTGGGATCTCCCCAGCTCTCACGCCTGCACCTCCTCTCCCAGGCCGAGCTCCCAGTGCAAACCAGACCAGGAGCAGCGGAACCGAGCAGGCTCCACTGAACTCTCGAGATTCATTCAGGCCAAGAAGGAAAACCTGAACCTACACCAGGACGGAGCTGAAAATCAGGAAGGGAGAGCTCTGGGAAAGTCAGGCTTCTCCAAAACCACCCCAGTCACTGGCCTGGGATTTATTGATACCTCAGCTGGAGGCAGCCCACACCAACTCTGATCCGAGTCCTTTCGGATGGAGATTGACTTAGTGGCACAATAAATTTAAGGAAAATGCTTCCTCTGGCTCTGTCCAGCCCTCATTTCCCAGCTGCCAGGGAGAGAGAATTGAATTTCACGCCCACGGAGTGGACATGAGCAAAGGCTTGAGCAGGGAGAGGGGATCATCTCTGGATTAAGATTTAAATGATGTTCTGTGATCTCCGGCTTAATGAGCGGCAAGGCCAACATACATAATGCAGGGAAAAGTTCTAAATTATTGCTGTCTTCAAGGGACCATTACAGAATTAAAAAATCCATGTTCAGTAATTATTAGAACAGGGTTAATTAAGCAGCCTGGTGCCCCAAATCTCCCTGCAGCAGCCAGCCCTGACCACTCACCCAGATTTCCACTTCCAGGCAGGAAATAACACTTTTCCATGGATACTTTTACCCAAAGCTTTCCTGGTGGGGTAGCAGTTCCCTCCTCTCAGTTTTTGTTTAAATTACCCACCTTTGTGACATCTTGCCTGACGAAGGAGGTGCATCTGATCCTTCTCAAACATTTAAACTCAAGGTTTCTGTTGCTTGTGCCAAATCTCTCATCCCAGCAGCTGGGGCAGCTCCCCAGCCTGCAACCAAGTTCAAACAGGAGCCAGGAGGTGTTTGCAAGAGCAGGGCGGGTGGCTCAGTGAGGACAAATTGGGATAAATCGGATTATCCGTCATCCCAACCCAATGAAAGAAAACGTTGGGTGCTTTCTCGTCTCAGTGAGGAATCAGGAGCTGAGGTGTCACCCTCAGGCATCACCTCCTTTCGTAAAAATAAGTTAAATTTAATGGCAAATGGAAAATGTGATCAATGGAAAGCGGTGCCTGAGCTGTGCTGCAGCGACACGTGGGGAGCAAAGAGATTGTGGGGCCAGAAACCTCCGCAGAGAGACGAGATGTCAAAACCCTTGATTTAATTGGGAGAGGGAGAAAGCCAAGGCTGCAGTGCTCTGTCACAGCTCTCATGGTTGTCAGAAATAGAACTGGGAGAAACACCAGCACGAAGGTGGCTGGAGAGGATCTGTTCCAGCACTGGGGTTGTTTTCCTGCTCCAGCTGGCAATCTCCAACCCTGCCCTGACATCAGCTGGGTGTTGATCAAACTGAGGGCAGATGCTCCAGAAATGCCCCAGCCCGAGGTGCCACTGCCCCGGGCAGGCTCTGCCTCGCTGTCATCACAATCCCCTGGAGGTTTATTCTCCCAGCCCCGTTTTTTCCCCCGTTTACCACCCTTTGTCCCCAGGGCCATGAGGCACAAACTCACCCGCAGACCTGTGGCACCCACAGCACTCGAGCGCCTCGCTCCTTGCGCAGCACACCTGGAACGTGCCTTTCCTTTGGAACGGTCAGAGCGGTCACTTACGGCCACCCCATGGAACCCGGCTCCAGGAGGAAGCCAAGGGCAGCTGGATGGGGTTTGAGAATAAAGACACAGCTGGTTTAGGGGCAGTGCAGCCTCTGGCTTTGGCAGTGGCACTTTGGTTCAGCTTTGGGAAGGAGGAGCGGAGTTCAGCCCCAGCACAGGGCTCAGGCTGTCAGCCCTCCTCAGGGAAGCTGCTCCCATCTTCAAAAGGCAGAAGAATTCCTTCCTGAAACTCTACAAAGAAAGGGAATACAGGACTTTAGACTGCGAGTTTTATTTATTTCCAGGGATGGGGCAGCCACAGCTTCTCTGGGCGAAGCTCTGCCAGGGCCTCCCCACCCTCAGAGCCAAGAATTTCTTCCGTAGAAAGAATTCCCTCTTTTCAAAGATATGCAAATATTTTACACACACCATTGCCCTTTCCCCTTCCACACTCCACAGCTCCAAGTGGTGTTTGATTTTTTCAATAATACGCCTTAATACTCGAGCTCAATGGCTCGGGTTTTTTTTTCCAAGTCGTGTAATCCCCTCAGCTTAGCTGTTTAATTAAAAATAGAGAAGAAAGCAAATAGCCGAGCTCCAGTAGGTTACAGCCTGCAGTGACTCTGTGTGGAGGTGGTGTTACCCAGGAAGGAGCAGGGAATTCTCCGTGCCACTGGCTGGAAACGTTTCCCCTCCTGCCAGGCTGGCTCCCCCTTCCTCTGAGGGAAAAGGACGTGAGGTAAAACTCAGAGCAGCTGAAAAATTATTGCACCTGAAACATCCAAACAGCAGCTGGGAGCTTGGGGGTCTGGGAGTGGGGAAAACCACACAGATTTCTGGGAAAGCCACAGGTTTCTGGGAAAACCACACAGATTTATGGCCTCTCACACCCCAGCAATGCTCCCGGGGGCCAGCTCACAGTTGCTCAGGTTCAATTCGTGAGGTGCCACTGCCCCTCTAAACTGCACATCCCCTCACCCTATTTTTCACTACAAACCCAGAGCATTTTCCTCAGGAATATGTCAAGGACAAGGGAATGTGAGGGAAAGGGATGTGCCATTGCTCAGGGGCGGAATCTGCTGCTGGGGACCGTGGCTCCTCAGGCATGGGGGGTCCTGCTTATGCTGAAAATAAAACTTGAAAAACCAGCTTCTAAAATGTGTCTCTGCTTTGCTTGACCACCTTTGGAACTCCAAACAAGTCCCAGTTAAAATATCCTGGATTGGGACCACCTGGTTTTGTCCCTGCCCCGGATGCACAGGGCCAAAAAGCTCCAAAATCCGAGCAAAATGCTGGGTGAGGTGCACAGGCCTGTGCTGCCTCCAGTACTGACAGTACTTTGTCTTCCAGCCAGATATTGCCAAATTGTGAGGGGTACAGAAATGCTGAAACTCAAAAAAAATTTAATATAGTGTAATTAATTACTAGGAGTTCTGCATGAGCTCTCCCTGTAGTCCCAAAGGCGAGTTCACTTCCCTGAGCACCAGGTCAGTGCTGCCAGTTTCACCCTCTGGGACTGCAGTGCTCTCCAAGGCCTGTTTGCTCAGCCCCAGTTCTGGGAAGAGGCGTTTGTCCCCTCAGGATCCCTGACACGTGAGGGGGATTTTTAACCCAGGGTCATGTTCTGATTTTTCCTTGGAAAAACCACCTTGGCCACCCTCGGTCACTCGCCTCACGCACCAGCTCTGAGGAGAGGCCATGAGCACTGTGCCAAGGGAACTGCATGGAGAAATTCCCAGTTAAAATTCCAGCAGTGCCGTGTGCTCAGGAGAGAGGGACTCTTCACCCCCATGCACTCAGGATTCCTTATTTTTTAGGAATTTTCTAAATACTTAAGTTTACAAAAGCTGCCCTGCGGCTCTCAGAGTTCCTTGCTCTTTGTGTTCCTGTCATTTTCCTGTTTTTCCAGTGTTTTCCCCACTCCAGGGCCCAGAGACGAGGGAAAGCTTGGATGAACCAGTTCCCAACCCTGCTCCTGATGGAAGCAAAACCTCCTTCCAATGCTGCTCCTCCCAGGGGATCCCTCACCCCCTGGGCCAGCAGCTCTCACGTGCAGCTCCCCTGCCTGGGACATCCAGAGCATCCCAGCCTGGGTGGGCTGGGGACAGCAGGAGACATTCCCGAGAGCCTGGGGACAGCAGGAGATGTTCCTGAGAGCCTGGATGGGCTGGGGACAGCAGGAGACATTCCTGAGAGCCTGGATGGGCTGGGGACAGCAGGAGACATTCCCGAGAGCCTGGGGACAGCAGGAGACATTCCTGAGAGCCTGGATAGGCTGGGGACAGCAGGAGATGTCCCCAAGAGCCTGGGCATCCTCTCAAGGTGGGACAACAGGCAGCCCCAGAACCCAGGGCAGCAGAAGACAAGGCAGGACAAAACCATGCTTAGGCTCAGCCTGGAAACAGCACCAAGCTGGGATTTAGGGTGCGGCTTAAATAGAGCTCAGCCGATGGGCAGGGCCCTGGGATTGAGGGCGGTGGGCCCAGGTGGGGCTGGGCAATGCCATCAGCACCTGCAAGGGTGTGACAGCCACTGAAGGTGGTGGCAGTGGAGGACAGGGGGATTCTCGTGGGTGTCCCACCCCAAACCTTCCCTCATCCCACATCCCTGTGGGTTGTGTGGGCTCAGGTGGGTGTGGCAGGAGGAGCTGTCCCAGTGCTCCCATGGATAATTCCTGGCTGGGAGGGTGGGGAGGGGCTGGGCTGGAATTCCCAGAGCAGCTGTGGCTGCCCCTGGATCCCTGGCAGTGCCCAAGGCCAGGCTGGACATTGGGGCTTGGAGCAGCCTGGGACAGTGGGAGGTGTCCCTGCCATGGCAGGGGTGGGGATGGGTGGGATGGGATGGGATGGGATGGGATGGGATGGGATGGGATGGGATGGGATGGGATGGGATGGGATGGGATTTAAGGCCCCTTCCCACCCAAACCATTCCATGATTCTCTGGAGGGGGGGCTCACTGGCTTCTCCCCAGCTCCTCCGCACCGCCCCATTCCATTCCTGGTGAGTCCGTGGGGCTTTCCCCTGGTCCATCTCTGGGAGGACATCACCATCCTGGGCATCTCCATGGAAAAGGCTTTTCCTGTCATTTCACCCACGTCTAAAGGACAGCAAGAGCCTGAATTCCCAGCAATGTGTCACAGCTGAATGGTGGCAATGGAATTTTTGCAGCTCAGCTTTCTAGAATAAACCCAAGTCTTTGAAATAGTGGCTTTCATTAAGAGAAAATTTTAATTTGTCTTCATTAATGATGTGTGTACTTAGTGAGCGACCTACATTTTGATTACTGAAGGGAATAATATTTTTTTCTCCTAGCTGGAAGGTACCAAGTTATTTTTATTTTCCTCTTTAATCCCAGAAATGGGTTAGGCTGTAGCTGGACTCAGAGACTCAAAGCTACCGAGCTCCTGGTGCAGCAGGGTCACAGCTCTGGAAATTCCAGCATTTGCATTCATGCACTTCTTGTCTGCACGAGGCAGAGAATTCCTGACAGAAGGATCAGACAGTGGCCAGGCTGTGTGTGCTCCAAAATATATCCCATTTATCCAAAATTCCTTCCCAATATCCCATCCATCCCTGCCCTCTGGCACTGGGAAGCCATTCCCTGTGTCCTGTCCCTCCAGCCCTTGTCCCCAGTCCCTCTCCAGCTCTCCTGGAGCCCCTTTAGTCCCTGCAAGAGGCTCTGAGCTCTCCCTGGAGCCTTCTCCAGGTGAACATTCCCAGCTCTCCCAGCCTGGCATCCTTACCCTGGGGACCCAAGGGCTGGGGCAGAGGTGACAGCCAGGAGCAAATGGTCCCTCAGGGCTGGGGACACCTGTGGGGTGCAGGGCCATGGACCAGAGCTGAGGATGGGGTTATTTTCTGGGGAGTTCATTCCTGAGGTGCCTCTCGGGCTCTCAGAACCCAACCCCAGCACCCACAGCACCCCATGCCCTGCCAGGGCCGGGCAGCTCCCTGCTCACTTCCACACCCTCAAAACACAAAAAGCGCAGGAAAGCCCAGCTCAGGCTCCCTGCTGCCATCCAGGAATCCTCCTCCCTGATTTCCTTTCATGGATCTGAAACCTTGGGCTGCGAATCTTAATTGAACCGACATTTTTCAATATTCAAGTATGGTGCCAGAACATTTTCAGCTGTGTCCTTCCACAGGACCCCTGAGAAGCCTTTTAAGTGTTTAGGACTTGTCTTCCATTTCCATTCTTAAAAGGTACTTTACATTCTGTATTCTTCCAGATTTAGGCTCCAGGCACTCCTACAAGTTCCTCCCCGCCCCCCCCCCCCCCCCAGTTGATGCAGCCTTAAAAAAAAGTAATAATTCCAGAGTTTCTGGTTTCCACTCAACCCTTGTTTTTCTCAGCTGTCTCCTGGGCTGCCTCTACTCTTTATGCAAATTTCCTGCGATTATGCAGAAAGATGTAATTCGATCGATTGATACTGTCATATCAGCAAACCGCAGCCGCGCTCCGCAGTCCCCAGGACATCGGTGCGCCAGGGCCGGGCTGTCCCCGGGGCTGCGCCTCGCCTGCGCCGCTGCTTCCCGAGCGGGGCCGGCTCCTCGCAGCCCCTCCCTCCCCTGGATCAGATCGCTTTAATCGCAGCTTTCCCTGGCGGCCCTGATAATCGCCACCTCTTGCCTTTGGTGCTGCCAAGGTGAGAGGGGGGTGCCGGGCTGCTGTGCCTGCTCGGGGAGCAGTGACTGCGCTGCCACAGCGCCGCATTCCCTGGGAGATGGGAACCGGGAGGGTTACAGGCTGAGGACACGCGTGGCTCCCAGGGAAATAGGAGCTGGCTGTGCCCAGGGCACATCCATGAAGCTCTTCCCTTGCAAACGCTGCTCTCCTGGCTGGGAGAAGCTGGAAGCCTCCAAACACCTCTGCAGCTCCCCCGCAGGAGGAGCCGTCGAGGCCAAAAGGCAACTTCTTGTTTGTAGGATCCCGGACTGGTTTGGGTTGGAAGCACCTTAAATTGCATCCTGCTCCATTCCCCTGCCACGGGCCACCTTCCACTGCCCCAGGATGCTCCAAGCCCTGCCCAGCCTGGCCTGGGACAACCCAGGGATGAACTCTGAGGGATAAAGCCCTTCCCTGGCATCAGCTGGGGGCCGAGCCCAGCACAGGATGATGAAAAGCCTCACCCCATCCCCCCGCAGCCACCCCCTGGAACGCCCCAGCCCATTCCAGGGCTTTAGGGGAAGGCAGCTGGATTCACCTCGAGCAGTGAGAGGGGGAAACACCCAAACTCTCAGAGGGCTCAGTAACAACTCGGACTTGCAAACTGCAGAACATTCGAGTTGAACAAGGTCCTTGGCAAATTTTAAACCATCCAAAGGAGGCTCTCTGCAAACTTTAATTTATCCAGACACAGCTGGGATTTTTTTTACGATATGTTTTTAGAAGAAGAAGTCGGGAGAAGAAGGGGAGAGAGAAAAGGCAGAGACAAGGTGGAGAATCTCCCCCCTAATTCCAGCATGGTCTTGTTGTCCACAAAAACCGGATCCATCACCCCTTGTGCAACAAGGCAATAATTCCACGCTAGAGAGCGACCTCGGCTGGTTATTTCAGAGCGGGGTGCTCAGTGGTGCCCCTCAAACTAAGCACGGGTTTTTTACTGTTTATACCTTTTAGCACACGGAGGAACTGCTGTTCACTGGCTGCAAGTGACACAGTTCTGTCACTAATTAGCGTCCTAGCTGTACTGGTTAATGATCCTGTCCCTTCTCAGGCTGATCAGTGCCATGCTCAGTGCTCCTCTGGGTTTGGGTTGTGGTTTCCCGGGTCAGGGTCACAGACCCCCCTGCTGGAGTTACCCTTCCCCAGTCAGAGCTGATTTCAGTGCCTGAGTTGTCTCTATCAGTTTCTTTCTTGTGAGTGCTGAAAGCCTGGCTGCAGAGAGGTTTCTCAGTTTTCTGATGGTGTCTGTGGGAAAGCCTTGCTTTCTCACGGGCGCTATGGCAAAACACTTGGGAGATTTTGTGAACTATGGCATTGTTATGGTACCAAGGAGAAAATATCTGCAGTAAGTGGTGTTGGGTTCAGCCAATCCCTCTGGGGGGTGCTTGGTCAGTGAACCAATAAGCTTCTGTCAGTCCAGCGTGCTAAGGTATGGAAGCAAATTTGTAAATTAATAAAGGGTCGGTTTCTTCTCACCCTAAACTGTCCATGTCGCTTTTTTCCTCGGTCTCTGCTGGCTAGCCACACATTCTCATCCTGGGAGTTCTGCCAGCTGTCCTTGTGGCCCTTAAACACTGCATTCCCTGTGCCCACTCCCCGAGGTTCATCCTCCTTCCCAAGCCTTGTTCACGTCCCCCTGAGCCTGGATCATTGAACACGGCCAGCCGGAACCTTGGTGAGCCAATTCCACCGAGTCATTTGCTTTTCCAACGCCTGGACATCCCTTCGAGCTCGTGGGCTGCTCTGTTCCGTGGATTCAGTCTCCCTCCTTGCTGATTAGGCTGGAAAATACACAAAGATCAAACATTAACCACCCTCCTTAAGAAAATCTTACATATCCCACACTTTGCACCGTTCCCAGCCGGTTGTTCTGAGCCAGTCAAGGTTCCTGTGGTCTCCTACACCCCCTCCCTTTGCTGGGAACTTCTCAGTGCTCCCAGGCCCCTGCTGGACACAGGACTTTGCTCCTCCATTCATTGCCAGAGCACTTTCTTTATTCTTTTCCACAGTTCCTCAGTGTCTGAGGCCCTGGTTTAATCCAGCACTGCTGGATCCCCCTTCCCACTCCCTGAAATTCACCTCTGTGCTGCCCCTTCCCCTGCAAAGGGGCGGAAATTCTCAGAGAGGCTTGGAACCCGTGGATGGGGAGTGACTCAGCACTGCGATGAGTGCACTTCCCCGTTAATTCACGCAACGGGAAGATCGCCCAGGGATGGAGCAGCACAAGGCTCGGGAAAAACCTGCTTCAACAAACTCCAAGCGTGCCTGGAGAGGCAGCTCAGCTGCACCTCGGCCCTCTCCCGCTCACTCCATTCCTGAAATTTAACACATGTGAAAAATGAGTGGATGATAAATGTTGGCTTTTGTATATAATAGGATAACATTTACAAGTAATAATGTACTAGGTAGAAATAATGTTAAGGTAAAATATAGTAGAAACAAGGTTAGAGTGAATTGTAACTTCGAAATAGTTGTTATAAACTGAGAAACGTAGTAGTGAATACATAGTGATAAACGTTCTTTAAGCTGATAAACCACAGAGCCCGGGATCAAGACATCTTAAAGAAACAAAGAAGATAAACTGCATACATCCCAGGAAGTCTGTTATCTCACTAAGAGCTCACACCTCCCAAAGAAACTGTCGAATAAACTGAGTTACAACTGAGAAGGGGATTCCTGCCTTCAATCCTTCAAGATCCAGAGGACCGGAGAGGCGCCTTGCTGTCGGGAGAGGGGTGCAAAGAGGTTGAAGTGAAGTGTAAATTATCTTTTAAGCTTAATGAATATGTAACAGTTTGAGAGGATACTTAAGCTCACAGAAAGGTGAATAAGATTGCGCCTCTGGCTGATTGCTAAGCGCCCAGCGCTGTATTTGCCTTTGTTCTGCTAATAAATGTTCAATACTTTGTTGCTAAAAAATTTAGCTTGTTAGTTCATTTATTTCACACATCACGGTTAAACGTTTGTGTCTGACAATGGGAAGGTGAAACGGTGCAAAAGGAGCTCAGTCCTCTGCGCAGTGCTCGGGGCCTGAGAGCTGGGGAGGCACCGGAATGTCCCTGGAATCGCCAGGCCAGGGCTGACAAATGACCCCGGGAGGGTGAGAGAGAAGCTCCTGATTCCCAGGGAGAGTGAGACACACAGAGGCCTAAAGAAATGAGAAGAACTGAATAAAGAAATGAGAAGAATTGAATAAAGAAATGAGAAGAATTAAATATTACCTGCCCTGGAAAGCTGCTCGTCACTACCTGAGGAAATAAAGAGAATAAAGGTAAATATGCTGCATAAGGAAAACTTCAGGCCTGGAGCAGAGCTGGCGTTTTCCCCGGACAAAGCAGGAGGAAAAGCTCAAGGAAAGGCAGAAGAAACTGCTAAGAAGTGTCTCCAGCTTAAAGCCATGTTTCTTAGTGCCCCTCATTATCACTCCTTAAATACTCACACTTTACTCCAGTGCTGAAGAGCATCCAGCTTTTCTCCCATGAGGAGGAGGTTTCCCAGCTCCTCGTTCCCAGCACATTCCCTGGGAGTGCCCCAGATTGTTGTCCCAGCGTTGCTAATGCGAACATTTAATAAAATTAACTAAAACTGGTCCCCACTCCTGTCTCCGAGAAGCTCCACAGGTAACTCCCCGCAGCCTGTGGCTTCCACTGGCAGCGTTTTTCATCTCTCCTGCAGGCAATTATTCATCTCCTTGGTCCGATTATGGCTCTCATTATTATCCATCCTCTCCTATTTGAGCAGTAATATTCCATCTGTGCAGTGGCAACTGCTTCATTCCCCTGTTCCCTGCGTTCGGCACGAACCATCCCTGCTGGAGATCCGGACGCTGCCTGCGCTGATCTGTGCTGGGTGTGCCTGGGCTGGCACGACCCTTAAATCCTGCCCATCCCCTCCACTTCTCCCTTCATCCCTTTTTGCCCCCATGAACTTTGGGATTCAGTGTTTTACTTCCTTTAAGGAGCACAGCCGAGCCTGTCCTGGGGCTCCCAGCCTTTCCCTCTATGCTTCCTGGATTTGAGGGTCAGTTATTTCCTCCATTCATCGCGGATTTATTCCTAATCCCTTTCTGGGATGGATTTGCTACCCCAAGACCCACTCCTAGAAGGTTTTGGCACTGTGGAATCAAACAAATTGGGGATTTATCCACATCCAGCTACCTGAGTTCTGCCAAATTTCCCAACGAACCCTCGGAATTCCTCAGTTTGTCCCTTTGTAATTCCAAGCTTGGCTGAGGGTTTGGGCTCTTTGGCAGCATCTCCCCCTCCCCTGCCTTTTTAATCCCTTCAGACTCCGTGATTTAAGCTGGTCTGACCTGTAAGTGTTCAGTTCAGGGCTTTGGCTCACGAAAACAGAGAATTCCTTACAACCCTCTCCTCCCAAACACCACAAATGTCATTCTCTGCTACTGCCCAGCTGCCTGCCAGGTGAGGGACTCGTTCGGCTGCTCTGCTCTGAGGCGTCACTGACCCACCACTGCTGCTGCAGCCTCTGGGCTTTGTTCATCCATGGGAAGATCAAGTCTCTGCTGCTGATTTCATTCTCGTTTATCCCCGTGAGGGGGATAAATGGACGTATTTCCACCTTCCATTCCCTCCCTGAGGGCCAGGAGCAGCTTCCTCTGATATTTCACTGTTTTATCCTCTTTCCCTGCTTTTCTTTAACCTTGTCCTTCCACCCCCCAGCCCCTTTTCCTCAGTCAGTGCTGTTTGTTATGAGGGTTTGATCATCCCGTCCCTGGACCATGAAATCGGGGTAATACAATGAGAAATATCACAAGAGGGAATGTGGAAGTATCAAACGCTTAATGCTCCCTCAATATTTTAAAAAGAATCTTCTGACTGGAGGGAGCAGAGGCTGCTGGCAACACTCCTTTGAATTACTGCTGCTTAAATATGCCAAATTCTCCTTTGATCTTATTAATTCCAGTCACAAACCAAGCGCGGCTTTCAATCTGCGTGGGGTTTTTTACCCTGGAAAAGATCAAAATATATCTTGTGTCCAGCAATTAAACAGTTTGTTTCTGAACTCCACCAAGTTTAATATTCCACTTGAAATGCAAGGGTAGGAAGCCAATTAATAAGAAGTGTATTAACCGTGATTTATGCTGAGCTTAAACACTTGGCAGCGAGGCTTTAATGGGATTTTGACTTCTTTAATGGGTTGGGAGAAGTGGGAGGGCAGGGAGGAGGTGCTTGGGGTCTGGAGCTCCCTCCAGTCTGTGGGCCTTGCTTCCGAAATGTGCAACATAAAACCAGAGCCTCTGCAGCTCTCCTGGGGCGGTATTTCCATGTCCTTTAATCCTGGCCCTTTAATGCTTTGTGCATTGTGGAACCGCTCCCATTGAAAATCCGGGGGAAAGGCCTTTCCCTGCCCGGGTTTTCCCAGGTGGAAGCTCTGGCCCAGCTCAGCCTCTGCCCTTGGAGCCGTCGCTTTCCTTGGACTTTCTCCTTAGGAAAACAATTGGAGCCCTTTGGAGGAAGTGGGAACACAAAGCCCAAGAACATTCCTGTACCTGGCAGCCTCCCAGCCAGGAGGGAACACTGCGGAATTCATTCCCACTCCCTTCCCAGCACGATTCAGGGCTGTAATTGGCTTTTCCCTGGAGCCCTTGGATGAGCTGAGCTCCAGCAGGAAGGGCTGGAAGTGCTCCCACACCTGCTGTGAGCAGGGCAGGGGAGGGATCACATTCCCACCTCATGGGCCTTTGTCCCCACAGCCCCTCCAGAGCTCAGCGAGGAACACCCTGCTCCCCTGGGAATTCCTGATCCCTGTGCTCCCCTGGGAATGCCCCATCCCTGTGCTCCCCTGGGAATTCCCGATCCCTGTGCTCTCCTGGGAATTCCTGATCCCTGTGCTCCCCTGGGAATGCCCCATCCCTGTGCTCCCTAGGCCATTCCCCATCCCTGTGCTCCGCTGGGAATTCCTGATCCCTGTGCTCCCCTGGGCCATTCCCCCGTCCCTGTGCTCCCCTGGGCATTCCCCATCCCTGTGCTCCCCTGGGAATTCCTGATCCCTGTGTTCCCCTGGGAATTCCCCATCCCTGTGTTCCCCTGGGAATTCCTGATCCTTGTGCTCCCCAGGGAATTCCTGATCCCTGTGCTCCCCTGGCCATTCCTCATCCCTGTGCTCCCCTGGGCATTCCCCATCCCTGTGCTCCCCTGGGAATTCCTGATCCCTGTGCTCCCCTGGGAATTCCTTGTCCCTGTGCTTGCTCCCAGGATGGGGAAGGAGCTCTGGGATCTGCTTGGCTCCTCCTCAGAGCAGCTTTTCCATGGCACAGCAGCAGCACCTGGGAGCAGCTGAGGAGCTTTTCCAGAGGAGTTTGTTGTGCAGGAAAACATCTCCTGCTGTTCTCCTGGTGTGCCAGGCAGGAGACTTCCTGGGATAGAGACCTGGAACCAAAGAATTACAGAATCATTGAGGCTGGAAAAGCCCTCCAGGATGATCAAATCCAACCTTTGATCACCATTTGCCCACTAAACTGTATCCCAAAGTGCCACATCCACTGTTTGTCTGGACACCTCCAGGGATGGGCACTCCAAACCTCCCTGGGCAGCCCCTGCCAAGGCCTGAGCACCCTTTCCATGGGGAAATTCCTGCTGATGTCCACCCTGAGCCTCCCCTGGCCCAGCCTGAGGCCGTTCCCTCTCCTCCTGTCCCTGTTCCCTGGGAGCAGAGCCCGACCCCCCCCGGCTGCCCCCTCCTGTCAGGGAGTTGTGCAGAGCCACAAGGTCCCCCCTGAGCCTCCTTTTCTCCCGGCTGAGCCCCTTTCCCAGCTCCCTCAGCCACTCCTGGGGCTCCAGACCCTTCCCAGCTCCATTCCCTGCCCTGCTCCAGCCCCTCCAGGGCTCTCTCACCACGAGGAGCCCAGAGCTGGACACAGGATCTGAGGTGAAGCACAACCTGTTGTTCCTGTCCCTCATCCTTGCACTCCCTCAGCCTCCACCCATCCTCTCTTCTCCCCTAGGTCCAGCCCCCACCGGACACCCCCCGATCCCAACAGGAGCTCACCCACCCCCATCCCCTGACCTGCCCAACCACACACATTCATTCTCTCACAGAGTCCAGCCACAAGTGGCACTCGCTGTGTCCGGGTGTTTCCCCTCGCTGCTTTTGATGCCTTAAGAGGCTTTTTAGAAACAGAGACTAGAAAGGAGTAAGGGAATAAAGGTTGGTATTTATTTGAAGGCTCCTCAAAGGTACACCCTGGGGAGCCAGAGGCCACTGCCCAGATGGACCCCGAGATGGACGACAGGTCACGAGTTCTTCACACTTTTATAGGTTTGGTTCATTTGCATATCAGGGTTAATTCTCCAATTAAAGCTTCAGTTAATGATGTCGTTTCTCTAAGCTTGCCCCTCCCTTTAGAGGCTTTTGGTTTATACTTTTTGGGCCATGGACGGTCTGGGTGTCCTTGGAGAGCAGGCCCGGAGAGGCTTTGTTATGTCTACCTAGCATGAGAGAGCAGAAGTGAACAGGCTACAAGAAACTTCAGAGTTACACACTGGGCAGTGCAGGATTTGAAAAATATGAAAGTTAAAACCTAAGGCATCACTTTCATGGCGCTCCCATAAAGCCGGAGAGCTCGGCGCGTGCTGTACCCACGCTGAACAGCCGCCTCAGCACTGGGGGTGTTTATGCAACGTGTTAGCGGCATTTTAAAAAACCCAGATGTTCAGGCAGCTCTGGAGGAGCCCAGGATGCTGCAAAGTTGATGCCTGTCATAAACCACAATAGTTTATTTAACTCCGAGTAAAACTCGGCTGACAAAGATATTTTATGGGCACCTATTAATGGGAATGGGAGCCATGGATCATCCCTAACGCAGGGAACAAATCCCGTGGGCCGGCTGTTCCACGAGGAATCTCTTCGGAGCTGGGTTTGCCATTTCACCCAACAGCTTCATCTGGGGGATGGGTTCTTCCCATGCTCTGTTTGTGCTGAATGTTTGATTCACTGCTAAACACAATAATTTCTGCTGGAAAAAATCGTGGAATCCCAGAATAGGTTGGGTTAAAGAGACCTTAAAGCCCATCCAGTGCCACCCCTGCCATGGCCAGGGACACCTCCCACTGTCCCAGGCTGCTCCAAGCCCCAATGTCCAACCTGGCCTGGAACATTTTAAGAGAGCTGGAGAGGGACTGGGGACAGGGGATGGAGGGACAGGACACCGGGAATGGCTTCCCAGTGCCAGAGGGCAGGGATGGATGGGATATTGGGAAGGAATTCCTGGCTGGGAGGGTGGGGCTGGGCTGGGCTGGAATTCCCAGAGCAGCTGTGGCTGCCCCTGGATCCCTGGCAGTGCCCAAGGCCAGGCTGGACATTGGGGCTTGGAGCAGCCTGGGACAGTGGGAGGTGTCCCTGCCATGGCAGGGGTGGGACTGGGTGGGATTTAAGGTCCCTTCCAACCCAAACCCTCTGGGATTCTGTGACCCTCACGCTGAAACCCCCACAGTGACACCCACTGCAACACCACCAGTGGCTCTGAGGGATGTGCAGGACTGGCCCCAGGAAAGGAGATGAGAAGAACGAGGACTCTCTGTGCTACCTTCTCCTGACAGCAAAAAAAGAGGGAATGGGAATGGAAAACATGGAATTAAGCAGCAGATGTGGCACAAGATTCGGTGTGTGCTGCGATGGTGCCTGACCAGCCCTGTGCACTGGGAGAGGGGGCTGTGCTGGAGCCCTGTGGACACAGAGAGGGGCAGCCTGGGGACATCCTGCCTGCAGCGGGGCAGGAGGAGCCGGGAGGACGCCGGGCAGGAGCAGCTGCTGGGATGGAGGTGCTGCTCCTTCCAGGTTCCCTTTGCCTGCGGAGCACTTTGCTCACAGATTTCCCTGGAGCATGGAGCATTCCTTTCGGGACAGTCTGGCTTTCCTTCCCAAAGTGTCCCTAATGCAGAATTCCTTCAGCTCCCGGGGTGGCTCCTGCTCCCACCCTGCTCCATCCCTGGGGAGGCTTTGGGGTCCGAGCTCAGAGCAGAGCCCAACTGCTCCTTCCAGCTGGCCATTTCTGCATGACTTGAGAGCACCAGGAGATTACACAATGTCCTTTCCTCTTCGGGGTTTTTAATTAACATTTCTATTATCGAACTTAATTAGCACGGCTCTGGCTTCCATCTGCTTTTCCCTGTTGCAGCCTGCTGCAGACACTTTGTGCGACATGCTGCAGCCCGTCATGGGGAATAACAAACGAGCAGTGCCGCGCTCACACGGCACAGCTGCAGCCACAGGACCTCGGGGAAAAGGGACAGCCACTCCTTGGAGCTGCTGGCTTATTCCTGGTGTCACCTGGGGGTGTTTGTGACACTGCGGCCACGGGAGCTGCAAGTGCTGGTGTCGCTGTTTTCCCCACAGACGAGCAGAGAAACGACACGAAGTCCAGGCTCAGGGATGAATGGATGTGTTTTAATGAATTCTCAGAAGGCTTTTATATGTTAGTTCACAAAGTGTATTAAGTGGCATAAGGTAATTGGTTTTTGCCATCCACCCCCTAAGGGGATTGGTCAAGTTCTAAGACACCCATCTCTGAGTGTTTTTCTAGTTAGAACCATAACAATTCTGCCAAAACAACCTGCACTTGCAAGAAGTTTACAAAACGGTAACATTGTTTTGTCTTGCTTGCATGGGAAAGACAGAACTCTCACAAAATGCTGCAGAAAGCCGGAAAATCTCTCTGCTAAAGCTTTGCAGTGTGCACGTGCTGGGAGCGCTGGTGCGGCTGAGTTGTCTCTCGGAGCCTGTCTGGATCCCATCCACCCGGGATGAGCACGATCCCATCGGCGCTGCCAGCCACGGCCCTGGGTGCAGCCACGTCACCAAGAGTGGCGCTGGCCCTGCGGGGACAGGCCCGGAGAGAGCAGCTCGTGTGCAGCGACCTTTTCACTCTCCCGGCACAGATGGAAGTGCCAGCTCGGCTCCTCTGAGCGGAGCAGCTTCTGACAGGTGACCGCAGGTATCGGCTCCCTTCACCTCCCGTCAGTCCGGGAATTCCAGGGGTGCCCCAGGACACCGCTCCCTCAGCTCTGGCGTGCTGTGCCCGCAGAGCCCTCACCCGCAGCTCCCAGCCCGCGTCTGCCACAGCCCCTGTCCCTCCACAGCCACCCCCGCTGACAATTCCAGGGAATCCCCAGGAAAGGGGGGGTCCGAATGCCAGGTATAGAACCACGGAATCCCGGACTGGTTTGGGTGGGAAGGGACCTTAAATCCCACCCAGCCCCACCCCTGCCATGGCAGGGACACCTCCCACTGTCCCAGGCTGCTCCCAGCCCCAATGTCCAGCCTGGCCTTGGGCACTGCCAGGGATCCAGGGGCAGCCACAGCTGCTCTGGGAATTCCATCCCAGCCCCTCCCCACCCTTCCAGCCAGGAATTCCTAATTCCCAATATCCCATCCATCCCTGCCCTCTGGCAGTGGGAAGCCATTCCCTGTGTCCTGTCCCTCCATCCCTTGTCCCCAGTCCCTCTCCATCTCTCCTGGAGCCCCTTTAGGCTCTGCAAGGGGCTCTGAGCTCTCCCTGGATCCTTCTCCTCTCCAGGTGAACAATCCCAGCTCTCCTAGCCTGGCTCCAGAGGGGCTCCAGCCCTGGAGCGTCTCCATGGATTCCTCTGGGCTCTCTCCAACATCTCCAGGTCCTGCTGTGTCCCAGGGCTGGGGCAGCTCTGCAGGTGGGGTCTCACCTGAGCACAGGAACACAGGGGCAGAATCCCAGTCCCTTTCCTGCTGCCCACACGGGGGGGATCAGCCCAGAATTCAGGAGTTTCTGGGCAGTCAGAGCACATGCCCAGGGCACACCCAGCTGTTCATCCAGCAGATCCTCGGGCAAGGCTCCACCCTGGAGGAGACTTCAGCCAAACACAGAGCAGGGAGCGGGGCCGGGAGGCCCAGCAGGAGCATTCCGGGACCTCTCTGACAGCAGCGGAGCCCCTCAGGCTCTCGTTTCCCAGCTCAGGTGTCACAGGTGTGAGAAGGAGCCCGTGTGTGCTCGGGCCGCATCCAGGGAGAGCTGCCGGGCACCCCTGGGATGGGAGGGCTCGGGAGATGGATGGGATTCGCGGGATAAATTCCGCAGCTCTGTGCCAGGCAGCTCGGCTGCGGTGCTGATTAACTGCGGTCGGCCCGGAGCTGTCTGAGAGCCTCGGCAATTAGCAGGGACGGGAGAGGCTGCAGAGAGCCTCCGTAATTTATCTGCAGCTGGGGTAGAGCAGGGAGGGGGAATGCGCTGAGCCAGCAGCCCCTGTGTCATCCCAGCCCCGCTCCGAGATGGATATCGGACCCTTCCCGGGCTCCTTCGACAGGAGCTCAGCTCAAATCCGCCTCCATGGCACCGGGAATGTGCGGGGCAGGGAGACGCTTGGGTTCTGCCGGGATAACCGCAGGGAATTAATGCCTGGTGTCCGGGGACAGGGGCCACCCTCACCCTTCCTCACCGCCCGGGCTCTTCCTCCCCTCGGCTCCCGCCGGTGCTGCCCAGCGTCGCTGGCCTGGCTCCCCGTCCCTCAGAGCTGGAGGAGTCACTTAGGGATGCTGAAAAAGCTCCAGCAGAGAATTTCCTCAGCTCTCTGCAGCATTTTGTGAGAGTTCTGTCTTTCCCATGCCAGTAACTCAAAACAATGTTATAGTTTTGTAAGCTTCTTGCAGCTGCAGGTTGTTCTGGTAGAATTGTTATGGTTCTAACTAGAAAAACACTCAGAGATGGGTGTCTTAGAACTTGACCAATCCCCTTAGGGGGTGGATGGCAAAAAACAATTACCTTATGCCATTTAACACACTTTTGCGAACTAACATATAAAAGCCATCTGATGGATTATTAAATCGCTTCCATTTATCCCTGAGCCTGGACTGGAAACTGTCGTTTCTCCACTCGTCTCTGGGGAGAACAGCGACAGTCACTGGCAGGTCCAGCTGTGCCCCGCTCACCCCAGTGTCACCCCGAGCCTCCCAGGAACGCACAGGGTGTTGTTTGTGTGGGGAGAACACTGAAATCACAGCCCTGAAGGAGCACAGGTAACGCAAACCCTGCAACTTCCTGCAGTTCATTCTCATGGAGCTTTTCAAAAAGCTGGATTTTGTTAATTTCCAGTGAAGGCCAATCCGTCAGAACCCTTGTAAAGATGTAGGACATCAGTACCCGCTGTGATTTCCTGCTCCTGATCTGAACTCGTCTCATTCCAGCCTCAGCCACCAGATCCCATCAGACCTTTGTCTCCCAGATGGAAACACTCGGGGGTGTCAGTGATCCCACACTTCTGCAGGAACGCGGAGCAAGGATCCGATTGGTCCTTAACTCCCTCCTGAGCTCACCATCCTTTCTTAAAACCAGAAAATGACAGAATCAGGAATGGTTTGGGTTGGAAGAAACCTCAGAGCCCATCCAGCCCCACCCCTGCCATGGCAGAGACACCTCCCACTGTCCCAGGCTGCTCCAAGCCCCAATGTCCAGCCTGGCCTTGGACACTGCCAGGGATCCAGGGGCAGCCACAGCTGCTCTGGGCACCCTGTGCCAGGGCCTGCCCACCCTCCCAGGGAAGGATTTCTCCCCAGTATCCCATCAATATTTACCCTCCTTCCCTTCCTAAGGGACACATTCCCACCCCCGTTCCCTCTGCTGGGAGCCAGGGCCTTTCCTGGTACCCAGGCTGGGCCTCACACACCAAAACCAGCCCAGCTGAGCTCGAGGTCACACAACCTCCGAAGGTTCTCATTTCTCTGCTGTGACCTCAGCTCCTTAAAGCCAACACCCACATCCCCCTGTGGCTCCGGGGATGGAGAGCGGGATGAGGTCACTGCAAGGAGGAAATTTCCTGCAGGATTCCCTGCAGGACTGCCGGGGCCAGGCAGGGCAGACGTGCTGGGATCACACTCCTGCCATGGATCCTCTGCCTCCAGCAGGCAGCACGGGGGAGCCCAGCGCTGAGGATGCCCCAGTTCCCAGCTGGACACCGGAGATGTGCCCTGTGGGACACCAGGGGGTCAGGGTGGCCCGGCCCCTGTCCATGGGGTCCCTGTGCACCCACAGGGTGTGTGACACATGGGCTGGCAGCAGGAACGGGATAAATCCCACCCTGCTCTCTCCTCCCTCCATCCGTGCTGCTTCCACATCTCCATGGCAACCATCCCGCTCAAATTAGCTAATGGCAGCGAGAAGCTGGAGAGCACTTAGGAAATTCTCGCGGAATCGTTCCTGCTCCTCCAGTTTGCTCCGTTCCGCTGTGCAAAAACATCTCCTGCTCGTGCAGCGGTGACACAGGCACGTGGGGAGCGTGGGGGCTGTGGCTTGGCTGATGTCCCTGTACCAAACCCGGGTGAAATCTGAAAACCCCGAGTGCTCGCAGGCACGAGGGATGGAGGTTTTATTTAGGTCATTACAGAAAGCTTCTATTAACTCACCTGGAGAGCAGCGCACATTGAAATGGAAGTACGGCTCTGAACTGCCTGGCTCTGCTCACGGAGCAGCTTATTGCTCATGCCAGAGGTTGTTAGAAGGAAAATCAGTTGTTTAAAGTGTTTCTTATTGTCTCTTGGCTGTTCCCAGGGCTCCAGCGCACACTGAACGTGCCCTGGGACCCTCGGAGTGTCCAACACGGAGACAGAGGCTGGTGCTCGGTGACAGATCCTGGGTCATGGAATCTTTGGGGCTGGAAAAGCTCTCTGAGAGCACCAGGCCCAGCTGTTCCCCAGCACTGCCATGTCCCCGAGTGCCACAACGAGCTGAGGTGGCCCTGCAGCCCCCTCCTGGCTGGGCACACCCTTCCTGGGGTCACAGGTCCTGTCACAAGTTCCAAACTGTTGGAACAGTCCTGGTTCCCATTTTCCAAACATTCCTGCTTGAAGCAGCAAAGCCACAGAATTTCCCCTCCTCTCCTTTGCCTCCTGCATAATTCAGGCTCCCCAGGGCTGGGCACCTCTCCTGGAAGCACAGGAGGTCCCACTTTGCTGCTTGGTGGGCACCAATCCGTCCGAGGCTCCGTCTCTCCCGTGTGCGGTGAAACCCAGCAGGCAAATCTGAAATCGATTTCCTATTTGCTGGTGCGTGGCTGGGTTTGATTTGTGCCTCGCTGAGGCAATCAGGAATCAGGGTTTCCTCCACGTTTAGGTAAGTTTGTGGGAAGTGTGGAGCAGGACAGGAGTGGGCAGCACGTGGCAGTGCCACAGCCCTGGACACGGAGCCTTCAGCCAGCGAGGTGGCCGCAGGCCCAGCTTCCACATCTGCAAACTCCAGACACCCACAAGGCTCCTGAAGGCAGAAGGAATTCAATGCCTGTTCAAAGTCTGAATTTTGGGAAGGGTGATGAACAGATGGCTCCGAATTCCCCTGTGGATGGAGAACGAGGCCCATTTCAGGCTCCTCCAAAGGCCACCTCAGTGCTTCAGGGGGAAACAACATCAAAAGAGAGAAAATAAATAAAAGCCAAGGAGGTTGGATGTGAGGGAAAATTCCTTCCTGGAAAGGGCTCTCCAGCCTGGCACAGCAGCCCAGGGCAGGGGTGGAGTCCCCATCCCTGCAGGCATTTCCAAGCCCTGTGGATGTGGCACTTGGGGACGTGGGGCAGTGTGGCCTTGGCAGAGCTGGGGAGGGGTTGGACTCTGTGATCTCAAAGGGATTTTCCAACCTCAGCGATTCTGTGATTCCATCAATCCCAAGCCCCATCAGACTAACGGCCGTGGGACGTCCCTGGAGCTCTGCTGAAGGTGACACCTGAGCCCAGGCATTCCCCAGGGTGTGGCTGCAGCACCCAGACCCTGTCCCACCAAAATACCGGGGGGAACAGACAGGAACAGTCCTGGGCTCTGGGGGGAAGCTGCCAGCTGCTGGGAGGCTCCTGCAGGTGAGAACGGTGATCCACGGGGCGTGGGAAGCACAGGGCAGCTTCCCTGCTGCTGCGCAGCGGCTCCGGGGCTGGAATAGCAGCTCCAGGAGGGGAAGAGCACTGCTGAGGTGTTTTCCTGCTGTCAGAGCAGAAAAGAACCAGCGCTGTTCATGGCTGTAGCCTGCTCAACTGAAAACAAGGCTCTGAGCCTGACGTGCTCTTCTTTACACTCTGTTTGTATTATTTCTTCCATGGAGTCTCTTTTTAACCCTGTGGCACACAGACTGGGAACAGGAGGGACCTCGGGGCGTTGCGCAGCCTGCTCCACAATGAGCTGCCCTGAGCACGTTTCTTAGGAACTTTAGAGGGGTCAAAAACTTAAACTTCTCTGTTTTTAAGCTTCCTTTCAGTGCTTTCAGACATGGACTCACCTTTCGGCTCAGGAGCTTCCCCATATCCGATGGGACAAGCCCGGAGCAGGAGCGTGCCCAGGCTCAGCCACCTATGGAAGAGAAGTGTTAATGAATTGTTCCCTCTCCTCTCCCTCTGTCGGTGGCTGATGCTGGAAACGCAGCTGTGGGTGGGACAGCGCAGCCTGCGCATCCCGGGCTCCTGATCCGGGACGGGAGAGCTGGGCAGGGCACAGGAGGGGCCAGGACAGGGAATGCAGCCTTGGAAAGCCTGGCTCTGATGGACGAACAGAGCCTTGGCGGATGTGTGCGGTGAGCTGCGGTGGATCCCGGTCCCATCCTCTCAGAATCCTGGAATCCCTGAGGCTGGAAACCGCTCCAGGCCCATCGACTCCAGGCTGTGACCGATGCCCACCTTGTCCCCAGACCAACGTCCGGTCCCTGCTCGGACACCTCCAGGGATGGGCACTCCAAACCTCCCTGGGCAACCCCTGCCAAGGCCTGAGCACCCTTTCCCTGGGGAAATTCCTGCTCATGTCCACCCTGAGCCTCCCCTGGCCCAGCTGGAGCTGAAGTTTGAGAAGAATCACCAATATCTGACCAGATTTAGGAATTTTTAGGGCAGATGTGAACCCAGAACTGGCCTGATTTCTGCAGATGTTCCTCTCCCCCTAGGAGCTGCGGCACTGAGGGACTCTCAGGGAGGGTTCTTGGGGTTTGCTCGTCCCTGGATAATTCTCTTTGCCTTGGAAGTTGGAATTTATTACCTACAACTGACAGAAGAACCAGCAAAGAGGAGAGGTATCCGTCATGTGGCCATCACATCTCTTTAAACCCCATTCTCCTCTCATTCCCAGTAAATAACCTGCAAAATTATGTGAAAATAAAACCCCATCATAATAAAAATGACTTTTTAGGCAGTTGGCAAAGCAAATTTCCAAGCGAGAAAAATAGAAGCCTGGGAAATAACTCAATATTCAAGATACCAGCCCATCTTCATCAGCCTGTGCTACCAGATTAAGTTGTCAATGGAAAATCTTGATTTAAGGCTTTTTTTCAGAAGTGCTGTGACTTCGATATTGAAATTTCCCAGCAAATAAAGTCGTACACAGGGATAAATCAGCCCCTTCTCTCAAAACATTTGCTCAGGGATTTAATTTGAAAGCTGAATAGCTTATGGCATTTATTATCAGCTCATTGAATGACAAGTTTAAACTTCAGTTAAATATTCAGCCTGCTTTTAATACGACATTTTCACTGCTCGTGTGCAGCAAAGTCTATTTATTATTCCCAGAATAAAGTTCAAATTTGGGGAAACAAGCCCAGGAAGAAGGAGTGGAATATTGAGGAGTGATGAGTTTATTTTAACTGCTCTGCCTGCTACTTTTAAGAACAATTACTCACTAAAATACTGGGTTTTGGGAAATTTTGCTAAATTGGGGCATAGAGAGTCATTAAGATGGGTTGGAAATTTCCCCAGGCCCCCATGACTGTTCCTGCCCTGTCAATCCCCAGTGAGAAGGAGCAGGATCCATCCAGAACATTCCATGTATTCCCACGGGATCACATCCAGGGATTGTTTCCATAAACTGCTGAACTTCAAACAAACCCATCCTTTTCCCCTTCTTCTCCTGTCGGGAGCTGTTCTTTATTTTAGTGGATGTCAGAAACTTTCTTCTGCTTCTCAGCCTGAACTTATCCACGGGCACTTTAAATCCTTCAGGATAAATCCTTCCCTGGTGTCCAGCCCTGCATTTCTCCAAGGCAATCCCACTCCTCCCATTTCCAGCTTGGCTCAAACCCTTAATCCCCACTTTCAGCCTCCCCTCAGGGGAGAAGCTCAGTTTGGGTCTGGTTTAGGCAGAATTAACTTGACCTGGACACGAGGAGGACACCAAAGCTGCTGGGCCAGCTCAGCACCCGAGCTCCTCCCACCTCAGGGCTTGGTGTTTTCATGGAATTCTGGAATGGTTTGGGTCGGGAGGGGACCTCAGAGCCCACCCATTCCCACCCCTGCCATGGCAGGGACACCTCCCACTGTCCCAGGCTGCTCCAAGCCCCAATGTCCAGCCTGGCCTGGGGCACTGCCAGGGATCCAGGGGCAGCCCCTCTTCCCAGCCCCTCTGTTTCAGCCGTGTTTGATGTGTTCTGCGCATTCCACATCCTCCTGCCACCCTGAGAACAGGGAATGAATCAATAAATGAGCATGGGGGGCCCCAGCTGTCTGTGCCCACCCCCAGTTCAGCATTTCTGAGCTCAGGCTGTGCCTCTCCCAGGCTCTCTCCTCGCCCTGCTAATGGAAGCAGCTGAACTCCGGCTTATCTGTGCAGTACACATGGATAAAAACCCAAATAAGCACCAGGAGCCAGCCTGGCAGCGTTGAAAACAGCAATCTGAAAGCTTTTTACTGAAGCAAGCCCATGAATAAAACCCATTCCACGTCGCAGGAAGGAAGTGTTATCCCTGGAAATGAACTGCCCTGGCTGACAAGCTCCGAGGGGCCCTCGGCATCCACACAGAACCCCGGGAAAGGACGTACTTGGAATTACAGGAGCTGTGTCGCCTGTCAGCCCTCACGAGGCACCGCAGAGCCATCCAGGCTTGAATTTCAAGTTGGTTTTGATTCTCTCGGCTGTTGAGAAAGGCTTGGAGCAGTTTATTTGTCACAGGCATTGTCACATCGTGTCACCTGTGCTGTGCCACAGCCAGGGGGACGCTGCTGGCCCCTGGGCACCCCAGAGGAGATGCAATTCCTCCTGGACACAAGGAAAGCCACTTCAAAAATAGAAATTCTCTGCATTTATCCCATTTAAATGCTGCGCTGGAGCAGAACATTGCACATAATGCCAGGAAACAACAGGTGAAAATAAAAGGAAAAGAGGCAATGGGATAAAGAGGAAGAGAACATCACCACCACTCAACTTCCTGCATTCAATATCTGCCTCCAGATCTATTAAATATCCACATTTCAGGGAGACCCAGAAGTGGTTTTCTCTGGTCGTCTATAACATAAAAAGTCCTGCTGATGGATACAAAAAATTCAGGATGGGGCATCCCTGTGCTGCCAGCTGGGCGTGGCTGTGGAGCAGGGCAGGGACAGAACCTCCCTGTTCAGTGTCATGGCAAGGACCTCCGGGGTGCTCAGGGAAAAGCGCTGGGATACGGAGCTGATCCCTCTCTCCCGCTGGCTTTCATCCGAAGAGCTCCAGAATCCCAAAAGCCCGGAGTTGTTCCTTATCCTGGGCAGCCCCGGGAGGCTGATCGGGATCAGCTCATCCCGTCCGTGGCTGCAGCTCAGGGACAGCCCCGAGCCACAGCAGCAGCCCCAGGGCCAGGGATGGTCCTTTAATCGTCAGACAGCTCATTAACACGAGCAATTACTGCTCCAAAGCGAGGGAAAATACAGCCTCGGCTGGGGCAGCAGCTCGTGGTCTGTGTGGCGAGCACCCAGGGCGGCTGGGCTGGGCTGGAGAACCTGTCCTGTCACCGCCCTGTGCCCGTGGGCTCCTGATCCCAGGGTCTGCTGGCCCTTGGGGCAGCCGGAGCAGCAGAAAGGATCCCAAATTCCAGCACCGAGGCACAGCCAGTTTTCCATGGAATGGTGTCCTCTCACCTGACCCTGGGGCACCACTTCCCTCAGGAAATGCTGCACAAGGAGCAAGAGGATAAAGGTTTGTAGGAATCAACCCCATCCCAAAAATCATCCGGGACAACTCCAGTGCCTGGCACACCCTGGAACAGTGGGTGAGTTTAACACCGTGTGGGTTTGGAATGTGAAATAATAATAATAATAATAATAATAATAATAATAATAATAATAACCTTTTCCGGCAGCCCCTGCCTGGCCCGAGTGCCACCAAACATGGCAGCCCTGCACTGGTCAGACTCCTTTGGGACACAGTTTTGCCCAGCCCTCGGCTGATTCCTTGCCCAGCCAATTTAATTAGTGCCAGGTCTCTGCCCCATCCCTGGTGCCTGCAGCTCCCAGTTCCATCCTTCCCTGGGCAGGGACACCCCCGGATCCAGCCCGCTCCTTCCGCACTTCCCCACAAAAACCTCTTCCCTCGCGAGGATGCCAAGAGAAAAAAATGGCTTTGTCTGCCAATGGAAATTTCCAAGGCTGGTAATTTGTATCACCTAATTAGCCCAGCAACGTAAATTAGAGCCAGGTTTGTCGGCAGTGCAGGGTTTGATGAGCTCGGGGTGCTCCCTCCTGAGCTCCCTCAGTGCCTGCCCACTGATGCCACGATGATTTTTTGCCTTTTCTTTTATCTCCCTGTTATACCTTTTTACAACTTCTGTATTCTTAGTGCTTCAGCCGACATCCTTGGACTTGTTTGCCAAACTATGAGACTCAACATTTTAGAGGCTTCGTAGTTCGGGATCAGAGTGCCCCAGACCCCAAGGTCCTCTCCAGAACACATTTTGTAAACTGAGACAGAACCATCCAGGGGAAGGTTCCTTGGGGAGGGGGGCTCACTCGAGCCTCTCACTGGGGAATCTTTGATAGATCTGCTAATTAGTAACACCTATAATGTGATACCAGATCTTTTGGGGGTGCATTGCGGGGTGCATGGAGGTGCATTCGACCTGGGCGTGGTGCACCTAAGGATCCTTAAAATAAATACCAAGGTAAAATCCCTTTTTCCCTTCTAACCGTGTTTGACTCTTGATTTTAAGACCAGGAAAGGCATCACCACCCTCCCCGGGCAGGGCAGACCCTCCCCTCCTGCTCTCCCACCACTCGCAGAGGGGACCAGGAATGGCGGAATTGGGGAAAAAAGAAGGAATCTCTGATTGCTGCGCACTGGGGGAGCCCCCGAAGCCGGGCTCCGTTGGGGCCCCAGTTCCTGTGGAAAGCAGAGTTCCAGCAGCATTCCTGAGGCACAACAGGGGCAGCTGCAAAAGGAAACCGGCCCTCACTGGAGCCATCTCGTTGTTCTGCCAGCTATTGATCTGCTGAGGTAAAATCAGATCAAATAAATGAGATAAGGTACGATGAAATGAGGCAAGGTGTCATTAAATTAGAAATAAAATAATATCAGATAAAATAATATGGTATCAAATCAGGTAAAGTAAAATTAGGTAATGTATAATAAAATTAAAGATAAAATAGAATATTAAATTAAATAAGAAAATGAAATAAGGTAAAAAATGTAAAATGGAATTAAAAAATAAAATTAAAAAAGAAGATATAAAATAAAAAATAAAAAACCCAATTAAAAAAATAAAAGAAATTTTAAGCAATAAGTTTAAAAATATACAATAAATAAACAATAAAATAAACAATAAAACCCCAATAAAATAAAAATAAAATCACAATAAAATAAAAAAAAATAAAAAGAAAATAAAAACAATAAATTAAAAATTAATAAAATTTAAAAGACATTGAAAATAAAATAGAAAACTGAAATAAAATAAAAATTCAAATAAAATATAATAAAACAAAATAAAAAGATTCAATTAAAAGTAAATGTGCTAAGCTGAACCTGCCAAGTGAGGAATGGGCAGCAGCTCCAAATTCTGATGCTCCAGTAGTCCCAAACCCACGTGATGAGAGGTTCAAGCTGAACTCCCTGGAGCAGGGAGCAAACCTCAGGGACGGGGGGAGTGCCCTTGAGAGGCGGAACAGGAACAGCTCCTCCCGGCCAGCAGTGACATCCAGCTCTGGGCCTGGCACCCAGAGAGATCCCAGGGCCTCTCCCTGCAGGTGGAAACCTGCCCCAGGAGGGACCAACAACGGCAGGAAAGGGCAACAAAACATTCCATGGAATAACAGGATCCCGGAGGCTGGAAAAGCCCTCCCAGCCCATCGAGTCCCAGCTGTGCCCGATGCCCACCTTGTCCGCAGCCCAGAGCTCTGAGTGCCACCTCCAGGAATTCCAGGGATGGGCACTCCCCCACATTCATAATTTTGGGGGTTGGAAGGGACCTCAAAGCCCACCCAGTGCCACCCCTGCCATGGCAGGGACACCTCCCACTGTCCCGGGCTGCTCCAATCCCATCCAGCCTGGCCTTGGCTCAGCTGCAGATAAAGACACGAATTTCACCCCAAAAGGACCAAGCTGCAGCTTCCTCTCTCCTCATCTTCTCTGCTGACACCCAAACCCACGACCCAAGCCCTGCCCTCCAGGACAGCAGAGGAATGTCCTGGTGTGTGGCCAGGGCTGCGTTCGGCCCCGTCCTGCCCTGGGGACAGGCAGAGGATGAGGAGGGAGGGAAGGGGTGTCCCCAGCCCAGCTGGTGGCACATCCCTGCAAGGACCTGCGGCTCTGCTCGCCCTCACCCACTGCAGTCACAGTCCCACATCTCTTGTATTTCCCGAACACAGAAAATCCAGCTGCCTATTAAAACTGAAATGAGGCATTTTGAGAGCTTTTAGATTTATACAGCCAATGCCTCAAAAGAAATGGATGGCTCCATTATAATGAGAAAGAAAGAAAAACCTTTCCCAGAGCCCATTACAAAATAAATAATAATAAAAAAAAAAGTCGTTGATGTCGCCCGCTCGACAAAAAAAATCTAATTTAAGGTTTATGACAAACGTGCCAAAACAAGCACAGGCTGCTCGGGATCATTCACGAAACACAGCAATAGATGAATAAACAGCCATAAGTAATGCAGGGAAAATTTGTTAATTAAACATTTAATGTAACCGAGCTCGTGAGCTGGCTGGGGGTTGAACTGAGCTCTATTTTTAGTGCTCACTGAGCTGAGCAGCTCCTCTACCCACACACAGGAATTACGGGCCCGGAGTTAATTACGGGCTGGGAAGCGCTACCTGGGGAATGGGGTTGGATGCGGAGCAAAAGGGTCCGTGGGTGCCTGGCCGGGGGCTGTGGGGTCATTCCTTGCCCATGGCTGGGGCTGTGTGTGGGATCTGCACCCCCAGGGATGTGCCAGGCCCTGCTGGGCAGCGCCTGCACCGTGCCAGGGGCTGCTCTGCTCCTCACTCACCCCACAGCGAGGGGCTGGGGGCACCAGGGGCTGGGAGGGCACAGCTGGGACAGCTGATCCCGGCTGCCCCGAGGGATGTCCCAGCCCCAGGACATTGTGCTCAGCACACGGAGCCGGGGGACAGGGGTGGGGGCACATTTGGGGTTTGCATTCCCAAGCCGGGGGACAGGGATGGGGGCACATTTGGGGTTTGCATTCCCAAGCCGTGTGCTGGAGCCCTGCTGTCCAGGGCATGGCTGAGCACCGCGGGGAGCGGGGAATTAATGCCTTGACTTGCTTTTCCTACCGAGCTGTCTATGTCAACCCATGGATTTTCTCACTTCCACCCTCCCAGATCTCCCTCCCCGTCCCGCTGGGAGAGCGAGTGAGAGGCTGGGGGGCATCGTTTGGCAGCTGGGGTTGAACCCCGGGAACAGCCAAGGGAAAAGCTCTGCTCCTGCACACATCAGCCTCCCTGGAGCCCCACAGAGCCCCGGTCCCTTCCCTGCTCTCCCCCGCGAAAAGCACCACCTGCTCCCGGCAATCGCTCTCGTTTCGAGCGGCAACCCCGGCAAAGAACAAACCCGAGTCTCCCTCTGGCCGTGACTCCTCATTAGTGTGGACGTTCCCATGCATCACCCTAATGAGGCCGGGCCCTTCCAGAAACTGCTGCCCTGGGCTTCGTGGAAGCCTCCAAAAATCACAGGAATTTTTCGGGGGGAAAAAGAAAAGCTATTAGTTAAACATAAATAGTCACGAAGTAACAGTGAGTGCTGCCAGAACCTGCCTGGGTTTCACTAATAACTCTGCCCGAAGCATGAAGCGGGGTTTAAACGTGCTGCTGTTTTTTTGGGAGCAGGAAAAGCTCCCGGGTCCTGCCAGAGCAGCAGAGAGCAGCCAGCACTGGCAGGGCACGGACAGGATCCGTCCCAGCTCGGCCAGGAGTGTCTGCACCCCACAGAGGAGGAGGCAGGATGGGGAAAGGCTCGTTATTCCACGTGCCACACTCTGCTCCCTTCTCCCTCCAGCATTCCTGCAGTTCGGACAGCAGGCTGCAGCGGGATGAGATAAATGGGCACTCCCAGCTGGAATGGGGCACGGACACCTCCACATGCCCGAGCCCCCGGGAGCTTGGGGTCAGGGATGTTAGAGGGATGTCTAAAACCCGCTTTCTCCAGTCAGCTTTCAGCATTTCTGCTGCTTTTGCTGTTGGAAAATAAAGCTTGGGGGCAGGGTGGCTGCTCCCGGAGGCTCCGGATGGGCTGGGGAGCAGGGCAGGGCCCGGCTCCAGCAGCTCCACCAGGACACTGCGGGGGAATGGCTGCATCTTCCTAACGAGGAGGTAAATGGGTATTTATTATCTGATAATTGAGCATCTCACAATGACAGGGAGTTACAACCCAGGCAGGCAAACAGAATGCAAAAATCTCCCTTTTCAACGTCAAGAACCACGGAGGAGGGAGACTGAGAAGTCTCCAATTCCCACCGCCTGCACAAGCACCACGGTTTGGGGCCGAGTCCGGTCCCCAGGTGTGTCAGTAACAAATTTTATTAAAAAACCAGCACTGGCCCCGTGGCTGAGCCACCACCTCATCCCCTTCCGGCAACCAACAAGGCACCTCCTAAGGCTGCCACTTGTCTGCAAAGACTTTATTAAAGCTGTAAGTCTTTAATGAGATCATTAAGACTTCCAAGATATTGGGAAGGAATTCCTGGCTGGGAGGGTGGGGAGGGGCTGGGCTGGAATTCCCAGAGCAGCTGTGGCTGCCCCTGGATCCCTGGCAGTGCCCAAGGCCAGGCTGGACATTGGGGCTGGGAGCAGCCTGGGACAGTGGGAGGTGTCCCTGCCATGGCAGGGGTGGGAATGGGATGGGATTTAAGGTCCCTTCCAACCCAAACCATTCCATGACTTTATGATTTTAAACAAAAGGTTTTCCTGGCACCTCGGTAGTTTCACATCTCTGTGAAAGGCTTTGTTGCAGCACCACAGGTTTCTGGGTTTGCAGTCCCAGGGTGCAGGAGCATCTCTTTTCCCAGGCTCTGCAGCCGCTCCCTGTGCCCTGGCCCTGCTCTCTCCCCACACCGATCCCCTGCACTCGCCCGTGGCTCCTCCCTGGAGCCCAGCCGCTCCCAAGGGCAGCGGGAGGAGCAGCCCTGTGGAGCTGTGCGCCCCGGAGAAGGCAGAGGTGGCTGGGCAGGAGTGGGGCACACCAGGACCGTGTTTGTGGGGTGGATCCTTCACCCCCCTCTGCTCTGGGGCTCCAGGGTCCCACTGGGACAAAGCCTCTGCTCCACCACAGGAATCTGGGAACCACTTAGGCTGGAAAAGCCCTCCCAGGCCATGGAGTCCAACCATCACCCAGCACTGCCAGGGCCACCACTGGCCCAGCTGAGCATCCCCAGCCCCCACGGCACACCAGCAACGCCCTGGGCTGCAGCAGAGCAGTGTCCAAGGCCAGGCTGGACACTGGGGCTTGGAGCAGCCTGGGACAGGGGAAGGTGCCCCTGCCATGGCAGGGGTGGAGCTGGGTGGGCTTTGAGGTCCCTCCAACCCAAACCAGTCCCTCTCCCGCAGCTCTGGAGCAGGGAATGCTGCTCCCTGCACAGCAGCACGGAGCTCGTGGCTCCAGGCAGCAGCAGGAGGGGACGCGGGGCTCGGTGCTGCTCCAGGAGCGGCGGTGCTGGGGCTGCAGACGGGGAAAAGGAGCCTCTGCCCCGGCTCCTCAGCCCGGCAGCGGGGTCAGGGTGCCCCGAAAGCAGCACTTGCTCTGTGAACGCTTCCAGCACCCACAGGGATCCTGCACCCACAGGGATCCTGCACCCACAGGGATCCAGCACCCAGGGGAACACAAGGATGGGGAGAAATGTGAGGGGTGGGCACCGAGGGCACCCCCGAGCAAGGCAGGAACTGTTTCTTCAGCAATACAGAAAATTCCTGTGTTAAAAACAGGCTCTGGAAGGGCCAGCAAGGGCTGGGCACCCACCCCGTGCTTTTCATTAATCCTGACACCTTCCACGGGCAGGGATCAACAGCAGAGCTGGGGAGAGCCCCAGCCTTGGGGCAGCCTGGGGGCTCCCTCTGAACCTCCCGGGCTCCAGGGATAATTGTCTGGTGCATGGTCAGAAAGAGAGGCAGGGAGATGAGAAACTAAGGAAAGATAATGAACCACGAAAGTGAAATAAATCTGCCTAAATTATTCAGCAGCCTTGATGAGCGCAACACTCAGAGCACTGCAGAGAGGCTGGGCCACCTTCCCTCAGTGCCTGGTGAGGAATCACGGCATCCTTTAGGAATGAAATGAAATTCCTTTCAAGGAATGAAATCCCTGACCCAGGATGGGAAAGCCAAGCAGATCAAAGGAGAGGGTCAGGACAGGGAATCCAGCCTTGGAAAACCTGGCTCTGATGGAAAAACAGAGCCTTGTTTGATGCTTGTGGTGAACTGCAGTGGATTCTGGTCCCATCCTCAGGATCCCAGGATCCCTGAGGCTGGAAAAGCCCTCCCAGCCCATGGAGCCCAAGCTGTGCCCGATGCCCACCTTGTCCCCAGCCCAGAGCTCTGAGTGCCACCGCCAGGCCCTCCCAAAGCCCTTCCCAGAGGCACATTTCCATGTGCCTCCTGCTGCCAGGCCCTGCCCAGCCTGGCAGAGGAGCTGAGCCCATTCCCTGTGTGCTGTTCCAGGGGCAGTGGTGATTTAGGGTTTGCAGGTGCATTCGGGGTTTTGCATTCGGGCCAAGTTCAGGAACAGGAGCGGAAAAAAACCAAACCCAATTCCCATCCTTGGTGCTGGGCCAGGGTCTGGAATTCTGACAGCAAACAAAGCTCCTCCCTCCCCGCTCCCAGCACGCAGCGATTGCTTTCCCAGCTCCCTGGAAAGTTCAGGAGGAGCTAATGAAGGTGCCACGGCTCCCGCTGGCAATCAGCTCCCGGGAGAAAATTGCAGGAGCCCGAGAAATTGGCAAAACCTCGGAGCCTCTCCGCTGCATCCTCAATTACAACAATCAGCTCCAAAGCCTGCTCTGCAAACAAATTGTTTGTTATTCTGCTACAGATCTGGGGAGGGTCGATGTGCTGCTGGATGAGCGCTGTTTTCCAAGGAAACGGGGACAGGTCGTTCCCATCCCTTTAACTTCCTGCGAAGGGAACAAGGGAAATGCAGCTGCCTCCACTAAAACAGAGCTGAACTCCTGGTTTTAATTGAAATAAATGCAGCAGGCCGGTAAGTTACCAGCTTAAACTCGGTGGCACCTCAGGAATTAAAGCCAGAAAATTGTTTCCACAAACAAACACCAGACCCACGGACTGAAACCACCCTTCCTTGGCTGTCCACTTCCACAGGCACCTCAATTTCTCCTCATCCCTGATCCACAGGGCATTCCCACACTCTCCCACACCAAAATCCTACCCTATTCCCACTCCAAAACACAGGGCAGCTCCACAGCTGGAGCCCTGAGGGGATTTCACTCCTCCAAAATTCCTCACCCCAGTTTGTCTGGATGCTTCCTCTCCACCTCCATCACCTGCAGGTTAAACTCCTCTCCTGGCACAGAGCTGTCCTGCACATGGATTTACTGCCAGCCCACACCCAGGCCATAGCTGGGGACCCTTTCCATGCATCTGTGCTCCCAGCTGTGTCCAGGTGAACACATTCTCCTCATCCTGCCCCTTGTCACTCTGGGTTCATCAAGGCCCCTCCAGAAACATCTCCCTGAGCTCGCCTGAGCAGGAGAAGGAACACAAAATTCCTACTCTAGTTGTTAACGAGTGATTTCTTTTTTATTTGGCTTGTTTAGTACAAATTTTTGGCCCTCGTGGCAGATGGATTTAATAAAAGGAGTGACCCTCCAGATTCAGGGCATTTTTAGAAAAAACATAATTTTTTAAAAGCTGTTCCAGAGGGAAAATATAAAATCTTTCCAAGCATTTAAAATTACATTAATTTCACCCTCGTCCCTCAGCTGAGGGGTTGCTGAGGCACAGCTCTGAAGCCTGAACAGGTATTTCTGTTCGTCCCCACCAACATGAACACTCAGCTCCTGGCCAGCATCAAACCAACAGCTCAGACTGACCAGGATGAGCAATTCCTCCTGCACAGAGCTCCTGAGGGTCAGGAGTTTGGAATGTGCACGGAGCATCTCTCCACCTGCTCCATCAGCTCAGAGGGATCGGGGTGCTCGGAAAAGCCAGGGTGTTTCCAGAGGGCTTTTGTAGGACCAGAAGGGATTCACCATCCTGGGTGTTTTACCCTGACACAACTCACCCTCCCTTCTCCTGCAAACATGTCCCTTTTCAGTCCCATTTCCACTCCAGCTGGGAGGTTTCACCTGGGAGAGGCTCCCCCAGATCACGGGGAACGTGCTTCAGGTGCCAGCTGCCGAGGAAAAACCCCACAGGCACTTGAATCCTTCCCTCCTTATTTGGCTGAGCCCGAGTTCCTCGCTTTGACAGCAAATCACCAGGAAATACCCCAGTACACATCATCCCACAGGAAATGCAGAGGGTTTTTCCAAAGGGCCCAGCTCCCTTTGCTGGTTCAGAGCTGCTTCGTGTATTTTGAGTGTGTGGCCACTGGACATGAATTTTCCTTGAGGTTTCTCTGCTCCAGAGGTGGCCTGGGGAGGGAAAAAGGGAAGGAAAAGCGTCAGGGAAGCGGTGAGCAGGCTGTGTCACCTCATCTGTCACCTCCCAGTGCCGGGTGAAGGCATCCAGTGTCCTTATCTCTCAGCAGAGGGCTGATACCTGCGAGGCTGCGGGAGGTAAGTGAGAACATTGTTCTCAAAGAGGAACTTCGGCTTTAAACTTCTCCAGTTATTTCCAAAACAAGTGTCCCTGTTATTTGTCAAGCAGGCAATGCAGTCAGTGCTGGATTTATCCACACCTGCACCCTCTGCTGTGTGGGGTGGGTCCCTCCCATCCCATCCCATCCCATCCCATCGACCATCATCCCATCTGCCATCATCCCCCATCGACCATCATCCCATCCCATCCCATCCCATCCCATCCCATCCCATCCCATCCCATCCCTGGGCACAGCTGGAGCTGCTGGGCTGCTGTGCTGCCCCAGGGACACATCCCCACCCAAAGGGGGCATTCAGATGGAGCAAGGGGCAAAGGGAAGATGGGAATGCTGGGATAATGCTGCCCTGGGGAAGAGCTGGGCAGGTGCAGCCCCATCCCTCTGAAATCCCTCCACGGTTTTCGAGCCACCCAGGAAAATAAAAATGGGAATGCAGAATCAAGGGATGGATGCCAGCAGATACAGGCCTGGGCTCACCACACAATCCCAGAATGGTTTGGGGAAGGGGCCTTAAAGCCCACCCAGTGCCACCCCTGCCATGGGCAGGGACACCTTCCGTGGATGAGGTTGCTCCAAACCCCATCCAGCTTGAACCTCTGGAACTTGGGGCCTTCACCCTTTTCCACCTTTGCAGCTGGAAGAGCCTTGGCCCAGGAGCTGCTGATTTCCTTGAGCCCCTGTGGTGTCCGTGCAGGGGAGCTGGTGCTTCCCAGCCCGGGTGAAGGGCCAGGAGCACAGGAGGGGCTGGAAAATGGCCAAAGTTCCGGCAGCAAACTGCTCGGATGAACAGCAACGCTCTGTGCTCTCCGTCTGAAACCCCACAAGGCTCTCCTTGACACCAGTGCTTGGGGAAGGAATGCCCAGGAGCTGCTGAGGCACTGCCATTGCTTGAAAAGGAGGTGATTTTCGGGGAGAAGGATGGAAGCCCTGGCTCCTGAACACACCTGGGGCCCACAAAGCCCCAGTAATTGCTCAGTGACTGGAGCAAAGTGCCTTGGACAGGGAGAGCTCAGCTGGGAGCTGTGGGATCAGGGGAGCTCCTGGTGGGGCTGGGAGGCTGGAAGTGACCCAGGGAGCTGGGAGCCCTCACCAAGGAATCCTTTTGTCTTTCACTGTGCAATTTCTATTTCAGATTTGTAAATCTTCCCAGCTGCTTTCATCTCCTGCTGCAGGTTTCGAGCATTTTGTCTTTTGTAGCACTTCAGAACATCAAATGGACTCGCACTGGAGAGGAGGATGCAGATTTCCAGCACAAACCACACTTTTATGCTCGCTTCTCCCTGAATCCCCTGCTTCAAAAAGCAGTGCCTTAGTGCTGCTGTAAATTTCCTTTAAAATCCATAAAAACATAAAACTCCAGGTTCAAGGGAAGAAACCAAAAGCTCTGTGTAGCCCTTCAGAAATAAATCAGACATAAAACCACAACTAAGTGTCTGAAATGGAGTCCAAAGGCTGCCAGCGTTCCTGAAATTGGCTTGAAGTCGCGGGATCTAAAAACCCTCCTGGAACTCCAGGGACTTCCTGTTTTCTTTTTGGAGTGTAAATCTTTAGGGTTTGTGTTTTCAAGCGTGGTGGGTTTGCTTTGGATCCAGAGCCGCCTGTGAAAGGCGCTGGTGCAGGCGGAGAGAGCTCCCAGCATGCCGGGGGTTGGGAAGTGGTGCCTGGGGAAAGGACAAAATCCTGCAGGATCACGGAGAGAGGAGGGGGGAAACCAGAGCAAGGGAAAGGACATTTTATAGAAAAAGGGTTGATTTATTTCAGGTACAGGGAGGAGGTTTTTGCAATGACGGTGGGGAGGCCTTGGAACAGAATTCCCAGGGAAGCTGTGGCTGCCCCTGGATCCCTGGCAGTGTCCAAGGCCAGGCTGGACATTGGGGCTTGGAGCAGCCTGGGACAGTGGGAGGTGTCCCTGCCATGGCAGGGGTGGGATGGGATGGGATTTAAGGTCCCTTCCCACCCAATCCAGTCTGGGATTCCATATGGGATGGAATGGGATGGGATGGAGTGACAGGGAATGGAATGGAGTGGGATGGGGTGGGATGGGATGGGATGGGATGGGATGGGATGGAATGGAATGGAATGGAATGGAATGGAATGGAATGGAATGGAATGGGATGGGATGGAGTGGGATGGGATGGGATGGGATGGGATGGGATGGGATGGGATGGGATGGGATGGGATGGGATGGGATGGGATGGGATGGGATGGGATGGGATGGGATGGAGTGGGATGGGATATTTCTTCATGCCCAGTGCAAGTCTCACTCCCCATTGTATTCCTGGGTGCCCCCAGTGCCCTCCATGCCCTCCACATTCCCTACTCACCGCCCCCATTGCCCCACCCCGCCGCTCCCTGTTCCTGGCTCCCAGCACACAGCATTCCCAGATCCCCCATTAATAAACCATTGCCTTTTTCTCATAATTTCCTAATTACAAAATTAATTCAGCTCTTAAAAACCTCGCTCTTCGCCCAGCTTTGTTTTGCTCAGCTCGTTCCAGCAAAACCTCCGCTCCAGGATTCCAGCAGGGTTGGCTTCTCCCAGCCTGCAGCTGAGGGGGAACTGTAATTCCTGAGCCAATAACCATCTCACACTCGTACGTGCATAATTTCAAATAAAAATATTGAGCACCCCGTGGCTGCCTACAAAGACGTAGATGAACTGTGAGCCTCATTTGTGCTGTGTGGATGCCCGAAAATCCCTTTTTAATTTGCTCTGTCACAGTTAAATATGATTGCTCAGACAGCACAGAGCATCCTTTGCGGCGGGGAGACAAAGAAATCATTTGGATGAAAGAAGTGGGGAAGCAAATTTCCAGCCAGATCTCAGCACAAGCGAAATCCCGCTCCTGGTTCACGGTACATAATCAAGGTTTTATTAGTTCTAAATCAGCTCGTATGAATAGAGGGATAATGCAACCGCTGGGTAAAAATAGATTTTTAGGGAATTAACAGCGCAAGAACACGGAGCTGCTGAAAGGGAAAGTGCCCAAGGAAGGAGGTGAAACCTTACGGAGGTAAAAGCTGCGGGCTGTGGCTGTTGTGGTTTGTACCTACAGAAACTGCAGCTCTCCAAGAGCCAGCGGCACGGGCGGGATGGAACACCCTGGAATTCACAGCAGCAGCCATGGCAGGGTCAGGCACAGGAGGGGGTGCTCCACCCTCACCCTTCCCAGGGAGCTGCAAACACAGGGGATGGTTCTAAAGCACAAGAGGGTCAGGTTAGATGGGATGTTGGGAAGGAATTCCTGGCTGGGAGGGTGGGGAGGGGCTGGGCTGGAATTCCCAGAGCAGCTGTGGCTGCCCCTGGATCCCTGGCAGTGCCCAAGGCCAGGCTGGGCATTGGGGCTGGGAGCAGCCTGGGACAGTGGGAGGTGTCCCTGCCATGGCAGGGGTGGGATGGGTGGGATTTAAGGTCCCTTCCAACCCAAACCATTCCAGGATTCTCTGGTTCTTCCTCTGTCCCTATTTCCGTCCAGCTGTGACCATTTTAGTTCAGAATCATCCAATGTCACTGAAATTCAGACTGAGAGCACCCCAGTTCTCTCTTCTCAGAATCCTTCCACACCACAGCCCCTTTTCCTGCACTCATTTCCGCAGTGGCACTTTGCCAGATGCCACCAAGGCTGCCGAGCACCTGACACAGGAACAAACCCGTGTCAGTGCAGAGGTGGGGTTTGCCATCAGCATTTTCTTCCAAACCTCGCAAGAATCTTTGGATTTGGATTTCCTTGTAACAAACTACGTTTTTCCCAAGCTTTTGGATTCCAGCTGCAGTTTGGTTGTGCAGGAGGAGAAACACCCAGACATTGCTCAGATGTGGCGCCTGGGGACGTGGGTGAGTGGTGGCCTTGGCAGTGCTGAGGAATGGTTGGGTTTGATCTCAGAGAGCTTTTCCAACCTAAACAATTCCATGATTCTCTAACCCCCAGCAGCATCAGAGTTTGATTTCTCTGTATATACAGATGTGTGTATAACATAGATAAAAATTATATAGATATACAAAATATATAAATATATAACAAATATATAAAAAATATAAATACATAACAAATATAAAAGTATTTTATTTATAAGTATAATTTTTAAAATATATAAATAATTTTAAACATATATAAATATATAAAAGTATGTATCAATCACTCTGAAATGTTGTTCAGGCCAACAATATCAATTTTTCTCCTCTCCTTATGAAAAAACTCCAAGGTAAAAGTTCTCCAGATTGCAATAATTCCCTGCCAAGAAAGTGAAATTGAACGTTTGAAGCAGCCCCTTGGGCTCTCACACAGGAGAAATCCACACCTGCCTGGATTGGACGGGGATTTTTGAGGCTGTTTGGATGGTTGGGTTTGGGATTTTTGCTGAACATATTTCGTAAAATCATCTGGAAAGGCTGTCAGGTTTGCACATGGAGCATCTTCGGGATGGTTAATGAAGATCAGCCCCCACTCTGCCCTGCGGAGCAGAAGAGGATCCAGCTTAACATCCTGATATTGATGCTGATAGAGGAGAACAGCCCGGCATCTGTTTGCCTCTCTAGGCCCTTTCCCCAGGGATTTGGTCTGTTCCAACCCAACCATGGCTCAAAGACAAAATCCCACTGAATTTCCACCAGGAAATCCCATTTTTGCATCCCAGAGACATTTTAGTGATGGCCTGGGCAGTGCTGGTGTGGTCTGGAGCTCCAGAGAGGAGGAAAACAGAGCAAAGGCCTGGGAGTGGCCTGGAAGGGCCAGCCTGGAAAGGAAACCCTCCGGGAATGGGGCGGGACAGGGCAGGGATGCAGAGAGGGAGAACAGCTCCTCCTTCCTCGGGTTAGAGGTGATCCTGTGGAAGTATCAGGCACTGAGCTGAAAACAAAGCTTGGGGGGGAGTTAATCACAAGGTGCATAATTAAGCTGTGGAATTCACTCCTCCACAGAGTATTGGAGAAACCAAATCATGAGGAGTTTCCAAAGGCCTGGACAAACGCAGGAAAAACAGATCCGTTGGTGGATATTAGATGGTGCCACTGCCTTTGGATTCCGAGCAGCTGGGATGAAATGCTGGAGGAAAAACCTCCAGATTTTTTTGTCTTCTTCAAATTTTCCTGCGTTTTTTTCCTGCTCTGTGTATGAGAACATGGCTTTTGCAGGATTCCTGCTGCAAATATCCCTCAAGGGTTGTTTTCTCACTGGGAGTGCTCTCCACTATCCCAGGGTGGATCATTCCAGCCAGGAACGCAGGGGTGGGATCAGGCTTCGAGCAGCACCGGAGCTGCAGGATCCCACCAAAATCAGAGCCATGGCTCGGTGTTCCCTGTGGAAAACGCTGGTGTTGCTCACACAGACTCATCCCTCTGTCTGCCCTGTAAACGAAACTTGTCCATTTAAAAAATGAAAATCAATTCTTTTCTTTAGTTGATGACTTGGTTCTGCACCTTTGCTTTCCAGTCCAGAGTGAATTTTATTCTTTCCAACATTAGACTTGGCAGATTTTTGAGGGAAAAATTCCAAATGCAAAAGAACATCAGGTTCAATTCATTATTCCAGCATGTAAACACAGGATCCCTGAGGCTGGAAAAGGTTCCCAAGGCCACCGAGTCCCAGCTGTGCCCCATCCCCACCTTGTCCCCAGCCCAGAGCTCTGAGTGCCACCTCCAGGAATTCCTTGGACACCTCCAGGGATGGGCGCTCCAAACCTCCCTGGGTAGCCCCTGCCAAGGCTGATGAGTCTCCCAAAATTAAGGAAGCTTTTTTTTTTCAGGCACGCTGATACTTTCAATTAATAAATGGAATTATTTGGTGGGACCAAAGGCAAATTGCAACGAGTTCTTAGGGATCCACATCAGCTGGCGATGGACAATTCACTTCCTCCCCCTGAAGGAATGCAGTGCCTGAATTTTTAGGAGCAGATGGAGCACAAATAACATTAAGAACAGGGAATTTTCCTAACCCAAAATGATTGTTCAGTGCAAAAGGAAATCCTCTGACAAGCCAGGCCCCGGCTCAAACAAGTGGAAATCAGGTGGAGACGCAGAACTTTGATTTCCACCTCCATGTTGGAATGTGCTAATTGTGCCCTCTGGGAGCTGAGCCCTTTGAAAGCAGCATTTCTTCATCCATACATGAAATAATTCCTGGCTGTTTCAAACACAGCCTTCATGTCTAAAGTAAACATATGTTGATCAGTTATTTCTAGAATAATGCACCATCTGCTATTTGACAACATGTTCCTCTGAGTGTGGTGATTAGTGAGGGGTGAAAGGGAAGAAACATTTTCTGTGAAATTTTCCTCACTCGCAGACATCTCGGGAAAGTTGGAATCTGGAAATACAAATCTTCCAAAAGGATCAAGGGGTTGTTTAATCCACCCATGGCACTGAGGAAAGAACACCCTGACAGATGATTTTAACCTTCTCTTGCAGATACAGCCAGGAGGACACAGCAGAGCCCCCCCCAGCACCCTCCTGGCCCCAAAATCTGAGCAGCTTTATCTGTTCTGGACAATTTATTTTGAAAAATTAAGTTTGCATATTTTTTCCAGATAATTTTATTAAAATATCACTGCAGTGAACATCAGCTGGGAGATGAAAATTCATTTTCTTGCACCTCCTCAAGCCCTGCCCTGAGACCCCACCTGGGCTTGGACACATCACAGGCAAAGTCCTCTTCACCCTCCGGGTGTATGGGACATGATCCTAAAACAAAATCCCCTTAAATGGGGTTTCAGCCTGACATGATTCCATCCATCAGTGTTACCCAGAGAGGCTGTGGCTGCCCCTGGATCCCTGGCAGTGCCCAAGGCCAGGCTGGACATTGGGGCTTGGAGCAGCCTGGGACAGTGGGAGGTGTCCCTGCCATGGCAGGGGTGGCACTGGGTGGGATTTAAGGTCCCTTCCCACCCAAAGCATTCCATGATTCCATGATTTTGTGCAGAGCCCACAGTGGCTGGAAAACCTCTCCTTGCACAGAACTCAGGGGACTCCCCAAACCACCTCTCCATCTCTCTGGCGGTTGTGTGATGGAAAAGGCTGCTCCAGGAGGAACACAAGATCTGTCAGGGCTTTTTTCTTTACAAGTCAAGCTGTTTGAACATTATTTCAGATTAATCTGATGCCTGATTTGGGCAAAATCGAATCGTTCTGTGAAAGGAAAGAAAGATTAAATTATAACTGCAAGAAATGTTCCAACAAAATTCCATTCAAACTGGAAAGAATCAGTGATTTAATTTCACAAACACAGGAGCCCAGGATCACCGGCACCTGTCTGAAAAGCAAAGGATGGTTTTGAAAGCTTTAGGTAAATAATCACTTCAGTTTTCACTGGAATAAGTCACAGACAGCTCATCCCCAGCAAGAAATGCCTGAGCCTTCAGAGCAGAGCGAGAAAAATGGAGATAAAACACCCTAAATCTCAACAAAGACATGGCCCAGCGTGTTGGAAGATCATGAAAAGCAGGGTGAAAACTTCCACCAGACCTGCTGAGGAACACTCTCCTCGTTTTTCAGCTACAAACCAGCCTGAGCAGCACCTCAAACCCCCTCTCCTCCCATCATCCCCGGGCGGATCAGGAGCAAAGCGGGAAGGGCCGTGAACCCTGAGCACAGCACGGAGAGCCTGGGATGAAAGCGTTTCTCTGTGCCCAACTCGGGGCTTTCAGCACGGGCAAGATGAATCAAAAACGCTGGGAGCACGTCCCAGCCCTGCCGCTCTCCCGAGGGTGGAGTGTGGCTTCTGTTCCCCATTCCCGGCCGGAGCCGTGGGAATCCAGGGCAGATCCAACCTTTCTGTCACCCTCTCCATGGAAGTGGGGCTGGCTCCGAGGCTGCAAATCCCCCGGAGCCACAGAAGCTCTTTGTGCCACGCAGGGGCTGGGGCAGTGTCCCTGTTTTCCCCATGGATGAGTAGAGAAACGACACAAAGTCCAGGCTCAGGGACAAATGGAAGCGATTTAATGAATTCTCAGAAGGCTTTTATATGTTAGTTCACAAAAGTGTGTTAAATGGCATAAGGTGCAGTATTCACGCAGGGGCATGGACTCCGCACACAAGATGGAGAAGTGCAAAGCCTTTATTGCACAGTGAATATTCCCTAAATACCAGCACCCAACAGGATATCACATCATAGAAACAGGAAAGATGTTCACCTCAGTGTCCCCCAATCACCTGGGGTAGTGCACAGACATTGCCTATTATGGTAACAGGTAAACAATGCCCTGTAAGGTCACAAACTACAATTATCACATCTCATGGGCCCAGCACTGTCCACAAACCCACAATCCTCTCTCAGCCCATCCCCGGTGACCTGGATGCACTCTGAGATCACCTCTGGGTCCAAGAAAGAGGCTCTCTCCGGCCCTCAGGGCCCATCTCTCTTCCAGCACATCGTGCACCCCAACAGGGCAGTGTCGCTGTTTCCCCCACAGACGAGCAGAGAAACGACACAAAGTCCAGGCTCAGGGATGATGGACACACTGATGAATTCTCAGAAGGCTTTTATATGTTAGTTCACAAAAGTGTGTTAAATGGCATAAGGTAATTGGTTTTTGCCATCCACCCCCTAAGGGGATTCGTCAAGTTCTAAGACACCCAACTCTGAGTGTTTTTCTAGTTAGAACCGTAACAATCCTGCAAAACAACCTGCAGCTGCAAGAAGTTTACAAAACTGTAACGTGGTTTTGAGTTACTCGCATGGGAAAGACAGAACTCTCACAAAATGCTGCAGAAAGCTGAGGAAATTCTCTGCTGGAGCTTTTTCAGCAGCCATAGGGCAGAGCTGGGGGAGGTGGGAAGGGCAGCACAGGGACAGACCGGGAGCGGGTGCTGAGCCCCAGCTCGTGCTCCCATCCCGAGACTGGGATCGCTCGTGGCTCTGCCCCGGTCCAGCAGGGCAGAGGGTTTGGGGGCTGCTGTGGGACTGGTTTGGGGCTGGTTTGGGGACTGGTTTGGGGACTGGTTTGGGGACTGCTGTGGGGGCTGGTTTGGGGCTGGTTTGGGGGCTGGTTTTGGGCCTGGTTTGGGGACTGGTTTTGGGGCTGGTTTTGGGCTGGTTTGGGGACTGGTTTGGGGACTGGTTTGGGGCCTGGATTTGGGGTTGCTTTGGGGGCTGCTGTGGGGCCTGGTTTGGGGACTGGTTTTTGGGGACTGCTTTGGGGCCTGGTGCCTCCAGGAGCTCCTGGCATCGTGGCTCTGTGTGGAGTGCAGAGACAGCACAGACAGTGGAGCTGAGATTCCCCTTCTCTTCATCCCTGCCCTCTTCCCCAGTCTTTTTCCATGTCCCTCACCCTGCAAAAATCTCCATTTTTCTCCATGTTAACCCCGGGCCCCTCTCCAGGACAATCCTCTCTGTCCCTCACCTCTGCAGGGGGACACACTGACCACTCGGACACACTGACCACTCGGAACACACAGCACTCAAAGGATTTTATTTTATGTATTTTACTCTTTTTTTGTAATATAAGTGGATGTTCATCAATTGATTGCCTCATCCTTAAATTTCCTCCCTCACACATGCTGGGAACCCCACCCTGCGCCATCCTAACTCCCTCTTCCCTGGAAGCACCGCTGTGGATCTGTGGAAATGCTGCCCTGCCTTACCCTGGTAATTACCAGCCTTTCCAGAACTGGTTATTCCTTCCCAAGGTCTCATTCCGTCCCCAGCACCTGGAGCTGGCAGTGGCATAAAGCCCTGCCCCTGTGCTTGCCAGTGCTCCCTCCCCTCACCTTCCCCAATCACTCAGAACACAAATATTGCATTTGAGGCACTGCCCTCTTTCCCTGCATCGTTTTTCTCCATACGAACACGTTTTGGAAAATACCCTTACAAAGATCTCAGGTCCGCTGCCATTAATCTGCAGCAAAGTCCATTAAACAGAGTTAAGTGATTCAAATAAGTGAATGTTTCTCACAGAACAGTCTCAGGTTGGGTTGAAGGGATGTTAAAGCTCAGCTCATTCTTGCCCCTCAATGCCCCCTCAGCACCCACTCTTCCAGCTGGGATTTAACACCCTCACAGCTGGGATTTGCCACCCTTTCCAGCAGGGATTTACCACCTTCCCAGCTGGGATTTGCCACCCTTTCCAGCAGGGATTTGCCACCCTTTCCAGCAGGGATTTACCACCTTCCCAGCTGGGATTTGCCACCCTTTCCAGCAGGGATTTGCCACCCTCACAGCAAGGATTTGCCACCCTTTCCAGCAGGGATTTACCACCCTTTCCAGCAGGGATTTACCACCCCACAGCAAGGATTTGCCACCCTTTCCAGCTGGGATTTACCACATTTTCCAGCTGGGATTTGCCACCCTCACAGCAAGGATTTGCCACCCGTTCCAGCTGGGATTTGCCTCCCCACTCCCAAGGAACTCACTGGGAGTTTTCCTGTGAATGAAAGCAGAGCGTGCAGGGATCGGGAAAACCAGCAAAGCAGAAGAAAAGGTATTTTCTGGTTGTTTTTCTGGCTGGTTACACACAGACCTGCGGAGAGCTGCTCCAGGAGGGTTCAGCCAAGAGGCCGAAGGTAAAAGGAACACTTCCAGGAGTCAGAATAAGGGAATAATGGCCCTTTCCCTCTTGGGTGGCTGGGAGGGTTTCCTGGGTTCACTCAGTGCTGAGGGCTCTCCTCAATCCCATAAAAAAGCTGCCCTTTACACTGAAACGGGAAATGCTGGATATGGATTCCCAGGGGGTAAGGTGCACGTAGGCCCCAGTTTGTGTGGGTAAAATCAGCATGTGCTGGATGCACATTTTCCGTAGACTGGGATGGGAAAACAGAAAGCTACCCCAAATGTATGTATTTTATATATATTAGTATCTTTAATTTATTTTATAGATTTTTTTTGTATTTAATATTTAATAGAATTTTTCATTTGGAAGGGATCTACAAGTCCCTGGCCAGGTTGGACAGAGCTTGGAGCAGCCTGGGACAGTGGGAGGTGTCCCTGCCCATGGCTGGGGTGGCACTGGATGGGATTTAAGGTCCCTTCCCATCCCAAACCATTCCAGGATTCTGGGATTCTACATTGATCATCTGCTCCAAACTCTCTGAGCCCCTCAGGGCTGCCCAAAGTTGTTAGGGCCTCACAGGGGATTTTTGGGGTGTCCTGTGCAGGGCAGGAGTTGGACTGGACGATCCTCGTGGGTCCCTTCCAGCTCGGGATGCTCCAGGATTCTGTGATCATCCCAATGCCCCCTCAGCACTGCCAGGCTTGGGACACCACCCCCTCTCCAGGAGCTCCTCCACCCTCTCCCAGCCTGAGATCTGAGCTGGAGGGAGAAAATCCCCACTCACCAGAGTGTGGGAGCTGCAGTTCCTGGGTCTGTTCACCGTAAGTGTGCCAAGGACACCAGCAGTGACTCAGAGGTACCCAAACCCTGTACCAATCCTGGGAGTCTGCCGGGAGCCAGGAGATCCATGGAATCACGGAGCCATTTCCATTGGAATGGGCCGTAAATCACCCAGGAGAAGAACAGAACTCGAGGAGTGTGTCCTGGCAGAACCAGGAGCAGAGTGTACCGAGGCTTTACGTGTTCCGAGAGTGGGCAGAGCACCCATCCACTGCGGTCCCAAAAGATTCCCGGGAGTCACTGAGACGACCCCTGCGAGTCGCTGACACGACTGTGCTAAGTGTTAGTAACTCCTTCGTTTTCATTTTCCTCGGTTTATTTGTTCCCACCACACATAAATGGTCTGATCGAACACCTAATGACCACGAAACACCTGAGCAGCACTTCTCCCCTAACAGTGACACGTCCCATGTTCCTTATGGCCGTCAGCCTGGAGCCGAAAAAGGCTGGGATAATCCCATTACCTATTGCAGCCATTTAGGGGTAGAAATGGAGCATGAAACAAACACCGTAGATCATTAGCCCTGCTACAGCAGCACAGTGAGAGCTGTAATCACCCCTAACCCGCCTTAACCCGGGACACACCTCATTACAGACCCTGAGGCAGCTGGGATTCATCCTGGGAATGCAGCGGGTGTCCCTGGAAAAGGCTTTGGGAGCAGAGAGGCTGAATTCTACTCGGTGTGCACTGCCCTGTTTCCCCTGTGCTGCACTTCCCCAGGGAACAGGGACAGGAGCAGAGGGAACAGCCTCAGGCTGGGCCAGGGGAGGCTCAGGGTGGACATCAGCAGGAATTTCCCCATGGAAAGGGTGGTCAGGCCTTGTCAGGGGCTGCCCAGGGAGGTTTGGAGTGCCCATCCCTGGAGGTGTCCAAGGAATTCCTGGAGGTGGCACTCAGAGCTCTGGGCTGGGGACAAGGTGGGGTCAGGCACAGCCTGGAGTCGATGGGCTGGGAGGGCTTTTCCAGCCTCAGCTGGGATTCTTTTCCCTGTTTTTTCTGGCATATTCCCCCAGCTCACAGCGTGGTCCTTCCCTGGGAGAAGGGGATGCCAGCACTGTCAGGGAAAGTGGAATTTATCGATGGAATGGGCACGGAACAGCCTCAGTTCATTAAAGCAAATGGAGGAAACTCAACACGGGGCAAAGCAACCGGTTCCCTGCAGGAGCTGCTCCTCCCTGGCTCCCTCCTCCCCCTGGCTCTGGTGGCTGTAAATGTCGGGAGGTGGCACCAGACCATGGCTGTGCCCAGCCCCGTGGCTCCCCGGGGTGTGTTTGGTGTCCCTGGCACAGAACCGTTCCCTCTTGTTTCACACCCATCTTTATTTCTCCTTTTTCTCCTTTTTTCCATCCCTGCCCACACCACTGCGTGTCCATGGTGGCTGTCAGAGGACCCCACACTCCCCACGTCCCCCGTGGGAGAGGAGGTGACCAAACACCCAGAACAGCCTGGAGCAGGGGCCAATCCAGCCTGAAAGCTTTGTCTTCCTTTTTTGTCACCACTTTTTAACAAAAACCTGGCAATAATGAGAAAATCACGTTTGCCACAGAGGCTGTTGGAGGCACTCCAGGACGAGAAAGTCTTTCAGAATGTGTTCAGTAAAACAGATGCAAATTAGCTGCAGGTAAAACTCAAACTGTTCTGTCTTGTTGGGTGGAAAATGTGACAGTTCCCACTGGAGGAGGGCAGGGATGCACTTGGGAGAGGGAGGCTGGGATCTGCTCATGGACAGCTCGGCCAGCCTGGAGAAAAGGCAGCTCAGGGGTGGCTCTGCTCAACTCCCTGACAGGAGGGAGGATCCTTCTCCCAGGGAACAGGGACAGGACAACAGGGAACGGCCTCAGGTTGCACCAGGGGAGGTTCATGTTGGATATTGGGAAAATTTCTTCCCAAAAGGGGCTGTCCAGCCTGGCACAGCTACCCGGGGCAGGGCTGCAGTCCCCATCCCTGGGGGGATGTAAAGCCCTGTGGATGTGGCACTTGGGGACAGGGGTCAGTGTGGCCTGGGCAGTGCTGGGATGGTTGGACTCCATGGTCTTACAGGGATTTTCCAGCCTAAACAAGTCCATGATTCTGTGATTCCATAAAGATGGGATTTTCTTCCAAACCTGGCGGGAGTCAGACCTTCCCCAGCACTGTGGTTTAGATGGGAGCCCAGCTTTGGCTGCTCAGATCAGCCCTTGGCTATTTGATTGTTACCTCTGCCCCCAGACCCTCTCTGAGCTGGGTTCAGCCCTCACCACCAGACACATCCATCGAATCCGCTGGTGGATGTGGGGGATAAAGGCCAGTTTGGGAGGAACAGAGTGTCCCAGGCAGGGGCTCCATCTCCTGCAGTAATTCCATGCCAAACCATGGAAAATGCAACTCCTCTTCCTGTGTTCCTTCCAACCCTGTCCCTGCTAGAGCAGCAAATGACCAAAAAAAGGCGTTCAGAACTCGTTTCCATGCCCTGCCGGCGCTACCCTCGTCTCCAAAAGCCATGGCTGATGTGTCCCACGCCAGACCAAATGGGAGATGTGTTCAGCAATGGAATTCCGTGGAAATGCCCCCTCTGGAGCGAAAGGGACCAGGGTTTATCAGCTGTGCAAAACCAGCAGCGTCAGGGTAACTGCAAGGGGAGCTTTTCTCCCCAAATGCTGAAGTGCCTCACTGGAAGGAAGGCACTGGCTCGAGATTTGCATAGTTTATTACCTGGATACTCCATTTCAATTAAAAATTCCTCTAACAAAATTAATAATTACTCTTAAAACGGGCAGGAAGCATCTCCCAAGGGAGGGGATGGAGTAGGGTGGGATCCCAACAGCAGCAACTCCAAAGACACTCCAAGATTAACCCAAACATTACATGGTGAGGCATCAGCAGAAATGGGCATAACCCTCAGAGCTTTTGCTCCCCAGCACAGAATAAAGGATCTTCCAGCTCTGCCTGTGGTATCCGACCTGTTTCCATGAATTCCCTGGCGCTGGCGAGCTGCAAACGAGAGCAGGAGCTCGTTGCCAATGGGCACCACCCAGTGAGTACCCGAGGGAGGGCAGAGGAAAACAGATCCCAGGCCGGGAGAAGCAGGGATTAAATGCAGATATTTGGGGTGAATCCCACAGGGCTCGGTGTGAGTCCAGCCAGCCCAGCCCTGTGCAGCCCCAGTGCCTCCCACCTCAGAGCAAAAGGCGAGGAAGGAAAGGGTAAATGATATTTTACTGCGTTTTTAGAGTGAAACTGTGCACGAGGAAGCGGCAAAAGGAGAGGAACCCAGCTCCTGGCAAACCACAGTGAGTTGTGGAGGACATTTAGTGGTGATTTCCCTTCTGAAAGGAAAGCAATGTTAGAGATCTGCAGGGCCTGAGATTTGCATCTTTCCCGTCCTCGTCTCCATTCCCCCTAAATCTTTTATGGGGATCATTAGAAGGCGCTGTGCTCTACCAGCGTCACCACAAATAAACTTCTGCCCATTTCCCAGCGCCTGGGGCACCTCAGGCACTCAGAGAGATCCATCAGAGCCCTGTGCACAGCAAACCTGCTCCGTGGAGAGCAGGGCTGTGAGTGGGGAAGGAACTCAGCCTTCCCCTCCCAAAACCCCAGCCTGCTCCCTGCTGTGCTCCCTGCTGCCCCCGGGGCTGACCCACGGCTCAGCCCCATCAGCTCCTCTCAATCACTGCACAAAAAGCTCGTTAGAGCTCAGTGCAGCTGGGAGGAAACAGAGTCCTGGCATGGTTTGGGATGGGAGGGAGCTCAAAGCCCACCCATCCCACCCCTGCCATGGCAGGGACACCTCCCACTGTCCCAGGCTGCTCCAAGCCCCAATGTCCAGCCTGGCTCTCCCAACCGTGGGCTGCACTTGGAGCCTGGGATCCTTCCAGGAGGAGTTTAGGGCCAGCACAGGCTGCTGTAACCCCAGTTTGCTCTGTTGGATCCTCCCAAAACCAAGCAGGGGCTTTGTGCTGGGTTTGATGAGCTGTGCCCGAGCCGAGTGGGGGAAGCACCTCAGGATTTATTCGGATCCTTGCCAACAAATCTTCATTAACTACAAGAACCTGTGCATGGAAAATCCCACTCTGACAGTGCTGGGGGCTGTTTAATGAAGAGCAACGAGGCAGCCAGCACAGACAGGGCACACAGAGCTGGGGCTGTGACTGCCTTCCCCGGGCAGTCGTTCCCTCCTCCTGCTCCCTGATCAGTGCTCTCAGACTCCTGCAACCATGGCCAGTGTCACGAAATCCTGGAATATCCTGAGCTGGAAGGACCCACAGGGATCATCCCAGCCCCTGGCCCTGCCCAGACACCCCAACAACCCCACCCTGGGCATCCCTGGCAGCGCTGTCCAAACGCTCCTGGAGCTCTGGCAGCCTCGGGGCCGTGCCCATTCCCTGGGGAGCCTGGGCAGTGCCCGGCACCCTCTGGGGGAAGAGCCTTCTCCCAATGAAAGATCCTCCCAGAACTCTGTCCAAAGCTGGTCCAGGTGATGCCCTCCAGCCCCAGGGGCTTTGTGCTGTTCCCATGAACCCTCCCTGTGCCTGGGCTGTGCCCAGACAGGGTCAGTTTGGGGCTCGGGGCAGTTTGGACCCCTGGCTCAGCTCCTGAGGACATGGAAACCACAAGTTTGTAGCCAGCTTAACATCCATCATCCAGAATAAAGAAAAAATCATGGCATTATCTTTGCTTCATTTTCAATGCAGTTGACAAGAGCGATTTCTCTGCTCCAGGCCAAGCAAATTACACACGATACAGGATTGCAGATAAAATATTGGGCTGCATTCAAAATTCACTTTCAATTTTAATGCATTTGAGCTTGAGCTGGCAATTCATGGGGAAAGAAATAATAGAGCTGAGCACCATGGTTGGATGTGCTCAGTGCAGAGCCTGAAGGAGAAATGGCTCCGCTTGGAGCTGCTCCTGCTCCCTCTGCTTCCCATGGAGCACAGGAAGGCTCCCAGGGCTGGAGCTGCTCTGGAGCCAGGCTGGGAGAGCTGGGAATGCTCATCTGGAGAAGGGAAGGATCCAGGGAGAGCTCAGAGCCCCTTGCAGGGCCTAAAGGGGCTCCAGGAGAGCTGGAGAGGGACTGGGGACAAGGGCTGGAGGGACAGGACACAGGGAATGGCTTCCCACTGCCAGAGGGCAGGGATGGATGGGATATTGGGAAGGAATTCCTGGCTGGGAGGGTGGGGAGGGGCTGGGCTGGAATTCCCAGAGCAGCTGTGGCTGCCCCTGGATTCCTGGCAGTGCCCAAGGCCAGGCTGGACATTGGGGCTTGGAGCAGCCTGGGATAGTGGGAGGTGTCCCTGCCATGGCAGGGGTGGGATGGGATGGGATTTAAAGTCCCTTTAGCCCAAACCATCCTGGGATGATGATTCTGTGACCCTGTGTGGGCAGGGGGGTACAAGAACCCCACCTCGATGGAGATGCAGTAAGACGTAGAATGTTTGGTTTGAAATGTTCAGGTTGTTGGAGCCCAGGCCACTTTGGGATGTTTCTTTATGGAGAAGATGAACTGGTTCCTCCCAAAATGATTTGGATTGGAAGGACCCTTAAATCCCATCCAGTGCCACTCCTGCCATGGCAGGGACACCTCCCACTGTCCCAGGCTGCTCCAAGCCCCAATGTCCAACCTGGCCTGGGACACTTCCAGGGCTGGAATAATGCTGGATAATGATGGAACATCCACGGCATCACCACAGCTGGGAGGATCTCCCAGCCCGTCCCCAGCAGCTCTGAGCTGGGATCCGAGCAGCCTCCCCTCCCTGCACACAGCCAGCCCCGTGCCAGCCCTTTGATGAAGCTTTCCATTTTTTTTAATTGAAATATTTCTCATGCCTGCTCACACACCCCTTCCAGAACCCTGATATTTATCTAACATATTGAAAAATTATTTTAATTTTCAGGATTTTTTCTTTTCCCCTCCCTCTCTCCCTCCCTGGCAACCTGGCAGAGATAACAAAGCCATGAACAAGCCTCATTCATTTCATGCATTTCTGAACATCGTGGCAACCACTGTCAGAAAATTTAATCATGTTGCTTTCATAACGTTTATTTTGCATATTTCCGCCGTCGCTCCGCTGAGCGTGGCCATGGCGAACACGGCTTGCCTGAGGTCCCACGCAGGAGAGAGCCCAGCCCTTCAGCACAGCGCGGGGCTGGGAGCTCCTGCAGGACTGGAAACCCCGGATGTGAGAGGGAAACACTCGTTGCACCCTCCTCGAGCTCTGCCCTGCGCTGCACTCAGAGCTTCCTGCTGGGAAATCGGTCGGAATCCGCTTTTCCTGCTGATGTGGGGAAAAGGGGAGAGAATCTCAACAGTATCATGGGATTATGGAATGGTTTGAGTGGGAAAGGACCTTAAATCCCACCCAGTGCCACCCCTGCCATGGCAGGGACACCTTCCCCTATCCCAGGCTGCTCCAAGCCCCAATGTCCAGCCTGGCCTTGGGCACTGCCAGGGATCCAGGGGCAGCCACAGCTGCTCTGGGAATTCCAGCCCAGCCCCTCCCAGCCAGGAGTTCCTAATTCCCAATATCCCATCCATCCCTGCCCTCTGGCAGTGGGAAGCCATTCCCTGTGTCCTGTCTCCCCAGGCCCTTGTGAGCAGTCTCTGCCAGCTCTCTGTGAGACAAAACTCCTCTTGGAGCTGCTGGCTGCGGTGTCAGATGTGAAAGTGCCTGGGGTTCACAATCAGCTTCGCTTACCTGGAGTTGGCAGGCAAGGATAAAGGGAATATCCTGTGCCTGCAGCACCGTCTGGGCACGTTCCCTGCTCAGCACCGCTCGTTAATTCCATCCTGAGGAGCCTTCTGCACCAGCCACGAGGACGTGCGGGTACCAGTCCCAGCTCCCAGGCCACTTTCCCTTCGAGGCAATTCATCTGCATTTTGACATTTCTGAGTTCTCCAGCTCCATAAAATTTATTTCTGACTGGTTTCATGTAAATCAAATTGCTTGAGACTTCTGCCTTCAGATTATAAGTGATCGCATTAAACCAGAAGATGCTCTTGGCCACAGCGAGACTGAAAATGAGATTTTGTACAGTTGTTCTGTCTCGTTAAATTCTTTTTTTTTTTTTTTTTCTTTTTTGGGAACAGACAACTTTGTCATTCCCAAATAATTTGCCCACATGGTGTTCTGGTGAGATCCAGCTTGGAGTACGGCATCCAGCTCTGGAGAAACCAACATCAGAAAGACCTGGAGCTGCTGGAGAGAGTCCAGAGGAGGCCCCGGAGCTGCTCCAGGGCTGGAGCCCCTCTGCTCTGGAGCCAGGCTGGGAGAGCTGGGAATGTTCACCTGGAGAAGACAAGGATCCAGGGAGAGCTCAGAGCCCCTTGCAGGGCCTAAAGGGGCTCCAGGAGAGCTGGAGAGGGACTGGGGACAAGGGATGGAGGGACAGGACACAGGGAATGGCTTCCCACTGCCAGAGGGCAGGGATGGATGGGATATTGGGAATTAGGAATTCCTGTCTGGGAGGGTGGGGAGGGGCTGGGCTGGAATTCCCAGAGCAGCTGTGGCTGCCCCTGGATCCCTGGCAGTGTCCAAGGCCAGGCTGGACATTGGGGCTTGGAGCAGCCTGGGACAGTGGGAGGTGTCCCTGCCATGGCAGGGATGGAGCTGGATGGGATTTAAGGTCCCTTCCCACCCAAACCACTCCAAGATTCTCTCCTGGTGTTTGGCACAGAGCTGCCCCTCCCTGCCCTGGTCAGTGCTGAGGCTGCACCCCCAGGACGTTCCCAGTGCCTGGGAAGGGCTTTGGGAGCTCCAGCTCTGGGGACAAGTCAGTCCTGAGGTCGCACCTGGGGGGAAGCTCCTGTGCTCCGGCACAGGAACACCCGGATCCTTTCCCATGATCCAGGTGGGATCACCCAGTGCCTGCACCAGTGGCACCAGCCCGGCCCCTGGATGCCCCAGTTCCCCTCACGCTGCTCCAGCCCAGGCTGCCTGAGGCTGCCTTGTTGCTGTTGTTTCCTTTAATTAGGCAGGAAAGCCTCTCTCAGGGCTGCAGGTAATTGGAGGAGCAGCCCGGGCACTCGGGAACTTGGGGAAAATAAATGCGGGAGGCAAAATTAGTTCCAGCGTTTTTAAGTTGCAGAAATGCAAAGGCAAAACAAAAGAAACAAACCCAGCAGCAGCAGCAGCCACAAATATTCCCAGAGAGCCCTCTTTGCTGGAGGCACAGGAGGGAGGAGGGAAGCTGGAGGAGGATCAGGGAATTGTGGATCCTCAGCTTCCAGCCAGGTCAGCCGGAGCCAGCACAGAGCCAGATCCCGAAATCCAAGATTTCCTGTGCCTGTGGGCAGCTACAGCCACGGCTCCGGGCCCGCCTGCCCTCGGGACACATCCACGGGCGGCCTGAGCCGCACTGGGGCATCCTGACAAGTTGTGTGCATGGATCTGAGCCCAAGGAATTCCTGGATGTGGCACTGGGGGCTCCGGGCTGGGGACAAGGTGGGCATCGGGCACAGCCTGGACTCGGTAACCCTGGAGGGCTTTCCCAGCCTCAGGGGTCCTGGGATTCCGTGCCTGACCCTCGGGCAGGAGGCTCCAGGGGGCTCAGGGCAGCCAGAGGGTTCTGGGAGGGCTCTTCCAGGGATTCTGGGATTCTGCCTTGGTGCCTCCTCTCCGACAGCTCCTGGGGAGGATTCCGAGCCGCTGCTCCTGTGGGTTTGCCATGGAAAACCGGGGCTCCCAGGGGGATATTGGAGCGTCTGCCCCGGGGCAGCAGGGCCGGTGGGACAGCTCTGGGGACCCCGATCCATCCCCGGGGGGGACAGAGCTGTGCCGGGCTCTGCTCAGCCCCGGCAGAGCCCCCCGTGCCCGGAGCCAGGAGCGGGAGCCCGGGGCGAGGCCGCAGCAGCGCTGCCCTGCCCGGGGCAGCCCCAGCCGGGAGGAGCAGCGCGATGGGGAGCGGGGAGCGCCTGGAATGTTCTGCGGAGCAGCGGCAGAGCTGTGCAGCCAGAGCTGGATAAACAGGCAGGGATGGATTATATAACGCTGTAACCACACACAAAGCCTGGTTTTACTTTCTCTTATTTGTTTTTTGGGGAAGAAACACCGGACACGAACTCTGGCTATTAAATCTCGGTCCTGGAGGGCTGAGACCCCCCCTGGGGCAGAGCATCCCCTCAGGGCCTGGCAGGGGTGGGGCCCAGGGGGCAGAGTCCCCTCCCTGGCACACAGGGACACCCCCAGACCCTGTGGGTCCGTCAGGGCACAGGCACGGAGGGGCTGCTGGGTTCTGTTTGAACCATTTAATTGTGCTTTCAATGAGGCTGAACTAAGAGAGTCCAGGCTGAGTCCATTTGTCAGAGATCACAAAGGTTTCTCCCTCTTAATCAGGCTCTTGCAGCAGCACAGTTTAATTATTCCCATGGCTGCTTTCCCCTGCAGGCAGAGAGAATCCCAGAATCCCAGAATCCCAGACAGGTTTGGGTTGGAAGGACCTTAAATCCCATCCAGTGCCACCCCTGCCATGGCAGGGACACCTCCCACTGTCCCAGGCTGCTCCAAGCCCCAATGTCCAGCCTGGCCTGGGACACTGCCAGGGATCCAGGGGCAGCCACAGCTGCTCTGGGAATTCCATCCCAGCCCCTCCCCACCCTCCCAGCCAGGAATTCCTTCCCAATATCCCACCTAAATCTCCCCTCTTTCAACTTAAACCCCTTCCCCCTGTCCTGTCACTGGTGGCCCTCACAGAAATCCACTCTCCAGCCATGGCAAGATGCTTTTATGACTTCCAAACCCACCGGGAACCTTTGATTCCTGAGCTGAGCCACAAAGAATCACCAAACCGAGCCGGCAGATTGCTTTTGTTCTCCTTTCCTGCAGATTTCCTCCAGAACAGACAGAAGCAGTGACACTGATTACTTGTTGCATCATTAATATTTAACAGCTTGCCATAATAAAATATTTAAACTCAAATATATTGATTTTTAGCACGTTAATACAGTTGCAGCACAAACAGGATTAGCAAGGTCTCATACGCAGAACTTTAATTAAATCCATAAAGCACACTTTTTTAATAAGCTCTCGCACAAAACTTAACTTTCAATAAATGCTTCATAATAGGCAGGGAGGCTCTGCAGGGCCTGCAGAGGTTTTATGGACCTGAGCATGTCCCACACTTCCTGATGGGAATTCCTGCCCTCCCGGGAACCTCAGCTGGCATTTGAACCTGCTCCAAGCAACCTAGATGTTGTCTTCGAGAGAGAAATAAGAGTTTTATCAAGAAATAATAACAGTTTGGCAAGGGGTAGGAGGAGATGATCTTTAAGGTCCTTCCAGCCCAACCCAGTCTGGGATTTTATGGTTCAGCACAAGGAATGGGGCTGGAGAGCTGGGAACACACTCAGGGATCGCCTTCCATGGCCCAGGCCGAGGCAGGACCTTGCATGGGGCCAGCTGCCAGGACCTCTGGGTGATCCATCCTCCCCCTTCTCCAGGGACACCCCCAGCTCCCCTCCCACCAGCTGCCCTGGCAGTGAAAATACCCATTTTCTACCTTTCTTGGAAGCTTTTCCTGTGCTGCTCCCACCAGTGGACGCTCGGATACAAAGGCAGCAGGCAGGTGGTGGCTGCAGCCACACTCAAATTCAATCATGAAGCTTTTGGGGGGCAAAAAAGGCCATTTTTAGCCCCTTGCATTTCCCTGTGGCAGCAGCTGAGGCCTGATGGACACGTGGAGGTCACAGGAAAAGGTCAGGACCTTTCCCCTCAGTCCTGTTCCATCAATCCAAGCTGCCAAGGGACTTTTCCAAGAAGTTTTCCCGAAATCCTTGGCTCTTAGCAGTGCTGGTGCCGGGAGACTGTCAAATTGTCCTGCAGGAGCTGAATCCCGACCAGGGGGCTGTGATCACCTGATGCCTTATCAGGCCTCCTAGACACAGAGACCAGACAGAGTAAAGGAACAAAAGTAGGGATTTATTTGAAGGGCCTTCAAGGTACATCCTGGGGAGCCAGAGGCCACTGCCAAGATGGACCCCGAGATGGACGACAGGTCACGAGTTCTTCACACTTTTATAGGTTTGGTTCATTTGCATATCAGGGTCAATTCTCCAATTAAAGCCCCAGTTTAATGATGTAATTCCCCTTAGCCACCCCCCCTTTCAGAGACTCCTTGGTTTACACCCCTCGGGCTCAGGATGGTCCAGGTGTCCTTGCAGAGCAGTCCGGAGAGGCTTTGTTGTGTCTAACAGGCACGAGAGAGCAGAAGGTAACAGGCTACAAGAAGCTTCAAAGTTGCACACTAAGCAGTACAGAGCTTAAAAAATATAAAAGTTAAAACCTAAGGCATCACACCCTGTGAGAGAGCCGAGGTTATTCACAGACATCATCCCGGGAACCCGCGGGACGGCCGGGAAGGAGCCCCTTGGTGTTTGTTTGCCACCAAACCCCGATTCCAGAGGCAGCCAACCTCCTGCCCCTCGCAGGCAGCACCTGGAGAGGGGATTCCTGCCCAGGACAGGGCTGGGTGCTGATGCTCCCAGGGTTTTGGGAGAAGGAGCAGCCCAGCCAGGCCCCACGGCCCCTCGGAGCGCTTCCCGCTGGTCGTTGCCATCCCTGGCGTTCAGGAGCCCATCCTGAGCACTGCCACAACTCCTCACAGAAGGGGAATCCAGGCGGGGGTCGGGCTCTGCCCCCGGGGAACAAGGGACAGGACAAGGGGGAGCAGCCTCAGGCTGCCCCAGGGGGTGTTTGGATGGGATATTGGGAAGTTCTCTCCATGGAAACGTTGTCCAGCCTGTGGTGGGGGGGGTGAGCACCACCCTCAAATCCCTGGATTCCTGCCTCACTTCTCCCCAGCACTATTCCAGAAATATTATTTCTGCATTTCAGTTTGTGTTTTCCAGGGTTTTTTTTTCCTAATAAAACAAAACAGTGGGGGGAAAATGACCTTTTCAGGTTTTAGATGTCCTGGAAAGGGGAAAAAACCCAACCAAGTGATTGTGCTTCAAAAGCCATTAAAACGTTCCGATGGAGGAAGCTCAGGGATCTGTAATCATTGCCATGGCAGGGGTTATTGCTCCTGCTCTTGTTAGAACCTTCTCCACACCTATCGGCCTCCCTCCTGCCAGATGAGCTCCTCTGCCGTTACCTTCAGGCCTTTCTGTGAGGAGAATCCAATCCTTGCAACTGAAATGGGAGCCAAACCCAAATTCCTGGGGGATGCGGGCACCGCTCCAGCTCCGGGTGCAGGCTGGGTGCCCCAGTGAGGAGGGTGGAGGGCCCAGCTGGTGGGACCCCAATCACCCAGCACCACCCCAGGGTGGGATTTCAGGGGTTTTTCCGTAGTTTTCATGGTTTTCCCACAGTTTTGCTCCAGCATAGCAGGAATACTCACTCAAGTATTCCACAGGGAGCACTGCCAGGAAAGCCCAGCCTGGCTGAGCCTGCTGGTGACCACTGCAAATCCTAATCCCTGCTGTGGCCAGCCCGGTGCAGCTCCCTGCCAGCACTGGGATGGCAAATCCCAAATAACCTCTTCCCTAAAGCTGTTTAGAACAGCCAGGGACAGTCAGGTGCTGCTGGAAATGCCTTTTCATCTCCCAGCACCGCTGGCTGTGGAAATCTCTTCCCAGTGCTCGGTGTTAAATCTGCTTGGGCTGGGGTTAAGGGGATCAGGATTGTACTGAAACCCCCTGAGCGACCCCTCCAGGTAAATCCCAGCTCCTCGTGAGCAGCTGGTGTCATCTATCCGGGATCCATGCCGGGATCTGCTCCATCAGTCCGGAATCTATACCATGGATTGCTCCATCAATCCGGGATCCATGCTGTGGATCTGCTCCATCAGTCCAGGATCCATGCCGTGGATTGCTCCATCAGTCCGGGATCCATGCTGTGGATCTGCTCCATCAATCCAGGATCCATGCCGTGGATTGCTCCATCAGTCCGGGATCCATGCCGGGATCTGCTCCATCCATCCGGGATCCATGCCATGGATTGCTCCATCAGTCCGGGATCCATGCCGTGGGGCTGCTCCATCCGTCGGGATCCATGCCATGGATCTGCTCCATCCATCGGGATCCATGCTGTGGATTGCTCCATCCATCTGGGATCCATGCCATGGATCTGCTCCATCCATCGGGATCCATGCCGTGGGGCTGCTCCATCAATCCAGGATCCATGCTGTGGACTGCTCCATCCATCGGGATCCATGCCGTGGATTGCTCCATCAATCCAAGATCCATGCCGTGGGGCTGCTCCATCCATCCAGGATCCATGCTGTGGATTGCTCCATCAGTCCAGGATCCATGCCGTGGGGCTGCTCCATGAATCCATGGTCCAGGCCATGGATCTCCTTCCCTGGTCCGGCTCCATCCATCTGGGTTCCATGGACCTTTTTCCTCAGTCCTGCTCCAGGACCCACGGTCACGGAACTCCTTCCCTGGTCCCACTCCATCAATCCAGGGCCCATCCCACGGATCTCATTCCCGGCCGTGCAGCGTGGCCGAGCTCACGCTCCGGGGCCCCTTTTCCCTTCTGGAAAGAAGTGCGGGAAGCGCTTTCGGGAGCAGTGGGACCGCGGGCCTGGCAGCGGCGGCTGCGGTGGAGCTCTGCTACCACCTGCAGGGCTCCTGCCGGGCTGCTCCGCATCGCAGCGCCTCGAAGCGCTGGAAGGGCAGGCGGGGACGCTTCGGTTCTCCCTCGGTTTAATTCCCGAAGGCGAATCCAGTCGCTGTCCCAGCAGAGGGTCACACACATCCCGGGCAGCTCCCACATCCCCCTGACCTGGTTCGAACAAGACGCCGGCACCAGGAATCCCAGGAAAGGCTTTGTTGGTGTCCAGCAAAGCAAACACTGATGCCAGCATGGAATGGCATGGAATAAACGCTTCCCTGGCATGGAATAATCCCTTCCCTGGCATGGAATAACCCCTTCCCCGGCATGGAATATCCCCTTCCCTATCATGGAATAACCCCTTCCCTGGCATGGAATAAACGCTTCCCTGGCATGGAATAACCCCTTCCCTGGCATGGAATAAACACTTCCCTGGCATGGGATAACCCCCTCCCTGACATGGAATCACCCCTTCCCTGGCATGGAATAACCCCTTCCCCGGCATGGAATATCCCCTTCCCTGGCATGGAATATCCCCTTCCCTGGCATGGAATAACCCCTTCCCCGGCATGGAATATCCCCCTCCCTGACATGGAATCACCCCTTCCCTGGCATGGAATATCCCCTTCCCCGGCATGGAATATCCCCTTCCCTGGCATGGAATATCCCCTTCCCTGGCATGGAATAACCCCTTCCCCAGCATGGAATAACCCCTTCCCCGGCATGGAATAACCCCTTCCCCGGCATGTAATATCCCCTTCCCTGGCCCTGCCCCTCACAGGGGGCACCTGCCCGCCCCAGGCCCCCCAGCTGCAGCCCTGCTGCGTTCCGCAGCCGCAGAGCTGGCTCCCAGCCGCGGCACAGGGCGAGGGACCATCTCCAGGGAGATGGAGCACGCCGTGGCTGAGATGCCACATTTTCCTCGGGAAAGACGGGGCAGGACGGGAGGCGGCGGTGCCGCGGGGCTGGCGCGGCAGGGGATGCCCGGGTGAGCTCAGCCGCGCACCTTTCCGTGCCCTGAGTGCCCGCCGGTTCCTGAGCCCTCGGTATTCCCTGATTCCCTGAGGCAGCAGCACGTCCCACCCGCAGGCGTTTCCCTTCCCGGCTCCGGGTGACCGACACCCGGCAGCACCGAGGAACAGCCCTGCCCCGGCCGGAGGTTCTGGGAGCCCCGAGCAGCCTTTCCAAAGGCATTCCCTGCTGGAAATCAACCCCTCGCTTCCCATTGCTGCTCCCGTCCGAGGATGGCAAACACCTCCCACGAGGAAGTTTCCTGGTGCAGGAGGGAGTGGCGCTGGAGTGTCCCTGGCTGTGCCCGGGTCCCCCGTGCCCCTCGCCCCGTGCCCACCCTGCCCGCACGGGGAAATTCCCGTGGCACAAACTCGGATCAGCTGGAATGGGAATGGCTAAAAGCGAATTCCGGCGGCAGAGCCAACGCCGGCGCCCGTCTGCCGGCGTTATCCCCCGGGAGCTGGAGAGGGAATGGGACAGGGAGCGAGAGGCGTAAAGCGAGCGCAGCTGCGGAACGTGACTGCCCTGGGACTGGACTGGGAATCACCGCTCCCTGTGCCCCGCTCCTGGCCCCCGCCGCACCCCGCATCCATCCCGTATCCATCCCGCACCCCGCATTCCGCATGCATCCCGCATCCATCCTACATCCCACACCCATCCCGCACCCAGCATCCATCCCACATCCCGCACCCAGCATCCCTCCCGCATCCATCCCGCACCCATCCCACATCCCTCCCGCACCCATCCCACATCCATCCCGCACCCATCCTACATCCTGCATTCATCTTGCATCCATCCCACATCCCGCACCCATCCCACATCTATCCCACACCCATCCCGCACCCAGCACCCATCCCGCACCCATCCCACACCCGCACCCATCCCGCACCCAGCATCCATTCCACACCCCGCAGCCATCCCACATCCCGCACCCCGCCCCGGCTCGCTGCCGAGGGCAGGGATTGTGCCGGGCAGCAGGACCCAGCCCGTGCTGCTCCTCAGGGCGAGCCCCCGACCCCTCTGCGCTCCGGGGTGGGTTCGGTGCCCTCGCAGCCCCCAGCCCCTCCCCGGCTGTTCCAGCATCGCCGGACGCGGGGTCCCGGAGCTGCTGCGGAGCTCTGCGGCACCGGCGGCAGGATCCCGTCCTGCCCCTCCCGGCTGCCCGGAGCCGGGCAATCGCCGCAGAAACGCCGGCCTCGGTTATTATTATTCAGCACAACCTCATCAGCTTTTATCCCTTAGCAGTGACCTTCCGAGAGCGCGTTAAGCCTACAGAAAGAGCATTTGTAATTAATCTATTTCCGTAAGATTAGCATGTCAAATGTCACAGGGATCCGTGTAAGATCCCTTCGGAACCTCCAATCCTTTTGTCCCGATGGCTTTGAACCCGTGCCGGTGTCAGCAGCGAGCGAACAGCCCGGCGGGGGCGGGGGCTCCCCACGGACCGTCCCCTGCCACGGAAATCCTCGGCTCGGCTCGGGGCTGCCCAAATCCCGGCCCTGCTCCATCCCCCGGGCACGGTCGAGGCCGAAGCACTGCGGAGATCGCCCCGGGAGAGGGGACAGGCCCTGCAGGGCCCAGGCGGGGCTGGCACCCTCACCCCTGCTCTGCTCCCAGCTCCCTCATCCCATCCCATCCCATCCCAATCCCATCCCAATCCCATCCCATCCCATCCCATCCCATCCCAATCCCATCCCATCCCATCCCAGTTCCAGCACCGCTGCTTCGGGATGAGTCGATGCCGTCTCCGACCTCTCCCGCTTCACCACGGCTGCATCGTTTACAAACCCTCAACAAAATAATGCCAGGAGCTCCAGACGGATTTATTTTATCTTCCTCTCACATGCAAACATCTTGCACCAAGTCCTTCTCACCTGTGAGGAAAATCCCCGTTCTGTTCCAGCACAAGGCATTTTTAAGTTTAATTCCGTGTATTCTCCTGGGGGTTCGCAGGGAACACTCCAGATCCCACCAGGGCTCTGCTGTCACTCCCAGGAGTTCTCTGCTCATCCCAACATTTACATTTCAGCTCAGCCACAGCTGCTCTGGGCACCCTGTGCTGGGGCCTCACCTCCCTCCCAGCCAGGAATTCCCAGTTCCCAATATCCCATCCATCCCTGCCCTCTGGCAGCGGGAAGCCATTCCCTGTGTCCTGTCCCTCCAGCCCTTGTCCCCAGTCCCTCTCCAGCTCTCCTGGAGCCCCTTCAGGCCCTGCAAGGGGCTCTGAGCTCTCCCTGGAGCCTTCCCTTCTCCAGGTGAACATTCCCAGCTCTCCCAGCCTGGTTCCAGAGCAGAGGAGCTGCAGCCCTTGGAGCAGCTCCATGGATTCCTCTGGAGGAGGAGATGAAAGTTTTCATTTGGACTTTTGTATTTTTGTGGCAAGAGGAAAAATCTCCTGTTCTCTAAGCACAATGTTCCTCTCAAAAACTTCTCCCTTTGATCGGGTTCTCTGTTGAGTGCGGCTCTTTCCTTCTGAGTAATTAAAAGCTATGACCCTTGCTAATTAAATTTAATAATTAAAAAGTAATTCCGAAAGCAGATTCCTCAAATAAGGTTATTTATTTCTTTCTTTTCTGCAGAATAAAAGAAGTTTTCTATCATCAAATCCTCACTGGAGGTGATTATGGGGGGGAAATGCTCCTCTCTCATTCCAGGAGGGGGATTATCCCTAATCCTGGTTTCTGTCACCTCCCCAGCCCCAGCCCATGCCTTGGGCAGCCAGGACAGGCATGGCCAGGCCCGGTCACCCATGAGCCACCTCTGCACCCCTTCTGTCCCCCTGCCCTGCCACGTCCCCATCCCAAATCGCCCCTTTCCATCCCTTGGGTTCTCCCGGAACATCCTGGAGTAAATCCCGTGCAATCCCATGGTATTCCCCTCACCTCCCACAGCGTGTCCATGCCCCAGGGCTGTCCCAGAGCGGCTCTGGTGTCCTGCAGGCCCCCCCAGCTCCCTCCCAGGGTGTCCCCAAGGTGCAGGGGACACCGAGCTCAGCCCCACCCGCTCCCCTTGCCGTCGTTCCCCAGGGACCCTGCAGCTCCCGGCGCTGCCCTGGCACCACCACAGCCCCTGGAATTCTCGCTCCCACCCTCCCCAGTCCCACCACAGCTTTCCCAGCCCGAGCTCCCCAGAGCTGCTGTCACAGTGACACTGACACGGAGCAGGGCCCGGCGCTGGCTCCACGTGTCCCAGATTATCCCAGCATCACCGCTCGTCTCCAGCATCTCCAGGCAATATGAAAATGCTTTTTTCCCCCCCCGTTTTCTCCCTGTCCGTCTCTTCCTCCTGCAGGAAATTCAGGATGACACTGTGCGATAAGCTCTGTCACTTCCAATTAAAGCAGCCGGGCTGGGGTTATCTGCAGTAACGTGAAAGCCGATAAAATGTGATGTCCCTGGGAAGGCAGGGGCCATCGGGAAGCAGAGAGGGACACAGCCGGAGAACCGGACACTTCCCGGGATTAACTGTGGGCTCTCCACCTACAGCCTCCCAACAGCTTCTTGGGAACAACAAAAGTCAGGTTTTGTTGGCTTCAAATACTCCCAGAGCCCTGTGGGGTCGGGTTTTGGGGTCCCTGGGCTGTGGGGTCCTGCCAGCCCCAATCCCACCTGCCAGAGCCAGAGTGGGCAACACGTTCAGATCGTTAGGGAGCCACTGCCAGCCTTGCTGAGGGTTTGGGATGGTCATGGGAATGGGAATGGGGCATCCAAACCTTTCCCATGCACCTAGGGAGCTGCTCATCCAAAATTTTGTGTGGATTTGGAAAATTCATCTTAAAGCCATAAATGAAATCTTCCACCATCCCAGGTTGCTCCGAGGTCTGTCCAGCCTGGCCTGGAACGCTTCCAGGGATGGGCACTTCCAGGATGGACTCATCCTGTCAAGGGATGAGTGTTTTAAATGCTGCAGTGTTTATTTTAAACTCTGCAGTGATTCCTGGTGATTGGAGAAACTCTGGCAGATGTTCATTCCCTTCCCCAGTGTCTCCATCCTCCCCACGCCGACGCAGGAACACGAAGCATTCCCTGTCCAGGATGATGGGAATCCCCTCCCGTGCCACAGCCGAGGTGGGCACGGGGCTGGGGGTCCCCACCCCTCCTGGCACGTGCAGGGCCACCTCTGCCACCAGTGCCCTCCCAGTGCCCCTCCTGTCCCCTCGGCCTGCCCTGTCCTGCGCCCTCGGGCACGGGAGGGCCATGGGAAGGGTTTTGGGGAGGAAGGATGGGAGAGGTGCCCCAGGAGCCAAGGTGAGGCTCTGCAGGGACCATCCTGCTCCCTGCCACCCCTCCTCTCCTTCCCACTCCCATTCCCATTCCCATTCCCATTCCCATTCCCATTCCCTTTCCCATTCCCACTCCCATTCCCTTTCCCATTCCTTTTCCCATTCCCATTCCCTTTGCCATTGCCAATGCCATTGCCATTCCCATTCCCATTCCCATTCACATTCCCATTCCCATTCCCATTCCCACCCTGCAGTGAGCAGGACCCAAATCCAGCCCCCTAGGTCTGGCCACATCCAGCCTCCCTCTCCCAGGATTTCACTCTCCTTCACTCCATCCATTATTTTCACAGCTTTTCCCTGTGCTGGGTGAGGACTTGGGAGTAAAAATCTGCCTATGTTTGTTCCTCGCTGGGCACCAGCCTGAGCTGAATCAGTTTAATCTGAATCACCACAAACCCCTTGGGAAATCCAGGGGAAATTTTTAAATTATTATCTCCAGCTCTCCGAATTAATCTGCACAAATGAGTAAAGTACTTTTTCATTTAGGATTTAAAGTGAACAGGAAGGCAGAGAAAACTCAGCACGCACCTTGTGCATGCACCGGCACAGCTCCAAACGTTCCCTTGGAACCCCAGGGCCGTGTGGGGATGGAGCAGAAGCTCCAGTGGAAGTAGAAACAACTGGCACAGGGTGTCCAGAGAAGCTGTGGCTGCCCCTGGATCCCTGGCAGTGTCCAAGGCCAGGCTGGACAGGGCTTGGAGCAGGCTGGGATAGTGGGAGGTGTCCCTGGAATGAGTTGGGATTTAAGGTCCCTTCCCACCCAAACCATCCCAGGATTCTGGGATTCTTTTGAGATTCACTTCCCCTTTCTCTATGCAACCAGGAGAAGCAGATCCCAACCTACTCCCAACCTCTGCCTGCCCATGGACCCAAGGGGGAAGTGCAGTGTGGTTTGGATTAACTGAACCCACATCAGCAGGAATTTCCCCATGGAAAGGGTGCTCAGGCCTTGGCAGGGGCTGCCCAGGGAGGTTTGGAGTGCCCATCTGTGCCGGTTTGGCCAAAATCTAGCAATATATCTTCTGAGAGGAAACTAGGTTACAGCCACCCTTCCCCCCCACAGGGTTTGGGGAAAAAAAGATATTTTTCTCGAAGGAAAGTGAATGAGATAAGAACTATTTTATTTAACAAACACACAGGAAAAGGATAATAATGCTAAATAATGAAATGAAATCTCTCGCTATAGAGAGAAACCTGGGAAGATTTCAGAGTCCTTCTGGAGGTGTGGTCTCTCTCCTCCTCGGAGCTGGGTCGGCGAGGGCCCACCCCCGGGCTTCGGGGAAAAATTCTCCCGATATGTTCTGATGTTGTTGAACAGTCCAGAAGAGAAGAAGGGAAAAAACCAAAGTCCCAGGAAACAAAGTTCAGCTTTCCGTCTCACGCCGGGAAGAGAAGAAAAAAAACCCCCAAACCGCTGGCTGAAGAAAGCAGGCAGGGTGCTCCCTCCGTGCTCCTGCAGCCAGAGAACGCAGAGGAGTGTAATCTCTGTGTCTTTGGGAAACTGTTTTGAAACGTTCGTTTGGTTTTTTTCTTTTCTCCAGCTCAGTTTAAAGGCACAGAAAAGGCACAATATTACTTTTTGGGCATAGAGCATGATAGGGGATACACATGATAGAGTCACCCCAAGACACCATCCCTGGAGGTGTCCAAGGAATTCCTGGAGGTGGCACTCAGAGCTCTGGGCTGGGGACAAGGTGGGCATCGGGCACCTGTTGGACTCTGTGGGCTGGGAGGGCTTTTCCAGCCTCAGTGACTCTGGAATTCTGTGACTGACTCCCAGGCAGGGGTTCTGGGGGCTCGGGGGGTCAGCGCAGCCGGGGGGGCTGGAGCCACCCGCGGCCGTCCCTGTGCGATCCGACAGTGACATCCAGGGCGGTCTGACAGTGACATCCGGTGTGATCCTACGGTGACATCCAGTGTGATCCTGCAGTGACATCCAGTGCGATCCTGCAGTGACATCCAGGGCGGTCTGACAGTGACACCCAGTGTGATCCTGCAGTGACATCCAGTGCGAGCCTGCGGTGACACCCAGGGCGAGCCTGCGGTGACATCCAGTGAGATCCTGCAGTGACATCCAGGGCGGTCTGACAGTGACATCCAGTGTGATCCTACGGTGACATCCAGTGTGATCCTGCAGTGACATCCAGTGCGATCCTGCGGTGACATCCAGGGCGGTCTGACAGTGACATCCAGTGCGATCCTGCAGTGACATCCAGTGCGATCCTGCAGTGACATCCAGGGCGGTCTGACAGTGACATCCAGTGCGATCCTGCAGTGACATCCAGTGCGATCCTGCGGTGACATCCAGGGCGGTCTGACAGTGACATCCAGTGTGATCCTGCAGTGACATCCAGTGCGATCCTACGGTGACATCCAGTGCGATCCTGCAGTGACATCCAGCGCCCGCCCGGCCCCGCTGCAGCGCCGCCGCCGCCGCTCCGCCCCCAGCCGGCAATTCCAAAGGAAAAGCGGCTTTTGCTTTTCCCGGGAGCAGCCCGTGACAGCCCGGAATGCTCGCGCCTGCCCCGCTCTTCCCAAATTCCCGGGATTAATGCGGACAAGGCACAGACGGGCGGCTCCGAGGAGCCTCAGCCCAGCCCGGTGCTGCGGGGCAGCGGCATCGGCACGGCCCGGATCATCCCCGGCACCGGCACCGTCCGGATCATCCCCGGCACTGGCACGGCCCGGATCATCTCCGTACCTGCACCTGCACCGGCACCGGCACCGTCCGGATCATCCCCGGCACCGGCACCGTCCGGATCATCCCCGGCACCGGCATCGCCCGGATCATCCCCAGTACCGGCACCGGCACCGCCCGCATCATCCCCGGAACCGGCATGACCCGGATCATCCCCGGTACCGGAACCGGCACCAGCACCGTCCGGATCATCCCCGGTACCGTCCCAATCTTCCCCGATACCGGCACCATCCGGATCATCCCCGGCACCAGCACCGGCACCGTCCGGATCACCCCCGGAACCGGCACCGGCACCACCCGGATCATCCCCGGTATCAGCACCATCTTCACCTCGGTACCGGCACCGCCCGAATCATCGCCGGTACCGGCACCATCCTCATCCCCCCGGTAGCGGCACCATCTTCATCCCCCCGGTACCGGCACCATCCTCATCCCCCCGGTACCGGCACCGCCCGCACCCGCTCCCGTCCCGCCCGGGGCAGGCTCCAGCCCCGTCCCCGCCGAGCAGCGCAGGCGGGACGGGACACGGGGGCAGCTCCAGGCTCTGCCCGGTTTCCTTCCCCGGGGCACGGAGGAACTGAAATCCTTCTCCTGCTCGGAAAGGCTGGGAGAGCTGAGAACGGTCACCTGGAGAAGGGAAGGGAGAGCTCAGAGCCCCTTGCAGGGCCTAAAGGGGCTCCAGGAGAGCTGGAGAGGGACTGGGGACAAGGCATGGAGGGACAGGACACAGGGAATGGCTTTAAGGTGGAGGAGGGTACATTTACATGGGATATTGGAAGGAATTCCTGGCTGGGAGGGTGAGGAGGGCCCTGGCACAGAATTCCCAGAGCAGCTGCTTCACTGTGCTTCCCCAGGGAGGGGGAAGGAAACCAGGAACCCAGGGAGGGTCAGCACAGTGAGAGGTGGACGCAGAATATTGAAATATTCTACAGATACACCTGTTTATGCTTTTTACACTGAAAGTCTCAGCCCAAACCATCCCTGGGCTCTGCTGCTCCTGCTGTGAGAGGCACAGAATTCCAGACTGGTTTGGGTTGGGGGGGACCTCAAAGCCCACCCAGCCCCACCCCTGCCATGGCAGGGACACCTCCCACTGTCCCAGGCTGCTCCAAGCCCCAATGTCCAGCCTGGCCTTGGACACTGCCAGGGATCCAGGGGCAGCCACAGCTGCTCTGGGAATTCCAGCCCAGCCCCTCCCCACCCTCCCAGACAGGAATTCCCAATTCCCAATCTCCCATCCATCCCTGCCCTCTGGCACTGGGAAGCCATTCCCTGTGTCCTGTCCCTCCATGCCTTGTCCCCAGTCCCTCTCCAGCTCTCCTGGAGCCCCTTTAGGCCCTGCAAGGCCACAAAGAGGTCACCCCAAAGTTTCTCTTTTCCAGGCTGAACAATCCCAGTTCTCCCAGCCTTTCCATGGATATGTCCCACTTCCCAGAGCAATAATCAATGTTAAAACCCCCCTGCTCCGATCCTGTGTGTGCTGGAGCTTGCCCAAGTGCCTTAATAATAAATTGAAGCAGCGTGGGGGTAAAAACCAGGATTTGATCATAAACAACCTGGAAAAGTGGGGGAGAAGGGGCAGCAGCCATGGAGTGAGGGCAGAGGTGGGAGCAGCTCCAGAGGCTCCAGCACTGAGCACCAGACAAACCAGGATTTCCCGGGTTTATTTTCCTCAAGGGCTCCACATCCAACGAAATCATCACAACAACACTGGGAGAGCACAAGGAGAACACCTTGGGAACTGCCGGAGAATCCCAGCACAGCTCAGCTCTTGTCCCGTGGAATTCAAAAGCTGCTTTTGTAAACAAAACAAAACCAGGATGTGGCTGCTAAAACAAAAATAAAATAAAGATGTACAGGTAAAACCACAAAACTCCAGGGATCAGCTTTTACCCCAACCAAAGCACTCCAGCCAAGCCCAAGTACAAAATTCCCTGTACAGTTATTAAATCCTGCTAAAACCCGAGTTTTCCTTGGGTTTAAAACACAGCACACCATGTAAGGCAAAAAAAAAAAAAGGAATTATCATCCAGCTCTTTGTGTTTCGGATCAATGGAAAGAATTTCAGGCAATTCTGGATGTTTCACACAGCGAATGGGGACTCACAGACGGGAAGTTCACTGAGGTAATGTTCTCTCCCAGGAAAAATGTTCACAACATGGACAGAAATTCCAACCCGTTCCTGGAAGGAAAGCATTCCCAGGAGGAGAGGCTGGCAAGCAGCTTGTAGATGGGTATCTTTAAAAAGCAGAAATCCTGAGCTGTATGGACACAAATAAACTCATTTAAACCGGCTGTGAAGGGCTTTACAGACAATTCCAGAGATGAGGAACCGAACTGGGTGATAACTGGGAGTTGTGACAGCTGCAGGTCCTTGGTTTTCCAGCTCCCAGCCAGACATTCCCATGGGATCCCTGAGTTTTAACCCAGCTTCACCCTGATTGTTGTGTCTGATCTCCCTCTGCCCAAGCGCTGAAGGGACAGGACAGGAGCACTCGTACAGAAACAGGGCTGGAGGGAGTTTCAGGGAGTGATCCCTGAGCTGATCCATCTCTAGGTAAGGAGTTCACCAGTAACAGCAGGAAAATCCATCAGGCACTGCTCCTGCGTAGTGAAAAGCAGCTCCTGCTGCTCTCTCCAGCGTAGCAGTGTCACATCCCACAGCGCAGGCTCCATCTGGGACACCATCCACCTCAGCACCTCCTCTGACCTCATTCCAGGGAAGAATTCCCCATGGAAAGGGGTGGAAGAAGGTGGGCTTTGAAGCCCCTTTCACCCCAAACCATGCTGGGGTTTATCATTCCCCCTGCCCGGGGAAAGGGAATAAAACATTTTGCAATTTCCAGTGCTTTGGCTTCCATAAATGAGAGATGTTGATATAAATAATCACCATAACATGGACTTTTTTGTTCTGATTGATGGGGTTTTTTTAATGATGTTTCTGTTGTTTATGGAGTTTTTGTTGTGATCCATCCCTGGCAGTGTCCAAGGCCAGGCTGGACATTGGGGCTTGGAGCAGCCTGGGACAGTGGGAGGTGTCCCTGCCATGGCAGGGGTGGGTGGGATTTAAGGTCCTTCCAACCCAAATCAGTCAGGGATTCCACGATTCCTTCTCCTCCCCACACACAGAGCTGCAAATGCAGCCATGGAGCCCCTCCTGTCCTGCCCACAGATGCCCTGGAATAATTAAACCAGGCTTTTATGGCTCTCACTGGAATCCCTGGGGACCAAATGAACAACTGCAGCCTTTTCAATGCAGTTTCTCTCATTTACACTCGAACTCCTGCTCAGTTCCACCAAATCTGAAGGAGGTCTGCAGGATTTTATGGTCTGTGCCAACACCTGGGATCTCTGAATGATGTTTTATGGTGCCAACACCCTCCTGGACCGGTGAATTCCCAGTGTTTGGGATGGAAGAGCAGGAGCAGCCCTGGCTGCAAGCAGCTCTGCAGGAATTCAGGCTAAATCCAGAGCACTCAACCCTCCCCTCCCCATTTAGCAAAATCATAAAGAAATGGCTTTTAAAGCAGCTACTTCAAATATTATTGCACCTTTCAAAATAATACTGTGTGAGCTTGGAAAACAAACCCTAAACATGTTAAAATAACGGGCAGACAGACACCACACAAATTCAAGGTGACTGAGAGCAGAAGACAACCCAAAAGGTGCTAAATTAGTTAAATTCCATTTTAAATGATGGTTATGACCCACAGCATCACTCTCTCTCTCTCTGGCCCGGTTTTCAGTGAGTTCAGGGCTGTCACCCAGTGGGACTGGGGTTAATCCCAGGATCTGCCCCTCAGCAGGACACACATTTGGGATGAGCCCTGCCTTCACTCCCTGCACTGGAGTGAAAGGCAGAGCTGTCTGAGGAACCCGAGCTGGGATCCCCCTGTTTGTGAGAAGGGGAACAGCAAACATGAATCTGATACAAACCCCACTGAAATACCCAGGAGGGAGCTCGTTCCATAGGGGGTGAGACTGCAGAGCTGCACAGGCACGGGGGCATGGAGCAAAGAAGAAACCAAACCAGTGGAACAATCCAAACATGCTTTATGCACTGAAATCAGGAACAGCCTCGGGGGTACCCCTACATTTAGCACCATTGTGAGATGGGAACACTCAGAGGAAGCAATCATACAATCCTTGAGAAAAGGGGGGACACGGACACGAGCGCGCTGGGGACAAGGACGGGGTGGGCTGGCTCAGAGGTTTTACTGGATGTCATGCTAGGAATGCTGCTGCTGTGCTCTCTCCTCGCATTCCAACTGAAAGCACACAGCAGGATGAAGTCAGTTCATCTAGCACTCGTTTCTCCACAAGAAGGAAACAGAAGGGAAAAGTTAAAAATGCAAATTCTCTTCATCAGATCCAAAAACGTCACGAGGAGGCAACAAATTTGCCTTGTAAATGTCTCCAAGGATCATCCCAGCCCTCCTAGCAGGAAGCAGGTGACAAAGGAGAGTACAGGCAACATCCTATGGCATTTATTATTTACAAACCTTGAGATACAGAAACAAGGCAGCCCTTGAGTTACTGGTCATAAAAAACCCCGTGAAGCACTGGCGCTTCCCTGTGTGCACACACAGCCAGGGGTCAGCACCCCTGCACTCGCCCCACGCTCTCACCCCGCTTCACCCCAGCACAGGGAACTCCACATTCCAGAGGAGGAAGAGACAAAAGCTCTAGGAAGGGTTGGATGGACAAATTTCCAACTGGATCCCAGTTCTCTCCCAAATCCACTGCCACGAGCAGGGTGCCAGCCAAACCCAGCTGGACACTCAGCTTCCCACCCTCTGCTACTGCAGTAACAAAGGATAACTCCGGGAAGGACCGAACCCCTCCTCGTTTCCATGCCAAGCCGAGCTGCAGCGCCGGAGCCGCCGCTCCGCGGGATCGCCGTGCGGCAGGATGGGCTCCGGCCGAGGCCGGGTCCGAGCGGTCAGCGCCTCAGAGGGCGGTGAGGCCGAAGTTGCAGCGGCAGTACATCATCCCCGCCGAGTCCAGCCACGAGTCCGAGATGGGCTCGTACCTCTGCACCGTGTTCAGGTAGGACGAGCCCGAGTGCCCCCCCACCACGTACAGGTGGTTATCGATCACCGCCGCCCCCACGCCTGCGGACGAGAGCACGGCATCAGCACCTGCGGGGACCACCGGCATTTCTGCTCCCACCGGAATCACCCCCCTCCACCCTGAGGCTGACCCCGGAGTCCTCACTGTCTAAAGAAAAGGGGTGTAAATGAGGAGCACTCCCTGTTCAGGTCTGACACTCCTTTTGTGCCATTCTCATCCCTTTCCTCGGATAAAACAACATCCCTCTGTCCCAGTGCCCCTTGTCAGGGAGACTATGGGATAGGACCATGGAATACCCTGAGTGGGAAGGGACCCATAGAATCACCCAGCCCAGCCCCTGTCCCTGCCCAGACACCCCAACAACCCCACCCTGGGCATCCCTGGCAGCGCTGTCCAAACGCTCCTGGAGCTCTGGCAGCCTCGGGGCCGTGCCCATTCCCTGGGGAGCCTGGGCAGTGCCCAGCACCCTCTGGGGGAAGAGCCTTTCCCTGATCTCCAGCCTGAGCCTGCCCTGGCCCAGCTCCAGCCGCTCCCTCAGGTCCTGTCCCTGTCACAGGGAGCAGCAATGGGAGCTGCCCTCAGGAGGAGCTGCAGCACAGCCCTGCGCCCCTGAGCCTCCACACCCAACAAAATACAACAGAGCAGTGACCAAGAACTGCAGAAACTCATCACTGCTGAAGCCACTGATAAAACAGCAAGTAGAGCAGAATTACTACCTCCTATTATTTTTGTTACAGCTCAGCGTTAATAACCTGAACTTGGACAAATCAAGATCCTCTCACAGAGCTGGTGAAGTGACCTTCACCCACAGATGGAGTCCCTGCCACTCCCCCTGCAGCTTCTACTACCTCAGAGGGTTCATTTCTGCCATGTCCCACCTGTTCTGGGCTCCTTCATGGGCCGGCACACCGTCCACTGGTTCTGGTGGGGGTCATATCTCTCGATGCTGGACAGGTGGGACACCCCGTTGTGTCCCCCCACCACGAAGATGAAGCCCAGCATGACCCCCACCCCAAAGTTTATCCGTTTGTCAGCCATGGAGGCCACAGTCTCCCAGGAGTTCTTGCTCGGATCGTAGCGCTCCATGCTGCAAGGAAAACACAGCCGTGATCCCGGGATCTCAGGGATGGGGATTCACTGCAGGGGTGTCACAGCTACAGCCATGATCCTGGGATCTCAGGGACAGGGATTCACTGCAGGGGTGTCACAGGCACAGCCGGGATCTCAGGGACAGGGATTCACTGCAGGGGTGTCACAGGCACAGCCGGGATCTCAGGGACAGGGATTCACTGCAGGGGTGTCACAGGCACAGCCGGGATCTCAGGGATGGGGATTCACTGCAGGGGTGTCATAGGCACAGCTGTGATCCCAGGATCTCAGGGATGGGGATTCACTGCAGGGGTGTCACAGGCACAGCTGGGATCCCGGGATCTCAGGGATGGGGATTCACTGCAGGGGTGTCACAGGCACACCCAGGATCTCAGGGATGGGGATTCACTGCAGGGGTGTCACAGGCACAGCTGGTGCTGCCGGGCAGAATTACCACACAGGAATAAGGGAATACAGAGGGAAAGGGCTGATGGGCACAGGACTGGGATTAATGAGGCTGCCCAGGGGGGTTTGGTGATGCCCAGATGGGTACAGAGACCTCCCCAGCATGTACCTGTTCATGTGGGCATGGGAAGGATTAATGAGGCTGCCCAGGGGGGTGTGATGGTGCCCAGGTGGGCAGAGGGTCACGCCCAGCACGTACCTGTTCATGTGGGCAGGGCCATACCCCCCGATGGCATAAATCATCCCGTCCAGCACGGCAGCAGCGAAGCAGCTCCGTGTCCTGCTCATGGGGGCCACCAGCTGCCACTCCTTGACCTTGGGGATGTACTTCTCCACGCTCCTCAGGTAGGACTGGCCGTCGTAGCCGCCCAGGGCGTACAGCTCGCCGGCCAGCACGGCCACGCCCAGCGTGCTGCGGCTCTCGAACATCCTCTCCAGGGAGCTCCACGTGTTGGTGTCGGGGTCCCAGCACTCCACGGAGCTCTCGTGCTTCCTGTAGCTGATGCCCTGGCACACGTGCGTGGCGATGCCGCCCACCACGTAGATCTTCTGCTCCAGCACGCAGATCCCGAACTCGTAGCGGGGGATGCTGAGAGGGGCCAGGCCGATCCACGAGTCGTTCTGGGGGAAGTACATCTCCATGCTGGAAGGGAAGAACAAGGAGCAGCTGAGCAAAATATGGACCAAAGTATGAGCCAAAATACGAACCAAAATAGGAACCAGCTGAAAATATGACCCAAAGGGAGGAGAAGAGTAAACACGAAAAAAAAAACCAGCCACAGAAATGGGAGAGAGAAAAGCAAATTAGAGAGAGGGAAGCACACATCTATGTTTGCAAATATACATTTAGAAACTACAACCTGCAGTTTATAAATACGTATTTTACATGCACTTTATAATTTAAACAGAATGTCAACGTAGCACAAACTAACCTGAAAAATCTGTCTTTAAAATGGGTTATCCCTTTTAAACAGCATTTTAAATCTTACATTTAAATCTTACATTTAAATCTTAAAATAGCATTTTCTTTTAATTACACTCAGTGTGAGAACATGGTTGGCCTAGCTTGCCCCATATAAAGTCTAGTCAATCCACCTGAATAGTTTAATTAATAAATTACCTAAATAATTAAGAGGCTATCTGGTACAGAGGAAACATGATCTGTTCAAAAACCATACAGGAGCATGAGGCCCCTGGAGAGCTGACAGGCACTAAGAGCCCAGAACCAGGAGCAGCTGAAACACCAGAGAACAGAGATAAAATATATTCTATGTAATTTTGTTATTATGAAGCACCAAAAAATTGAAAATAATCCAAATTATATTGGTAGGCTACATTTTTATAATCACTGAAGAAGGTGGGAAAGAAGCAGAGCTGAAGAATATCAGAGAATGACTTTATTCACTCAACACTTTTTATGAAGCACAAAGCCCCTTTATTTTTAAATGCCTATAAATCAAACAATTCCCAGCAACAACATCTGGTTTAGTATCAGTGACTATCACTGGGAAAATGAACTTTAAATGATTTTGACATCTCTGAACACAGGGAAAAGAACACGCAGCTCTTCCCAGGTTTTTAAATATGTTTCTCTCTGCAAGCACAGAACTGTCACAGAAAAGAATATCCCAGAATATTATCCAGAACCCAGCTGTGGAACCAGTTCAGGCAGTCTGCCTGGGCACAGGGAGCATTCCTGGGGCTGATAAGGGCACACAACATCAAAGCTCTTTCTGTGTATGTATATTTGTATATATGTATATATGTGTATAAACAGCCCCCACACAGTTTAACCACCAGCTCTGGGAATGTTAATCCCACGTTCTAAGCAAACCCAGCCGCACCAGCTTGGGGCACAAAGCTGTTTTTCTCTCTCTTTGGTTCCTTCTGCTCCCGGCATGAGCCTCAGGGATGCTCTCCAGGAACTGAGGAGGTTCATTCTGGAATGCAGGTGAAGGAGGAGGGGCACTCACCCGTTCCTGCAGCACAGACAGGGACACCTGCTCAGCAGCTGGGATTAAAGCCACGGTCACATCATGACCCAGAACTCCTTCGTGGAATCCCAGGATCCCTGAGGTTGGAAAAGCCCTCCCAGTCCATCGAGTCCCAGCTGTGCCCGATGCCCACCTTGTCCCCAGCCCAGAGCTCTGAGTGCCACCTCCAGCAATTCCTTGGACACCTCCAGGGATGGGCACTCCAAACCTCCCTGGGCAGCCCCTGCCGAGGCCTGAGCACCCTTTCCATGAGGAAATTCCTGCTGATGTCCAACCTGAGCCTCCCCTGGCCCAGCCTGAGGCCGTTCCCTCTCCTCCTGTCCCTGTTCCCTGGGAGCAGAGCCCGACCCCCCCCGGCTGCCCCTTCCTGTCAGGGAGTTGTCAGGAACAGTCCCCCTTGAGCCTCCTTTCTTCTCCTTCACTCTACTCTGATTAAGTCTGTTTTAATTCCAAGGATTTTTGAATTATCAGGAAGCATATTTGTCATATATTGAGTTAATCTTTATGACTTGCTTGAAATAGTAATAAATCGGGGGAAAATTAAGTAAAATGAAAATACCTGGAGGGAAAACTAAGAACTGTACAAACTTTAATTAACCACGTTATTAACTCAATCAGCAGAATGAAAATGGTTTCAGAGCTTTTTGTTTGCACAAACAAACGTCTGGCACAAACAAAACCCCCTCACATTGCAAATTACTCATGAAATAAAAAAGCATTTTGAATATGGGGCTCATCCTTGTTAAAAAAACCTACTGAAGAGTTTTTACGAGGGACGGCAGCAACTACACCTCGCAAACTCTGGTGGGACTCATGGGTCTCTTCCAACCTCAGTGACTGGGGGGATCCCAGCCCCCAGTGCCTGGGTCCCACTGCCCCCCGGGCCACTCCTCACCTCTCGAGGCAGGCGAAGAGCCCGGCCTTGCCCCCCACGGCACAGAGCACCTTGGGCGCGCAGCGGGGCCGCGTCAGCAGCATGGTCTGGTGGGACAGTCTGTGCTCGGGCATGAAGTGGTACTTGAGGGCCTCGTTGAGCAGGTGCTTGCAGGTGTGGTCGTCCCGGATCAGGTGGTTGGCCTCGTAGAGCCGCGTGAGGAACTTGACGCTGAGCAGGGGCAGGCGCACGCAGTGCAGCAGCTGCGCCAGGTACTTCTGCCGCTCCTGCACGTCGTACTTGATCCAGGACTCGAGCGCGTAGAACACCGTCTCCTCCGTCACCACATTCAGGCAGTCGTTGGACACGATCTCGTCCAGCTCCGAGTGCGTCAGCTCGAAGAACTCCTCGGTCTGGCACACGTCCTCGAAGTTCTGGCAGATGAACTTGTTGGCCGCCAGGTACAGCTCGTGGCAGCCGTAGGTCTCGGCAAAGCGCGAGATGCCGATGCAGTTGCCGGGGTCCAGCTGGCTCTCCAGGAAGGCGCAGCACTCCTTCACCACCAGCTTGACCTGCAGCAGGTTGGCGGCGGGCAGCAGCGACTCCACGGTGTCCTGCGAGATGAAGACGGTGCCGGTGTAGGCGTACTCCACGATGGCCTGCAGCGCCGCCTCATCCACGCACTGGAACTCCACCTCGGCGTTCTCCTTCTCCGACAGGTTCCCGGTGAACATGGCCTTGAAGTAGGGGCTGATGCTGGCCAGCACCACCTTGTGCGCGTGGATCTTGGCCTCGCCCACGCGCAGCACGATGTCGCAGAGCTCCTGGTGCTGCCGCAGGAGGTTGAGGCCCTGCAGGAGCTGCTCCGAGTGCAGCGGGGTCAGCTTGGCCAGCAGGAACGGCGGGGACGACGGGTCCATCTGGGAAACACAGTTTGGGATGCGTCACTTCACGTTCATGTTACTGAGACATGCCACACGTAACAGTTAAAAGGTATGTTTCCATTTTGGCTTTCATCTTATTAAAGTTTGTTACTTCCCAATTCCCCTTTCAACCCTTACAGGCTACGCTTTTTCATGCAACTTAGATCCAGGACCTTCAAATGTTCATTAATAATCTATGCTAGATTCAACTCTGAATTAAAAAAACCACACAATCATCATTTTTTTGTTGTTCTGGAGTAAAATATCTCTGATCTAATTGTTGGGCTGTCTGTGCAGAGACAGGAGCTGAATCGATGATTCCTGTGGATCCCCTCCCATTCAGCATATTCTGTGATTCAACATCAAGGGTTTGAGAGGACTGAGCAGTGACTGAAATAAACAGAAATAACTAAAGAATACAACTGGCTTATTTGAGACAAAGTTTTAAAAGTTGTCAAACTCCTTTTGTGCAGTTCAATTCCTGCCTGCTTAGTGCTCCTGGGGAGCAGCCCAGTCCTGCTGTGCCTTTCTCTGGCCAGGCTCTGGCAGGGAGCAGCTTCCCATTCCCATTCCCATTCCCTGCCTTCCCTCTGCGAACCACCCCCACAGAGCCAGCGGGGCTGGAGCAGATTCCTGTGCTGTGGATGCACAGAGGAGCACGGGAGAAGGGGGAGAGCCTCACCTCACCCTGGGGCTTCCACTGTGACAGGAAATCCCTGCTGGGATGGTCTCAGCCTCTGGAGAGCTCAGAGCTCCCCAGGTGAGCAGGGCCCAGCAGGACAGGCTGAGCACCCTGGAATTCTCAGCACCTCCCCAGCACTGCCAGCTGCCCACGCTCCCCAGGAACGCCAGGAGTGCAGAGGGGAGGATCCTCACTCCTCCACAGTTCCACAAAGCTCCTCTTCCCCAAAGTTCCCGCGTGCATCGTGACACTGGAGCGCTTGGGTACCTGCTCTAATTTCAGCTCCGCGAACATTCCCAGGGTGCAGCAGCTCTTTATTCAGCCCCCAGCACTGCACTGGTGAGAGGTGGAGGGTAGGAACGTGTCAGGATCCGGGGCCATGAGGAAAGAATCCCATTGTTCTACAGGGAACACCGCAACCACCCCGCTCCTGAGCTGAGCCGCTTTTGATTCGCTCCACGATCTTCAAGATCTCGCTTCTTTTATCTCAATAATAAGTTCATCATTTGTACAGCTCCCTAACTGACACCTCACTTGCAGGGGAGCCCACTTAAAAGTGCTTAATTTGAAACAATCAAATAGGTTGCCAACGTTTAAATACAGAATACAATAGCAGTGACAGGGAAGGGAAAGCTCCCAGCTGGGGCTGGGAAACCTCTTACCCATGAAAAGATAAATAAGTTCTCCTATTATCACTCTGTACCGGAAAAAAATAACTGAAGGAAACTAATTTAAGTGCATCTGCAAAAGGCAAGATCACAGACGACAATATTCTCCCTATCACAAATGTGCAGCACAAATTATACACGGAAGAATTAAAAAATTGAAATGATAAAAAAGCTGTCCAGTAACAAAAACCCTTTATTCCCCTTTTGTGTTTGTGTTCAGAAACACAACAAACACACACAAATCAGGAAACACAGGAAAGCACCACATGGAAAAAGGAATGGTCACAGCTCAGCTGCAAAACCTGCCAAAACACGTAAAAATAACTATATTTAAGTCATTTGGCAGCAATAAAGCTTTGTGTACCACCCTGGTAGAACCTCTCACACCCCCTGCACAGCCACGCTCGCCCACATCACGGATTTGCTGTTATTTATTTTAATGTTTAGCAAGAAATCAGCAGCTGGAACATGAAGCAGCCCCGGAATTGTATCCCTGCCCAGGGATCTGCGCTCATGACACACACCAAATGGTCACCCCCGGGCTCTGGGGTATCAGATCCTTCCATCCTGTGGTTCAACCTTATCTCGAACAGTTGCTGGAAATGAAGAGGTTACCCAGCAGAGGAAACACCTGAGCCGAGGGGTTTGGGCGTGCTGAGAGGCAGCGTGTGCTGCGGAGCACAGCGGCTCCCGCGTGGGGAAGCAGCAGCGAGGGCAGGGAGGGCAGGGAGGGCTGCGGGCACTGCCCTGCCCTGCCCTGCCCCGCGCAGGAACCGCGGCGCTCGCCGGCCGCTGCTCTGGGACGCGGAAGGCTCGGGGCAGAGGAGCCGCCGGGCTGGTTCTGGCACTGCCCACACAGCACCAACCCCGAGCACCCCGCCCCGAGCGCGGCTCCAACACCCGGGCGAGAAGGAATCGCCAGCAGGAACTGCCCACTTACGGGATTTCTGCTCTCCCCGCGTCCGGGCTTAACCCCGCTGCCCGAGCTCCGCTCCCGGCCGGGGGCAGCGGCAGGTCCCGGCCGGGGGACGGGGCTCGGAGCACGCTGCTCTGCGAACGCTGTCCCTGCCCGAGCTCCCTCCCAGCCCAAACCACCGCGGGGCTCTGCGGCTCCGCCACTCTCCGCTCACACGGGGGTCTCCCCGTGCCGCGCGGGCCCCCCGCGTACAGGCAGCCGCTCCCGCTGCATTCGCACCCTGCCCGGGGACATGGCGCTGCCGGGAGGCGGCGCTGCCGCTGTGTCCCGGCGGTTCCCGGTGTTCCCGGTGTCCCCGCTCTCACCTGTGCCGGGGTGCCCCAGGCCCGGCCCGGCCGCGCCGCCGCCTCGTTCCGCCGCTCCGCCACCGCCCGCTACGCCACTTCCGGCCGCGCCGCCCCGCCCCGCCCCGCGCGCCCCGCCAATCAACGGCCGCGCCCCCGCACACACCCACACCCGCCGGTACCACACCGCGCACCGCGCGGGGGGAACGCCGCGGTTTCGCTTCCCCGGAGGTTTTGCTTCAGCCTCGTCCCCGCGGCTCGCGCGCCGCTGCTCTTCGCTCCTTCGCCACCGCACCCGCGCCCGTCCCGCCTGCTCGCCACTGCAGAAGCCGGGCAGGCGCCGTGTCCCCCCTGCTCGCCGCGGCGTGGTCGGCGCCGCGCGGGCGCGGCACGCGGCGCCCCCTGGCGACGGCGGCGTTGCCGGGCGGGGCCTGAGGGCGGCCCATGGCCGCGGCCTCGGGCCATGGCGGAGCCGCCGCCTGGACCCGCCGCACCGCGGGGCCGCGGCCGGGCCTGGGAGCGCGGCGGCTCCGCGCAGGAGGCTGAGGACGGCACGGAGCCCTCCGGCCCCGGCGCCCCGCGGAAGGGTCCGGGCACGGCGCCCGCCGGCCCCGCTTTGAACGGTTCGGGCACGGATGCCCCCGGCCCCATTCACAACGGTCCGGGCACGGCGTCCCCCGGCCCCGCTCACAACGGTCCGGGCACGGAGCCCCCCGGCCCGCAAGAAGACACGGAGCCCCCCAGCCCCGCTCAGGACGGCCCGGGCACGGAGCCCCCCGACCCGCAGGAGGACGCGGCTCCCCCAGAGGGGCCGGAGCCGTCGCTGGTGCCGCCGGAGCTCCGCGCGCGGCTGCTGGACCGGCAGGACTACCGGAGCCGTGCCCAGGCCGTGGAGCAGCTGCGGCGGGCGGTGGAGGGCTCCAGCCCCGCCGCGCTGAGCGCCGCGCCCGCCGCCGCCCTGCTGGGGCTGATCGCGCTGCTGGACACGCTGCTGCACGACCCCAACTTCGCGGTGGCGCGGGGGGCGCTGGAGGTGACCCGGCTGCTGGCGCTGCGCCTCGGCCGCCGCGTCCCCGCCGTGCTGGCCCCGCTGGTGTACGCGGCCGCCCGGGCGCTCGGGGACGCGCAGCCGGCGATGCGGCGGGACAGCGCCCGGCTGCTGCTGCGGCTGATGGCGGCGGCCGGCCCGCGGCCCGTGCTGCGCCTGCTGCTGCAGGAGCGGCTGCTGCGGCACCGCAGCGCCCGGCTCCGCGAGGAGCTGCTCAACACGTGCATCGCCGCGCTGCTCACCTACCCCGCCGCCGAGCTGGACCTGCCCCAGCTGGCGGCCGCGCTGGCGCCGGCGCTGCTGGACGCGAAGCGCCGGGTCCGGCACGCTGCCATGGAGGCGTTCGCCGCGCTGGCCTCGGCGCTGGGCCCCGGCAACACCGGCGCGCTGCTCCGCGCCCTGGATGCCGTGGAGCTGCGGCCCGGCGGCGCGGGGGTCGTGCGCGCCGTGCAAGCCCGGCTGGCCAGGAAGGTGCTGCCCAGGCTGGGCGAGCAGGGACTCGTGGAGTACGGCGTGCCCTCGTCCTCCTCCGGCCACTGCCGCGGGCCCTGCCACCCGCCCGGCGCCGACACCGAGTGGCTGCTGATGGGCAGCAGGAGCCGCAGCGCGCACAGCCACTGCGGCCACCCCGCCGGCCAGGGTGCGCTGCACGGCCCCGCGTGTGCCGAGCGGGGACTGAGCCCCAGGAGAGTCCTGAGTGCCGGCAGAGGCAAAAACAAGCTGCCCTGGGAGAACGAGCTGGCTGCGGACAGGGAAGGTGGCTCGGGGGTCCGGATGCCTGTCACGAAGGCTGTGGAGCAGGTGCGTAACTCCCTGGGTGCCTTTATGCTTAAGGCATTTCCAAAGGGAGGATGGCAAGTTGTCAGAGGCTTGTTCAGTGAGAGATATTTGGAGGTATGGCTGCTGTTTCGTGTTTCATGGGTCTGTACACTCAAATCGCTCTGGGAAGGTAAATTTGGGAATTCCTTATGTCAGATTCAACCAAGCAACTTACCAGACTACTTATCGCTTACAAAAATATATATATAAATCTTTTTTTGAGGTTTGTTGGGACTCCCTGAGACACTTTTCAGGTCTGACAGTAGTGACATGACTCTGACATGTCAGCGATGACAGGTGAACCTTTGGGAATGAGCACAAAAGTGGGGAAAACAGCCTTTATTTGTATGTTTGTGTTTGAGAGCATGGGACTGACTGCAGAGACTTTCCTGTTTGGGGAAAACTGAGCAATTCTTTCAGCTCAGGCTCTGAAGGCAGAGCTCTGGGGTGGGGCTGAGCCTGGGCTCTTTGGGATAAACCTGGGGACTGCCAAATGCCTGTGTGGCTCTTGCTCCTTGGGCTGATCCGACCAGGAAAAATGTAGGTCAGGCTGGAATAACTCTGGTTGAGTTTGGGTGTAATCACCTACTGACCACGTTGGCAGCTGGAAAGGGGAGGAACCTCGGGAAAATTGTCCAGGTCGTTTTTCCTTTGCCAATGGTTCTGTGACGTGTTTTGGATACCACACATGGAGGTGTATCTGTGTGTGGTGGTTTTTCTGTTGTGTTTTGGGGGGTTTTTTGAAGTGGACACGTTTGACTTATCATAACTTGATCCCCTGTGAGGGAGCTGAAGCAAACAGAGCTCCTCAGGAAACCAGAGGCTGTGCAGAGGAGATCCCTCAGTGCCACATTTACGTACTCGGATTTTAATTCTCAGTTGCTTGGTAACTTGTTGCTGTGCTGGATGAGGTCATGGACAGTGAGTGCTCCTCTGCAGCCTGGCTGTGGGGCAGGCTCTTACCAAAATAAACTCAGTGAATGTTTCTGTACTGTCAGGCCTACGAGTTCATGCCTAGACTTGGAGTGCCGATGTGCCCATGCCTTTCCTTGGTGCCTGTGTTACCTTTCCTGAGGCTCCTAAAGACATCTGTGTCTTCCTGAGCTCGTGAATCAGGCAATAAGTTCCCTTGGGATATCTACAGACAGGATCTGGACAACAAGATGTATAGGAAACACCTCTGCAGCAACAAGGGTTTCGTTTTTGGGACAGTTTTTCAGTATTAACTGATACAGCTTGTAAAAAACCCAGTTATTTGCCAGTGTTCTCCTGGCAGGTTGGGCCGAGCCTTGTGCTGCTGCTGCTCGTGGTGTTTTTCTGTAGCTGTGAATAAAAAGCAAGTTAATACAGGCACCAACACCTGGCTGGGGCTTGGGAAGGGGGAACATTCCCTGCCTGGGACAGCCCCTCTCCAAGGAAGTCAGGGAGGGGCTCTGGAAAGGAATGAACCTTTTGTACATGTGGTTGTGTTTATCCCTGTACAGTGGGAGGAGTTTCCAGCCCTGCAGGGAGAGAGAGAAAGCAATTAGCTTATGGGTTCTGTTTGGTTGGTGTGTGAAGTGCATTTAGAGGTGTGGAAAGCATCAATTCCTGAAATGGTTTGGGTTGGAAGGACCTTAAATCCCGCCCAGTGCCACCCCTGCCATGGCAGGGACACCTCCCACTGTCCCAGGCTGCTCCAAGCCCCAATGTCCAGCCTGGCCTTGGGCACTGCCAGGGATCCAGGGGCAGCCACAGCTGCTCTGGGCACCCTGTGCCAGGGCCTGCCCACCCTCCCAGCCAGGAATTCCTAATTCCCAGTATCCCATCTATCCCTGCCCTCTGGCAGTGGGAACCTGATTTGGCACAGGATGAATTGGAGTCCTGTTGGCCAGACCCCAGTTACTGCAAAGGAAACTTAAAACGTCGGGGTGGATTAATAGTGGAATATTTACCTGATTGCTGTAGTTGACACCTTTGCTGCTCCTTCACATCCTGATCCTTTGTCTCATCACACCTGACTGAAGCTCTCTGGGGCAGGGGACACTCTTTGTCCAGTGATGTTGGTGACCAGAGGGACCTGAGGGGGCAGCTGGAGCTGGGCCAGGGTCAGGTTGGATCTCAGGGAAAGGCTCTTCCCCAGAGGGTGCTGGGCACTGCCCAGGCTCCCCAGGGAATGGGCACGGCCCCGAGGCTGCCAGAGCTCCAGGAGTGTTTGGACAGCGCTGCCAGGGATGCCCAGGGTGGGGTTGTTGAGGTGTCTGGGCAGGGACAGGGGCTGGGATGATCCTTGTGGGTCCCTTCCCACTCAGAACATTCCATGATTCTGCCTCGGATGCAAGTAGGTCAATTGTCTTTTCACTCGTGGCACACTGGGAATGTAAACCTGGCTGGTGTTCCCTGTGCTGAAGACATTCCAGGAGCTGTGTAAGTCAGGCTCTTGTCCCTGGGGCATCCAGCAGTCAGGGTGTGTGGGAAGTTATGGATCTGCCCTTAACTCCTTCAGTCAGGAAAATCCATTTATCATGCGTAAATCTCAGGTAGTCCACTCATTTCTGTACATGTCAAATATTAATTATTAATTCAGACATTCCTTTGAAATGAATTTGCTTAAAAATTAACTTTTGGAGTCATTCTGTGGCTGAAAGGATGCATGAAAGTAGCTTAATGTTTAAAGCTGTTTCCCTGCCAATATTTTTAGGGTCATGTTACACAGTGATTGTCCAAGGCTGTGTCTAGACTTTCCTGATCAGATAAGATGTGAGTAAAACATGTGTAAGTTAATGTGTACTAAAATTAAAAGGTAGATAAGGCACATCGACTACAGGGCTTTGTCTGGCTTCTCTGGAGAGCTGTGGATTCTCCATCCCTGGAGGTGTCCAAGGGCAGGTTTGAATGTTGGGTATTGCAGGGTAAGAGTTACCCCTGGGACACACAGACCCTGCAGGCCCTGGCCCTGCTGCTGGAGATACCTTTTGGTACCCAGAGGTTCCTTTTGGGGGGAAACAAGAGCATTTGAACATTTCACTGGACATTTAAGCCCTGTCACAAAGTTCATGTGAACTCTGGGATCTCCCCTAACTTTGATGTGGTGTTGGGCAACACGGTGTGGAATTCTTCTCGTTTCCATATTGATCTGATAGCTGGAGAACTTGATAGCTGGGCTTTGTGGAGGCCACTGAGTGTTCAAATGACCTGGGAAATCAGATTTATGGAACAAGACCTCTTTGTTTTCCGAGGATCAGAGGGACACAGAGGGTGCCCAGTCTGTGGGATGAAGGTGTCCCTTCCTTGGGAGCTGGGGTGTCCCCCTGGGACCTGAGCCCTGGTTTTTGTGGAGCTGGGAGAGGATTTTGGGGAGATTTGTTCTGTGTTTGCATGGCATTGGTCTCTTCCCTGGGAGCAGGTTGTTGATGCTGCTGGTGTTGGATTAGGAGCACCTTTGGCCTCATCCAGTGGCACAGCTCCACAGGGAAGGGATGCAGGGAGGGAATGTTTGTCAGCGATTCCAGGCCGGGCTGGAGGGGGCTGGGAGCAGCCTGGGACAGTGGGAGGTGTCCCTGCCATGGCAGGGGTGGCACTGGATGGGCTTTGAGGTCCCTTCCCACCCAAACCTTTCTGTGATGGGTCACTCTCACGGGCTGTGCTTTGATAACCGAGTTAACAATTCCTGTGGTGCTTTGGTAACCAAGTTAACCATTCCTGTGGTGGATGGGTTCAGGTATTTTCCAGCATTCGTGGAATTTAAAGGAATCTGCACCCTTTTGAGAAATCCCTTTGCTGGGATCTGTCATCTGCTCCAGGGAAGCATCTGGCAGCTTTGGGTTTGCTTTATTTCCCACCAGCCTCAAGCCTGTGTTTAGTGAATTTGCAATGCTGTAATTATAATTTGTGTACAAGGAGGCAGAGTTTTCACTCCTGGAGCTGCGATGGGAGCAGCTGAGCGAAGCTGCACGGTCATGGCAGTGCTGGAATTTACTCCTTCTGCTCATATTGCTTCATCTGTAGGGAAAACGGGATGAAAGTTTATCCTGTACCAGCTCCTAAGCAGAAAATTCCCTCAATCCCAGCCGAAACCAGGCTGTGGTGATTTGTACAAGGAATATTTCATTATGGACTGGAGGATCCGTGGATGCAAAAAATCACAGGGGCAGGAATGCCAAGGTCTCACCTCTTTTATCCCAACTTGTAATAACCTGGAATAAACCACTTCACCATTTTCCTGCTGTTCTTTTCCTCCTGTGTCCCTCGGAGCCTGGTTTGGATGGAGGCTCCCGAAGTTTTTCCCTGTGTGCTTTAATCACTTGTCCCAAAATCCTTCCAGGGGGAGCCTAATCCCTGCAGGCTGATTGAAAACCTTTAGCTCTGGCTGTCAGGGAATTTTGATGTCAAGTTTTCAGCTTTTGGGCATTTTGCTGGGTTTGCTTAGGATGCTTCAGGCTGGAGGCTGGAACATGGATCCCATTGGAGCCTGGGAAATGCTGGCAGTAAATCTGAGCGTGGTTTTATAAGCAAAACCAACATTTTGGCCAATTTGTTAGGCACAAAACCCCTCCCAGGCCCAGGGAAGTGTTTCCTCCAGGAGCTGATGTCCAGGTAGCTGTGGGCCTTGGAGCTCAGCTCCCTCTGGGAATTGCTTTTTAAAGCACTGCATGGAAAACCAGGGAAGTTGCTGCTTCCCTTATTTATTTCCTGCCACAGGTACCACGTGGGAGTGAAAGTTTCCATTTTTAAGAGGAACAGTCAGAAAAGAATTGGGAATATGTAATTAAAAAGTTTGAATTGGGAAGTTTGTTTTTCCAAGAGGAGTCTTGTTGGTCGGATATGGAGATGGAATTTCTCTTGGCTTGGATGTGTATCTGGTGTCTCCTCTTTACTCAGAAAGGACCTGGAGGTTTTGTTGGAACTCTGAGATTTTTCTCATATTCCACAAGCAGTTCTATTTTTCAGCTCCTCTGTGACACAGGAAATGTTACAAGGATTTAAGAACAATTAGTTTGTGCTCATTGTCATGATTCCCATCCCAAGTTTTCAGTTCTGTGCTTCATTTTGTGATGCTTTTGTGAAACCCCATTGCAATATTAATTAACCATCAAAGATGTTAAACCAGAGCCTTTGGCTGCTGTTTGTGTCCCAGGCACTGAACTTGGCAGACAATCTGTTAAATCTCCCTGAGGTTTCTCGTGGAGCAGGGAAGGTTTGGGACACCTGGGAACTGTCTCAGGGGTCTCTCCCTGTCCAGCACAACCTGGGCTGTGTGGGCCAGGCTGGATTTAGGAGATAATGGAATTACAGCCTCATGGAAAGCTGCAGTTCCATATTCCAAGAGTTTTCCCAATCTGAGAATCCATCTTTGTGGTGAACTGAGAAATTCAGTGAAATTAAAAAATACATATATTTATAAACGTGTTGGGGATATGTTAGACTACAGATTCCCCCATTCACCAGGGAAATTTGGAATTTGGATAAACACCAAATTTGGAACACCAGGATGTTGGATAAAGGAGTTTTGAGGCTGAACCTGGTGCTGCTCTTTCCACTACTGAATAAATAAATATTTCCATTTCTGCTCAGACTCTTCTGTGTGCAGCCTTCTCTGTGAAAGGGGAGAGCAGAGTAAATACAGCCTGGGAATGATTTGAACCACTGATTTTACTGATTAAATCAGAAATTTATTTAAAGCATGACCTTTTCTGTGCTAAATACTGGTATTATTGATATTTTCTCTCTACCTGTAGCCAGTTCTCAGTAAAAGCTGCTGGTGTTGCCAGGTACAGCTTTTAGACTGAATCTGGAGTGTGTGGTTTGCAAGAAGCTGTTCCATTCTGGGATTTTGGGGTTCTGTTGTCTGTTTAAACTCTTCCCCACCTAAAGCACGTAATTCAAAAGGTCAGTGATTAAGTTTTAAAATTTATTTTTTAAAATAGTGCGATTCTCTACCAGTTAATTCTGTTGGGGTTTTTTTCCCTTTCAGTGTGAGTAGTTTTAACCTGTATTTTAGTAAGACCTGGAAAACAGCTAGAATGCTTTCTAATTTTTAAAGTATTTGAAAATTGGGTAGCTGAGAAAGTAAAGCTTGTATCAAAATGTTTGTATTGTGCTGTTTGCCCAGAGCAGGGCTGTGCTTTCATTTCACACACAGTTTATTTTGCTTTTCCCTACAGTTCTCTGCATCCAATGATTTCCTTCACTCCCCGAAGCTGCGGCCCTCCCAAGGAATCCCAGCCAGTGAAGAGTTGTTTTTCAGCAGGAAAAGAGCTTCCAGGACTTTACTGCAGCCCAGTGTGGAGCTGAACTCGGAGCCTTCTGCCCGCGGTGCCGGTGAGTGGGGGCACAGGAGCTGCCCAGGCAAAACGGATTTTAGTGCCGTAGTAGCCAGAAGGGTCTGAAAAGCCTGGGCAAGACCAGACCTGAGGGACTGTGTCCCCGTGGCCCTGGGTTCTGTCCTTGTCCCCTTTCAGGAATCCTGGCCCTGCCAAGTTTGCTCGCTCGCCATGGTTTGGGTTTTAAGGTGTTCGCTCCCCTTCATTGTCACAAACTCAAAGAGGGGATTGTTCCAGGGGGTTCATTTGCCCCCCTGCAGTTCCCAGCTGGAGCAGTGCCCTGGAAGAGCAGCCAGTCCTTTTCCCTTTTTCCCTCGGAGCTGCTCTGTGAGGTTGCTTAGAGACTCTGGAATTAAGTACTTGGAGTGTGTTTGGGTTTCACGCTCAGAGCCACACCGAGTTTGTATTCCCTGTGAAATATCAGTGGGTACTCTCTGGTGGACACCACGTGTGAAGTATTGATTTAGTTCTTTGTGTTCTCTTTTGGAAGGTGCTGTGGGCTCTCATCAGCCCCAGATTTCAGGGAAATGTGGGACCCTTGGATACCCACAGGCACGTGGGAAGAGTGGCAGTGTGGACTCTGATTTACAGCTTTTGGGATTAAACAACTGTCAGCAGGACAAAGGTATGTGGCTTCTGCCAGTGGCCTAAGACAGGGCATGTCCCTTTGGAGTTGTCTCTTTGTTCCTTTGCTTCCCTAAGAAACGAAAACTGTCACTGAAAGGTTGTTCAGTCCCTCTCCAGATGGCTCCTCCTGTGTGATTTAATTTGTGGTCGTTAATTTACCGCCCCACCTTTGATATCTGGCTGTGTCGGGGTGTTAGAGCAAAGGTGCTGCTGTGGGACAATCAGAGCAGTGTTTGATCTACTTGCATCACTCTTTTGTTTCAAGTAGAGTTCTCCAAAACGTGCCAGAGAAATAGTTTTAAGGCTTAAACTCACATTTGGAGGGGGAATGCAATTTGCAGAATGAAGTTGTTTGGTTTGTCTGCTTGCTTGGGCAAAACCTTCAGGCTTTGACTGCCTAATGGTGCTTTATTTCATGGGAAATTATTCTTATGATGTATTATTTCATTGGAAATTATTTTTATGGTGCATTATTTCACTGGAAATCATTCTTATGGTGCATTATTTCATTATAAATTATTATTACAAGAGCCAGTTACCACAAGTACTGTTCTCTTCTCCTTTGTTCAGTTTGTTCCAGCCTCAGTTTTTCCAGCAAGACCCAGAGAAGTTTTTGCACTCAGGCAGAGCCCACCGTGTCCTTCCAAGGTCCCAGTGCCAGCCAGGGCACCTTCATCCTGCCCTCCTTCCCCCTGTCATCCCCCAGGAACAGCCCCAAGCACCTCTCCTCCCCAGCTGCCTCCCCGAGGAAGTCCCAGGAGGATCCCATGAGCCTTTCCAGCTCCTGGCCTCTCAGAAGCTTCGAAGGGCTGCCTAAGCCTGGGTCCCAGAAGCAGCTGCTCAGCCAAAAGCCAGGAGACAACACAGGTGGGAAGGTTCTCAGTGGGGTAAAAAGGGATTTGGGGCTTGTATTTTGAATGATTTTTCAGTGGTCAGAAAATCCGCAGTGGTAGGTGGGAGAGAGTTGGGCAGTGCCCCAGGTGCAGTTAGGAACGGGAGGGATGGATTGGTTGATTGATTGATTGATTGATTTATGACTTCACTGGTCACATCCCTGCAGGCTTCTCCTCAAAAGTGGAGCCTTTGGATTTGTCATAAAGCAAAATATGCTACAGCTCTGCTTTTCTTAATGTCTCAGGGAAAGCTTTGTCTTCAAACTAAAACAAACCCCCAAAAGGAGCACTTTTAGGGAAAGTCAGTACAGAAATACCTGTTACTGTTCATACCCTGATTCATACACGTGCAAGAAAAGGGTTACTCGGTGCACTTTGTCTTTTTGCTTCTTTATTTGAATTGTAGAATCCCAGAATGGTTTGGGTTGGAAGAGACCTTAAAACTCATCCGGTTCCAACCCCCTGGGTAAAAACAGCTTTGCTCTCTGTTCAGTTTAAGTTGATTCCTAATCACTCAGGAGGCTTCTGAAACAGAGTAACACTTTCCACACCAAATTTTTGCACTGATTAAAGAAACCTGTTTGGAATTCCATCTTCATTGAGACCCATACTTTTGTGCATGTGTAGAAAATTTCCAGCTGAATGCTTTGGGAATTGCCTGTCTTGGAATGTGACTCTGCCTTGCAAATGTATTTATCACTTGCTTTATTATTGTATTTATCACTTATCATGTGTTTCCCATATGCATTTTGATTTTCTCTAGTTCTTTGGAGTACCTTTGTTCTTACAGCAGCTTCCAGGGGAGTTTGGGGATGAGTATTTTTCTCTTAATGAAGAAAGTTAATTACTTTTTAAAGGGACTAAGGACATGTGCATGGACTTTGATGATCCTTGTGGGCCCCTTCCAACTGAGGGTATTTTGATTCTATGTTGGCATGCACATGCATGAAACACTGATTTATATTTTCCTAAAGGAAGGAGACACAAAAAGTGGAATAAATTGGTACCTGAGCCTGCACAAGTGTGTTTTTAACACTCATTCTGATGCCTTTTCCTGGTCTTAAAATCAAGAGTCAAACACGGTTAGGAGGGAAAAAGGGATTTTACCTTGGTGTTTATTTTAAGGATCCTTAGGTGCACCACGCCCAGGTCGAATGCCCCTCCATGCACCCCGCAATGCACCCCCAAAAGATCTGGTATCACATTATAGGTGTTACTAATTAGCAGATCTATCAAAGATTCCCCAATGAGAGGCTCAAGTGAGCCCCCCTCCCCAAGGAACCTTCCCCTGGATGGTTGTGTCTCAGATTACAAAATGTGTTCTGGAGAGGACCTTGGGGTCTGGGGCACTCTGATCCCTAACTACGAAGCCTCTAAAATGTTGAGTCTCATAGTTTGGCAAACAAGTCCAAGGATGTCGGCTGAAGCACTAAGAATACAGAAGTTGTAAAAAGGTGTAACAGGGGTATAAAAGAAAAGACAAAAATCATTATGGCATCGATTCCATGGCAGAAGTGGTTTTGTGGATACAGAAGTGAGATGTGAAGTTTGTCCTGGTGCTGTCCCTGCCCAGCCCTGACAGTCCCTGTGTGTTCCAGGGGACAGCCCGCTGGAGAAGCCCTCCCTGCATCTGGAGAAGCCCTCCCTGCATCTGGAGAAGCAATCCCTGCCACTGGAGAAGCCCACCCTGCCGCTGGAGAAGCCCACCCTGCCGCTGGAGAAGCCCACCCTGCCGCTGGAGAAGCAATCCCTGCAGCTGAGGGCCCCCCTGGGGAGACCCCCGGTGCCCCAGGGGAGGCTCCGCGGGGCCCGGCCCGTGCCCCCCATCCCGCGCCTGCCCAGCCCCCGGGAGCCCCCCGGGAGCAGGGATGGCAGCGAGGGCACGGAGCTGGCAGCGGGGCTGGCAGAGCTGCACGTGGAGCCTGAGGACGTGGACCAAGAAGAGGTGGGTGAATGTGATAAATGCACTTTAACAGTGTTGTCCCATCCCTGGGAGTGTTGAAGGGTGGACGGGGCTTGGAGCAACCTGGGACAGTGGAAGGTGTCCCTGCCCATGGAACAAGTCAAAGTCCTTTCCATCCCAAACTGGTCTGGGATTCTGTGACTTCTGGGCTTTGCCTTTCTGTCTGTGCCTTCCATCCTCTGGTTCCCACTGAAAGGAACTTGTGGTGTTAAATAGAGGAAGAATTTCTAATGTGAAGAATATTCAGCAAAAAGAGGGGAGAATGCTGCAGCATGAAACTCTAATTATTTGAGTAGGATCTCTGCTTGCTGGGCACTGATTGCATGATTTAGAGGGGGTTAGATGGGATATTGGGAAGGAATTCCTGGCTGGGAGGGTGGGGAGGGCCTGGGCTGGAATTCCCAGAGCAGCTGTGGCTGCCCCTGGATCCCTGGCAGTGCCCAAGGCCAGGCTGGACATTGGGGCTGGGAGCAGCCTGGGACAGTGGGAGGTGTCCCTGCCGTGGCTGGGGTGGGATGGGATGATCCTTAAGGTCCTTTCCAAGCCATTCCATGGTTCTGTTTCTGTGATGAGCAGATTTGCTGGGAAAAGCCCGAGGTCCCACTGTGTGTGCTGGCAGCCATCAAACCCTTCCTTTAATCTCCTGGAAACCACGGAGCAGTGGATGTGTTTTAGCAGGAATCTGTCCCTGTGCTGTGGGAAGGGCAGCTGGGATACAGCAGTGCTGTGCAGTTGTGTTTGCTTGCAGGATAATTATTCTTGTGAAATAAAACAAGGAGAGGGATTATTGTCATCCCACAAAAACCATGAGTGGTGATCACATTGCCCAGCAGGGCCTTGTGCACCCCGTGGACTGAGCTGAAATAGACTTTATTTAGCTGAAAAAAGCTTTTTCCCTCTGCAGTGACTCCCCCCTGTCATTTTTCCCCGCCGTCCAGATGCAGAATTCCCTGAGATCCCTGCGGAACAGCGCAGCCAAGAAGAGGGCGAAGCTGAGCAGCAGCATGGCAGACCTGGAGAGCCCCGACTCTGCTGTGAAACTCGAATTTTCCGGGGACTGCCCCTCCCAGGGCTCCTCCCCCAGCGCCGCCTCCACCAGCGAGAGTGGGATTTACAGCCAGGAATCGCTGAGCTCCCCCGTGGCCACCCTGCCCCCCAGGAGGAGAGTGATGTGAGTGTCACTTGCTGTCCCCTCAGCCTGGAAATCCCCACACAGCCTTAGTTAAATCATGGTATCAGCTGGTACATGTTTTATATAGGATTGCCTTCCTTAATAGCCTGATTTTTCTATGTGAATTATGTTCCCCTCTAAAGATACAAGAGCTGCTTAATGACATTATTCTATTTTTTAATGGCTTTTAACATGAATCTGCAGTGCCCAGGGCAGGCAGGCAGTGCCAGGGGCAGTAAATATTTAATAAAGACTTTCCCTGGCACACCAAACACATGGCCCAGAGCTGAACGGGGGAGTGAGAAGGACAAGAGTGAAGAGGAAGGATAAGTTTGGTTTATCACAGCCTGGAAATTGAAGGAAGAATGGTTTGAGTTTGTTGAGAAGAGGAAGACAATGCACATGTTTCTTATTGTGGTTCAAGAGCTGGTTCTATTTATTCCTGAAAGATAATTGTGAATTTAAAATGCCTTCCCAGAGCTCTTCTAAATAGGAATTGTGTGGTGACAAATGCTGCTCTGGTTGTAAAGGGCAACAACCCAGCTGGTCATGAACAGTATAAACTATTGTTTATAATAACAATAGTTATTAAATACTAATATTTAATATTTAATGAAATAAATGGGGTTTAATGAATTTTAAATTAAATAAAAAGGAGTTTGAGGAATTTTGTGAATTTCGCAGCCCAAAATCTCCTTTTCTGCTCTCAGAGCCCATGGTGAAGCTCTTTGTAGCTCTGCTCTGAAGATATTTTTGTGTGTGCTAAAAGCATCCTTTATAGACTCACACAATCCCAGAGTGGTTTGGTTGGAAGGGACCTGAAAAATCACCTAATTCCACCCCCTGCCATGAGCAGGGAACCTTCCATGTAACTGACGTACAACTGCATTAACAGAACAGAAAGCAAAATGGGGAACATAAAAAGGAAAGGGTTTTGAGGCAGAAGGAGCCCAGAATGATTCACAAACAGAAGGTTTTCAGTTGTGCAGCCCAGAACTAATTTATATTCACATCCCTTCCCTGTGTGCATTACTGCTGAATCACATTTTTAAAATAATCTTTGAAATACCACATTCAAGTGCTGGAATCCTTCAGAAGTCGAGGCTGTGGAGTCCTGGGTGTGCTGGTTTGGGCTAAGCCATGCTCTGTACAACATTGCTATGTCCATTATCCAGTGCCCAGTATTTTACTGGATCCTCAGCCAGAGGAGTTCTGAACTAGCCAGGAAGAGAGGGGACGTGTGGCAGTCACACTGAGTTGGGAGAAGTGACAGAGTCCCTCCCAGATGACACTAAAAGCCTTGGAATGCTCAGAAAAATGCCAGAGAATTTAGCTCAGGGGGTTTGTGAGCACTGGCACAAACTGGCATTGTCTGTTCACAAAATCCGTGCCCAGGCACCAAGAGTGGGGCTTTTGGTGTGTTTGCTTTTGGAAGGGTTTGGTTTATCTGCTGATAAACTGCCCTGAGTGATGGGAGCTGGATACAGGAATTAGGGACATTCCTGGAGCAGGGGCCTTCCTTTGGAGCTGAGAAGAGTCTTTGGTTGTAGGGATTGCACTGGCTCTGGGTTCCATCATCTTTCATATCCAGAGAATCATTTGAAGTTTAAAATCATTGAAAAGTTGTTTTTGTAGATCAGAGCATTTTGCTGAATGTCTCTGCTGGACACTGAGCTGGGAGCAGCTCATCCCTGGAAGTGACCGGAGGATTTGGTCACTGTCCTTGGCCAGATTGGAACCAGCATCATCAGTCCCCAGGCCAAACAATTCCTTACTTTATGGGTGTATCCTAGATTTATTCCGAGTGTAAGGTTTCCTCATAAGGGTTTTCCTTATGGTGTTCTTCATAATGGACCTGCTCCTCAAATAATTCCCACTGAATTCCTTCTCTGCTCCGTGTGAACGTTTGTGGGAATACTGGAAATAGTTTTTCCATGGAGAAGCTGAAATCTGTTTTTGTCTCTGCTACAAAGTGGTTTTGGCTGGACTTTGACGAGTGTGCAGGGCTGTACCTATAAAATGTGTTTATCTGAACAGGTCAGACACTTTTCCAGCTCTTGGCAGCAAATCCCACCCTGCAAAAGTATCTCCAGCAAGGCCCAGGGACGCAGAGGTGGCTGAGCGTCACCCCAGCACAGGTATGTTCCTGCCAGTGCTCCCCGGAGGGACCAGAGTGGCCCCTTGATGTGGCTGTTCTCCCTTGGTCAGTGAGCCCAAGTCCCCTCAGCACTTAAAGGGAATTTCTGGGTGCGCTGGGGCCAAACTGGGATTTGAGGGTCCTCAGGTGAGGAGTTCCAGGCCAGCAAGCAGCTCATTTCCTGTGGGAACTGAGGTTAAGTGGTGCTGGTGTTTTACCCTCCCAGTGCAGTACAGATCCCTGAAATGGACAGGGATTTCCAACTGTTTGTGATTATTTGGGTTTAATCAGTTTTGGTTCTGCTGGATGGGGGAAAGGAGCTGAGGGAGCTGTGTCCACAGGCTGTCCCTCCCTCACTTGTTCCCAGTCCCTCTCCAGCTCTCCTGGAGCCCCTTTAGGCCCTGCAAGGGGCTCTGAGCTCTCCCTGGAGCCTTCTCCTCTCCAGGTGAACATTCCCAGCTCTCCCAGCCTGGCTCCAGGCTCAGTGGGGTATGAACATCCTTCCTACGAATATTCAGTAAATCCTGTTGACTTCAGTAACCTGACAATATCCCGGTTCAGGAAGGGATCAGTTCAGATGTGGGGTGACATTTTAGGAGGTTAAAACATGCCCCAAAGCATAACCAACATGATTTATTTTACAGTGAGTGCTTTTTGTGCTTTCAGGCCCTGCAGAGTCAGTGTTTGCTTTTGCACCGAAGAACGATCTGGGCTCCACATGTGAAGACGTTGTTGTTGTTGGTAAAGGTACTACAGACCCAAAATCATCTCCTGTAGCTCTTTGAGTTATGAAATGAGGGAAAATGTGCCTTTTTGGAGTGGGAAAAGAACAAATACAATGTACAATGTTTTAGATTGTTCACAATCCCCAGTTTAATGGGAATGCAAAGAGTTATGCATGAAAGTGCTGCAGTTCCTGGATAGACAATTCCATCCCTGGAATGAGATGGTTTGATGTCCCTTCCATCCCAAACCAGTCTGTGACCCCATGTTGTGCCCTCCAGGTGTTTTTGGGAGCCCTCCTGCCCGAGCTCACATGACCAATGGGGATGACCAGGCTGCCAGGGAGGGAGCTGAGCCAGCCCCAGAGAGAAGCTTCCAGCAGAACAGCGCTTCCCATTCCCATTGCCATGCAGAGGATGAAGGAGAGGTGAGAACTGCCCAGCTTGGTGCCATTTCCTCCTGCTCTTGTGGGGCTGAATCCAGCCCAGCACAGCCACAGTCCCTGTGCTGGGGCAACAGGAGTTGGATTGGAACAGCCAAAGCCATCGAGCTGCTGCTCCTGACTTTTCCTCTTGGTGCCACCTGGATGGCAAATGGATGTGCCAGGAGCTTCCCACCACGCTCAGAAATCCCTGGAGAAGGGCTGCAGGAGGGAGTGGAGCTGGAAAATGCCCTCCCTGACTCCCACAGCACGGGCAGATGTGGAAGGAGGGATTGGCTGGGTTGGATCAGGTCTTGTTTTCTGCAGGGATGAATTAATCCAGCTCCATTCCTAAATTTTCCTTAAAAACCTTCCTGAATATCTGCCCATAACATGGTTTCCTGAGGAGTGGTGCTGTTTGTTAAATACTGTTTACAAATAGAAATGGAGCAAGATTTGTCTGAGTGAAGTGTGATACAAAGTCAAAAAAATGAAATGAAACTCTTTCTGCAAGCCTTTAGAATAACATTTGAAGAATACTAAAACTTGAAGTTAATGATTAACAGTGTCTTAATTTTCTGATTTCCACTGAGGATGTGAACCCTTGGAGGGATCAAATTCAAAGGAGGAAATGGGGGAATGTATTAAATGTGGCTGAGCTTTCCTGAGGCACAGAAAGTGTCAGAAACACATGAGAGAGAAGGATCAGATCAGAGAAAATCCTGATTTTCCATGCTGACCTTGGCCAGCATCAGGAACTGGGGGAATCAGTTCTGGGCTAACTTGTGCGTGAATTTTTTTGCAGGTAAAAGTGACCTTGTCCAAATCTGCTCAGGAGAAGCTGAGGAGGAAGAGGAAAGAAGACAAAGAGCACAACCATAAAGAGCAGCAGGAAGTCAAAGACCTGGAAGGGAAGGAAGAAAAGCCTTGGGAAAGGATTAGACTGAGTATGAGTGAACCAGAGAAACTCACAGCAGAAAGTGAGGATGAGGGTTTGTCTTAAATGAATATTCCCTGTTCAATGCTGCTGAAATGGGAATTAGGGCTGGAAGTACTGGTTTTCAACTTGGTTCTAATGGGTTTTATTGTAGTTTGGACATTCCCTTCTTTCCTAGGGTTTAATTTCTGTGGGGATTTATTGACATCACCAAGAAATGGATCTTTGTCCTTAGACAACGTGGCCTTGAACCCTTCCCTGAAAAGAACATCCAGTTTGAAGAGGTCAAAGTGTTCATCCTTGCTAGATTCTGGTAAGCTGGGACAGTAAACTCTTAAAATATTTGGGTAGGTGGAGTGAGACAGTCCCAAAATACAATTTATTTGTGCAGTGGACAGTCCTGAGGTGCTCTGGAAGATCAATACTGTGGGGCTGGGGCTGGAGGGGATTTAATTCCTCATTGGGGATTCAGTTGATCATTTTTCATCTGGAATCTGTTAGGGAGATTCATGAACCATCAGAGGGTTTTTGTTTGATCGGGATCTGAAATGACACAATGCATTTACAGCAAACTGAGCCCCTCCTGTCCCCAAAAACCCTTTTCTGGGTACATTTTGGCACTGGGTTGTCTTTAAAATAAGCAGTAGAAAAATGTTAAGAGTAAAAGCTCCTACTGATGGTGCTTAAAGGTCTCCACAATTTCTCAAGTGTCTCTTCAAGGTTTGTGATGTTGTTTTAGTACGTTGTGCATCTGTTTTTATGTTAAACAACCACTACTTTTGTGTTTGTGACTCTTAGAAGTGAAGGTTGTGTGCAAAATCAAATTTACATGAATGAAACTCTGAATGATTGAGGCTTCCCCATCCCTGGCAGTGCCCAAGGCCAGGCTGGACATTGGGGCTTGGAGCAGCCTGGGACAGTGGGAGGTGTCCCTGCCATGGCAGGGGTGGGATGGGATGGGCTTTAAGATCCTTCCAACCCAAACCATTGTGGGATTCTGTGTCCTTTGGGAAACCTGTTTGCCGTGGCTCCGTGTCCCCGCCGTGGCTGGGTGTGCAGAGCTGCTGACGCTCCCTTCCCGTTCCGCAGAGGAGCCGTGCCCGGCGCCGCGGGGCCGCTGCCGGGAGCCGCTGGCGACGCAGAGCCCCGAGGTGCTGGACCCCGCCGAGCTGCAGCCCTTCCCCAGGCCCGACACGGCGCTGGCAGAGGCGCTGGCACTGCTGGCTGACCAGGACTGGTGCGTGCACGGGGGCCCGGGCACGGTGGGCAGCGGGGGAAATCTCTGTAATGTCGCTGTTTTCCCCATGGACGAGTAGAGAAACGACACGAAGTCCAGGCTCAGGGATTAATGGAAGGGATTTAATGGATTTTTAGAAGATTTTTATATGTTAGTTTGAAAAGTGTATTAAGTGGCATAAGGTAATTGGTTTTTGCTATTTACCCCCTAAGGGGATTGGTTAAGTTTTAAGACACACGGAGTATTGAGTGTTTTTTTAGTTAGAACTATAACAATTTTACTAAAATAATTTGCACTTGCAAGAAGTTTACAAAACGGTAACATTGTTTTATTTTACTTGCGTGGGAAAGACAGAACTTTTACAAAATGCTGTAGAAAAGCTGGAAAATCTCTCTGCTAAAGCTTTTTAGTGTCTACATGTAAAACGCAGCGAAATGTCAAAAATAGTGGGGGGGGCTGTGGGTGAGAGAGGAGGAAAATGGGGGAGTTCAGTCAGATTTGAGATTAAACAAACTTTGAAGGCCCAGTTCTCAGCCCTAATTTACAGAGACTTGGAGGGTCTGAGTTTGGGGACTGGAGAGGATCCACCAACACCTTCCTGGTGCTTTGTGTGGTATTAGCAGCATGTCCTTGGTGCTTTGTGTGGAGTAGAAGCTCCTTCCTGGTGCTTTGTGTGGAGTAGAAGCTCCTTCCTGGTGCTTTGTGTGGAATAGAAGCTCGTCCTTGGTGCTTTGTGTGGAATAAAAGCATCTCCTTGGTGCATCCTGACTTTGGAATGTGGTTACAGAGCTGCTGCCTTCACAGATCCTTTAATTTCCACCGGTGCCAGCTGGGAACAGAACTGTGGGACACAGCTGAGAGGCTGCTGTGCTAAAACGTCCCACAGGAAAATAGAGCCTTGCTTGGAAAGAGTTTCCTGCATTATTTCCTGGCTGGGAGGGTGGGCAGGCCCTGGCACAGGGTGCCCAGAGCAGCTGTGGCTGCCCCTGGATCCCTGGCAGTGCCCAAGGCCAGGCTGGACATTGGGGCTTGGAGCAGCCTGGGACAGTGGGAGGTGTCCCTGCCATGGCAGGGGTGGGACTGGGTGGGATTTAAGGTTCCTTGAACCCAAACCATTCTGGGATTATTTCTCATGGCTTTATTTTACTATCTAATTTGTTTGCTATTTGATTCCTTAGAATTCCTCACTTTAATATTTTAATGAAAATGTTCAAATGGATGGAATTTAAATTTTTTTTTCGCACAGGGAGAAGAAAATTGAAGGTCTGAACTTTGTCAGGTGCTTGTCTGCCTACCATGCCCCTATTCTGACTGCAAAGCTCCACGAAACAACTTTGGCTGTGGCTCAAGAGGTTGAATTTTCCTATCAGAATATTCCACTGGCTCTCTGTGTGTATATGTGTATTTTATAGCTCTCTGAAGTGATTTATGCTCACCTGTGGTGAGTTTTCCTCAACTGGGCGGTCTCAAGGATGATTTGAGACTCAGAGACTGAGAAAATGTAGATTGTAACTTAATAACATTTTTATGAGTGTGTATCTTAATTCTCACCCATTGTGAATCAAGTTAGAAATGTGTTTCTCAGTTGCTTGTAATGTTACTTAAAAATGACAAAGGGGAAACATGAATATTTATTTTAAAGTCTATTTGATAAACATTATTCATTGTTTTTTGGGTTTTTCCTGTGTGCAGGTCAAGAATTTACGCTCAGGTGTTTCTCGAGCTGCTGTGGTCTGTTTAGGGGATTTGTTCACCCACCTGAAAAAGAGCATGGATCAAGAACTAGATAATGCAGTAAAAGTCCTTTTGCACAAAGCTGGGGAATCGAACACTTTTATAAGGGAAGAGGTAGACAAGGCACTGAAGGCCATGGTTAATAATGTGACTCCAGCACGTGCACTTTGTTCTCTTATAAATGGAGGGCAAAGGTAATTCCTATAAAGACTTTATAAAGAATATTGTGAATAGAGTGCATTTATCAAATGTAGGCTTTTTAACATCAAATCCAAGTACAGTAGACAGAAATTTGAAAATCCAGTAAATCAGCTCTGCTAAACCTCTACCCAGGGCAATGTTTGTTGGCATAAATTAAATTAAAGCCCCTCTGTTCCTTTCTGTGCATTGTGTAAGAGGCTGGCTGTTGATTTTGGAGCTTGGAGTATTTTCTGGCTGTTTGGCACCACTTCAGTAATTTTCTTTGCTGTTACTTTGTATTCTTGGGGAGCTGCTGTTTTGCTTTGCCTGGTAAAGCTGACATAATGTTCTTTCTTTTCCTCCTTTGCTCTGCAATCAAATCCTGCCTTGTCCAGTTTTCAGCACCCCTCTTTATTTAGAAAACTGATTTATAACTTACAACTCTCTAGCTGCATCTATCTTGCTCGATGTCCTGTTCCTCTCTAGGCTGAGCCTCTGTGTCTGTCTTTTAATTTCCTTCTCAGTGCTGCTGGCCGTTCTTTTCTGGAGTTAATTCCCTTCTTTCCCTGGCCCTGTTCAGTCTGTTTTCCTTTTCCATCCTCATTCACTGCTCACCACATCTGAGCTGGGTGCACCCCCTGGTGCTTCCTCTCTTCTCTGCCACCCTTGGTGACATTTCCCAGGCTACATTTCCCTTCATGACACATTTCAGGAATGGAAAATCTCTCCACAAATTACCTGCACAGCTCCAATCCTCAGACTTAGTCTTGATTCAAAATGTTCTCTCTCCTCTTTTGTTTCCCTGGAAGCTGGTTGGTGTGGGATACATGGATTCTGTCTCCTGACAGCTGTACTGCAGTTTCCTGATGTTTAAACTGAAAGGCAAAAATCAGCCTTGGGATTTCTGTTCTTTATGAATTCCTGGGATTCAGACTGACTTGGGATGGATGCCCCATCCCTGGAAGTGTCCAAGGCCAGGCTGGACAAGGGGCTTGGAGCACCCTGGGACAGTGGAAAGTGTCCCTGCCCATGGATTTATGGTCCCTCCCAACCCAAACCAGGCTGATTCCATCATTTTGTGAATTTAGGAGCAGCAGGCAGCAAGTGCCCCTGGCTTTCATTCAGCATCCAAGGGAAGTGCCCTGTTTGGGTTCTCCCTTCTTGGCTTCAGAGACCCTTGGCCCTCCTGGTCAGAATTGTCTGTGTCAGACCTCCCCACCTTCCCTGGCAGATTCAAACTCACCTGCTGAGGGGTTTTCTGTAAGGATTTTGCCCCTCCAGTTTGTGAATTTGTATAGGTTTTCTGCTCTCTCAAGGCACCAGAATTGAGCTGTGAGGCTGAATACAGCATTTGGGCACAGATTAATCTGTTCGCAGCTCAGACTTTCCTAACTCATGGAGTACAGTATGTTTTTAATGGGTAACACATCAGGGCATTGCATAAAGGTGCAGCTTTTCTAGGCCTGGCTTCAGGAAACTCTGGCCCTGTCAGCAGGAAAGCCCCTGGAGCACAGGGCAGCTCCAGCTCCAGGGGCTGTGACCAGGAGTATGGAATTACCCTTCCAGGGGGGAATTTGTGTCTCCATAGGAAGTGATTGACACAACTGCAATTCCACAGGGGGTGTTCTCTCTAAATTGGGCTGAGTTGCTTAAATTCACCACAACATAAACCTTCAGTTATGGTGACACTTATAACTCATGAGACCTCTTAAAATGTTACCTGGTTTCTGCTCAGCTCCTTTGCAGCCTGCTGTGATCATGACTATTAATGCTGGCAACCCTGACTAGACAGAAATACTGATTCTTCATCAGCTCCAAAGCTGGGTTTGACTTTACCAACAAGAATAATTCCAGTGGGAGGTGTCCCTGCCCGTGGCAGGGGTTGGAATAAGACGAGCTTTGAGGTCCCTTCCCAACCCAAACCATTCTGTGATTAGAGACATGATCCAAGAGCATGATTCCAGGGACAGAGCTGAGAGTGATTTTACTTCAGGAATTTAAAAATCCTGTTTCTTATCTGTAGGAACTATGTTTAAGGTGTTCTGTGCACACAAATGTTTTCCAGCTGTTTCCATGAGCGGGGGCTTTCCGGGGAAGCAGGGGTTTGTTTGCTTCATGGCGTGAGGTCTTTCAGCCTCACAGTTATTGTTTTCCCCTTGAAAGTGCAGCAGGAGTTACAAGCTGTCCTCAAAATAGGATTTTTAATCCAAGTATAAAATTGGAGACGTTAGAGTTTGCAGGATTGTGTTCTAGAACAAAAGTGGGGTCAGCAGGGGCAGCAGGATTTAGATAAAAGGGTCGTTTGCTGCACGAGTTTGAAAGCTGGTTCTGGCTGTTCTCTCCTTTGCATCAGCACAGCTGTTTATTTTGTACAAAACGGAGATCATGAGACTCCTGCAGGGTCTTTAGAAGTCGATTGAACACTGCTTTAGTCAATTTTACAGTGATGTCAAGTCCCCAGGATGTGTCTCTGAGCACAGGGCCTGGTTTTCCTTAGAGCTCATTGAAAGAACAGCCGTGTGCTTTGTGAAATAAAATTATCTGAAGGAAAACTAGAATTGAAATTCTAAAACCTCCCTGCCTGTGTCCAACAAGAACAATTGTAGTGGAAGGTGTCCCTGCCCATGGCATGGGGCGGAACGGGATGGGCTTGGAGGTCCCTTCCAGCCCAACCATTCAGGATTCTGTGATTCCAAGGTGTTGTTTGGTAGGGCAGGTGAATGCTGTGAGCAGCCCCTCCAGGGGCTGTCCCTCAGCCCAGTTTCCCTCCCCAGCCACCTGCACTCAGCCGTGAGGAGATGCACAGCCCAGCACCTCGGGGACATCGTGGAGCGCATGGGCCCGGAGCGCATCCTGGCCGGAGCCAAGCCCGTGGCTGACCGGCTGCTCCCTGCCATAGCCAGGTTTGCCCAGGACAGCTCCCAGCAAACCCGGTGAGTATTCCCTCAGGGAACACGTTCCAGCTGGCTCTGGGGGTGTGCCCTGCGTGACAGGATCGTTTAGGTTGGAAAATACCTTGGGGATCATTAAGGGTTGGATGAGGCCTGGAGCAGCCTGGGATAGTGGAAGGTGTCCCTGCCCACGGCAGAGGTGGCACTGGATGAGCTTTAAGGTCCCTTCCAAAGAAAGCTTTGAGTCCAGCTGTTATCCCAGCACTGGCAGCACTGTTGGGATAGTGCATGTGGCAGGAATTACCTGGATACCTCTCACACACCCGGGCTGCAGGGAGCAGAGGGGCTCACAGGATGTGCTGTGCTGGGCACGGAGGAGATGCAGCCACAGAGGGAATGCTGGCTCTGGGATCCACACTTGGATCTGATCCATGCCTGGCTGACAAGGCTGGAGCATCCTGGTTAAAGCCAGCAGAAGTGAAAGGCTGTTCTCATTAATTTGCTTTGCTAATTAAATAGTGATCCTTGAGCACATCCTCTGGGGGAGGATGGAAGGGGGTCTGGTTACTCATGTCAGCAGCAATCTTAGAGTCATGGAATCACTGAGGTTGGAAAAGACCTCCAGTCACAGTGACTGCGGACTCCAAACCTCCCTGGGCAGCCCCTGCCAAGGCCTGAGCACCCTTTCCATGGGGAAATTCCTGCTGATGTCCACCCTGAGCCTCCCCTGGCCCAGCCTGAGGCCGTTCCCTCTCCTCCTGTCCCTGTTCCCTGGGAGCAGAGCCCGACCCCCCCCGGCTGCCCCCTCCTGTCAGGGAGTTGTGCAGAGCCACAAGGTCCCCCCTGAGCCTCCTTTTCTCCAGGCTGAGCCCCTTTCCCAGCTCCCTCAGCCGCTCCTGGGGCTCCAGACCCTTCCCAGCTCCGTTCCCTTCCCTGGACACAATCTCCCTGCACCTTTCCAATTTGGAATGACACACCTGTGGTGACCCAGTGACAAAGCCAGCCCCTGTTCCTGGATGTCCTGGTGCTCTCCCTGCAGGTTCTATGGGCGGAGGATGCTCTTCAGCATGATGGCCCATCCTGACTTCGATAAAACCCTGGAGAAGTTTGTGCCAGCCAAGGATTTGCCTTACATTAAGGAAGCTGTTGGCAGCCTCCGAGAGAAGGTGTGTGGGAAAGCTCTTGTGTAACACCTGGGGCAGGTGGGTGTGTCCTGGGGGCTGTTGGGTGTAGACAGTTCCAGCGCTGCAGCCACATGAATTCCCTGTGATTCCCTTGTTCCATGAATTCCTGCTGTACCTTTGTGCAGGGCCTGGGGGAGATGCCCTTGGATACACCCTCAGCCAAAGGAAGGCGTTCCCAGACTGGAAATGTTGGACATTTGAGGTTGTCCTCTACTTGCAGAGATGCTCCCAACATCCCAGACAGGTAATGAGCTCCAGTGCTTATCCTGGGAGGAACCTGGCCAAGGAGGGAGCACAGAAACAGCCACACAGGGCTGTGAAAGTTAAACATTCCTGAAGGAAAAGGAAGGTCTTGACCTGTTCCAGAGAAACTCTTAAACAGAGTGACTGGTTATGTTAAAATGGCTTTGTGCATTTTGAAGTTAATTTGTCTATTGACCATCCGTGAAATACACACAGGACACAAACCTCCTGGAACTCCCAGTATGGAATCGCAGAATCATGGAATGGTTTGGGCAGGAAGGATCTTAAAGCCCACCCAGTCCCACCCCTGCCATGGCAGGGACACCTCCCACTGTCTCAGGCTGCTCTAAGCCCCAATGTCCAGTCTGGCCTGGGACCTTTCCAGGGATCCAGGGGCAGCCACAGCTGCTCTGGGCAATGTAGATCCAATGGATCCATGTCAGCATCATCTAAGATGTTGCTGTTCAGACTCATGGAAAAACCATTCCTGGTTGGAGCCATAGCACAAATTACTCATTTGTGCACAACTGTGGACACCAAGGATATAGTTAGGCCCTGACTGGGATGCTGAAGGGTTTAGATCATACTCTGACCATTTTTAGTTTTGTTTTATCTTCTTACAGGTTTTTTAGGTCTTGGAGATACAGTAATGATTTCTGGGCTCAGATAGATGTGAATACAATGGATTACCCCAGGACATCCCACCCCTTATTCCTTATCATCTGATTGATGCACAAATGAGTACATTTGGACTGTAAACACACATATCTATACCTTATAGCTATGTACAAATACAGTTATTGCAGTGGTCACTGCCCATCCCCAGGGTATGGGCAGAGTTCATGGGGTCCATGACTCGTAGGACTGGAGCAGTCCATGGTAGTTAAATCACGCAGTGGCAGTGACATTCAGCAGCCAGGGGTGCACAGGCATTAATTCCAACATTACAGGCTCTTCTCACCCCAAATCAAATCCCCCTGAGGTACACAACCCGTTTCTGCCTCACCCACCAAGTGCAGCCACGTCTCTGAGACAAACCATGGATGGGTTTTTGTCTTTGCTCGAGGCAGGATTAATCCAGTCTTTCCTAACATCCCCTCATGTGCCCCACAGGGCCTCCCCATGCTGATATTTAGACCCCCAGACCACAGGGGCTTCACCCACTTGGCCCTGCTTGATTGCAGCTCACGTTTCATGGATCCAGTCATGGATTACCCGAGATACAGTGTCTGTGGTTAAGGCCACCCCTTGGTCTTGTGCCCACATAGAGGTGGCATCTCTTCCCTGCTGACCTGAGGCACCACGGGCCCACCAAGCTGGAAATCACTCTCCCTTGTGTTTCCAGTCCAGATCTACCCATGACACTTTACTCTTGGGGCCCAATCCAGCTGTTTGTTGTTGTGGTGCTCCTCATTATCCCAACTCTCAGGCACAGGATGGACTTTCACTGTCAGCCTCTCTGCCCGGGCATTGATGTCTTGCCATTCTCCAGCAGCCAGAATCAGCTTCCCTCTGCCAATTGCCCTTTTTCTACCTTCCCAGCCACTCCCACAGAACGTTTGCCACCATCCACCAGCCAGTGCAGAGGGAGAGTGTTGGCCACTTCTCTGCTCAGCTCTGCAGTGTGACTGGATCCACTTTGTCCTTCAGCAGCTTCCATGACTCCCCATGTAGGGCTCCATACAGCTGCTTCCCATTTCCTACTGCTCCTGTAGGATCCATCAGTGAGGAGAGAGTGTCACCTCCCACCCTCTGCTAGCTGGTTCTGTGGTGGGGCCACCTCAGCTCTGTCACCTTGTCTTGCTTTGAGACAGTTTAAAGAGGGGGGCACTCTGAAATGAGGAACCTCCCCTTGATTCCAATCAATCCCTCTCTGCCAATAAGGAATGAGATACGGGCAGATATAAGTGAGAAAATAACAGTTTATTAACAAACAATGCCAACAGGCGGGGGCGAATGTAAATAACTGCTGGATAGCAAAGTGCTAAATCTCATGGACTCCACAGGAACAAGGAGAGACCTGGAAATACCCATTGCTATCAGGGATGGCCTCAGGATTTAGGACAAAGGGACAAGCTGGTGTCAGATCCCTCTTGGGAAGGCAGGAGCCTCATGGAGCAGTCCAGCAGCAGACAAAGGCCCGACAGCTCATCCAGGGTCAGCCTCCTCCCCACAGCAGGGCAGGCAGGGCCACGCCAAACACCAGGGCTGGGGCCACTCAGGGTTTTCTCCCCCTGGCTGGTTCTGCCCACGGTGATCCGGAGTGAGTGCTCTTCTCCTGCTGAGATTCCTCAGCTGTGGACAGGCACTTGCAGAATTCATCCTTAAGGCAGCTCAGACCTGCTCACTGCAGTCTCTCCGAGCTGAGGGAAAAACCAAAAATGAAAAGAGAACCCAAAAAGGGAAGAAAAAAAGGACCTCTGCCTGAGCAAAGACCAAGCAGCCCGCAAAGCCAACACCATACAGGGAAATCCCACAAAGTGCCTGGGTGGGGGATTTTACAAACACCCAGGACAGCACCACACACACACACACAGGGTCCCTGGCTGGGATAGATCTGGAATACAAGAACATTATGGATCACCCCAGGACTCTTCACTGTATCCTTTCTGGGAGGGTGGGCAGGCCCTGGCACAGGGTGCCCAGAGCAGCTGTGGCTGCCCCTGGATCCCTGGCAGTGCCCAAGGCCAGGCTGGACATTGGGGCTTGGAGCAGCCTGGGACAGTGGGAGGGCAGGGGTGGCACTAGATGGGCTTTGAGGTCCCTTTCCAACCTAAACCATTCCATGGTTCTGTGAGTCAATGAACTGAAAAAGAAACACCCCCCAGATTTAAAGCAAGCCAAAAACTGCATCCAAGAACACAGAGTTCAGAGGGCTGCAACTGCAGTGTGACTGTTCAGGACCAGATTTCTTTAACACACCCTCCACAATTCAAAATAATAACTGATTCTACATGTACTGATAAATTTTGGTTGCTTATTCCATTCCCCACCCAAGCCTTGTGTTCAGGAGTTAGGAGTGAGGCAATGACTCTGCCTGGATGGTCTGTAAATACTTACCTGGACAGAGAGGTGATTCCACAGGTTTTAGAATTCTTTCCATGACTCTCTAATGAGATCAGGTGCCACAGGAAATTTATTTATAAATATTCTAGGAAGAGCTGTTTCCACCTCAGCATGGCACGTTGCTCAGGTAACACCTGGTCTGGGGTCAGTCTTTAAAGTGCTTTGAGAATAAAGAATTAAACTGCAGTAAGTTTGGGGGGGGGGGGGGGTTGTGACCCATTGATGTGAGGGAAGTTCCCAATTGTTACTGGTCACAAAACCAGCTGCATTTTGAGCAGAATGGATATAAGACTTTGGGAACAATGATTGTTGTTAGGTGATTTATTTTTAATTCACCGTGTTTAAGGTGAAAGTTTCTGTTTACTTCTGATACTTGCACTTAGATGGGAAGAGAATGTCTGGGATGAGCCTCCTGTTCTAATGTGGCTCATGGAATAATGTTCCCCTTTCCCACAGGGACAGCACAGAGGCCCACGAAGCCCCAAGGAGGGCAGCTCCTCGCAGTGCCCTGGAAAGTGAGGAATATGTCAGGGACATTATCGGGTCACTGAATGCCAAAGACTTCCGGGAGCGCATCAGCGGCGTCCGGCAGCTGCTGGCGGACACGGAGAGCAGCCCGGCCCTGGTGCTTGCCAACGTCGTCAGGGTAACTCCAGGGAAAGGGTGGAGTTCAAAGGGATTTAGAGCTGGGTCACAAAGCTTTCTGTAAAAGTCTTGGCTGCTTCTTGGAATAAGGATGATTAACAGAGAGCCTTGAGGAGCAGGGGAGTCTGTGTGAGGCACTAAGGGAGGAAAGGAAGGGAATAGGAGGGAAACATGGAAGTTTTCACTCAGAGCACTTTTGAACTATTGCCCAGGGAAGCTGTGGCTGCCCCTGGATCCCTGGAAGTGTCCAAGGCCAGGTTGGACAGGGCTTGGAGCCACCTGGGATAGTGGAAGGTGCCTCTGATGATGGCAGGGGGTGGAATAGGATGGGCTTTAACATCCCTTCCCATCCAAACCAGTCTGTGATTCCATGATTTCTGGAATCCTGTGTGCTGTTTTTCATGCCACTCTTGGGTAAATATCAAAATAGTGGAATAGTTGTAAAAAAAGCAGAAAGGTTTAATCAGAAACTGAAAAACTGTCTCTGAATAAGAGTTGCAAGTTTTTGTGTGGGAGAAGGTGAGGAAAGTCTTTATTGTGCTAAAGCTCAGGATGAGGATCCTGTCCAATAGGAAAGGGAGTTCTGTAGGAGAAAGAAGAGGTCCCGCAGGTGTGAATTAAAGATAAGTACAATGAAAGGAAACCCAGGCTTGTCCTCCAGCAGTGCCGTGTCTTTGTGTGGAATGATGGAACTCTGCTGTGGAACTTCCTGGTATCCAAACTGTGGATGGGTTTGAAACCTTTCAAACATTCCCTGTGCTGAACAGAGCCATAAAAATACTGGCTTGCAGGAAATGTGAGTCACAGTGAGAGTTACTGTGCCTGGAGTCCATTGCACTGCAGGGACTCAGAGCAGATGAGGTGAGATGTGGTTGAATAATGCACGGGGTTAAAATAGCAAATGTTGCTTGACTTGCTCAGAAAATGATCGCAGGTATTTGCATATCCCAGAATCCCAGGGTGGTTTGGGCTGGAAGGGACCTTACAGACCATCTGTTTCCAACCCCTGGAGATACCAGAGCCATCAATTGCCGAGATGGACAATTAGAGTGTAGCAATAAAGCAGGTAATGACCTTTGCACCTCAAGCACTGATTCCCAATTCCATGAGTGCTGTTTGGATGCTTTTCCAGATCTTTGATGCTTTCAAGCCTCGCTTACACGACTCCAACAGCAAAGTGAACCAGGTGGCTTTGGAGGCCATGCACAAGATGATTCCCCTGCTCAAAGACAATTTATCACCTGTGATCAACATGTTAATTCCTGCCATAGTGGACAACAACCTCAACTCCAAAAATCCAGGGATTTATGCAGCTGCCACAAATGTTATCCAGGCTCTATGTCAACACTTAGGTAAGCAATTTGTTCTCTCTTAATTTGGAGCAGTTCTAGTTGTGGTGATTAAGTTGTAAATTGAAAGTGTTACTCTTTCCAAGAGTTTCACAGAATTGTTACACTGTGTAAAAACCATTGGGTTTATTCTCACCCTTTTTAAACCACCCATACCGTCCTGATACTGCTCAGTAGTGCTTTGGTCATTTTTCCACAGCATTTTCTTATTTACCTTTTCCCATATTGTGTTTATTTGCAGATAATTTAATTTCCCATTTAAGAATTTAACGTGTTCTGCTCTTTGCCTGTAGACAACTCCCTGCTCCTGCAGCCGCTCTGCACAAAAGCCCAGTTCCTGAGTGGAAAAGCAAAGCAGGACCTGACAGAAAAGCTGGCTGGTAAAGTGCTGTTTTCCTTTGCTTGTTTGGTTGGTTGGGTGCCACCTTAATTAGGGAAATTAATTGCAAGGTGGAGGTGGCTCTGTACCTTCCCTTCTGTCTCAGGAGGTTGTGCAGCAGTTGTCACATTTCAGCTCTTTAATGGAAATTGGAGCTGTTGCTGACAAAACAAAGGATTGTTATTAGTATTATATAGTCAGCTTATATAAGGATTTAACTTAAATTTAAATACTTTATATATTTAAATACCTTAAGGGTTAGCACTTATAAATACCTTAAGCATATAATAATTTTAACATGGCACTGTATTCCCTCTCCCAGTGCTCATTCCCTCATGCTCTTGCCGGGAATCCAGACTGGTTTGGGTGGGAAGGGACCTCAGAGCCCCTCCAGTGCCACCCCTGCCATGGCAGGGACACCTCCCACTGTCCCAGGCTGCTCCAAGCCCCAATGTCCAGCCTGGCCTTGGGCACTGCCAGGGATCCAGGGGCAGCCACAGCTGCTCTGGGAATTCCAGCCCAGCCCCTCCCCACCCTCCCAGCCAGCAATTCCTTGAGGAAGGCTGAATTTCCATGTTTTAGGTGAACAAGGAATGTCTTTACGGGAAATATGCTTGAACCAAACATGGTCCTTGGCTCGCGTTCAGAGCAGTTCTGTGTGAAATGGAACTCAGTAACACAATGGACAGGCTGTTCTTGAAATATCCCTAAATTTATGCTTTCTGAGGGTGTTAAACAGCCTTTAAACAGTCCCTCTCTTGCTAGGATTTTTGGAGTGGTTTATATTATACATCACAAGAGGCTGTTCTGGCATTTGCTAATGAAACACTGAATTCATGCTTGAGGATCTATTCCAGCCAAAATGATTCAGTGGTTTAATTGTCCAAGTAGGGAAAATATTTCATCTTATAAACATGTTTATTTATTTTTTACATATATTTTATATGTGTGTGCAGGGCCAGGAGTTGGACTCGTGATCCTTGTGGGTCCCTTCCAGCTCAGGATATTCCATCATTCTATGAGTCTATATTTACAGCATAAGGCTGCTTTTTTTCTTAAATACCTATAGCTTATTTGTGAGATAGAGGGGAAATTGGAAATACCAGACCTTACGTTGTGAGAAATAAAGGTCCTTATGAGAATCCTAACTGAAACAAAACCCAACCAAAAATCCCCTTTATTTGTTTTAGTTTTTTAGTTTAATGGAAAAGCATAATTATCAGCAGCACTGGTGCTACTGTGTAAACTTCTGGGAGAGGATAAAAGGAGTGGTTGTGGGGAAATCTGATCTTTTTTGTGGGAGCCGACGATGTTGCAACAGCGAACTGTTGTGTACAGCAGCAGTTTGAGGAGATGATTTAAACCCCTCCCAAAGCCGGGGATCACATCTAACCTGTACTTTAGATTAACCTTTTATGCTGACCCCCTGCTTGCTGCCCTGCAGAGCTGGTGCCGGAGCTGTACCCGCGGAAGCCGAGTGCCGTGGAGCAGAAGGTGCTGCCCGTGCTGTGGCACCTGCTGGGCAGCACGGCCAGCGGCGGCCCCGTGCCCGGCCCCGGCGGCAGCGGCCGCGCGGCCACGGCCAGCTTAGCCCAGGCCCTGTCCGCACAGATGGGCCCCGGCCTGCTCGCCCACGCTGCAGCCCAGCCCCCGCACATCAGGAAGAGCTTGGAGGAGCTTCTGGAGACGGGAACGTAAAATCGCCATCCCTGCAGGTGAAGCTCCAGCGCCGCCTGAGCCGGACACACGGACGGTGCTGCCGGGACACGGGCGGGCGGGAATGGCCCCTGTGCTGGCCCACGGTGCCTGAGGGAGCTGCGGGAGAGCCCCCGGAGCTGGGCTGGGCTGGGCTGGGAGAGCCTGAGGGCCTGAACTGGGCTGTGCTGGGACAGCCTGCTGGACTGCACTGGGACAGTCTGCGGGGCTGAACTGGGCCGTGCTGGGAGAGCCTGCAGAGCTGTGCTGGGCAGTGCGGGGCTGGCTCCCCTCATTGTCACCAGCATGGCCATGGAGGAGCCGCTCCAGCCCATCTGTGCTTCCCTTCAGAGGCTCCAGCCCAGGACCTGACCCTGGATTGCTCATGAAGAACCACACGGTCACATCAGCACTGCGCTTTACAAGGAAAAGTGGAAGAGAATCCTGGACACAGTGACGCAGTGCTATTTGTGAAAAACATGTATTTTTGTACCCCCACAGGCAGTGGTGCAGTATTTGTTATCTCAGGGCTGGGCAGGGGCGAGAACAAACCCCAACTCTTCTCCTTCCCCAGCTGCGGGCTCTGGACACATTGGACACGGGACACAACGGGATATATAAATAAAGGGATTTATTTCTGTACAGGGATGTATTTCTGCAAGAGGGTGGGAAGGAGTGGCTCAAGAGCTGCTTTGCTCGAAGGAACCTGGTGACAGTGTCTGAACGTGAGCCCAGGTGTGCCAAGGTGGACAAGAGGCCAAAGGCACCTGGCTTGGACCAGCAATAGTGTGGCAGCAGGACCTGGGCAGTGACTGTCCCCCTGAGCTGGCACTGCTGAGGGACCTCCAATCCTGGCATCAGCTCTGGGCCCCTCACTTTAAAAGGGACATGGAGGGGCTGGGGCATGTCCAGGGAAGGGAATGGAGCTGGGAAGGGCTGGAGCCCCAGGAGCGGCTGAGGGAGCTGGGAAAGGGGCTCAGCCTGGAGAAAAGGAGGCTCAGGGGGGACCTTGTGGCTCTGCACAACTCCCTGACAGGAGGGGGCAGCCGGGGGGGGTCGGGCTCTGCTCCCAGGGAACAGGGACAGGAGGAGAGGGAACGGCCTCAGGCTGGGCCAGGGGAGGCTCAGGGTGGACATCAGCAGGAATTTCCCCATGGAAAGGGTGGTCAGGCCTTGTCAGGGGCTGCCCAGGGAGGTTTGGAGTGCCCATCCCTGGAGGTGCTCAAGGAATTCCTGGAGGTGGTATGGGTGACTTGGTTTAGTGGTTTAAGGGCTACAGTGGCAGTGCTGGGTGGACAGTGGGACTGGGTGATCTTGGAGGTGTCTTCCAAACCAGATGATGGTAGGATGTGTTTCCATAGGGAGCTGTATTTATTTCATTCCCGTACCGGGCAGCGTCTCACGGCGCAACCCCTGAGGGAGCGGCGCCATTTGGCGGGAAGGGGCGGGGCGCGGGGGGCGGCCGGTGCGCACGCGCAGGGGGTGGCGGGCACGCGGGCGGTGCGCGCGCGGGGGGGGCTGTGCGCGTGCGCGGTGCGTGAGGCCCGGGCGAGGCGGCGGCGGCTGTGGCGGCCCCGGCAGGTACCGGCGAGGGGCGAGGGGGCTGCGGGGCCGTGGGGAGGAGAGCGGGGTGCTCCGGGAGCGGCCGGGCCGTGGGACAGCCGAGGCGGGAGGCAGAGGCGAGCGGGGGCTGGGCTGGGCCGTGCCGTGCGCTGGGCGCTACGAGCGCCGTGTCGGCCCCGCCGCCTCCCGCGGCCGCTCCTGGGCCTCGGGTGTGCCCGAAGGATGAACTGTGCCGTGGGGGGTGTATCCCGGTGTCCCTGTTGTGTCCTTGTATCCCCGTTTTGTGCGTTGAACGGCCGCTGGGCGAGTAACGGGCCCGCGCGGAGCTGCTCCGCGCCTCGCGGTTTGTGACGTTACTGCTCAGAGTGGGCCGCAGAGAGGCCCTGAGCGAGAGAAAACGGCCTCAGGCTGGGCCAGGGGAGGCTCAGGGTGGACATCAGGAGCAATTTCCCCATGGAAAGGGTGCTCAGGCTTTGGCAGGGGCTGCCCAGGGAGGTTTGGAGTGCCCATCCCTGGAGGTGTCCAGTGAAGGCCTGGACGTGGCACTCAGAGCTCTGGGCTGGGGACAAAGTGGGGATTGGGCACCTGTTGGACTCGATGGCTTTGAAAGGCTTTTCCAAAGTAAATGATTCCGTGATTCAAACCTAATCCCGGCACAGCCGCGCTGGGCCCGGGCAGCGCCGGCCCTGCCCCGGGTGGTTCCAGCAGCATCTTATCAGGGGTGTGAATGGAGTGTTCTGGGCAGAGCTCAGATAAGGCTCCACATTCCTGCCCCTGCCCCTCTGCAGTTTCCCTGTTTGTTTTCCATTAGTTCATTCACGTTTATGAGCGGCAGTTTTGTGTACAGCAGTCTTTTGCTGGCAACAGGCTGAATAATACATGTTGGAATCAATTATTTAATACCAGTGTGTGTAGCTGTCTGATACTCTGATTCAGTTATTTAGCCTGTGTGATATAAAACCCCCGGAATTAAGGTGAAAACCCCGGAATTAAGTTTCCCTGGTGTGCCCCAGCCTCATGCCCACCTCTGGAGTTTGGTGGCCTAGGCATAGCCTATTGCATTGGCTGGTTTAAACCATGGATTGCTGTCAGATTTTGGGATATACCAGCAGCAAGATTGGAAGGCTGGAACAGCTGTCAGATTTGGTTTCAGTTTGAAGCCTCGTGTGCAGGTCAGACCTTGTGTGCTGATCCGTACTGCTTCTCCCTCATTCTTTTTTCCCTCCTAGTCTGAAGACAGCTGGATTTGGAGGGTTGGTTTTTTTAAGATGGAAAATATCTTCTTAATCAGCTAGAGGGAGAAAACACCTGTTAGACATCAGAATAAGTTTAGGTCGTAAATTACTGCATTTCTAAAAATGATAGAATCCATGGAATCATGGAATTTTTAAGGCTGATCATTAAGTCCAGCCATTCTCCTGCACAGCCAGGGCCACTACTGACCCCTGTCCCCAAGTGCCACATCCACACAGCTTTTAAATCCCTCCAAGGATGGGGACTCCAGCACTGCCCTGGACAGCTGTGCCAAGGGTGGAAAACCCTCTTGGAAAAGAAATTTCCCCAATATCCAACGTGAACCTTCCCTGGTGCAACTTGAGGCCGTTTTCTCTCGTCCCATCACTGGTTACCTCTGTCACTGGTTACCTCAAATTTTAGAGCTGTAAATGGTGCTGGGGCTACTGTTTGTGTCACTCCCTCCTCCTACCCCTCGACTTTAGAACCTGCATGAGGTACCCTCTGAAGTGCAGCAGCCTTTGAATGATCCATACCTCTGCCTGTTGCACTGATAAAGGCACAGCAATACTCTTTGATGCTTAATGTATAATGTAATGTTACAAATGATGTTTTTTATCAAAATCATAGAATCACAGAATGCTTTAGGTTGGAAGAAACTTTAAAGCCCATCCAGTCCCCCCCCCGCCATGAGCAGGGATGCCTTCCACTGTCCCAGGCTGCTCCGAGCCCATGGCTGCCAGATGATGGAGAACAGAAATACATTTATAAAGCAGTTATTAGAAAAGTTGCAGGACAGACCACATGGACTCTTTAGCATTGTGCCAGAGTTCCTTGGCTTGGTGAACTCCTGGGAAAACATGAACTGTTATCCCCAGAGTTGAAGCTGCTGAAGATAAGGGAGAGAGATTTTTCCTTTCTGGCAAGAACTTCCCCCTAGTATGTGGTGGTGTTTTACCCATGTCCTTGTCAAAGTGAAAGCAGTGGTCTGGGTGCTGTTGCTTCAGGCTTTCATTGTGAAAGAACTCTGGAGAGTTCTGGGTGGGGATTTTTTCTTTTTTAAATCCCAAATGCGTTTGCCACCTGCTCTGAGGAGAACAGAAGGAACCAGGAGTCGCAGTGCAGTGTGTGAGGATGACAGTCCAACACTGTCCTTTATCCCAGCTGGACTCACAGCTGGGAGCTGCTGTATCCTGCAGGGTGATATTCCCTAGGATCCCTGAGCTGTGAGGGGCATGGAGAAGGTTCAGTGCTCCTGCTCCAGGAGGGAAGGCCGAGGCAGGGTGGCATGCAGCCAGGTCAGGCTGGCCTGGCACTGGCACAGCAGGGCAGGGCCAGGCAGTGGCTCTTGGCAGGGACATCAGAGGAGCAGTGGGAGGAAGCAGGAGTCTGTCCCAAGGGGCAGGAGGAAGCGCCTGGCACTGGGTGTGGGTGGGAGTGAGGGGCTGTGGGTTAGGGGCAGCCAGAGCATTTCTGTGGCCCTCTGGTGCTGCTTGGTTTATTTGGACATCACTAATGTGGACTGAGTTGGTGCTGACAGTAATTCTTGTCTTTGATTTAGCTTGGCATTGAGGGCACCTTTTAACAGCTGTTATTTCACAAAGAAGTTACTGGCTTGTACTGAGTAGGAGAATTGAATGAATTTAGGGACATAGGTTAGTGGTGGCCTTGGTACTGCTGGAGTAACTTGGACCTGATGGTCTCAGACAGCTTTTCCAGCCTGAATGTTTCTATGGAATTTGAGCATAATTCTTTATTTAAAATAAATTTCCATTGGACTCCTACAGGAAAGCTGTCATGATTCACTTTTATACCTCAATAGTTCCCTGTGATAGTTTTTTAGCAACCCACCATGATTTCTATGTGCAGATGTGAAAATCTATGACTGCTGTTAATATTTTTTATTGCTGAACAAGGCTGATGTGTGAGGCAGATGTAATCAGGGTTGTGGTGAAATACAGGGATGCCTGAAGCACCTGGGACACTCTGAGCTGCCGATTCACACCCAAGCTCTGTTGAATCTTGCTACAGGAGTACCGAATCCTTCTGTTCCCACAGGATCCAGTCCCACAGCGGTGCCATGGAGAACTCGGAGAGCACGGAGGAGGAGCAGCCAACTGTGGGCAATGAGAGTGCGGAGCCCAGCGCCGAGAGCGCGGCCGAGGAGCAGCACATGGACTTCAGCACCGAGATCATGAGTGTCACTGAGATGGAGCAGTCCCCGGACAGCTCCCCGGACCTCAATGAGGATAACACGCAGGAGAGCGAGATTCCAAACATTGAGAGTTTACAGACCACAGATATCGAGGCTGGCTTCCCTCCGGATTTTGACAAGTTTTGGAAAGTAGTAGAGGACAATCCGCAGGATTTCACAGGATGGGTTTATCTACTGCAGTATGTAGAGCAGGAGGTTAGTACCTGCCCCTTTCTCCTCAGATCTCCCAGAAATAAACAAACAAAGAACTAAAACAAGACATGGGATTCCAGTGGCAAATGTAGAATGGACATCAGGCTGTCACGGATGCTGATTTAAGGCAGTTGTCCTTGCCGCTGTTGTCATTTAATCATAAAATGCCAGGATGGTTTGGGTTGGAAGTGACCGTAAAGCTCATCCAGTTCCACTCTCCTGCCATGTGCAGGGACACCTTCCATGAGCCCAGGTTGCTCAGTTGTCAAAATAACACCAGGCATTTCTAACACACTGTTAATAATTGTCTGTAAAATAACCTGGAGTTGTTTGTAAGGAAAGAACTGATTGTGCTCGCTCTGTGTTTCCCACAGAACCACTTGCCAGCAGCCAGGAAAGCCTTTGACAGGTTTTTCACACACTACCCCTACTGCTATGGGTACTGGAAGAAGTACGCGGACCTGGAGAAGCGCCACGACAACGTCAAGCAGTCAGACGAGGTACGTAGGGCCCGGGGCCAGCGCTGCCACCAGTCCCAAAGCCAACAATGACTGTCCCACTGCGAGTCATTGGGCTGCCAGTGCCTGCCCTGCACGGCCAGGGCTCGAGGGACGTGTTTGCACGTGTCCCAGCTGTGGCATTTGGAGCTAATGTTCTCTCTCTTTGTTGGCAGGTGCGTTAAACCTCTACAGTTTGTCAAGCTTTGCAGTGCAAGCCTCTGTATTACACTGCAGCTTAACAAGTAGGGCAGGGCTTTTCTGTCACTTCCATTTATTACTCATTTTCAAAACAATATAGTTGGTTTGCTGGTCACAATTGCTCCATCTTATTGCATTTTTGGTCAGACGCTGTCAATGATGCTCTAATGGGTCTGTGCCCTATGGTCTGTACCCCAAAGCCTGCCCACACAACCTGGTCAGAATGCAGGGACCGCTGCGCTTTGAAGATCAAGACTCTGCACGTGGAGATCAGAACATTGCCATGTTCTATCCAACCTCCACCCGAATGGTAATGGTAGATTATTTAAACAAAATTCCAGTAATTAGTATTTCTAAGGTTCACCGGATAACACAGTGTTGCCTCTCTCTTAGGACCCCATTAAGGATTTGAAGTACAGTTCATGTTCTCTTCATAGGTCTATCGCCGAGGGCTTCAGGCAATTCCTCTTAGTGTTGATCTTTGGATACATTATATAAACTTCCTAAAGGAGACCTTGGACCCTGCTGATCCCGAAACTAACAGTACCATCCGGGGGTGAGTTGGGAGCAGCCTGATATCCATGCACACCAGTGGGGTCAGGTTATTGTGTTGTTAAGATAAGGGACAAATTAATAGCAGCCTGGTGTCATTTTAAGGACTTTTAAGAGATGATGGAGCCAAATTCTGTAAGAAAGGGGAGACAGTGCAGTGTAGTACAAATAGCAAAAGTTGTGGCTTGAGAGCTTCAGAGTGGATGTTAAGAAATACTTAGTGCAGCATTGGGAATCTTGGAATTTAATTCCTCGGGGTTTCCAGGGTATGGCTAGGATGTGTCTGCTCGCTGTGGCTGGCAGTGGGCCTGGTTAAAGGGTTGGACTAGAGTTTGATCAGAAAGCTTAATTGAGCTGGAACTGAATGTGAATCAAGCTGCAGGATTGCTGCACAGCTTTTGGGTGTTACACTGCTGCACTGGTGGGTTCGGAGTCTGTACAAGACAAAAGTGATAAAGGTTGTGTATTTTCCTAATATCTTGTGTTCTGTAAGTGGCTTTTGCTGTTGCCTGTATTTGTTCTGTTGTGGAAGCGCTGGAGGAAAAAATTGGATGTGAGCTTTCTGAATCTCTAGACACCTTGCTGCAGATATCTAGAAAACACTTTGAAGAATGTAAATAATTAATATAAGTCTAGTTTCAGGTAAATGAGGGTGCTCATAACCTTTAATAAGAGCCAGGACTTTCCTTCCTTGTTCTGTCCCGGCATCCAGAAACCAGTGTAAAACGATTTCCTTTTCCAGAGCCTATGAACACGCAGTGCTGGCTGCTGGGACAGATTTCCGTTCTGACAGACTCTGGGAAATGTATATAAACTGGGAAAATGACCAGGGAAACCTAAGGGAAGTTACATCCATCTATGACCGCATCCTGGGAATCCCAACGCAGCTCTACAGCCATCACTTCCAGAGGTAAAGGGAAAACTGGGAGTTAGTGCCATGTGAAAGGTGGAAATACTCACTCAGCACGAGAATTTGAAACAGTTTTATGTAGTTATTCACTTACGTACTCAGGCAGTTGGACTGATTGTTTTAAAGTACTGATGCACATTTGAGGAATTTGGTTTTTGCTAAATTCAGAGGTTTTGTTGTGGAATAAGGACAGGCCTTGGAAGTGTGGGGAAGAAGAGAGGATGTCTTTGAGTAATCAGAATGAGCAGTTTTGAATATTAATTCTGGTGCAATGCCCAGGTGTGGTGAAGCACCAGTTTAACTGAATAAAGAGGAATCCTGGTTAATTAGGGGGTGGAATTCTACATTTGTAGGGAGAGGTGAGCCGCAAGCTCAGTTAAATTGCACACAGTCTTCCCTGTAACTTCTACAGATCTCCTGGTGTGGGAAATAAAGTATTTCCTTTATAACTGGTTTTGTCCTTTGCCATCTCTTTTCCATGGCAAGGGTTCTGTCAGCCTGCCATGCTGCCCTTTCCCTTTGGCACATGGCACTTGTGAGGGTGATGGGTGCTGGCAGTTGCATTTTGGGTGTGAGCTGGCAGCACTCGGTGTCACTCAGGAGCCACGAAGTAAAGCAGAACCCCCTGGGATTTATGGCTGTGCCCTGTTGGGCAGCAGTGCAGCGTGAAACAACCCCTTTGCAGTGCCTGCTTTGTGGCTGTTGTTAGGTTTAAAGAGCACATCCAGAACAACCTGCCCCGAGACTTCCTGACCACCGAGCAGTTTGTGCAGCTGCGCCGGGAGCTGGCGGCCGCCAGCGGCCACAGTGGTGAGGACGGGGAAGAGCTGCCCTGCGGCACCGAGGACATCACCGACCCCGCCAAGGTACCTGCACGGGGTGGGCACGGGCACCTGTCCTTCCCTGGGGCTGGGGTTTCACTGCAGCCAGCTGAGTCTGCTGTAGCTGGGCTGTGCCCAGAGAGCTCATACATATCAATGCCCTGCAGCCCAGGACAGCACTGACCCCACCAAGGCACTTGCACAGGGTGGGCATGGCCACCCCTGTCCTTCCCTGGGCTGGGGCAGGGCTTCCCCTGCAGCCACTTTGGCTGTGCCCAGAGGGCTCCTGCACATCACTGCCCTGTGGCTCGTGTGGTGACAGGACAGCCCCTTCCAGTGCTGGCAGAGATGTTAAAGAAATGAGTGAGAAAATGAAAGAAGCACTGTACAAAACCTTAGGAACAAACAGTAATTATTCCAGGTCAGCAGACTGGGATCTGTGGTCTAAGAAAACTCCTCATCAGCAGTTACAGGCCCAGGAAAGCCCGGAGCTGTCCAAAGGAATTGCTGATGGTGAAAACACAGACACACTGAAACTGGGGCTGACTTGGATCCAAATCCAGCCTTAATCTCAAATCAGCTTTAGCATAAGATAAAAGCCAGTTCAGCTGTGTGTGCCAAGGGCCAAGGCTCCATCAGGCAGTGTCCCAGCCCTTCCCTGGCCCGGGAAGCAGTTACAAAGGTGATACCATGTCTGCCTGTGTTACATTTGTTAAAATTCTGTTCTAGCTAATCACTGAGATAGAGAACATGAGGCACAGAATCATTGAGATCCATCAGGAGATATTTAACCACAACGAGCATGAAGTCAGTAAGAGGTGGACGTTTGAGGAAGCGGTAAGTGGGGTTTGTGTGAGGCAACACGAGCAAGTGGTTTGGAAACAGGACTGGGAGCTGGGAATTCTGTGAAGCAGCCTTAACTTAAACTGTTGGGGGGGGAGTTGAACAGAGACTCAAAGTTGGAACAGTTTCACTTCTCTGCCGTTTTTCTTGTGAAGAGGCACCTGGCACCTGATGATGTAAAGATCTCTGAGCAGTGTTTGGAGAGAGGCAAGGTGCTGTAATGTTTGCTAAGCCAGTGAGTCCTGAGAGTTAGTGCTGCCTCGTGCATCTGGGGTGGTGCAAAGGCATGAGGGGATGGAGGGGATTCCCTTTGAAAGGTAAGCCTGTGCTCAAAGGAGAATGAAATTCCTGTGGTTTTGTATTTTAACATTACACACTTAATCAGGTAACTTTTGTTTTGACCTCCTGTGTATAACATATTAAAAGCAATTAATTAAACTAATAATTTGATCACTGCAAATTTATAGCTTTTGCTGTAGAATTAAGTTGAATTACATTTGAAAAAAACAACTGGAGGTTTTCATTCTCAGTCTTTATAATTTTGTTCCTGGCAAACGTGGTCCTTGTTTTAAATTTGCTTCTTGTTCTAAAGAGTCTGTTGTGTTACCCAGCTGGGACAGAGTTTCAGAGACTCTTTAATGGGTTGGGTGATGTCAGAACTGGTGGGTGATTTATTGCATGGTTTGGACTGGGCCAGGTGCCTCAACAGCCCAGGAACTCACAAACAGCGTGGGGAGCCATTGTCAGTGAGCTCTGTACCAGTGACCTGTGGCAGGAGGGAGCAGAGCAGGCAGAGTGTCCCAGACTCCTGCCCTGGGAAGCCTTAAGCTGCAAACCTGTGGGACTTGGGAGAGCACTGGAACTGTGGGCATTGGGCAGGAAAGGTGTGGGAAGCTGAGTGTCCCCTTGCTCCTGGCCACAATGTGCTCTTGTTACCACGAGAGTGTCTGCCCTGGAGCACCAAGGGGCTGGGGCTGGGAGGAGCTGCAAAGGCAAAGTTCAGTGTGTCTGTAAAGGACAGCAGAGAGGTGGGTGGGCACAGATCCCACCCAGGCTTTGGGGATTGCTTAGAGCTGTTTTTAGCAGGAGTGGGACTGTGAGCTGGTCAAAACGGCCACAGTGTTGGGTTCCACACCAGAGGTCAGTGAGGAGCATGAAGGGGGGGATTTGCTTTAAATTTCAGGTGGCTTTGAAGAGTTGGATTCTCCTTAATTGCTGTAAGTTCTTCGTCCATTTGTGTGGGTTTGGATCTGAGAGGGAATTGCAGCACAGGAGAGGCATAATCAAATGCAATTAGAGGCAGTGAGGAAAAGCAAAGGATCTCTGGCAGGATGCCAGACAAAACAATTGAAATTTAAACAGAGCCATGTTTAATTTTCTGTGCTGAGCTCTGTCCCACCCAGCCCCTCTTGCAGCCATCAACAACATGATGGTGCTAATTCACGGTTTTGCTATAACCAGCCTGATGTAAATATTTAATAGGAAGTCCAGCTCAGTGCTCTGTCTTTCCTTGTCATGATTCTGAGCCAAATTCTGAGTTTAATTTGTGGGCTGAGTGTACCACAGTGAGCATTTCACTTGTGTAGATGGATGTGGGCAGTGTCCAGTGTGTCCATAATGTGACTGGCACTGGGCTGCCTTGGGTCCTTCCCCAGCACCTCTGCACTCCAAAAGCTTTCTAGGAAAGGAAGTTTGTAGCCTGGAATGTCACTGCAGTAAATCCCTTGATCCACACCTGGGTAACCCCGGTTTGAGGAGATGAGGAGGTGTCACTGGAGCCCTGATGACTGAAATGGCAGTAATTGAATGTTGGTTGTGTGGCTGTTGATTGTTTGAACCCCCTTGGTGGTGTGTTTGTAATCACCAGTTGCATCCTGTGACTCTTGCAGATCAAGAGGCCTTACTTTCACGTAAAACCTCTGGAGAAAATTCAGCTGAAAAACTGGAAAGAGTACTTAGAGTTTGAGATAGAGAATGGCACTCACGAGCGAGTCGTGGTCCTCTTTGAGAGATGTGTCATTTCATGTGCCCTCTATGAGGACTTCTGGATCAAGGTAAGGGAGGCAGCTCACGGCTCTGCTGGTGCACACCTTGACCTGGTGACTAACCCTTGTACCCTGTGGAACGTTGTTCATCTATAACTATATCTGTTGCATTAGGAGATGGTCTGCTTGCAACCAGATTTGACTGCTGCATTTGCCAACTGCGTTGCCTCTCTACGTCCTTCCTTACAGAAACTAGTCTAGTGGTTCCATAAAGGTGCTGAATGGGTTTAAACAAAAGAATTTTATCGTTCTGGCATGTTCTTAGAGACAAATACAAGCTTTAACCTGGCTGGTCTCTGCTCTGTTTCCAACCCTAGTATGCCAAATACATGGAGAACCACAGCATCGAGGGCGTGAGGCACGTGTACAGCAGGGCCTGCACCATCCACCTGCCCAAGAAGCCCATGGTGCACATGCTGTGGGCAGCCTTCGAGGAGCAGCAGGGTAAGGGCAGCCCTGCCTGGGGGGCTCTGCTGGGGGAGCTCTGGGATCTGCCCTATCCTAAAGCATCTCCCTGCTGTTCCAGGCAACATTGATGAAGCCAGAAGGATCCTGAAGACGTTTGAGGAGTGCATCCTGGGGCTGGCCATGATCCGCCTGCGCAGGGTGAGCCTGGAGCGCCGGCACGGCAACATGGAGGAGGCGGAGCAGCTGCTGGAAGATGCTGTCAGGAATGCCAAGTCCATCAGTGAAGCCTCCTTCTATGCCATCAAACTCGCCCGGCACCTCTTCAAAGTGCAGAAAAACCTGCCAAAGGCAAGAAAAGTGCTGTCAGAAGCCATAGAACTGGACAAAGTATGTGTTCCCTCTTGGCTGTCTTACCCAAAACTCAAACCACCCTGGTGTCTTTCTCTCTTTCTGAAGCATTTTGCAAAACATGGCAACAGTGATGACAGGAGTTGTAACTGGATGTAATGTCCCATTACTGCATGGAGACAACAGTCCCTCTAAACTGACGTTGCCAGGGTCCCAGCTTGGAAATCTGGAAGTTTGCACTCTCTTTTCCCATCAGAAGCAGAATGTGCTTTGCACCTTTGTTTTAATTTTTAGAATCTTAAAGGTTCTTGGTGTGTTTGGTGTTGTTGGTGTGGGCAGTACTTGGTGGTTTGGTGTCAGCACAGAAATATCTGGCACTCAGATGCTGCCAGCAAAGTGCAGCACCTGGGTTTGTGGTGTTGGTCACTTCTGGTCTGTTTGTGCAACAAACCAGCCCAGGGAGAAGGGAAAATCCCTTCATTGCCTGTTGTTGTGTGTATTGATGGGGTGAATTGTGGTGTGTAACAGTCAGAGTTAACCACCTGCTGTGAGGGTCAGGTGTGCACCTCCTAATGCCTCTTTTGCACAGGAAAACACCAAACTGTACCTGAACCTGCTGGAGATGGAGTACAGTGGTGACCTCAAGCAGAACGAGGAGAACATCCTGAGCTGCTTTGACAAGGCTGTCCATGGGGCCTTGTCCATCAAAATGAGGATCACATTCTCACAGAGAAAAGTGGAATTCCTGGAAGATTTTGGGTCTGATGTGAACAAGTAAGATGTCCTGTGGGCAGTGGCCAAGCTGGGGTCACTGGGAGAGTGTTGGCAGCAGTTGGGAAGGGGTGGGGTCAGTGGCATCTCTAAAACGGTTTCCTTTGTGCCATCAGCTCTCCGTAAGGAACAGCTGCTTTTCTAAACCAACCTCCTGGTGTTAAACAGGAATAGATTTTTAAATTGGAATCTCTTTTCAGATAATTACCCCTTTTTGTCTGAAGTGCCCAACAACTCACTGAGCAGAGCTTTGCTGCCTGCCAGGTTTTCCTGTGGTTTGCTCTTGCTAAGCCCTGTGAAGGCAGGTGCTCCCCAAGAGAGTGGGACAGGTCTGTGACACGGGTGTCCTTTGAGGCTCTGTTTCCTGGAGCTGCTGTGTGTTTCCAAAACTGCACTGGCTGGGTTTTTCTATGTTCAGCACTATTAACAACTGTGCACTTTTGTGGGAGAATACACCAGAAAAGCAAGTTTTTAATTCAATACTACAATACTTTTTGCCTCTTAATTGTCTGTTGTTTTTATTTACATTTTGCAGCTAAATAACCTGGAAGGATTAATGACAAGTCAGTTTTTCTGCTTTGTATGTTTTTAACAATAGCTGTCCTTAAATTCTGCTGCCTCTGCATGGCAGCCAGTCAGTGCAAGCTTGGGATCTGAGACAGATCAAACACAAGGAATTTTGCAGTTCCCAAATAATCCCAGAGCACAGAATGAATACGAGGAGCTCTTTTCACCCAGAGCACACTGACAGAAGCAGCAGGCTTTGTGAGATGCTGCAGATGAAGGGGTATTTCAGTATTTGTGGGAGTTTTAGCCAGGACTCCTGTGCTGCATTAACCATACTTGTTCTTCCCTGCTGGATGGGGAAAGGCTGCAGGGGCTGCTTTGGGATTGGAATAATTTCCAGTGTTTAAATACTGATTGCCACATCTCAGTGCTGCTGTGGGTGGCATCACCAGCAGGCACTGAAGGAGCAGCTGAATCACAAATCACTTCTAGAAAACTTCTTTACAAAGGAACTTGATAAAAAGTGCCTCAAGTGTGAGGGAAGTTCAGCAGGTTGGAAACTGGAGCTGTTGTGAATGGAACTGAGTTGGCTTTCCCCTGTTGGTGGTGGGTCACTGGTTAGAATTTATTCCATTGCAGTTCGCTGTGTGGTTACAGTTTCAAGTAGGCATTGCTGAGGTGTTTGAGGTGTTTGCAAAGCCTGACTGGCTGTGCTCTCCCCAGGCTCCTGGATGCCTACGACGAGCACCAGGCACTGCTGAAGGAGCAGGAGACGCTGAAGCGGCGGGCGGAGAACGGGTACGGACTGGGCAGGGCTGGGAGAGAGATCTGGGACAGCTCTGGGGCAGTGCAGGGAGCAGCCTCGCTCTGGGGGGTTCCTTAGCCTGTGAGTGTGTGTACAGGTATTTGTCAGCTTTGAACCTACTGATGTGAGGATAGAATCACTTTATTTTAGTCCTTAAAGTGTGTACTAAATAGAGCTGTGCTGCTGCCTTACGTAGCCACAGAATGGCTCTCATGGGAAGGGACCTTAAAGGCCATCCAGTGCCACCCCCTGCCATGGGCAGGGACACCTCCCACTGTCCCAGGCTGCTCAGAGCTCCATCCTGCCTGGCCTTGGACACTTCCAGGGATGGAAACATTTTTGGAAAATAACTTGTTGAATTGTTGAGTTGCTGAGTTGAGCCAAACAGTTCTGGTAAAATACCCCAGTCTCTAAGCAGGAAGGTGCCTTTGCTGTCTCAGTTTGGGCAGCAGCTTTAAACCCAGGCAGTTGTGAAGCACAGCACAAACTGTCCTTCCCTAACCCAAGCTCCCTCACCCTGCTGGGCCAGGGCACCCAGCTGAGCGCTGTTATTCCCCACACGAGGACATGCCCAGCGTTTTTCCAGGGTGCCAGTACAAGGCTCTGTTCCCTTGCAGCTCGGAGGAGCCGGACGAGAAGAAGCTGCTGACGGAGGACCCGAGCCTGGCGTCGGCGCAGCTCATGGACGGGGACATGCAGGTCAACCAGGCCGCCTACAACTACAACGCCTGGTACCAGGTACGGGGCTGGGCAGGGGCAGCCTGGGAACATCCGGCTCCTGGAAAGGAAAACTCAGCTCCTGTGGGTTGTTGATCCCTCCTGGGCCTGCTCTGCAAGTGTTAAGTGTTCCTGTGTGGAGCGAGGAGCAGTTTGGTGGCTGTCCCGTCACACAGGGAGGGCAGCAGGGCTGTTGTGTGTGGTAATGTTTTGCCCAGACTGGCCTTGGGGTGCCCCTTTCCTGTGTGCCTGGATAGTGACTGTCTCCAGGCAGTATTTCTGTAATGGCTTGGAATGGGTTCTGCTGGTACACAGCACAATCAGCAAAATCAGCTTGTCCTCTGGGGCTCTTCCTCCAGGCATTTTAGTTTGGAATACAATTGTGGAGGTTGGAAAAGCCCTCTGAGACCATCCAGTCCAGCTGTTGCCCCAGCACTGCCAAGGCCACCACTGACCCATGTCCCTACTGCCACATCCACATGTTTTTTAAACCCATGGAAGTTTTGGAGTGGTTTAATGAAAAGTGTTTAGACTGTGCAGAGCCCCCAGAGCTGAGAGAGCAGTGCTGCAACTGGGGCACAACCCCTGGGTAGCCCTGGTTCGGGATTGCCTGCATCCGGGTCGGGAATTCTTTCCAAAGTCAGGCAGTGGGAGGAGTCTCATCCAGCACAGGGACTGCCCAATGCTAGGCCAGGAAAAATGCCCCGAGTTTCACACACAGCACTGCAGGAACGGCAGCCTTGGAGCTGGGCCAGGGAGGCTCAGGCTGGAGATCAGGGAAAGGCTCTTCCCCCAGAGGGTGCTGGGCACTGCCCAGGCTCCCCAGGGAATGGGCACGGCCCCGAGGCTGCCAGAGCTCCAGGAGCGTTTGGACAGCGCTGCCAGGGATGCCCAGGGTGGGGTTGTTGGGGTGTCTGGGCAGGGACAGGGGCTGGGATGATCCCTGTGGGTCCCTCCCAGCTCAGGATATTTTGATTCTGTGACTTTGTGATGAGGATCTGTCCCGTGGCTGCACAGCACCTCCACCCCTGCCTGCCTTCCCTGCCTTCTCCAGGGTTTTCCAGAGGGAGTGGCACCGTTGTCCTGCATTCCCAGGGGTGCTGTGCTGGGCAGTGGGGCTGGGGCAGCTGTGTGGGGTGGGCTGTGCTGCCTCAGGACCAGGGGCTCCCTGTGGAGCTGGGACATGGTGGCTGATGCTGCTGCTGTGTTTGGTTCCAGTACAACTACCAGAACGCCTGGAATTACGGACAGTATTACCACACAACTTGATCCCCGGAGGGAGTGGAGTTCACTGTGCTGCAGTTTCAACAAAGATGGAATAAAAAAAATATATTTTTCTAATTTTGGGCTGTGAAAGAACTGTTGTGCCACCTGCTTTTGGTCCTCTGCATGTGAACCGAGCTGCTGCTCACAGGGTATGTGTGAAGCAAGATTCGTGTGCTGGTAACTGATAAATCGTCTCTGTACAATTCTCATTTACCATAAATGAATTTTTTTAATTCCCTGCACTAATTTATGGAGCATCAGAAGAATTCTCGTCGGTCTCATGATTCCATAATTGAGTGGGTGAAGCTGTGGGGGTTTGAGTTGGTTTTGCCCCAGAGCTGCTCTGCTGCCTGGCCCTGGCCCCGGGGCTGGAGCCGAGGCTTGTCCTGCTCCCAGCCCAACTGGAGGGAGCTGTTCCAGGCCCAGGCTGTGTTGGGACTGGGAGCCTTGGCAGAGCTGCCACATGGGTTCTGTAGTGTGGGAGGGGGCAGGGATTAAACCACCTTCGTTCTTTTTTAAAAGCACAAACTGTGTTTGGGATGAGTTTTGTATTTAGAGTTTTTCATGTACACGGTGTGAGCAAAACTTTTTTCATTTTGATCAAAGTGATCATTCCCATTTTTGTAATAAAAGCGAGGAATTCAGTAGCGCTCTGAGCTTTCTTGGACTGCCTCATTCGAGCCAGGAGGGAGAACAGAATGCCTGAGTTCAGACCTGGTGGTGTTCACAGGAGGGGCTGTGGCACGGGGACACCCCTGGAGCACCTGTGGAACACCCGGATCTCTGTGAGCAGAGCTTCTGCCAAATCAGCCAAGGAGAGGGAATGCTGTGGGATTGGGCTGCACAGGAGGGAAGGAGCCTGGGCTGGTGTGGGGCCCTGCTGCTCCGGGGGCTCTGCAGTGCCCTGGCAGAGGGGCGGGGGAGCACAGACACAAAGAAGGGAGGCGCTGGCAGGTACAAACTCGGTTTAGTGGGGGGCTGTCGCTGTACAGCAGCGGGGCAGGGACAACACTCAGCACTCATCTCCAGAAAGGCACCGCTGTGACCGGAGCCAGGAGTTACAGCACCACCAGCAGGAAGCTCTCTCTGGCAGAAATGGATCCCCAGCAGCACAGGGAATTCTTCATTCAATATCCACCAGCTCCACTTCAAAGAACAGTTTTGCATTTGGTGGGATCCTGTTGGCAAGTGTTAAGGAAGCTGAAACAACCCCTGCAGTGACCCCTCCCAGGGCAGGGAGTCCCCAGCTGTTCCCTGGCCTCTCCTGTGTCCCTGGGATGTCCCTGACCCGGCTGGACACCCCGGATCCAGCAGGGAGCCACAGGTGCTGCCCAGCAGGAGCTGTCGGTAAACAGGGTCAGCTCCACGGACACCTTCAACAGCACTCCCTGCTGCTCATTCCCCTGAGCTGCCCCAGCCTTGTCTGCAGCTTTGGGGCAGTGCCTGGGGAGGTTACACTGTCCCACTGTCACAGGGGAGAAGTGTCCAGGCAGCTCCTCAGATTACACGATTCCAGTGCAGAACAATCCTTTCCCCTCCTCCAGAAGTGTTGGAAAAAAGAAAGAGGGCTGCATCAAACTGTGCAGGATCACTCCTCTACCCCCTACTTCAGCTGTATCCCAGAACCAAATGTAACTCTGTCCCTACAGCTGCAGCAGGTAACTCCCCTCCTGTCTCCCTACACTTGTTAGGATCCCCATCAGGCATAAGCACTTGGAAGCAGCTGGAATAAAAGTGCAGGTGGAAAACAGCAGCAGGTTCCCCCTGCACGAGTTTTTCTCCAAAAGAAAAGGGCAATTGCACCCCCCAGGAAGTGCCCTGGGTGCCCTGAGTGGGAATATCCTGAACCTGCTGTGAGTAACAGGTGAACCCCTCTGTGATATTCCTGTCCATAAAGCGCCTCATTGCCGCCAGCATTCCCAGGTTCCCTAAGGAGTCAGAGCTCATGGAAGGATACTTGGCATCGGGCTGCCCCTTCTTGCCATAGGCCCACTCGGGCTCGATCTCCAGCTGGGCCTTCTCTCCTTTGCTCATGGTCAGCAGGGCCTCATCCCACTGCAACGACAGAGAGCAGCTCCAGCCCAGGACAGGACAGCGCAGGGCCTCGCAGGGCCAGCAGCCACCGCACTGCCCCGCTCCTCCCGCGGCTCCAGGAATCCCCACACAGCCCCAGGCACCCTCCCCAGCCCTGTGGAGCACTCTGGGGGAGCAGATGTTCCCTGCTCCCGCAGCTCCCACACCAGTCCCACGGAGCAGATCCGTGCTCCCTGCTGGGATGACACAGGGAGCAATGGGAACACGCCTGTTTCCACCAGCATTCCCGGGTTCAGTATTCCTTTCCCAGCAGCCTGCCAGGAGTGCCCAGGGGTTGGTGCTGTGTCCCCACTGAGGGAAGGCTCTGGCACCCACAAACCCGGAATAAACACAGTTAAACCCGGGCCACTGCTGCTCCTGCAGCGCTGCCCGTGGGCACTGTCCCCTTGCCAGCTCCAATCCCATCCCACATCAGGACTTTCTCCTGCTCAGCCTGGAGAAAAGGAGGCTCAGGGGGGACCTTGTGGCTCTGCACAACTCCCTGACAGGAGGGGGCAGCCGGGGGGGGTCGGGCTCTGCTCCCAGGGAACAGGGACAGGAGGAGAGGGAACGGCCTCAGGCTGGGCCAGGGGAGGGGCAGGGTGGATATTGGGGAAATTCCTTCATGGAAAGGGCTCCCATCCCCCGCACAGAGTAAAGCCCAGGGGATCCCGACAGCCTGGGCTGCTGTGAGAGACTGACAGGAGCCCGAGGCTGGGCTGATCCCAGGGAACAGAGCCTGTGTTCCATGCACTGCCTAAGGAGGGAATCACTCTGAGGATGAACGTTCCACCCTCCCAGGGTAATCCTTTGCTATTTGCCTCCACAAGAGACAGAACAGCCCAAAAACTGCACCCACTCATAAATCACAGAATGAAACTCCCCGGGGACTCTGAAGGAGCCCTTAATGCTTTACTCACACCTCGGATCACTTTTCCTACACCAACTTTGAAACTCAAGGGCTTGGCTGCTTTTTTCTTCTTTGAACCTGGAAAAGAGGTTTATGTTCATTTGCTTCAACATCACACCAGCACACTCCACACTTCTGGGTAAAACTGCCATTACAATCATGCTTTATACAATTATCTGTCCTTATAATATTATTTTTAGCCCAGTGTCAGATTTTCAGGGGAAATATTAGTGCTGTGCACTAAAAACTTCATTAAATGTTCAAGCTGCACCAAAGCATCTTTCAAACCCCACAGACTCATTCCCGAATTACTCAAGTTGACTGTACAAGTCATGGACATATTAAGGAACTGAAGAAAGCCAACAGGGAACATACAAATACGAGGAATTACAGACAGCATTCCAGTGACTCTGGAATACTGTTCCTGAGTGTGGGACATCGCTGCTGGGAAAGCCTTTCCAGTATTGCACAATTTCATGCCCCCAAATCCTCTGATCTGTCACAAAAACACCAGGAGGGAATACTGCACACTGGAGTACTCAAACCCCTCTCAGTCCAGTGCCTCCAAATTTAAAGATTTATCACAGAAGGGCCCCAGGATGTGTTTGTTTAGAGAAATTAAGGACGCTGCTGGTGCCACAGTTCTGTAGGAACCATCTCCCCCTGAAGCAGCTCCAGCCCAGATTGACTCCCTGCATTCCACATTCCCCAGGCCTGGAATGCCAGAAGCCAGGGCTGGCAGGATGCAGCCGTGTCACTTGACACCAGCCAGTCCTAAAATACTGCCCTGCGCTACCTCATGGAAAATGGGGATCTGGGAGCTGCAGGACAGCCGGCAGCTCCACACCACCATGATAAAGCTGTTTGTCAGGAATGCCCCCAGACACGCCTTCCAGAAGCAAACCCCTGCCCACGTCTGCTGGAGGAGCCCAGGTAATTCCCTCTGGGAGCATTTGCAACCAACCCAAACAGTTTATCTGCACATCTAAATATCCATAACCTTACTTGATTGAATATTGGTATCGAAGACTGTCCCATCCTGCAGCTTTCCCGTGTACCAGCAATGGACGGTGTCTCCTTTCTTCGGGAAGTTGGTTTTATCGCCCTTCTTTAAAATGGATTTTGTGTACTTTGGTGGCCCCTAAGGTTATAAAAAGAGAGTTATGACTGGTGGGTTAAACAGTCTCAGATACACTCAAGATTGAACAACCACTGAGTTTAAGGCAAAAAAGAAGACACTGTTAGTGAATGATGTATTCATGTTACTGCAGGGCTGCAACATTTGGGGAAAATGCAGCAGATTCAGGTTAAGGTGGGGTACAAACACCAGGCTTTTTGCTGCAACCAGGTTTTTGAAGACTTAGGACCTCACAATCTCCTGAACTGGAAAAGACTCCCAAGGACCATCCAGTCCAGCCCCTGGCCCTGCCCGGACACCCCAACAACCCCACCCTGGGCATCCCTGGCAGCGCTGTCCAAATGCTCCTGGAGCTCTGGCAGCCTCGGGGCCGTGCCCATTCCCTGGGGAGCCTGGGCAGTGCCCAGCACCCGCTGGGGGAAGAACCTTTCCCTGAGAACCCCTAACCCTCACCCCGAGACAAGTGACCGGGATAATTCGGCTTTCCACGCGAAAAACGCGAGGTGAGGGCATCACACCAACCTCCTCCACAGCCTCCTCAGCCTTCACCGCCTTCCCCTTGGCCTCCTCCGCCTTGGCCGGCTTCGCCTTCTCCGCCGCCTTCTCGGCGCCGTCCGTGCCCTTGAAGCGCTGCGAGGGGAAGGGTGAGGAGCCGCATCCATCGCTCCGGCCCTGCCCGGCCCCCGGCTCCATCCCCGCCGCCCCCTGCCCTCACCTGCGTGTGGAAGAGCTGCGTGTAAGCCGCGATCAGCTGCTCCTTGTTCGCCGTCTTGGCCACGTTCTTCACCTGCCCCAGCAGCTTGTGCTCCGCCAGGAACTGCGGGACACGCGCGTGAGATGGTGGGGGGGAAAAAAAAACAAACCCAAACCTCCCATACGCAACTCCAAATTATTTATTATCCCACGCAATTACCGCCTGCGCCGCGTGCTCCTGCAGGAATTTGATGATCTCCTTCTTGGCCAGCGCCTCGCTCCGCAGCTCCTCGGCGCTCCAGGGCTGCGCCGGGCCCGCGGCCGCCGCCATTTTCCCACCCACCTCCCGCTCCTCCTCCTCCTCCTCCTCCTCCGGAGAGGAGGGCTGGGAGCCGCCGGGAGGGAGAAGGGGCGGGCCGGGAGAGCGCCGGGGCAGAAGGGGAGGGTCGGGAAGCCGCCTTCGGGCCCTCCCCTTCACCCTCGGCGGAGCCTCCAGGGAGGTTTTGGGGCGGCGGCGCCGGGGGAGGGACAAAATGGCGCCGCCTCGTGGGGGCCGGGGAGCGCCCTGAGCGGGAGGAGCGGCGGCGGCAGCGGGATTGGCCTCGGGCTTGGCGGGCGCCGCAGGGCGAGGGGAAGGCCGGGGGAGAAGGGGAGGGCCGGGACGCGGCCGGGGGAGAAGGGGAGGGCCGGGAGGCGGCTCCCCGTCGCTCTCGGCGGCGATTTCAAGCGCCGGCTTTGGGGCAGGGCTAACATGGCGGCGTGCGGGAAGCGGCGCGGGGCAGGATGAGCGGCGGCCGGCAGCGCACTTTGCCGCAGGTCTGGCGGGCGCCCGAGAGCAAAACCGAGCCGAGGGACGCGGGCGGGGACAGCGATGACGACCTGCTGCTGGCAGCGGCGGCCGCGGCCGACCCCGGCCCGGTGGAGGGGTTCAGCGAGGCGGCGGGGTCCGTCTGGATCTACCCCACGAACCTGCCGGTGCGCCCGTACCAGGAGCGCATGGCCGGCGCCGCGCTGCTGGCCAACACCCTCGTGTGCCTGCCCACGGGGCTGGGCAAGACCTTCGTGGCCGCCGTGGTCATGTACAACTTCTACCGCTGGTTCCCCTCGGGGAAGGTGCTGTTCCTCGCCCCCACCAAGCCGCTGGTGGCCCAGCAGATGGAGGCGTGCGGCCGCGTCATGGGCATCCCGGCACGGGACATGGCGGAGATGACAGGTACGGGCTGCTGCCACGGCCGGAGTGCTGGAAGGTGTGAAAAGCAACAAATCGGGAAAAAAATGCAACGTGAGAGGTGTTTGGAGGGTTAACTGTTGGTTTCGCAGTAGTTGAAACCCCCGGTCACCTGTATAGAGGGTGAAGCGCTGGGGCGCGGCTCCGTGGGTCACTGCCTGCGGGTGTCTGCGCGCACAGGGGGCTCTGCGTGGTGGTTCGGCCAAAGAATAATGGCGCTTTTTATCCTTCTTCTAGCTTTTCCCCCGCTCCTTGTCGCTTTTTATACGGTTTTTTCAGCCCCCCTGAGCTGCGGTTTATTACTCACTGAAGCAATAGCCTTAGTGACTGAACCCATAACCTGTTTGTTGGTCCAAACCTTTCCCAGAGGTGTTTTAAATGATGTTTAGGGCAGTGGGCAGCTGTGAGGCATCTTGAGCTTCCTAGCCTTGATTACTGTGGTTCTGGATTTAATTTTTTAATGCAAAAAACTCTTCCCAGTCATTGTATTCAGTGAGGGTGGGGAGGCCCTGGATCCCTGGCAGTGTCCAAGGCCAGGCTGGACATTGGGGCTTGGAGCAGCCTGGGACAGTGGGAGGTGTCCCTGCCATGGCAGGGGTGGCACTGGGTGGGATTTAAGGTCCTTTCCAACCCGAACCATTCCATAATTTTATGTGTCTGCCAGCCCTGTCACTCTCAGGTCACGGGCTGTACCTTATTCCCAGTAAAACAGTTCCCTGACGTTATTTCTTTTATTTCCAGGAGGAACCCAGGCTCTGGGCCGGCGGGAGCTGTGGAATACCAAGAGAGTCTTTTTCCTCACACCTCAGATAATGGTCAATGACCTTTCCCGTGGGACCTGTCCCGCTGTGGAGATCAAATGTCTGGTTATTGACGAAGCCCACAAAGCCCTTGGCAATCATGCCTACTGCCAGGTAGGGCTGGAGCCACCCCACTCTTCTCTCCCAGTTACAAAAACCTCGTGTGTTGTCATTGCCTTGTTTATTAGTAATACCTATAAGGTATTTTTTAATGCCTACATTAAATTGTAATTTTGGTTTAACAATACTTTTGGCTGGGCAGTTTAAAAAAAAAAGGGTAAGTTTTTTTTTTGTAAAGTTCTTTAACAGAGTAATATCAGTTTAAGATTTCTTTTAATATTTGGGGTTAGTATTGGTTAGCCAAGAGTTTGTTGCAGTATCGTGGGTTAATCTCCTCAGAGCAATAGGTGACCTAAGAAGTTACTTTGATCCACTGGAGGAATTTACTGGATATTTGTGGAGTTCAGATTTCATGGGATTAATCATCCATGATTTACTTCTTTTAGAGTTTTTTTTCAGACTCACATTTTGGCAGCTCGCCTGAGTTAGTGGGCTGTCAATACTTTTGTTAAATCAAGTGAGAAATTATTTCATAATTTGCCAAGGTTGTTCTTGGTACATTTCCAGGATGCCCCTGGATCCCTGGCAGTGTCCAAGGCCGGGTTGGGCACTGGGGCTGGGAGCAGCCTGGGACAGTGGGAGGTGTCCCTGCCATGGCAGGGGTGGGATGGGATGGGATTTAAGGTCCCTTCCCACCCAAACCATTCTGGCATTCTGTGATTCAATATTTTTAGTGTGTTTTGTTAAGCCTTTCCTACTTAGTGGGTATTTTCACTGATGCAGTTTGTACAAGCAAATGATCTCCTTTAAGGGTATTAATGAAACTTTCCTGCTCTTAGGTCGTGAGGGAGCTGAGCAAATACACAAATCAGTTCCGGGTCCTGGCCCTGAGTGCCACCCCCGGCAGTGACACCAAGGTGAGCCAAAGCTACGGGTAAGGTTTGAGTGATCAAGGTTGAGTGGAAGCTCTGTTCTTTTGCCTGAAGCCTCTGCAGGCTCCTGAAGTCTGTTAGAGTTCCACATCAAGACTGAATCTGTTTGCAGTCCATTACTTGTTAAGGCTTGGTGCTTTTCATGCTATAAACCGTGTATTATTTATTTGTGAGGGTGCCCAGAGCAGCTGTGGCTGCCCCTGGATCCCTGGAATGTCCAAGGCCAGGCTGGACATTGGGGCTTGGAGCAGCCTGGGACAGTGGGAGGGGTCCCTGCCATGGCAGGGGTGGCACTGGGTGGGATTTAAGGTTCCTTTCCAACCCCAGCCAGTCTGGGATTCTATTTCCTGACCTTTTCTTTCCTTTTTCGTCGTGGGTAATGGGTGCCTTTTCCTTACAATTCTGTTTAAGCCCTGCTAAAACATGGAAATAGTTACTTTGTTTTTGTGGCTTCCCTACCAGGCTGTGCAACAAGTTATCTCCAACTTGCTGATTGCTCAGATAGAGGTGTGTGCTGAAGATTCTCCCGAAATTCAGCCTTATTCTCACGAGAGACAAGTGGAAAAAATTGTAGTTCCACTTGGGGAAGAACTGGTCGAAATTCAGAACACTTACATCAAGGTGAGTGCTGCATTTCCTTTTTGGTCGGTGGCCAGGGACAGTAAATGTTTTATCATCTCTGTCTAGACTTGCAGAGGTTTATAAAGGCAACACTTTCCGATGTAATTGACTTCGATTATAAGGTAAATCAAGCAACATGGTTTCAACTGCAGCAGCTGCAGTTTCGCTTTGCACCAACGACACCTTTCACCTTGCAGGAACTTGAAAAGCTCAGGTGGAAAACTTGCAATCCAATTTGTTTCCTCACCCTCTTTCAGGAGTCTTTGCAAAATTGAAACCAGACCTAAACTGAGGTTTCTGCATTTGGCTGAATTCAGGAGTATTAAGATGTTGAGAATGCCTTAAGGAATCTGTGTGTGGACTGGAGCATTTTCTCTGACTAAGAGTATTCTTTAGAGCTTTAAGTTGTCTGTGAGTGTAATTAGTTCTCCTGGAGGTTTTTTTATTGGTTTATTTTGGGCCTATTTCTATTATTATGATGATCATATCCTTTTCTTTTTACCAATCTGTAATGCCCAAATATAAGAGATTTTTGGGGGCCAGAGCTGCTTGTCAGTCAGTTGTAACTTAGTGCTCTGTGCCTTCCCAGTGAGATACGGGTAGGCAAATGATGTTATATAAGATACCACTTTAAAAAGTTCAGAATACCTGCTCTTTGTTTAGTGAGAGGCATAAAAATTTAGGATTAAGTTAGATATCAGACTGTTGGCCTCAGAGCATGGTTTTGGTTGAAGCTGATTGATTTTGGTGTGGTTTTGTGAGGAGCACTGGAAGGCAAACTTGTGAGTGCATCAGCTGTTTTCAACCCAGTGACCCGAGAGTGTTTAAATGAGGAACTTCCACTGATGAAGAGAAACTTTAAAGTAGTTTTGCATCACTGCAGGTGCCTCTGAGCGCTCTGTCGAGTGTGAGGGTTTATTTTGGGGGGTTTCACTTGGGCTTTAACCTGCAATAAGCACATTGGTTTGGCTACACCAGCCTTGCCGGAGCTGGCCCCGTGGCTGCAGTGCTTCTGTTTCCTTTCTCTGGTCTGGTATTTGCATTTGAATTGCTGCTGCTTTACTGGAGAACACAACTTCTAGTAACACACAGGGGTGAAGGGATGGTTTGCAGCGTGTGCCGAGGCCAGGCCTCAGTTCTGGAGGCCTCAGCACGTGGGAAAGTGGCTCCTGGACCTCAGGTTCTGCTCTTGAGGTGACCTTTGCAAATTTGGGGCTTAAATGGCTTTTGTAAAATCAGAGCAGCATCCAAAAGCACCTGTGTCTGCTCCAAGAATGCGAGCCAGGTGTCCTGTGCACAGTAGAATCATTCTCTTTAATTGTGACAAACAGTACCAGTAAACAAGACAACATTTCAGTGAGAAGGAAGGACAGTGTCAAACAGCACAGCGCGACAATGCCAGAGGAACTCTGTTGAGATGTCTTTACATACAATAAGCAAGGCCCTGAGTCTCACAATAGCTGGAATAAACTCTTTAGGCACTAACTCTTGTTTGGAAAGTACACACTATGCAGGATAACACTTATCTGTTAAGGCTATATCATTTAATCTTCCAAAAATAGGGGTGAATGCTGTTTTGTTACCTCCTTTGATGAGTGGAAACATAATAACTTCCCATGAAAACTGAAAATCCGTGAGTGGCTCCCAAAGTAGAGCCACGGATGGATAACAAAATACCTGTTCTAGGTAACCCTGCTTGACATGATGTTTTCAGGTCTGAGTAACAGTGATGTTTGCTTGGCATTCACTGGTGTAACAACTAAATAAACTGTATTGAGTGTCAGCTGAACACTGGAACTGTTGGTCCCTGTGCTCCTGAGGGCCACTGACAGCTGTTGGTACCAAGCCATAAAGCGTATCTCCAAACTGGAGCTGAAGTAGTTTTTGTCTCAGCAGCAGAAGCCATCTACCAGGAGCCAAAATAAATAAATAAATGCTATCTTGGGGGTCACAGTTTGCCATAAACAGCAGGGAATGCCGGGCTGCAGGCGGGATGTCAGCACACTCAGAGAGGTCTGCTCGTGGCTCAGGGATGTTTCTAGAACGTCACCCACAGGGAGCTGGGTCACAGGAGGGGTCGGGCTGCCCATGGGCAGGGGCATCAGACACAGCAGGTGCTTTTGCAGGAGAGGGTTAAAGTGGGAATTATGTACAAACTGGTGCTCTGTGGTGAGAGGGTTTCACTGCTTGCAGGAGCTATCCAATGTCTGCTGTGCCAAAGCGTTATGAGAATTTCTCTAACTGGCAAAAGCAATCAGATGGCAGAAATGTCTTTAATTTGCCATAAAATCTTGTCAAAGGTGCAAATTACTCTTATTTGCTCTTATAAAGATCTGGAGGAGGATATGAGAACAAAACCTTTTATTTAATGCCTCCCTGGGCTCTCTATTCACTTCAGGTTTTAAAATATTTTTACTGTTCTTCTTTATTTAAGAGCTTTTAGTTTAATGCTGGCTGGCATTTTTTATTTTCCTTTTCCCAGGCTGTGACACTGTATTGCATTTAAGTTGATTTGGGGTTTTTTTTCTCTCCCCATAAAGACTCTTAGTTTGTTTGTGCTGAAACTAAGGCTTTTGTGTCTCTCTTTTATTTTCTATTTCCTTTTTCCCCTCTCCTTGCTGCTTCCCAAGGAATCTCCGTGCCCAGCAGGCACCAGAGGGCACCTTGGTCCCACTTAAGCCAGGGCCCCTCTGATCCTGCTGCTCAGGGAGAAGTTTTGGGTTGAGCACAGAGCCCTGTGGGACCAGGAGGCTTCAGGTTCTTTCAGAAGCCCTCCACAAATCCATTTTTGGAGTTATTTTTTCACCCTGCTGTGAGTTAGCAGCCACTGGCTCTGCTTGCTGGTCTGTGTGTTGTAATTAAAGAGCACAGAAGCTCTGCTGAAACCCTAAATCCTGTAATCAATAAATAATGCTGGTGATGTACTCGGTGAATTTTATATAAAAAGACATTTACTTCTATTAAGAATAAACTCTACCATCATATCAGTAAGGGGAGACATTAGGGAGGGATTAGGGAGAGCAAAATTGTTTGCTACCCTGATTCTAAAGTGCAATAGGTGCTTTTGGGCTGTGTGGAACAGTGGGAATGCTGCTCCCAGACCTTCTGGGAGCTCTGGAATGTGGGAGCTCAGCCTCTGCAGCGAGCCAGGCTGGCAGCTGAAGGCTTATCATAGGGGTGAAGGGCAAAACAAACAACAAATTGATAGAAGAAGAAGGAACTCTCACAGTGAGGGTGGTCAGACACCGGGACAGGGCCCAGAGGGGCTGTGGGCTCCCATCCCTGGGGATGCTCAAACCCAGCTGTGGTGCCTGGAGCAGCCAGCTCTGCCTGGCCCTGCTCTCAGCAGAGGTGGCTGCCCGAGGTCACTCCTAGCTGGGGTTTTCTCTGTGAATATTGTGTCATTTATCCCATTAATAGCGTGGGACTGCCACAGCAGCGTCAGAAGTTCTGAACAGTTTACTCCAGCTGCAGTGTTTTGACATCCAGCAAAGCTGTGGGGATAAACTGTTCAGAAAACTGGAGTTAAAAATAACCAGTGTCTCCTTAGGAATGCCAGAGCCAGTCATGGGATTCCTGGGGGGATGTGGTGAAGGAAACCCGTAATTTTGCTGTCAGCACTTGAACGAGCAGTAGGGCTGTGGTGCCTTTTTGGTCTCTTCTCCAGACTGGGGGTGCTTTGGTTGGGAGCTTTCTGAGGTAAGCACTGGGGCTCTCTGTGCCATAGCTGTCAGCACTGGCCTGTTCTTGCTCCTTGCTTTAATGCCAGTGGGCTAAATCTGGTAGTTCTCATCAGGAATTAAGACCTGGACATTCTTTCTCTGCCTGTGTGAGGTGGGTTTGGTGTGTGTCCCACTGAAAGCCCCAGCAGGGGCTTTGTGCAGCACCAGAGCAGACCAGGGCTCCGGGATGTCCCCAGGGACCATCCTGAGCCACAAGCAGGCTAGGGATGCCAAAAAATGGATGAAGGGAGAGGTCTCTGCCTCCCTTACCTTGTTAAAAAAAATAGATAAGGTAAACTAACTTTTAAAGTGCTCAAACCCCCATTAAATTTGTGTAAAAGCTGTCAGAGTTGCCGTAGGGATCCGTGTGTGGGGCGTGAGCTCGGGTTGGGGCTGAGCCGGGCTGGTTCTCCCTAAGCCGGTTATAGCCCCACTGCTGACCTGGGAGGGGGACGCCGGGCTGCGCTGGTTGCCCTGCGAGGCGGAGGCGGCGGGAGGAGGCTCGGCGGGGCAGCAGGAGCTCAGGGCCGCTGCAGGAACCAGATCTCGTTGTGGCGGTTGGCGGCGGCCGGGTTGGTGTAGCCGGCGATGATGAACGTGTCGCGCAGGCACAGCTCGGGGCTCTCCAGGATGGCTGCCAGCAGGCTGATCTCCCTCATGATCGAGTCTTCGTTGGTGATCCCTCGGAAGCTCCTGCAACGGGCACCTCGATAGCGAGTTCGGATCCGCTGCAGCAGCTCCCTGACGGGAGGGTGCAGCCCGCTGGGGGTGGCTCTGCTCCCAGGGAACCGCCACAGGACGAAAGGGGACAGCCCTCGGCTGCACCGGGGATTTAGGCTGGACATTCAGAAAAGCTCCTCACAGAAAGAGTGATTGGGCATTGGAAAGGGCTGCCCAGGGAGGTGGTGGAATCACAGCCTGGATGTGGCACTCAGTGCCGTGGTTTAGTTGGCAAGGTGGTGTTAGGTCATAGATCGAACTTGATGATCTCGAGGGTCTTTTCTTTAAAAAGAATTCCGTGATTCTTTTTAAACCCACTGTTTTTTCCAGAGACTAGAAATGCCCTCTGAATTATTCGGTTGTGTTTCACCAGTGGTGCTGACTGTGACTGATCCCAAACAATTTTTTCTTAATATTTTCTGTGCCATGTTGGAAGCTTTGTTCCTGACTACTGAGCATTATCTGAGGGTGTTTTGTCACACATTTACAGATGAATCATTTTACCAAGTAATTGATATAAAGGGACCCACAAGGAGTCCAGCCCCTGTCCCTGCCCAGACACCCCAACAACCCCACCCTGGGCATCCCTGGCAGCGCTGGCCAAACGCTCCTGGAGCTCTGGCAGCCTCGGGGCCGTGCCCATTCCCTGGGGAGCCTGGGCAGTGCCCAGCACCCTCTGGGAGGAGAGCCTTTTCTGATATAAATAGTTAACCATTGCTTCCTGACCATCCCATTCATACAACAGGCAGCTTTTACAACTCCTGAAAATTAAGTTTTACCGTTTGTTACCTTTTACAAGGTTTAAAAATCGTAACATGCCCAGACTGGGAACTGCATGTCCTCCCTGTGTTGAGCAGAGTTAAAGGATTTCTCACCTGCTGTAGACGATGGTGGCAGGCCACTCCTCGATGATGATGTCGGAGTCGAAGGGGTGCGGGGGCTCGTCCTGCAGCACCTCGGGCAAGTAATAGGCCACTGTCACCGCCTGCGTCATCGCCGACTGCGCCTCGTTGGTGTGCACAATGGTCACGATGGGCACGGTGATCCCCAGGTACAGCCCTGGGCACACACGGGGGGTTTGAGAGGATTTAGGAGACACGAGAGAAGGTTTGCACACTGCGCTGGCCTGCGGACTTCGTACTGAATTGTTTAAATGATTGCCACGGGGTTCGTGAAAGGATTTCATTGGGATGGTTTAGACAGTGGGGGGTGTGCTCCAAGTTGGAAGTACCAGTGCAGCACTGGCACAGGGTGCCCAGAGCAGCTGTGGCTGCCCCTGGATCCCTGGCAGTGCCCAAGGCCAGGCTGGACAGGGCTTGGAGCAGCCTGGGACAGTGGGAGGTGTCCCTGCCATGGCAGGAGTGGAACAGGAGGAGCTTTAAGGTCCCTTCCAAACCATCTGTGATTCCATGATTTCACTGTGCTTTGCAGTTTGTGTGTGTGCAAACGTTTGTGCATGTGTGTCCGAAACAGAGTATTTGGTGAGCTCTCCCCTCCTCATGAAAGGCAGGGAGTTTGCACTAAGTCTTTTCCCACTCTTAAAAGGGTTGTGTTTATCTTCAAACTGACCTTGTGTCCTGGCTTAAATATTTGGGAACAGAACTGCAGGCAAGAGAAGGGGCTGCTTTGTGAATTCATTGAGGATTTGCTGTTGTTAAAAATGCTGCAGTATTTTTTTGCACTGTTGTGTGTTTGGACTGTGGGAGGGGAGGCAGAGATGGCTGACAGAGGGAACTTCGCTTCTGTACAGATTGAAAAAATCCTTTCAGTCCTGGAGCTAAAATTACCTTTAAACCATGTTAAAAGTGTTAAAAGAACAGGGAGAGTGGGGAAGGTACCTGAGGAAGGAAAAGCTTTTGTGATCAATGTTTGTATTTTCTTGGAAAGACACTAAAGGGCTGACTCAATTACAGCACAGATCACTGGGCATGGCTAAACTTGGTAATAACTGGAGGATGAAAAATAGGAGAACTGATGTCTGGAAGTGAAAGCCAGATTAAATTGGATTGGACACCAGGTGCACATTTTACAGGCAGCCACAAGCTCTCAAGGACACGGTGGATTTGCCATTATTTTGAGTTAAAACTGGAGTATCTTTGTGGAAAACGTGCTTCAACCACAAATTGTTCATGTCCATTGGGACAGGGACAATTTAATATCTTGAACAAAAGGGAAAGAGGCAGAAAACTTTGGTCCCTTTTGGTATCAGACTCTGACAGGTGATTTCAGTGCTGCTGGGAAAATTAAACCCCTAAAATCCTGTAGCAAATGCCAGATTTACAGCAGAGAGTTTGGAGCAGCCTGGGACAGTGGGAGGTGTCTCTGCCATGGCAGGGATGGGATGGGATTTAACGTCCTTCCAGCCCCAACCATTCCACGATTCCTATGATTTTTCTGGAAAAGCTGTATCGTGGAAAAATGTCCCTATAGGGGTGGTGTATTTGGGAAAAGCCAATCAAAGCACCTCCCTAATTAGGAGGAGCTAGTTCAGAAATATGCTTTGCTAACTCTGCTGTAGGACTGAGGTGCCCATTACCTGAGGAGTTCTGCTCACAGATGTACCTCATGAGCTTCATGAACCCCAGGCAGATGCTCTGTTCGTACTGCTTCTCTTTCATCTTTATGCAAGCCCACTTGGCTTTCCCGTACTGCCTCTTCTCATAGAGCAGGTCTCCCAGCTGCAAACACAGACAGGACAATTTGAGGTTAATTTCATCCTCTGAAAACATCAAGCAAACAAATACAAGTTGAGCACAAGAACTGCATCTTTTTTTTCCAGCTCTCACTGACATGGTCTTGAAAGAAACATGGATTTTAATCCTTCCTCCTATAAACCAAGGAATACACTGCTGATTTTGGATCAAAACTGGCTTCAGCAGATTTCTAGGTAGTTCTCCTTTAAAACAAAGATCTGTCATCTTTTGGGCTGGCACTATTAAACATTTAGTTGCAATTAACACTGAACAACCTTATTTTTTAGTTGCAGTTATTACAGTAATACTGAAACATTAAAAAATGCTTTCAAGCTTTTCATTACAACATAAACAGTCAGGAGTCCCAAACTGTTTAGATGAAACACACTCAAATGATGGTATTTATAAATGTGAATTATCTAGATCTATTTAAAAGAAATGTGGCCAAAAAGTCCTCATAGATGGCCAGTAAAGGTTTTCATGGTTTGTTGATTTAAGGTTAGACATTTGTTTGCGCATTTCCTGAGCTGGAAGGAATTTGCTGTACATTAATTTCATTTTTTTGTTAGAGGATAAGATGGATTTGCACACTGCTGTTTTGTTTGATAATGATCCATGATACAGAAGTACATTTTTGGTTTTAAATTCGGATATTCATCTCTTTCAAGTACTCTTTGCTAAGGTTTTGTTAAAATGACAGTGTAAAGGGGCAAATGCACTGATTTAAATGAAGAAAATGGGCATTTTATTTCAAATGGCAAAGTAAGAGGGGGTTTTGTTAAATTAATTATGTCACAAAGGCTGTGATTCCTGGCCGTCTTCTGGCTTTCCTGACAGTTTCTACCTTGCAAAGAAGAAAATTACACATGTACAAGGGATGAGGTGTTCCAGAGGAGAGGGAGTGGCACAGTTACAATGCTTTGCACTTGGTGTTCACAATCCTAAACAGTTAAAAGAATGTTCAGAGGAGCCAGGAATGCCACCCCAGCCTGCAGCCAGGCTGGGAAGGGCAGCAGTACCTTCTCCTTGCGCTGGATCAGGGTGAAGGGGATGGTCTGTCTCTCCTGGGGGTTGTTATTCCTGGTCAGCTGCTGGATGGGCTCTGCCATGTCTGCAACAGAACCACACAGTTCCCACGGGAGACTTCAGGCTGCAGAAACAACACTGAAATGTGCTTCATTCCTCTGGGGTCTTTGGGACTGGTTTTGTTTGCTCTCTGCTAGGGAAGGACAAAGCTTTTCCTAGGAGAGCTGACCTGGGTCCTGCCCCTGTGCTGTTAGGAACAGGTTTCCCTTTCCCGTTCCCTGTGCTTGCAGCTACCCGAGTGTCCATGGAAAGCTTTGGCTGTGCCCCCTTTCCTGCCTCTGTGCAGGAACATTCCCAATTCCAGCAACTCTTTTGCTGCTGGATTCAGCTGTATCCACGTGAAGTAAATTTAGGTTGGCTGCTCTTGTTCACAGGCTCAAGGAAATACTGCAGTGGGAATTGATTTCCAAAGGATGTTTAATGTCTACAGGTGTATTTGTAACTGTGGTTGCCCTGACATCGAGTCTAGCTGAAAGTCGTAAGTAAATTCTGCTCAGGAGTTGATCCCTGACAGACAGGCTTGGAAACTGGATATAAGGTCAGTCTGAGGAATGGAAAGTCTTTCCTCCACAAGAGTTGGTCCCTTGCCTTCCGAAGCTGAAGTGATGAAGGCATTTGTGTACTTAGAGGATTACAAGCTCAATTTTATGTGCCATGTTTGACAGTCTGGATGTGAATTCCTGCCCTGCTGCCTCATGGTGTGTACTGGACATGCAGGAAAAGGATGAGTTTCAGCTCCCAGAGCCCTTTTTCTGGGAGTTTGGAGTGCCTCAGGGTCTCAGAGGAAGAGGCAGGATGATGGGGGAAGAGAGTATTATCCATGTTTGAGAGAAGAGGAGAATTAAGATGCAGGAGAATTAACTTGGCCGAGGTCACTTAGTAAATCTGTAGCTGAGCTGGGAATCAAACCTCCATCTCCTGGCATCCAGTCCAGGGCTTTAGCCTTAAGTCCATTTGGAATAGTAGAGGTCCTTAAACAAAGGGGAGGAAAAAAATAAAGGGGAGAAAGCTACAATGTAGCGTAAGTGTAAATGTTTTTTTTTCTTTGAAATATGTCACTGGGAAACATTTAAAATGTAACTAATAACTGATGTGTAAACTTGGTCTCTTTGGAGGCTGAGGGAAAAATAAAAGTAGATTAAAGTTCAGCACTGAATTTTTCAAGAATTAGGAAAGCTTTCAGGACTCTAGAAAAGTTAACTCTTTTTAGATTACTTTATCAATAAATGGGGGGGGGGGATTATGTTTTTTTCATTCCATATTAAGGCAGAGGATGGGGATTACAACTGATTAAAGTCCTTTGGGGAGTTTTGTCCTCCAGTTTGTGAATCTGTGCTTTGTGTTGTCCCAGTCTGGAGAGCTCCACCTGCACAGGGCCAGGCTGGCAGGCAGCAGAGGGACAAGGACAGTTGTGTTTTCTTAAGTCATGGTTTCAGTGATCCACAGGGATCACCCAGCCCAGCCCCTGTCCCTGCCCAGACACCCCAACAGCCCCACCCTGGGCATCCCTGGCAGCGCTGTCCAAACGCTCCTGGAGCTCTGGCAGCCTCGGGGCCGTGCCCATTCCCTGGGGAGCCTGGGCAGTGCCCAGCACCCTCTGGGGGAAGAGCCTTTCCCTAAAATCCATCCCAATCCCCCTGATGCAGCTCCAGCTGCTCCCTTGGGTCCTGTGCCTGGTCACAGGGAGCAGAGGCAAGGGGCATGGTCTGCTCCTTGTCACGGGGGGATTCCTCCTTCTGGAAAATCCCCTCCATTGCCTCCCCTCCTCCCTCAGCCCTGGACAGGAGCTGGAGAAAAATCTCGTATTATTCTGTCTTGGTTTTTGTAACATGTGCTGAGTGCCACAGAGCAAACCTGTAACACTGTACAGCTAAAGTGTGGTCAAACGCTGCTTTTGACATATTCCTTGGACTTTGTATCCCTCCTAATGGATCTCAGGAATGCCAATGCCAGGCACCAGATAATTCTGTGGGAAGGGCTCTGGTTTTCTGCTGCACAGAGCTCTCTTAAGGACTGATCTGCATCCAGGCGTTCACACTGCACTCGGGAGTGTTAAATAGGGACCCCCTGCTCTCCCCTCCCTCCGTGCCCCGGGCATCCCGGAGCTGTCCCATTCCAGCATTCCAGACACAACCCCGTGGCTGCTGGAGTGAGTGCTGAAACTCTGGGATGGCACTGGGCATCCAGAGACCCCTCCAGGGGCAGTGAGAACAAGGCAAGGCAGGGAGCTCTGTTCAGAGCGATCTTACCCTTCTTTTAGCACGTTAATTGTCATTGTTAAAGCATTACAGAGTTAAAATGAGACTTCGAGGTGTGGCTGGAAAAGGAGGATGGATTCAATTTGCTGTGTTGGAATATAGAAAGAGTTTTTTAAGAACAGTAATTTAATACTGGTAATGTCTAGGGCAGTCTGGGCAAGGTGTGGCTCTCCCCAGCTCGGGGAAGGTGAGTTCCCTGCACGGCAGAGATGCTGCGGATCTCTGCTCCTCTGGGCAGGACAGGGCAGAGTTAAAGTCTGTGACCGAGCCGTGCTTGTAGTGACTCTCTGCTGCTTGTTAGGAGTTCTCTGACTCATCAGTCTTTCTTAAAATTGAAAACAACCAATCTCTGACTAAGATGAGCCTGGGAGCCTCGCTGTCAAAAGCAAATCAATCCTTTACTTGTTTACTCTGTGCCCTTTTTAAATCCAGCCCTCTTTCCTTAATGAACTGACTTTTTGGATGGGTGTAGGGGATATTCTTAGGAAAAATGCTTTTGCGGGTAGTCAGTTTTATATTTAATTAACTCTGAAAGTTCGCACTGGTTGTTTTTAGTATGAATAGGTCACCCCAGTGCTGCTGCAGCCGCTCCTCTACCTTATGGAAAGCTTTGCATCGCCCCGGGTGAAGCTTTAGCCGCTTCAGGGCCAGACTTCGGTGTCTCACCCTCACACCGGACTCCGCCGGGTGTTCATTGCTGGGCGTTCACCGCCGTGTCCCGCAGCCCCAGCCCGACCCCGGGGCCATCCCCCGTGCCCGTCCCTAATCCCGGCCTTACCGCGGGGCACGTCCACCTGGTGCCCCCGGCCCACGCTCTGCCAGTAGCTCAGCAGCCGCTCCTGCTCCTCGTCGTCCATGCGCTCGGCCGCCTCCTCCTCCAGGCTGCTGCCGTGGCTGTGGTACGCGGAGTCGGCGCTCTCCTCGGCCAGCCCGTCCAGCTCCTCCAGCGTGATCGCGGCCGGGCCGCCGGGCCCCGCGCCGCCCATGCGGCACCCGCCCGTCTCCATCGCCGCTGCGCTGCGCGCCGCCAGCGCGGGGCTTTATGCGGGCACCGGGGGCGGGGGCACCCGCGGGACCCGCCTCTGCCCGCCCAGCGCCGGCCGGGGGTGGACAGAGCCGGGGAGGGAGCGATGGGTGCCCGGTCAAGGGACTGGGGACCGGGGGGGACCCGCCTCTGCCCGCCCAGCGCCGGCCGGGGGTGGACAGAGCCGGGGAGGGAGCCGTGGGTGCCCGGTCAAGGGACTGGGGACCGGAGGGGACCGGGGGGGACCCGCCTCTGCCCGCCCAGCGCCGGCCGGGGGTGGACAGAGCCGGGGAGGGAGCGACGGGTGCCCGGACAAAGGACTGGGGGTCGGCCTCTGCCCGCCCAGCGCCGGCCGGGGGTGGACAGAGCCGGGGAGGGAGGCATGGGTGCCCGGTCAAGGGACTGGGGACCGGGGGGGACCCGCCTCTGCCCGCCCAGCGCCGGCCGGGGATGGATAGAGCCGGGGCTGGATGGATCCAGGGATGGATGCCCGGTCCCGGTGCTCCGTGCCTTCACCCCGTGCTGCAGGGATGGGGCAGTGCAGAACTTACACAAGTTTGCGTTCTGTCTGTTTTCCCACTCGTTCCCTCTTTTCCCAGCTGTTCTCTTCGTCGTGTTTTCCCCACTGCTCTTCACGTCCCGTTAGTTCGTCTTTATTGTGATTTTATTTCGCTGCTTTCAAACCACACTTTGGAGACGCATCTTTCATTTTATTCAGTAAGTCTCTGAGGTCTTTCCAAAATATTACGAGTGCAAAAACTCTGGGATGTTTTGTTACTGAAGTCCAGCTTTGGAAGTTTTCAGCTGCGTAATTTTGCAGTTGAGACAAGCCTTTGTGTGAGCGAGGAGGATGAGCAGCCCCGTTACAGGGTGGATATGGCAATTAAAGCAGGATCTGGGCTTCAATCAGGAGTCTGTGTGGGCTCTGTGTAGTTGTCTTTCATTCCAGATTTAACATGAAATTACTGTTGTGGCCCTTTTTGTGCAGGCGGGGAAGGGGAATCTCAGGGCATTTAGGGGTCAGAATAATAGGAAAATAGTCCTTTCCTGTGCCTGTTAATGCTCACAGAGAAAGCTGGAGGCTGGGGATGTGACTGTTGTGATGCTTAATCTGCCCCCTGCTTTTTCCCTTTTTCTGGTGAGTCCCTTTCTCCAGGCTCAGCTTTGGCTCCCCAGCGCCAGGGGCTGAGCTTGCTGTGGGAGTGAGCCCTGCACTGCCTTAGCAGCCCGGATGTGCCAGTGCGGGCTGTGCTGCTGCCGGGGCAGACCCAAATCCCGCTGTTCCCGGGCAGTGCTCCGTGGGGAATGTGCGAATGGAGGCGCAGCTGCCGGTGGGACTGTCCTGAGAGGGTTTTTGGGGTGCAGGGAGGGAAGCACGGGCCGCTGAGGGGGTGTGGGCTGCGGGCGGTGAATCAGCTCCGCCGGCTCTGGAGTTCACTGGGAAGGCAAATCCTGGAGCAAGGCTGGGTCCGATGCTTGTTTAAGTGTCTGGGTGGGTGCTGATCCGATTTCACGGGCAGCTGCCCGCAGAGCAGCACCAAGGGCTCCCTCACAGCGGGGAATTTTCTGGCAGTGACCGAATTTCCCTCTGAGACCCGGCTGAACCCTCGGCACCTGAGGGGAGGCACAGTGGGAACCCATCCATGCCCCGGGTAAATCCCATGTCACACACTCCAGTGCTGGGGGGAAGGAATTTTCCACTGAATTTTGGCAGCTGGGTTGTCAGTACCAAGGGAGGGCATCCTGGCTCTTGGAGATTTCTTCCAGGAACTGGCATTCCTGTTTGAGTCAATGTGTGGAGGTTCTTTTTCTGCCCATCCTGCATAAATAATTCATGGAAAACAGTCCCGACTCTTTCATTTGAGCATTAATTATGTGACTTAATGGTTGCTTAAATGAAATATTTCTGTTTTAAGTATTAAGCATCTTTGCTGGAGATGAGGGAAAAGACAAAGAAAAACTGACCAGCAGAAAAAATAGTTTAAAATCACAGCTAAATTTCTCTATTTGTGAGAAATGCCACAGAATACTGACTATGAGAAAGAATCTGGGAGGAGTTTAAAATCCTGTTTTAAAATTCCATCTGTACAAGTTACTCTGTGTGTATTTAATTTGCCTTTGATTTCTGATGATGAGTTTAGTAATTACTGCATTTGATAGAATGCAGAAGATGTGATGGTCTGTGTCTGGATAGATAACAGAGGAACTCGTTGTTACTACAGGTGAAAAAAGCTAATTTTTGTTGTATTTGTTGTTTTTTTTCCCCAAACATGCTAATTTTGTGTGTGACTGCTGGCTAATAAACAGCCACTCTTGAGGTAACACGGTTTTGGTAGGGCTGCACTCTTGGTGCTCTCCTGGCAGGTTCTATCTCTGAATATAACAGAAAAACTGATGTTCAGCCTTAAAAGTTTCAGATCCAACCCATCCTGAGTGCGATGCTCCTTTCTGTCTGACGGTCACTTACTGAGTGGCAGGTCGATGTGGAAAAGCCACTTCTTTTTCAAGTAAAAAGTAAAATTGTTCTTGGTGAAATTAGTTGAAAAGTAAAATCTGTAGGTCTTGTTTTATAAGCTTTAGGAAATGAAAAATGCTGTAACAGGAGAAAACTCAGCTTTAGAAAAGGACAAAGTGTTGGATGTTTTGGGTGGATCCCAGCTTCCAGGGAAGAACAGTGGATTTTCAGCATGTCTCATGCCCCTGGAAGACTGGGAACAGTCTGAATGAGTTTATATTAACTTTAAACAAAACTTTTGGTGCCAAGATCATTACTGGGCTGATCACTATTGGGTTTGGAGAGTGACAAGATCAGCTAAAATCCACCCTACCCTGCTGTGTCCCTGCTGCTTTCCTGTCTTTATTGGCCAGGTGAGAAAACATCAGGAGGAAACTTGCACAAAATGCACTTTTCTCCCTGGTTTAGAGTTTGTTTGTCAGGACTCTGAAGTTTTACAAGAGAATAACTAAACCTGAGTGCCAGTCAGAGCTCCGAAGCCTCCCCAGCTGGCAGACACTAAACATGGTTTGCTCCCGGGACTTGCTTCTGGAAGTTACTTTTGGGAATATTGGTTACTGCATGGACACTCCTCAAGGTAGCACACTTGGGGAACCCAAACCTTCCTGGCTTCAGTGTGATGTCTGAAGAGGCCACCTAAAAACAGAGACCAGACAGGAGTAAGGGAATAAGGTCGGTATTTATTTGAAAGGCCTTCAAAGGTCCCCCTGGGGAGCCAGAGGCCACTGCCCAGATGGACCCCGAGATGGACGAAGGTCACGAGTTCTTCACACTTTTATAGGTTTGGTTCATTTGCATATCAGGGTCAATTCTCCAATTAAAGCTTCAGTTAATGATGTAATTTCCCCTCTACTTGCCCCCCTTAAAGGCTCTTTGGTTTACACAATTTGGGCCCAGGACGGTCTGGGTGTCCTTGGAGAGCAGGCCCGGAGAGGCTTTGTTGTGTCTGCCCAGCACGGGAGAGCAGAAGTGAACAGGCTACAAGAAACTCCAGAGTTACACACTGGGCAGTGCAGGATTTGAAAAATATGAAAGTTAAAACCTAAGGCATCAAGTGCTGGAACAAAGCAGGGAATGCTCTGGATCATCCCCTGACCTTCCCTGGAGCAGTGAGGGCTCTGTCTGTGTTCACACCTCCCTGCAGGATCTCTGCCCTAGGACAGCCTGATCGCACCCCTGCTGTGGATCCTTGGGATGGAAACCCCTCCTGAGCCCGATCTCCAGCAGAGCCTGGTGGGCAGAGCCTCCTTTTGCCCTGCACTGCCTTCCTTTGCTCTCTTCCTCGAGAATTTGAGGATGTGGAGCAGAGGGTGGGAGCGGGGCGGTGTCCACGAGGTGCACGGCCACGGCACAGATCTGGGTATGGCTTGGAGCTGTTGGTTATTCCCTGCTCCTGGTTTGGGGGATCCCCTTAGGACAGACCAGTGTGTTGGGGTGTGGTGGGATCTCACTGGCACTACCTGGGCTCGTTTCCTCCTCACCAGCTCAGCCCCAGCACGTTGGGAAGGGATCCCTGGCATAGCCAAGGCCAGGTTGGACATTGGGGCTTGGAGCACCCTGGGATGGTGGGAAGTGTCCCTGCCATGGCTGGAGTGGGATGGATGGGATTCAAGGTCCTTTCCAACCCCAAACCAGTCTGGGATTCCATATTGAGCATTGAAAATATGGAGCCAGGGGGCTTAGGAGAGCAGGGTAAGGGTGGAGGAAGGTGCAGCTCTTTCAGCCCAGTGTGACCCTGTAAAACCCAGTCATGGGAGGCTGGGAGCACTGTGGGGGCTCCTGTGGAGGGGATGCACCTTTGGAGTCCTTGTTTGTGGAGGTCCTGTCTGCTTGGCAGCTGGTTTCTGCCACCCCTCCTTCTCCACTGGGAAAGAAAAGCCACGCTAACAGTTATTTATGGGTGTTTTTCTTTGCTAAAGAACCCCTGCAAATCTGCACTGAAATAATTAGGTCAGGGCGTTAGTTTAGAGCCTTTAGAGCCCTGTCTTTTGTTGTGCCAACAGAAAACAGATTAGGAGCAGTTTTCAGTGAGGTGTATCTGGCACAGGAGCAGCTCTTTGCCCCATGCACAAGTCCTCAGCTCCTGTCAGAGCTCCAAAAACAGGTTCTAAGCTCATTGTGGGTACAAGCTCCAAGACCTCATTGTGGTTTGCTGTGGGAGATACCTCAGAACAGAGAAAGTGTTTGTGTTCTCGGCAAGTTCAGTGCAGGATGGGATAACTCTGCCAGTCCTCTTTTATCTGCTGCTGTAAATCTGTCAGCCCTGAACTCCAGCTAGTGAGCTGGAGAAACCCACGAGCGCTCCTAAGCAATTAATTGGAATTAATTCTATAGCTGTGTTTGGGTAACGCGACACTGCGATGTTTTGGAAAGGCTGAGGGGACTTTTCCAGAAGTATTATCTTTTTAATTAAAAATGAAGCTATGGAGGCAAGATAAGTGCAATCAGTGAGCAGTGCCTGCTCTGAGTCTCTCCTAAGTAGGTTGTGTTTACTGTTCCCTGTTAGTTCTGAAGCTCCAGGTGACTGGATCCTGCTGTCTTTCGTAACAGTGCTGGGTTTGTTTGGCAGAAGGTGATTAAATCAGACAGGGGTGTACATTGAGCAAACAGGGACAATATCATTTTCTTATGTGTTAGAAACTGGGTCAAGGGATGGAACAGAAAAGCACATGTAATGGAGATTTCTTTTTTTAAAAAAAAAGCTCTGCAGCAAGTATAGGAAATAACAAACCAGTGCTGGATTATTAGGTTTTGTGGCCAATACTTTTTAATGAAAACATTAATTTCTTTTCAAGAGGAACATTCATGAAAATACCAACTCCATTTCCACTACTTGAGACGTAGTTTAAGCTTCATCTTCAGCACTTCAAGTGTCCTCATGTCCAACTGTTCGTGGTTTGATGGGAGGGTAATGAGCTATTCCAGTGGTATCCATGCAAATAAAAAGCACTGAGTTCTTCCTTCATGGTCAGCATTTGGATGCATTTCGTAGATCCCTTTTCCTGTAGCTGGCACAGACATCTCTGTCCTTTTAAAGGGACTTGTCAGGTACAGCCTGGATTGAAAAAACAAAGAACAGTAACAAACTCTGTGATACAACACAAAGTTCTGAATTTTAAACCCTTAAAACGAAACTACATCTTGAATTTTGTTCTCACTAATATGAGAAATGAACTCCTTGTGCATTCAGCCTTCCCAGTGGCTTGGTGAATTGTTTTGACTGTATTTTGAGAAAACAACATTTTATTTCTTCACTTCCCCCCCTTTCCTCCAGAAATTCCTGGCACTGTTGTAGCCTCCAGTTGGTGTTTGCTTGTTGGTGGTGTTAGAGGTGTTAGTGGTTTATTTGGCTTAATTAATCCATGAGCCTTAATTAGAAGGAATGCCTGGGGCTGGAGTGTCCTGCCTTGCTTTCCCTGGGAGCTGTGGGAGGCTGTGACCCAGCTTCCCAGGGGATGAAGGAGACCTGGCAGGGCTGGGCAAGGCATCGGGGTGCCCAGGGCTGGGAAAGGCGTCGGGGTGCCCAGGGCTGGGCTGACCCCAGGTGCTGCAGGGGACACGGAGCGGGCAGGGAGGGGCTGCCCCATCCCACGGCCCAGAGCAAAGTCATGGAATGGGTTGGGTTGGAAGAGACCCTAAATCCCATCCTATCCCACCCCTGCCATGGCAGGGACACCTCCCACTGTCCCAGGCTGCTCCAAGCCCCAATGTCCAGCCTGGCCTTGGGCACTGCCAGGGATCCAGGGGCAGCCACAGCTGCTCTGGGCACCCTGTGCCAGGGCCTGCCCACCCTCACAGGGAAGAGGAGCAACCCAAAATGCACCAAAGCCCTCAGAATCCTGGCTCCATTTCTGTGATTTCCCTTTATCTGCTGTAAGCTGCTTATCCTGCTGGCTCCAGTCCACTGGAGTGACCCATGGGCATGGATGAGCAGGGTGGAAATTCCCCAGCACGTCTCCCCCAGTTCAGCTGGGGCTGTCACAAATTTTCCTTCACCCTTCCAAACTTCTCCTGGCATTTTTTTTTTTTATTCTTTGGGGGATTAATGCTGCTGTCATTGACAATGGCAATTATTCCCACTCCATTCCTTAGGACTTTGGATTAGATTTAGATCAGATATTGGGAAGGAATTCCTGGCTGGGAGGGTGGGGAGGGGCTGGGATGGAATTCCCAGAGCAGCTGTGGCTGCCCCTGGATCCCTGGCAGTGCCCAAGGCCAGGCTGGACATTGGGGCTTGGAGCAGCCTGGGACAGTGGGAGGTGTCCCTGCCATGGCAGGGGTGGGATGGGATGGGATGGGATGGGATGGGATGGGATGGGATTTAAGGTCCCTTCCAACCCAGTCCAGTCTGGGATTCTGTTTTCTTTTTAATGCCACACAGATTCTGCACACAGACTAAGGAGTTAAAAGAAGACCTATAAGTAAACCGTATTATCAGCTAAATTATGAACTGATCTATAGCAATAATCAAAGCAAGCAGAGACAGTCAAACTAAGCTGCCCCTGCAGTACCTGAGCACAAGCAGCACGTGCTTGTTAAGGACATTTGTGCATCCACCCAGGATCTGGGAACCCAGCACAGGAGCAGTGCCTGGAGAGCACAAGTGGAATGTTGTCACTCAGGGATAAACACAGGTTGCATTTTACACGTGGCTTTCTTTACCTGCCAGGACATCTTCTCCCCACCAGCTCCAGGCCTGCTGGGATCAGTGTTTAAAGCGTGACTTAGGCCTGGCTTTATTGGTTTAGTTGGATGCTTTTCAGTGGGCTGAAGGGACAGTAAGGGGATTAAGCATTTGTTACACTCCAGCCCTCTCAGGGCAGGGCAGCTGTGCTGCTGCTGAGCACCTGGAAAGCTTGGGAAACACGGTGTGCGTGGAAGTAGCAAAGGGGAATTGTCTCAGCCTTTGGAGCAGCCTGTTCTTGTGCACTGGGATGATTTTGGGGCCCTTGGCCAAGGGGGCCAACAGGTTGTAAACAGTGTTTGTAGGACAAATCTGATTACTGCAATTATGGCAGAGTTAGCGCTCAGGCCAAACTAAGTCTGTGGAAAAATCCTGACCACCTAAGGCTGGGAAACAAAGAGGAAAAACAGGATTAAGATGCATTAGTGCAGGTTATTGTCCTTGCTGCACCGAGGTGGAAAGCAGGTACATGTGATGTTTGAAAACAGGCAGTGTTTTGGGGTGGGTTCTGAAGGAAGCGGGACACGCTGCTGTGCCTGTGCTCATTCCCCTCTGCTCGTGTGTCCCAGCTCCCATCCCTTCCACACACAGATTTTGGACCTGTTGGCCAGTCCTTCACCCAATTCAGTCTTCTCAGAGGTGAATCCAGGTGTTCTGGGACCAAAATGCCATTGGAGCGTGAGCAGTGAGAGCGGAGCTGCAGCCCCAGTTCCGTACCTGGGTGTCCATCCCGTTCCGCTCCCTCTCTGCTGGGTCAGCCCTTGTTCCATTCCAGACCCCAGGGGTGTTTCCCCCCCTCAGTTCCTGGATGGATACAGGGCTGTCCTGGGGGCAGGAGGGTGTTGGTCTGCAGAAAGGAGAGCACAAATCCTTAGGGAGCCAAGTTCATGGAATCTCCTGAGTGGGAAGAGACCCCCAGGGATCATGGAGTCCAACTCCTGACCCTGCACAGGACACCCCAACGATCCCACCCTGTTCCTGAGAGCCCTGTCCAAGTGCTCTGGCAGGAATTTTGAGAATTAACCTAAAACCATCCTGACTATGGAGAACCTCCTGCTGAGGCAGAGCCCCAGGTACGGTAACAAAGCACTCAGAATTCAGCACAGCTCACTTGGAAAAATTCCGTGTTTCAAATAAAATCAGTGAGCTGCGCATGTTCTGTTGTGTAGGACCTGTAAAAATAAAATTATTTCAAAGGGCTCAACGTCCCCCCCCTTCACCTGTGCTGGGTTTTGGTTGCAGGTGCTGGAAGCATTCGCTGGGCGCCTGATTAAGGTGGGAGTGTTATCCAGGAGGGATATTCCCAGCCTGACCAAGTACCAGATCATCCTGGCGAGGGATCAGTACAGGAAGAATCCCTCTGCACAACATGCAGTAAGTTATTTATTTATTTCATGCTATTAAAGTAGGGAATAAATAGAAATAATCCATCGTTACAACGTTTCCTGAGACATTTTAAGCAGATTTCTGTTTTTAGCCGTGGAATAAAATATTGTAGAATCACAGCACGGTTTGGGATGGAAGGGACCTTAAAGATCATCTATGGAATCTATAAAATATTCCTAATTGTTCCATGTTTCTGGATTCCAGTTTAGAAAGGTCACAGAAAAGATCAGGAACTCCATTTCCAAAGTGAAGTTGTTTTGAGAACGTACATTGTAATTACTGACAGCCAAGTTTTCATTTTCCCCTCAGAGCTGTATTCCTGCTCCTATATTTTGGTAAATCCTCATGGAATGGTCAAATTTTGTAAACTTAAAGAAAATTGTGGAGAAAAAGACTGTGTGCCTCAAAAAGAGCAGTGGGAAATCCCCTTCACTGTAAGCAAGGCAACTTTCCTGACTTCATTTCATAGCCTGGGTGGATGTGCCAGGAATCCCTTGTTTTCCCAAATGCTGATGGTTCAGCTGTCAGAGTCTGAGGGTTGATGAGCTAATTTTTGGAGGTAATACAGGTATTTTGGAGAGTATTTTGGAGGTAGAAGAGGATTGCCTTTCTGAGCATTGTGGAGTCTGTCCCCTGAGGGCTCTCATGGACAAACTGCTCCCTGGGCATCACTCTGGGCTTTGCTCTGCTCCTCAGGTGTCACTCTGGTTCTGGTCAGGAATTGCAGTGGAATTCCTGCTCCTCAGCCACTTCCTAACTCCGTCTGAGTCTGCTTTTCTCCCACAGGGAGTCCATCAAGGCATCATTGAAGGAGACTTTGCCCTCTGTATCAGTCTGTACCACGGGTACGAGCTGCTGCTGCAGATGGGAATCCGCTCCTTATTCATCTACCTGTGGGGAATCATGGATGGATCCAAAGGTGAAACGTCCTTGGGAGCATCCTTCCTTTCAGCTCCGCTCTTCTCATTTCATTTCCCTCGCTGTATGGCTGGTTTGGCACAGAACAGCTTAGGGAAAGAGGGGTTGCAGGTGGAATTGGTGTTTTGTTCCCCTTATGCTAAAGACAGAGTCTGCTTGGGAAAGCAAATGGAATCCTGAGGTGTTCCAACTCTCTCCAAAGGGTTATCCCGCACCAAGACCGAGCTGGGGCGCAACGAGGACTTCATGGAGCTCTACCAGCAGCTTCGGGACATGTTCTCAGACCCTGCTGTGGCTCCTGAGAATGGCAGTGTTTGCAAGAGCACAACAGGTCAGGGTTCCCCTCTTAGGGACAGAATGTTCCTGTTTGAAGTCGTGCTGCACAGGCTGCTGCTCTTCATCCCAGACTGGCCTCCCAATACTCTGTCTCTCCCTCCCTCTCTCTCTTCCCTCAGTGGTTTTAGCTGCTTTCAATCAAGTTTTCTATGTTGGAAGTTTTTAATTTGCTTTAAAGTGAAGGTTAAAATACAACTGTTTCACTGTAAGTCTTTTCCAGTGTGAGTCTAACAAAAGTAACAGCACTTTCTCAAGAACTGGGTTTGACAAATGAGCTTCTGTCAGCAGTTTATTGTTTTGTTTAGAACCAGTATCAGGATTTGGGTCTGACTCGGATAATTGCAGTGGGAGGGAATGAAGCTCACTAAACCTTCCTGCTCGTTGCAGGTTTATTTGCATCTTTCATTGCTTTATTTCCTTTCCAGTGTTGGAAAAGAAAAAGGAATTTGTCTACAGCCATCCAAAATTAAAGAAATTGGAGGAAATCGTAATAGAACACTTCAAATCCTGGAAAAAGGGATGTTCTGGTGAGTACCAACAACTCAAGAGAAAACCTGGGGATGAAACAAGGAATATCCTCCTGACTGATTTCCTACTTTGTGCTGCTTTATTGCTCTGATTGTTTGTTTATCTTCCCCTCTAGAAGAACTTAAGATTTCCGTAAAATAAAACTTTCTATAAATTCTCATTATTAATTTGATACAAGCTGCTCTAACAGCTGAGTAAAACAGGGATAGGGAGCTCATTCCTGGGGTTACCACGTTTCCTGCTGCTCCTGTCCCAGTTTGTCCTGGCAGCCTCCCCTCAGGGCCCTGCTGCCAGTCCCTCCTGCAGAGCTGCATGAACACATTTAAGGACCTTAAGGATAAAAGTTCTGATATCCAGCCTGGGGCTAAGAATTAAAAACTCTGAGGCATCAATTTGAAGTTCAAACCCTTTGGTTACGTTCACCTGTCTCTCATTGTTTTTCATCTTGATGGAGACATCGTTCAGATCTCTTTGGGTTTGGGATGTTTCAGCTTCTTGATTCCAGCTTTGGGAACGATTACATGAGTAACAATCACATTTGTTTTGCAACTTGTTCACTTTTTTTCTTGCCTGTTTGGATCTTTGTGCTCTGTGAAGTTCTGATAATTTGTGACCTGCCCTTCCGTCTTTTCTTTGTATTTTTTTTCTCTCTTGAATGCTCTGTTCTCAGCACACCCTTGAAATGACTGATGCTTTCTGGTAGGCAACTTTAAGGTTTCCCAGTCGTGTTTGTAACTTTAGGATATATCCCAATGCATTTAATGCAATTAACTCCTTTTTCCCCCCTTCCCATTCAGAATTCTGTCTGTCCTCCCAGCCTCCCTCCCTCCTTTTGCCTCCACTTGAAAAAGCCTTCATTTGAGATGGAGAAGGAGGGAATTCATGCCCAAAGTCCTCAGCCATATCACAAGTGCCACCAGCCCTTTCTCCTCCGTTCATTGCCCAGAGCAGCTGTGGCTGCCCCTGGATCCCTGGCAGTGTCCAAGGCCAGGTTGGACATTGGGGCTTGGAGCAGCCTGGGACAGTGGGAGGTGTCCCTGCCATGGCAGGGGTGGGATGGGATGGGATTTAAGGTCTCTCCCAACCCAAACCATTCTGGATTGTGTGATTATGGTTCTGCTGTCCTGAGGGTCCTAAACTGGAGAAATGGAGACAGCGGCATCTTGAACTTCATTCCAAAGCGCTTCCCGTCCCACCCCAGCTTTTCAAAGTGACTTTAGTAAGGGCACCTCAGGTACAAGACATTCTCACCATGGTTGGTGTGAATCCTCCATAATTAGAGATGCTTTGATTCCAAAGAGGAATTTTTCAAGGGATGGATCTTGGAGCATTTTCTGCCCATGTTCTCTTCCTGTTAAGTGAGACGAGAGCTGTGAATGTGTAACTTGTGGGGTGCCCCGTCCTCAATTCTCTTAAAACCTGACGTTTTCAAATCCAGCAGATGACGACAAGAGTGAAAGTGGGGACACGAGGGTGATGATCTTCTCCTCGTTCCGGGACAGCGTGCAGGAAATCGCCGAGATGCTGGCCCGGCTCAGCCCGGCTGTGCGGGCCATGACCTTCGTGGGACACTCCTCAGGGAAGAGCAGCAAAGGCTTCACCCAGAAGGAGCAGCTGGAGGTGAGGAAAGAGGAGACTCGGACCAGGAATTAGTGATGAAGAGCATCAATATTGTGTAAATAACTCCAGGAGTGTTGGCTGTGTGGCAGTGGCTGAACTTTTAAGTGTTGTTAGGAAATCCCTGTGGAGTCCAGAGGCTTCCACAGTGTCCAAAATTATACCCGCTGAACAAAATATAGAAATAATTTATATATTTACATTATATTAACAACTGCTACATTTAGATGTCAAAAATCTAGGGAAATATGCAAATACACGCTATGTTAATTTTATTTTTCTTGTAGGTCAGAAAGATGAGATCTAATAAATTTTGATCAGGAAAGGTTTAAAAAAAAAAAGATAACCCCAATGCAAAGTTGGGAAATAAGTTTTAGAAGAATGCCATGGTTGGGGTCAGAATAAGGTGTGCTTTTTACCCTTTATTTTAGAATTCAAGAGTTGAAATGCTGATGTTGGCCACACTGGGGTGTGGTGTTTGATCCCAGGGTAGCAGCTGGGAAATTTAAAAAGAGTTGGTTTTGTTATTTCAGAACTCAGATCAGTTTTCCCGGCTGAGCGGGTAAATCCCATTTCCATCGTCCCCGCAGGTGGTGAGGCGTTTCCGGGAGGGGGGGTACAACACCCTGGTGTCCACCTGCGTGGGCGAGGAGGGGCTGGACATCGGCGAGGTCGATCTCATCGTGTGCTTCGACGCCCAGCGCAGCCCCGTGCGCCTGGTGCAGCGCATGGGCCGCACCGGCCGCCGGCGCCACGGCCGCATCGTGGTCATCCTGGCCCAGGGCCGCGAGGAGAGGGTGAGTGGGGGCATGGCCGGGGGCTCAGGGGTAGCCTGACCCACAGGGGTCATCCCAGCCCAGCCCCTGGCCCTGCCCAGACACCCCAACAACCCCACCCTGGGCATCCCTGGCAGCGCTGTCCAAACGCTCCTGGAGCTCTGGCAGCCTCGGGGCCGTGCCCATTCCCTGGGGAGCCTGGGCAGTGCCCAGCACCCTCTGGGGGAAGAGCCTTTCCCTCATCTCCAGCCTGACCCTGCCCTGGCCCAGCTCCAGCCGTTCCCTGGGTGCTGTCCCTGTCCCAGGCAAGCAGAGATGGGAGCTGTCCCGTGGGACCAAGCTGCAGCCCCCAGCAGTCTCGCTCAGCCTCCTCCTTCACTCTGTCACAGGAAACTCTAGCACAGAATCCTGGAATGCTTTGGGTTGGAAGGGACCTTAAATCCCACCCAGCCCCACCCCTGCCATGGCAGGGACACCTCCCACTGTCCCAGGCTGCTCCAAGCCCCAATGTCCAGCCTGGCCTTGGGCACTGCCAGGGATCCAGGGGCAGCCACAGCTGCTCTGGGAATTCCAGCCCAGCCCCTCCCCACCCTCCCAGCCAGGAATTCCTTCCCAATATCCCATCCATCCCTGCCCTCTGGCACTGGGAAGCCATTCCCTGTGTCCTGTCCCTCCAGCCCTTGTCCCCAGTCCCTCTCCAGCTCTCCTGGAGCCCCTTTAGGCCCTGCAAGGGGCTCTGAGCTCTCCCTGGAGCCTTCTCCTCTCCAGGTGAACATTCCCAGCTCTCCCACCCTGCTGTGTCACCAAATGAAACTGGGAGAATCCAGGGTTTTTCTGAGGGTGCAGAGGAAGGTGTGGGGCGGGGGCTGGAGCTGGGAGGGGACACAGGCAGTGCTGCTGGTGACGCTGGGTGTTCAGACTGGTACTTACTGGGCTGGTGACGACACTGGCGCTCAGAGCTGGCTTTAGTGGCCACGCTCTTGCGTGTGAGGCCGAAGAGATCGGCTTAGGTGCAAATCCACTTTGGCTGAGTTCCTGGAGCCCAGCACTCAGGCAGAGCGTAATTAATCATCCCTGGGTACAGACTGTCCCTTGGGACATCCATGTCCCGCTGGAAGTGTGTGCTGGGAGCCGGGGATCCCACCACAGCTGTGCCAGCTCCATCCCACGGCCCTGCAGGGCCCTGGCTCATTCTTGGAATGGGACAGGGCAGGATTTGGGCAGCACAGGCTGGGCAGTGCCTGCTGCCGTCACTGGTGAAAGGAGGTGCAAACCAATAAATCCAAGATCTGTGTAAACCAATTGTAAACCCAAAATTTCAGACTCTTGGTATTATTTAATTTATTCCAGCCAGTGCTGCAGCTCTGGTTTGCATTTGAGGGTGGCAGGGATTTAATTCTGAATGCGACTGCAAAGAATCCTCCCTGAGGGGAAAAAAGTTGTTTTGGAGGGATGAGAGTTAAAAATGATAAACCTGAGTAGATATTTTCTCATGCTGCTTACAGAGGCCAGTTACTATTGAAAGCTCTGCTCTGTGATGGGATATAAAACAGTCCCTTAAATTCCTTGGAGCTTCACTTAAGTAGTTGGATTACTCTGTGGTCCAGATTTTCTCAGATATCTTTGAAGCAGAACCTCCCCCCAGGTAGAACAGTCATTGTATATAAGTTTTGTTATGTTGAGATTGGGAAATAAGTTTAATTGCAAACCAATATTGTCTTGGTCGGTTTGTTTGGTTTTTCTTGAGGGTGTTTTTTGAGGTTGTTGCTGGGTTTTTTAAGTTTAACAGAACTGGAAAGAGACTCAGTGTGGATAGTCTTCCTCATCACTTCATTTGCAGCTAAATAATTAATGTCCATGCATTAATTTATGGGAACTTCCTTGGGTTTTGTGTGGGATTTTTTTGTTTTGGTTTGATTTTGAGGGGTTTTTTTGTTTTGCTCGGTTCAGTTTAGAGGTTGTTTCCAATCAAACCACTTCAAGTCAATCACAAAGCTTCCAAAGGTGTTTCCTTGGGAGAAGGGGGTCAGTGCAGGTCTGAAGTGTGGTGCTGGCAGGAATTTCCATGGCCTCGGTGTTTATTGCTTGGCTCCCGCGTGTCCCAGGCCCCCGGAGCTGCTGGGGTTGGGCTCGGGATGTCCTGGGGAGCTGCCCAGCCCGGGGAAACACAGGGGAGGGAAAAGCCAGCAAAGTCACAGCTCCGTGGTGCTGTTAATTTGGTAATACCACGGGTTTTTTGCCATAAAAACACTGGGTTTGACTGTTCTAGGGTTAAAAAGTTATTTCTTGGAGTGCCCGAGGGGTTTATCAGAGCTGGCTGTGGCCTTCTGCCGGCTTTACTCAGGGAGCATCTCTTCTGCTCCCTAAAATCTCTGTCAGGTGGCAGCTGCCCCCCGTCCCACTCAGGGCTCGGGGAGGAGCACAGCACAAAACCTCCTCGGGGGAGGCCGTTCCAGACTGAGGCCCCAGTTTCTCTCCTCACTTTGCCCAGCTTTGGTTTCTCTGTTGCACAATGAAATGGGGTGTAATTAAAAGGACTCGGAGCGCTCCTGACATCAACAAATCATCTTAGGCCTTTTTTTTTTTTTTTTGCTTGACCTCCTTTCCCTGTTTCCAACGTAATCTAATTTACATCATCCCTGTATCAGTGGCAGATTGTAACTTCCCCCAGGCACGGGCTGTGCTCCTTTCTCTCTCTCCCTCTCTCTCCTGTGCTGTGCCTGCTTCTGGTCCATTAAAAAACCCCAAACCAAACAAGGCCTTGCTGAGGGAACAGAAAATAACGAGAAACCCCACAGGCACTGAGGAGCTCTTTTAGTTTTGATCAAATGCTGTGAAAAAACAATCAATCACCGGGTGATTTATCTATTTATCCTCTCTTTCAGACTTACAACCAAAGCCAGTGTAACAAAAGGAGCATCCACAAAGCCATTTCAGGCAACAAAACCCTTCGTTTCTACCAGCACAGCCCACGGATGGTTCCAGAAGGCATCAATCCCAAAGTGCATAAAATGTTTATCACTGCTGAAAAAGAGGAGCCAAGCACCTCAAGGATGCTGTCCAAAGAGAGGAGATCCAGTTCCCTGCAGCACAAATCTGCTCTCTTTTCCTGTGTCACTGGTAAGAGGATTATGATGTTTCCAGCACATCCAACCCCTCTCACGGGGGCCTGGGGCTCTGCAGGGTCACTCTGTCAGCTCGGACACTGCTCAGGGCTGCTTCAGCCCTCAGCCTTTCCTGGGCATCCTCACAGCTCTGTCCTTGCATATCCAGATCCTCAGTCAGGCCATTGTTCACCTTTCCCCACGGAGTCACTCACTGAAGGTCAGGAACTCCAGCTACGGACAGAGGAGGCAGATCTTCATCCCAGAACCCCGGAATCCAGGACTGGATTGGGTAGAAAGGGACCTTAAAGTTCCCATGGCAGGGACACCTTCCCCTATCCCAGGCTGCTCCAAGCCCCAATGTCCAGCCTGGCCTTGGACACTCCCAGGGATCCAGGGGCAGCCACAGCTGCTCTGGGCATTGGGGCTTCCTAAATGACAGTAAAACAGAAATGCTCAAAAACGGAAGAGTTTTGATGTGAGGAAATGGAGAAAGCAAGGGCAGGATGTTTCTGAATTGTGCAGACTCTCTTGGAGGAAAATTGGAAAATTCTCCTGGAGGCTCCTTAGCTGATGCAGTTCAGTGGCACTAGAACACTCAGGAAACTGAACACAATCCTAAGACAGGAAAAAAGAGCTACTTTTTATAAATACTTGGGAGTTCTCATGCTCTGTGTCTTTGCTGGTGCTTTCTGTAAAGACCAACAGCAGATTCTTGGAAGAAGAAGCTCGAAGCCTTGGGAAACCTCCTGTTTCAGTACCTGATGAACAGACACAGCTGCTGGGAGGCAACCAGAGCACAGCATGGAGTGCCAATAACCATTTTGGGGCGTTTGTTGGTCTGTCCTAGAGCAGAGAAACGAGCAGGGAGGGGCATGAAGAGACCGATAACGCTGGGAACGTTCCTGCTGAGGGAGCAGCACTGCAGGGCTGGAGTTGCCTTTGTGTGAGCCACGCGTGCAGCTCCCCAGGGCTGGGGGGCTCTGTGCCACCACAGGGGCCTGCCATGGGTCACCAGAGGTGGCCAGGGCTGAGTCCCCCAAGGTGACCAGGGTTGATTTGCCAAAGGTGACCAGGATTGAGTCCCCAGAGGGTGACCAGAGTTGAGTTGGTGAAGGTGGCCAGGGTTTAGTCCCCAAAGTGACCAGGGCTGAGTCCCCAGAGGGTGACCAGGGTTGATTTGCCGAAGGTGTCCAGGATTGAGTTGGTCAAGGTGGCTAGGACTGATTTACTGAAGGTGGCCAGGGTTTAGTCCCCAAAGGTGACCAGGGCTGAGTCCCCAGAGTGACCAGGGCTGAGTCCCAAAGGTGGCCAGGATTGATTTGCCAAAGGTGGCCAGGGTTGAGTACCCAGAGGTGGCCAGGGCTGAGTCCCCAGAGGTGCCCAGGGTTGAGTCCCCAGAGGGTGACCAGAATTGAGTAGCCAAAGGTGGCCAGGACTGATTTACTGAAGATGACCAGGGCTGAGTCCTCAGAGTGACCAGGGCTGAGTCCCAAAGGTGGCCAGGGCTGAGTCCCCAGAGTGACCAGAGCTGAGTCCCAAAGGTGGCCAGGGCTGAGTCCCCAGAGTGACCAGGGCTGAGTCCCAAAGGTGGCCAGGGCTGAGTCCCCAGAGTGACCAGGGCTGAGTCCCAAAGGTGGCCAGGGCTGAGTCCCCAGAGTGACCAGGGCTGAGTCCCCAGAGTGACCAGGGCTGGGTGCCCCTCCCAGCAGCCAGGGCTGCCCTGTGCAGGTCACTGAGCACCAGCCCTGTGTTGAATCCCCTTCGTTGCTGGGTGAACCAGGGGCTGCTCCTGATCTCAGTGACCCTCAGGATAAAGCTCCAAAAGAAGACAAAGAAAAGAGTTGACTTTTTTTGCATTTTCTCTTCATTTTAGTGCCCGTTTCCGTGGTCAGAGATGGGCAGAGCTGGCAGCAGTGAGTGAGCTGGGTGTGTTCTTACCTCTGCCCTCACTTTGTTGTTGAGCTCCAGTTCACCCTCAGGTTCCTCCATGGCAGGAACTGAGCTATCGTGGGCTGAATTATCACAGGCATTTCAAGCACTCTCCTTGTTTTCCAGTCAAAATCAATACAATCATGGAATCATTCAGGTTGGAAAACCCCTCTGAGCCCGCAGAGTCCAACCTTCCCCCAGCTCTGCCAGGGCCACACTGCCCCGTGTCCCCAAGTGCCACATCCACCGGGCTTGGAAACGCCCCCAGGGATGGGAGCTCCAGCACTGCCCTGGGCAGTTCCAAGGCCGGACCACCCTTTCCATGAGGAAATTCCTCCCAGTGTCCAACCTGAACCTTCCCTAGCACAGCTTGAGGCCGTTTCCTCTGGTCCTGTCGCTCATTACCTGAAAAAATATACATTTCCTGTTCTTCTTAATTTGATCCCATTTCTATTAATTTTACACCCCCCTTTCACTTCAAAACCTCTTCCATAAATTTTGTCTGTCAGTCCCAGAAAGATCCAATATCTCGTGCTGCCCCATGATAAACCACACACATCCTTCAGTTTTCAGAGCTCTCCTTCAAAAAGTGCAGCAAAAAATCCCTTTCCTCCATAAGCCTCTTATATAGTTTCTTGCATTTTAAGATTCTTTTTTCTCTCTGATTTTTGGGTTTTGTTTGTTTTGGGGTTTTTTTAAGAGTTTGCTATAGTGAGGAGCGTGTTGGTATTGTTCTTCCTGGGAGCTGAATCTCATTTCAAGCTCCCAGTAGTTCCTTTTGCTTTTTGCTTTTGTCCAGATGAAATCTCATTGTCTTAATTCTTCGACTGGTTCTCCACAATTCCTCTACTCCCTCCTTTCCAGATGGATCAATTTTGAGTTGGCAATAACCGTGGGCTTTGTTTGATTTTACAGTTTCACGTTATTTCTGTAATTGCTGGTTTTATCATTTAATGATTAATGGTTTGGACTCGCTTTTTAAAATCTACCAAACCTTGCTTTATGTTTAATCCTCTGTGGGGTTTTCATGCCTTTCCAGTTGCCCGTGGCTAACTCTTGCTCTCTTCCCACTTCAAGAACAATGCAAATGTTGGTTCTGGAGGAAAACAAGGAAAATAACGTGGATGATGTGTTTGTGCCTGGTAGGACACAGCATCCCTAACTCAGAGTGTTGTGGAGGATAATTACCCGTGAGACAGCACGAGCTGCTTCCCATGGAGGGGAGAGGCTGTGCCAGTGGCTGCAGGACGTGGTGGTTCCCAGCCCTGGATCCTTATCAGCCTCACCGAGGGCGGGAATGTTCTCCCTGTACTCTCACTCTCTGGTGGCAGCAGTCGTGTTTGTCATGTCCCTCTTTCCTTATGCTGGGGACATGTTCTGGACAGCCACACTCCTCCCTCTGCTCCCCAGCAGGAAGCCCAGAGCCCTGGGAAGGGTCTGTTCCCGAGTTCTGCCAGCTGCTCCAGGGCTCCTTGCCTGGCAGGGTTGCACCATGGATCACCGGGGCTGATATCACGGGATCATCGTGTCTCTGTCCCACGGAGCGGGGCTGGAACACGGGGCTGAAGTCACCTGTTGTTCTCAGCGTTCCCTGATGGGTCTGGATGGCAACAGTTCCTCGGGAACTGGGAATGGGCACGGCCCCGAGGCTGCCAGAGCTCCAGGAGCCTTTGGACAGCGCTGCCAGGGTGGGATTGTTGGGGTGTCTGGGCAGGGCCAGGGGCTGGACTGGACGATCCCTCTGGGTTCCCTTCCCACTCAGGATATTCCCTGATTCTGTGATCCCTGTGGGTCCCTTCCCACTCAGGATATTCCCTGATTCTCTGATCCCTGTGGGTCCCTTCCCACTCAGGATATTCCCTGATTCTCTGATCCCTGTGGGTCCCTTCCCACTCAGGATATTCCCTGATTCTGTGATCCCTGTGGGTCCCTTCCCACTCAGGATATTCCCTGATTCTCTGATCCCTGTGGGTCCCTTCCCACTCAGGATATTCCCTGATTCTGTGATCCCTGTGGGTCCCTTCCCACTCAGACATTCTGTAATTCCAAATGCTTCTCTAAGAATTGTTCATTTCCTTTTCCTTCAGGTCTCTCTTTTGTCCTCTCTGCCAGGTCCTTGGAGTTATCTCTTCAGGAATGTGATGTCTCCTACACTTGAGTCAGAAATACTTCACAGCAGAGTTGACCTTCTGGGATCTTTTCATTATGGCCTTAAAAACATCAGTGTTGGTTCACTTTTCCAGGTTTTCCTGAACACAAGCAGGACTCTGGACTCTCAGGGTTTGATCTGTGCAGACCCAGCCCCTGGCAGCTGGAGCCTGAGAGCATTGAGAGCTCCAGGCTGGTTCCTCTTGTGTGGCATTAATTCCCAGAAGAGCCTGGGCTGCAGATTCACCCCAAATCCTGTCTGCACTGACACCGGCAAATTACCTTCAGTGTTCTCCTCCAAGCTTCACACGTCTGCCCTGAAAACACCCTCATCCTCAGCTCTGATTCTTTGGAATCACCCATGGCTGTTTAGGGGATTTGCCGTTATTTGGGACAGTGATTTATATCTGTCTCTCTCTGTTTTCATATGATTCCCTTTCCCAAGCAGCTGTTTAACAGGTATTTATCCATATGGAACATCACCACTCTTTGGATTCTTGTCCCTGGCTTCAGATTCTCTGCAGTTTTGGCTGTGGCACAGAGAAGATGTTTTTTCTTGTGCCTGGCACCACACCAGGTTGTTTTATCCTGTGCATCCCTGTTCCCAAAGCAGGTAACGTTTCCCTGTCCTTGTTCTTGCCCCCACAGGCCAAAAGCAAATGCACTCCCATGAGAGCTGGTCCTTGTCACCTGAGGAGTTGGAAATATGGGACAGACTCTACAGGATTAAGGAAAGTGATGGAATAAAGGAACCAGTATTGCCTCAAGCTCAGTTTGAAACCATAGAAAACCTGGAAGAAACACCAGTGAGTTCCATGGAATGTTTCCTGTGACACGGGGCCTGAAGGATGCTGGAAATAACAGAGTTAACTCTGGGTTTGGAGAAAGTCTGTGATAAAAATGCCTTTTTGAGGTTTACATGTGGGGTTTTGAGGTTAGGAATTTAGCAACTAGATGTTTGAAATGGGTCTTTGAGGTTCAGTCTGTAAGTTAAAAGTTAGGTCTGTAAATTAAAAGTTAGTACCCTAAGTTAAAAATACATTAGGAAGTCTCAGTATCCATTAAGTTCTGCTCCTGTTTTTAAGAATTCCATGCAGGATGCTGTATTCACAGAGTCCCAGGGTGGTTTGGGTTTAAAGGGATCTTAAACCCATCTCATCCCACCCCTGCCCTGGGCAGGGACACCTGGCCACCTTCCCCCAGCCCAGCTTGCTCCTGTTGTTTTTATTTTAGACCAGACTTAAACCTGTGTGATGAAGTTTAAACCCTTCTCTGCATTTCAGTATTCATTGTCCCTGACAGAGAAGTTCTGCTAAACAATTCCTTGCTGAAAATCTCCTTTCCCATCCCCGTTTCTGCTGCAGAAGCCCGAGGAGGGGGCAACTCGGGAGCTCTCCTTGTCTGAGTGGAGCATTTGGCAGAACCAGCCCCTTCCCACGTGCCTGGTGGATCACTCGGATCGTTGTCGCCTCTTCATCGGCGCCATGGAAATGATGGAGCTGATGAGGCATCAGCAGGTAAGGGGCTGCCTTTGGCTGGCTCTAAACTGAATGCGCAGTTAGAATGGTTTAAAAACAATTAAATTAAAAAAAAAAAAAAAGAAATAATTGTGAAATGAATAGTGTGTGTTTAACCTTGTTTCAGAATGTCTCCCGCTGCTATTCTGTGATTCCTGATCTTTCCCACAGAAACTGTTTAAAAATATTTCGTGTTTCCCTACACAGGAAAAAGCCCCACCCTTAAATCAGTCTTTTTTTATGGATTCCAGTATCAGTTTGTGACAGAATGACATTTGTAGCTCTCGTATTTAATGTCGAAGAGCAAAGCCAGCAGGAGGGAGATCAGAGCTGTTCCAGGAATGGGGAAGAGTTTGGTATCGTGTGTGCACATCAAAATCATCCCAGAAAAGTCATGTGGGAGCACATTGCATGTTTTAGGGCAGTTACATTTTGAGGCTTTTTGGGATTGTTTTTTTTGAACTAAAAAGAGAATTGTTCCTAAGAGTTAAGGGATAAGAGGAGCTAAGCCAAACAAACATGGATGGAAATGGCTTGGGAGATGGGAATTCTGTTTTCTGACAGGGATGGATAGCAGAGATCCATAGGGAAGGCACAAGGAAGTGGGTGTAGAGGTGGATGGAGGCTTCAGTGGTTCACCACATGATTTTTCCCCTCCAGCTGAGCTCCCCACGTCCCTTTCAGCACGTGGAAGTTTTTTAGGTCATCAGAATCTGTTGCTAAGCTGCCAGAGTTTCCTGAATAATACCGGGACTAATCGAGGAGGAGAATGGAGACATTGTAGTTGTGCTCCTTGCTCGGGGAGGGTGAAAGGGAGGCTGTGAACAGACCTGCCCAGCTCAGATCAGCCTCTCCATCACACCAGAGACATTCCTGACTTCTCTGCCTGTCCCTGTCCCCAGCTGGGGTCAAGGACACCCTGCAGGGGGATGGAGGGGTCCGGAAGAGGGCAGGGATGGGCAGGGGCAGGACATCAGGAGGAGAGGAATGGTTCCAGAATCAGAAGGTGCCCCCCGAGCCTCCCTTTCTCCAGGCTGAGCCCCCTCAGCTCCCCTTGTGCTCCCTCCCCTGTGTGAGTTCCAGGTGGGTTGGCTTCCAGCCTCTCCAGGGTGTGTTAACCAGGCTGAGGTGCGGGTGTGGAGCTCCCTCCTTCAGAGGAGGAATCCTCCCTGGGTGTCCCTGCTGTGCCCAAAGCACCTCCAGCAGCACCTCCCTGAGTGTCCCTGCAGTGCCCAATGCACCTCTGGGTGTCCCTGCAGTGCCCAAAGCACCTCTGGATATCCCTGCAGTGCCCAAAGTGCCTCCCTGGGTGTCCCTGCTGTGCCCAAAGCACCTCTCTGGATGTCCCTGCTGTGCCCAAAGCACCTCTGGATGTCCCTGCTGTGCCCAAAGCACCTCTGGATGTCCCTGCTGTGCCCAAAGCACCTCCCTGGGTGTCCCTGCTGTGCCCAAAGCACCTCTGGATGTCCCTGCTGTGCCCAAAGCGCCTCTGGGTGTCCCTGCAGTGCCCAAAGTGCCTCTCTGGGTGTCCCTGCTGTGCCCAAAGCACCTCTCTGGATGTCCCTGCTGTGCCCAAAGCACCTCTGGGTGTCCCTGCTGTGCCCAAAGCACCTCCCTGGATGTCCCTGCTGTGCCCAAAGTGCCTCCCTGGGTGTCCCTGCTGTGCCCAAAGCACCTCTAGCAGCACCAGAGGTGGCACAAGGCCCAGCACTCGCCCTTTGGAGCCTCCCAGGGAGGGACACAGCCCTGGCAGGGCTGGAGTCAGCACCGACTCCGGGGTTTTAAACTCCAGAGGTTCTTGGGCTCCTTTTCAGACTGAACCAATGGGTGCCAGTCCAAGGACACTAAAACTGCGCCCAGACTGAAGATGCAACTTTGTCCTGGTCTGATCTGTCAGCTCTGACACTGGGCTCTTGTCTGAGAGTTTCATTAACATTCCCTGAAGTCATCCTTGCCTTCCCTGAAAGGCACTGGCAGCGTTCCCAAGGCAGGGTATGTTCCCACTGGAATTCACCAAAATGCTCACCTGGAGAAGGGAAGGATCCAGGGAGAGCTCAGAGCCCCTTGCAGGGCCTGAAGGGGCTCCAGGAGAGCTGGAGAGGGACTGGGGACAAGGCATGGAGGGACAGGACACAGGGAATGGCTTCCCAGTGCCAGAGGGCAGGGATGGATGGGATATCGGGAATTGGGAATTCCTGGCTGGGAGAGTGGGGAGGGGCTGGGCTGGAATTCCCAGAGCAGCTGTGGCTGCCCCTGGATCCCTGGCAGTGCCCAAGGCCAGGCTGGACATTGGGGCTTGGAGCAGCCTGGGACAGTGGGAGGTGTCCCTGCCATGGCAGGGGTGGGATGGGATGGGATTTAAGTGCCTTCCAACCATTCCAGGATCCTCTGATGGAATGGTTTCCATGGATGTGCTGTGCATCCAGGCTCCTGCTATAAATGTTCCATGGCTAAATACACCCAGCTGATCTGGCTGACGTTCGTTTACGGTGCTTAATTAGCAGAGGGGTTTAACACCAATACAGGTCAAAGCTCTTTCCTTAAATACCCGAGAGAGGGAACCTCAAACCACGGTTTTATTGATTAGTTTCTTACAGGGGGGTAAAATATAAAATCAGGCAAATCATTGTTTTACTGTGAATAACCTGGAAATCTCTGATCTGGAAATTTCTGATCAATTACCAGTTTCATTCAGAGATTTGTCATGACTTAATACAAGCCAGCACAAGAGGTATTTGTGGGGTTTTTTTGGGTGTTTTCTTTCCTGTTAGAGAAGAAATTCACTGATGTGTGGCTTTCCTTTCCTTGTACTCATTCAGTGGTTCAAGAAATTTGCATTTTGTACAATAGCTCAAAAAAAGTCAATTTAAAGGGTTTTTTTTAAACTAGATGAAGTGAGAAAAGGGTTGGCAAAAAATCATGTTGTATTTACACGCTCTTACAATCTCAGGGAAGAAGTTGGCCCAGTCAAAAGGACATAAAAAAGTCAAAGAAGCCCCAAATAGGACCCCTGGAAAAGGCACATCCAGCAAAGCCTTTAATGCCCCGGGGGCTGTGTTGCTGCAGCAACACCCACGGGCAGATGGAGGGGATTTACTTCCGAGGGGATTTTGGGTGCAACATGGGAACAAATCAAGTTGTCCTTCTGCAAAATAATTCAATCTCTTTTAAGCATTTTTTTGCAAATTAAACGGTGCTGTTTGGGAATAAGGTGGGGCAGGGTAATCCTTTTTGTGGGGATGATGTTTGTGCGGGTTTCTGAGGGGAGCAGGGAGGTGCTGGTGCTTTGTTGTTCCTTAGGAGGTGAGGAATGCTTCATTTCGGTCTCCAGAGTGGGAGGGTGGCTCTGGATCTTTCCCACTTCCAAGCTGGCAGTGTGAGCTCACAGCTTTTCGCAAGAAAAACGAAATAAATCCCCAAATCTTTGGGGTTGTGTCAGTTTTTCACCCTCTGACTGCAAACACCTTGGGAGGGAAACGTCTCCTAACCCGGGGATGACCCTGGAACCGCTGGCTCTGGAATCAGCTGTCATTTGTCATCTGCCCCAGAGGATCCTCCAGATGAGCCCCCTGACAGCAGGGAAACCGTTCCCAGGACACCCTGGAATCCCAGTGAACCTGAAAACTCTTCCCATGCTTTTGGAGTCTTCAATCAGATGTGTTTTGGGGGAAAATTCGGTGTTTTCAGCCAGCTGGACCTTTTTTCTCAGGAGACCCTGAATGCAAAGTGAAAAATGGTTCAAGTAAGCACAATGAAATGGTTTTATCTGGGTTTTTTAGACCCTCATTGCCAGTAACTTCTCTCTGCTTAAAATCCTCTTCTGAGATGTGTCAAAACCTCTGGTTTCAGAGAAGGTGGAAGGGTTTTGGGTTGGTTTTGGAGGGTGAGGTGCCAGGGAGCCCCAAAATCTCAGCTCTCCAATTAAAATAGTTCCTTTATACTGCTTGTTCTGCTCTTGTTGCCAAATGATTTGGGACCAAGCGTTAACGGAGACCGGGGCTGGGTTGTTCAGAGCTGGAACTGCAGGTGCTTTGTGCTTTTCCTGGCGCTGGGCTTGCGCTCCCAGTGAGAACAGAGAAGTCCCAGTGCTTTGGGAGTGGGACTGGATGGTCCTGCAGGTCCTTCCAACCCCAGCCATTCCATGAATCCACACCCTCAGCTTCCAGCTCTGCCTTCCCAACGCTGAACACGAGGAGAACAGGGGTGTCCAAGCAGGGGCAGGGCATGTTGTCAGTAAATGGGATTGTTATTATGGAATTATTGGGTTGGAGGGACCTTAAATCCCACCCAGTGCCACCCCTGCCATGGCAGGGACACCTCCCACTGTCCCAGGCTGCTCCAAGCCCCAATGTCCAGCCTGGCCTTGGACACTGCCAGGGATCCAGGGGCAGCCACAGCTTCTCTAACCAAACCTGATTTATTTCCTGATGCTGTTGAACATTCTTCTCTTCAGCCTCTTTAATGATGCCAGTTCCTGTGTTTGCCAGGGCAGACACCCTGTGTTTGTAACAATCTCTCTTTTTAGGGATCTTACGCTGTTTTTATTGGGTAGCTGACAGCAAAACTCAACAGAATGAGCAGGTCCATCAATAATGTGATGCCATTAGGGAGAGAATTACCACAGTTTGGGAGAAGGAAATGGGGGTTTCTGTGTCCCTCAGGCTTCTTCCATGACTCAGCTAAATACATTTTTAAAGATCTTCTCATGTAATACACTTAAACTTCCAAAAAAAAGGTGTTGCCAGTGCTTCTTCCCCTGAAGTGCGTTCTGGAAACAGAGCAATCATGGAGCAGGGATTGATTACTCTGCTCATTAAGCAGTTCCTGGAAGGGATAATGAGCAAAGGGCTGTTCTGGGCTGAGGGAGAGGAGCAGGGCAGTCACAGGGCACCAGGTTTGGGAGTGCTTTGGGAAGTGACCATTTGTACTGCAGCAAAGCAGGAGTTTTGGTAAAAGATGTAAAAGATGATCAGAAAAAATCCCTGGAATCACAGAATGGGTTGGGTTGGGATGGAGCTTAAAGCTGTTCCAAGCCCCTGGAGGAGAGGGGGGAATGGGGTGGCTGGGAGGGTCTGAGGAGCAGCATTGGCTTGGCCAGAACACCCCAAAGCGGGGAATTCTGCATGGTTTCACTCAGGCTTTCAATTAAAGAAGTTTTAATTGTTAAAAATCCACACTGTAGCTGTCTACAGATTTGTCTTTAATTTCCAAATAGCAACATCATCGGAGTTTCATCAGGCAGATGAATCTTGTTAGAAAACGTGCACCCAAAGCAGCTTATGAGGAGAGAGGGGGTAATTTCAATTTTGGTACTTGATGCCTTAAATTGAAATACTGGGAAACAGAATGGGTGTATATTTTATATAAATACACATATACTTATGTACTAAAAATGAAAAGTTTAATGTGTTAAGTTTACTCTTCTGTTCCTATTTTCTATGTTAAAATACATTTTGTTTCTTAAAGTGAATCACTGGTTCCAGGCAGGGTCATTGATTGAATGCAGTAATCTCAGAGAGATGCTGTTTTCCTGCTCCTGACCTATTTTCCAAGGAGCTGGTACACCCTGGAACTCTCTGGGTTAGAGGGGAGCTGAGCAGGTAATTTAAGGTTCCACAAGTTGGGCACGTCCAGGCCAAAATGTGCTAATTCCAAAGCTGCCCTTTCACTGGCTCAGCATTAGCTGCCCTGGCTGGGACACGGCGTTTTGTTTGGGAGAAAGTGTTTGGAATGGCCCCGGGAAGTGGAGCAGTTACATAACCCCTGGGAGCCCGAAATCAGGTTACTGAGCTTTGCCCTAGATGCTAAATTTGGCCCTGGCAGCGCTGCCAGGCTGCGCTGGGGCTGTTCTCCATCAGAGCACAGTCAGGGGATGTGGAGGGGCCTGGGGACATTCCTGGGAAAACTCCTCATTGATCCTGTTTGCTGTGGGAGAATCCCACAATCCCAGACTGGTTTGGGTGGGAAGGGACCTTAAATCCTATCCAGGGACACCTCCCACTGTCCCAGGCTGCTCCCAGCCCCAATGTCCAACCTGGCCTGGGACACTGCCAGGGATCCAGGGGCAGCCACAGCTGCTCTGGGAAACTTGATTAGTTTGGGGTTTGTGAGTTTTGGGGGTTGTAGTTTGAGTTTGGGGTTTGGAGGTTTTGAGGGTTGCAGTTTGAGTTTTGAGTTTGTAAGTTTTGGAGGTTGTAGTTTGATTGGGTTTGGGTTTGTAGGTTTTGGGGCTGTAGTTTGAGGAGTTTGAGGTTTGGAGGTTTTGGGGGTTGTAGTTTGATTGGTGTTGGGGGTTGTAGTTTGAGTTTGGGGTTCGGAGGTTTTGAGGGTTGTAGTTTGATTTGGTTTGGGTTTGTAGGCTTTGGGGGTTGTAGTTTGATGAGTTTGGGGTTTGTAGGTTTGAGGTTTGTAGTTTGATGAATTTGGGGTTTGTGGGCCTTAGGGATTGTAGTTTGATTGGGTTTGAGTGTTTGGGGGTTTGGGGTTTGTTGTTTGGTTAATTTTGGGTTTGAGGGTTGTAGTTTGATTGGGTTTTGAGGTTTTGGGGGTTGTACTTTGATGGGGAGTTGGGTTTGCAGGTTTTGAGGGCTGTGCTTTGATGGGGGTTTGGGGTTTGCAGGTTTTGAGGGTTGTACTTTGATGGGGGTTTGGGGGTTGCAGGTTTTGGGGGTTGTACTTTGGTGGGGGTTTGGGGGTTGCAGGTTTTGGGGGTTGTACTTTGATGGGGGTTTGGGGTTTGCAGGTTTTGAGGGCTGTGCTTTGATGGGGGTTTGGGGTTTGCAGGTTTTGGGGGTTGTACTTTGGTTAATTTTGGGTCGCAGGACAATATTAGGCTGAGCCTGATCAGCGCTGCACTCTCAGAACTGTGTGAGGTGGGCAGGGGCAGCAGCTCCTCCTGTTTCACCAATGTTTTTGGCAGCTCATTAATTAATCCTTAATCCATTTAATTTCTGTCTCGTTTGTGTAAAGCTGAAACGCTTGGATTGAGTCGTTGTGCAAGGGCAGCTGTTCCTTAGACAAACCCAAACAGACCCTTATCAGCCCCGTTATCGTCACCCCAACGTTCCCCTCCTCAGGTGACACCTGGGGAGGGAACTGGACCCAGGTTTGTTGCTCCTCTTGGATTTCAGGCAAAGAATTCCATGTCTTGGGTCTGTGTTTTGACCAGGCTTGAGGGAAAGGAATAATTTGGAACCTGCCAGATCAAAATCATCTTTTAACCCTCTTGTGACAATTCCTTTCCTCACTGTTTTTATTAATCCTTCTCCTAAGGCAGCTAATGTAGTCTGGGGATCTCCTGGGAGATCTTTAGTTAAAAAATCCAGACTTGGAGTTTCTTTGGATGTCATTACAAATGGATGATCTAAGCATTGGTGTCTGTGTGAAATCAGTGTTGAAATGATGCTGATGATTAATGACAAAATCTGTTATCACTGCACAGTTTGCTTTGCCTGCTGCAACCAGAGAGGATCCCCAACCCTGTTAGGGATCAGTCTTCAAATTCCTGGAAGGTGGCTTTGGATCCTGCTTCCAGAAATACCTCCAGACAAGCCAATCTCTGATTGTAAAAGTCATTTTTCTCACCCTCTATTCCATAAAGGTACCTCGTGTTATTTCAGGGATTAAGGAGTCCAGGGATTCATCTGCCTGAACTGCCAAAAAATTGTTGTTCCTTCTGCTCAGATCCCACGTGTCCAGGTGCACTGTGCTTCTCCCAAGTGCGTGTTTAACAGAGCTGCTTGCCTTTCAAACAGGGGATTTACAAACACCCACGAAAAATTAATTCAGAGTCCGTGGGAAGTTCTTTAGGAGAAGGAAACCTTTGTCCCTTGTTTTAAACCCCGCTGTGAGCAGCCCTGGGGAGCCTGGGTGCGTCTCTGGTAACCACTGCCCTGTGTCCCCAGGGAGACTGCAGCTATGGGCGGGAGCTCCGGCCTCACCTACGGATGGAGGATGTGGATATTCCAGGGAATCAAAGGCATATCTCCAAGGCCAAGCCCCCCTGGGAGCAGAGAGGTCGCTGCTCCAGGAGAGACTTGGCAAAATCGAAACCAAAACCATTCCCACCTGATCCAGGTGATAATGGGAGTGAGTTCTTCACCACCTTTAAAATAACCAAACCCAAGGCTCCCAGAGGAGCTGCTGGACTCGGTGAGGACGTGCCTGTGTTACCTCGGGATCCTTCGGCTTCTCCCTCAGGAACAAGGCTTGCTCTGGCTGGACACTCTGACCTGGGCAGTGACAGGGACGAGGGGCTGGAGGTGACATTTGATTTAAATGCATTTATTGACCTGTGTGACCACAGCGAAGGCGCCGAAGCCCCTGCGAGTCCAGCAGCCCAGGGAAACAGCCCTGCGGGTAAAGCCTGCGGATCCCTGGGGAGGATCCACTCGGATTCGGGGTACGAGACATCCCCCGTAGCCTCGGACCTCTTTTACCTCCCCGAATCCTGCAGGGACTCATTCGCACTCCTGGGACCGCCCCAGGAGCCCCCGGGGCTGGAACAAATGTTCTCCCAGGTGCAAAGGCTGTTGTCCCAGTCCCCTCCCTCTGGGGATAAACTGGAGGGCTTGGAGAGCACGATGAGAAGTGAAGGAACAACATCTCCTTCCCCGAAAGTTCTCCCCGATGGTCGCTCGGAGGCACTGCAGGGCAGCGTCTCCCCCACGTCCCCAAAAACTGATCCTGCACTGCTGCTCCTGGAAAATCCCAAAGTGACAGTCCCCAGGGAATTCTGTGCTTCAAGAAGTCGCCGTTGGTCCGAAACTGTGCCACCTCCCGGGGCTGCTGTGGTTGAAGAGGAGCAGCTCTGGGACGACAGCTTCGATGGCCTGTTTGACACCGAGGAATTCCCTGAAATCCCAGACAACATTCCCAGCATGAACCAGCCCCTGGCAAACGGCTGTGCAACGGTGCCCTTTGTTCCCAAGGACGCGGGAGAGGCTGCCCCTGAGCACGGGGCCGTGGGTCCTGGTGAGGAGCAGAGCCTCCATCTGTTTGAGGATGAGGCTGGTGAGGACGTGGGCGAGGGCAGCTCCGTGAGCTCTGAGCCTCCAGCCAGGGCAGGTCCAGCTGGGAGCATCCCTGGGACAGACGGAGAGCCAGGCAGGGAGTTCCCCTGTGTGACCCCCGCCCAGCCCTGCAGGGAGCAGCCCGGGAGCAGGGAATCCATGGGAGCATCAGGAGTGGCCCAGCAGTGCCTGGAGAAGGAGGATCCCTACGACTGCTCCCAGGAACTGTTCTCCGTGACCTTCGACCTGGGCTTCTCCATCGAGGACAGCGAGGATGAAACCTCTGAGGAGACCAGGAATGCTGATAACCCCAAACCCAACGGTGCCCCAGGGGCTGAATCCACTGAGGGTGCAAACGTGTCCCTGAGTGATGGCTCCAGGCTGGAAACCTCGCCAGGGTGGGACTGCAGGAGGCTCCAGAGAAGGGACATGTCCACACCATTGTCATTCCAGAGCAGGGGCAGGAGTGACAGGGAGGGGACAGAGGCTCCTGCTGCAGGGCCTTTCCTGAAGTCAGGGGGCAGCAGAATGGGAAGGGAACCCCCTGGACCTTTGCCTTCAGCCCTTCTGACCCCAACAAGCAGGAAGGGTGTGGATATCAGAGCTGTCAAAAGAATTCCTATGAAAGTCTTCTCGAATGCCAGGGAGCAAGTTCCAGAGGTGCTTCCTGTAGATCAGGTCCAAAAAAGCCCAGGGAGGCAGAACTTTGGGAGATCAGCCATGGATTCCCCTTTGGGAAGGACAGAAGGCCTGGAAAACACCAAGCTCCGTGGATCCCGTGTGTCTCCTGCTGCAGGTAGGGATTTTGGTGGGACAGGTGTCAGACCTTCACGGTGAGGAAATGGGATCTGGTATCTTTCGGATCCTCTCCTTGGTTTTATGACTGGGGTGGGAGGGTTGGAAGGAAGAGGAATAATGGCTGTGATGCTGGAAGTTGGGTCCGTGAGGGGACATTCCCTGTGTCCTGTCCCTCCATCCCTTGTCCCCAGTCCCTCTCCAGCTCTCCTGGAGCCCCTTCAGGCCCTGCAAGGGGCTCTGAGCTCTCCCTGGAGCCTTCCCTTCTCCAGGTGAACATTCCCAGCTCTCCCAGCCTGGCTCCAGAGGGGCTCCAGCCCTGGAGCAGCTCCGTGGCCTCTCAGGCAGTGACCATTTGCAGGCCCCACTCGCTGCTGTCACAGGGATTTGTGTCACAAAACCTCTGACTCTTGCTCAATCAACTTTTCAGGGCTTTTTCTCTTTCTTTCCTGCTTCCCTTCCCTTGTTCTGCCTTTGTGCTGCCTGGGGTAATCACTTCCCCCCGGGGCTCTCCAGGGAAGCAGGATTTATTGTCCATCCCAGCTGGAGATTATCTCTTTTGATTACCAAGGCTGCAGAGAACAATATTCGCCCTGCAGATCAATAAATAATCTCCTTTGGAGGTGCTTTTCTGAGAGAGGCAGGCTTTGATTGCTCACTTATAACACAATTGTGTTGGGAACTGTGCAATTCTGGTGAATGTTGTTTACTCTGCTTTCTGCAGGAGCCAGGAGTGACAGTGAGGAAGAGATCGTTTTCCAGAGGAAAAACAGGATAAAAAAGAATGTTTTGAAGTCTCCTGATGTGAGTCTCAGGGAAAGAAAATAGACAAGAGAAGCAAAATGCCACTTTAAGCACCGAAACACAAACGCTCTGTGTGCTGATGTCCATTCTGTTCCCACAGGGGATGGACCAGAGTGACTCGGAGTGTCCAGCGCGGGTCACCAGGAAACGCCGGCGCCCTCCCAGCGTGGTCAGCAATGAAAGGGGGGAGAGATAATGGGAACCCATTCCTGCTTCCCTTCAGTTCTTCCCCAGGGCCTCCAGAGATCCCAGAATCCCACAATGGTTTGGGTTGGAGGGACCTCAAAGCCCATCCAGCCCCACCCCTGCCATGGCAGGGACACCTCCCACTGTCCCAGGCTGCTCCAAGCCCCAATGTCCAGCCTGGCCTTGGACATTCCAGGGATCCAGGGGCTTTGATGACTTTGGAGTTGTTGTTTGGCAGTGAAATATTGGACCAGCCAGGAAGGGTAAAATAACCTCCCTCCACAAAGCTTTGAACCAAAAAAAGCAAATTCATGTCACATTTGGCCTGGTTTTCCTTCCAAATCCCATTTTTCTGTCCTGTTGGTGGGAGGTGTCCCTGCCCATGGCAGGGGTGGCACTGGAGGAGCTTTAAGGTCCCTTCCCACCCAACCCAGCCTGGGATTCGGTGACTTTAATGGGATCATTCCTGGCTGTGCCCTGCTCACCCCGTGTGCTCCCCGTTGCAGTCGGACGCATCCAGCGAGGACAGCGGGGATTTCCAGCGGGGCAGGAGCAGCTCCAGAGCCCGGGCCCAGCCCCAGCCGGGAGCGGCCAAGCGGCAGCGGGTCAGGGGCGGCGCGGGAGCCAAGGTGTGTGACACCGCTGGGACAGCAGGTCGGGTTGGGAGCAGCCGGAATTGCAGCCGGAATTGCAGCCGGAATTGCAGCTGGAATTGCAGCTGGGGCGTGGCCACGCAGCTCTGTGGGTGGTGTGGGCTCAGCTCTCCCACGCCAGCTCATGGCAAACACTGCAGCTGGAATCTTGGAATGCTGGAGGAAGAGCTGCACCCTCACAGGCATTGCCTGCGTGGCAGGGCCTGGTGATGTATATAGGAAAATAACAATAATTATTTATAATATACATAATATACTATATTATAATATATTCTATAATATATTGTATATAATAGAATATATAAATATAATGTATTCTATAAAATAATACAATAATATATAAATAATAATAATAATGATGACAGCTGTGAGGACAAAGAGCAGCTCAGAGTGCAACTCCAGAGACGCCCAGAGAGGAGTCAGCCTGGGAGCTCAGGGTCCTGTTCAGGGGAAGAAATAATAATAATAGTTGCACTCTCAGCTGCTCTTTGTCCTCACAGCTGTCATCATTATTATTATAATTATTATTATTATTATTATTATTATTATTTCCTATATATTATTATATTATTTTATAGAATTCATGATATTTATATATTCTATTTTATATAATATATTATAATATAGTATATTATATATATTATAAAGAATTATTCTTTTCCTATATGTTACTATATTATTTTATATTATATATAATATTTATATATTCTATTCTATACAATTATATAATATATTATAATATAGTATATTATATATATCATAAAGAATTATTATTTTCCTATATATTACTATATTATTTTATATTATATATAATATTTATATATTCTATTCTAGACAATATATTATTTAATATATTAAAATATATTTTATATATTTATTATATATTATTATTATTATTTCCTATATATTATTATATTATTTTATAGAATTCATTATATTTATATATTCTATTATATACAATAATTTATATACTATTTTATAATATAGTATATTATATATTATAAATAATTATTATTATTTTCCTATATATTACTATATTATTTTATATTATATATAATATTTATAAATTCTATTCTATACAATATATTATTTGATATATTAATATATATTATATATTTATTATTATTATTATTATTATTATTATTATTATTATTATTACTACTATCAGTATCGGCTGCTTGCGCATATGAATGATCCCTACCAGTGGCCTCACCTCTGGGCATTTAAGGCAGCAATGGTCCCTCACCCCCAAATCTTAACTCTTAGCTCAGTATTTAACACTTCAGCAGGGATGGAGGCAGGAGAGGAGGCAGCACCAGAGTTGTTGTAGCTAAAAAGCTCTTAAATCTTCATGGCTGTGGTGACACTGGGCAGAAATTGCCCTAATCGTGGCTCCAGGGCACAGTGTGTGGGACATTTTTTAATCTTTAAACAATATTCTTCATTATTAAGATTTCCCGGTGGTATCGGTGTTTTATGTTCTGGAGTACAAAGAATGAGGTGGAGTAAAAGCCATTTTTCAGTTGGATTTAAACTTTTTTTTTTTCCTTAATGTGAGACAAAAAGGAAGAAAAGTGTGTCTGCGTAGGAAATTGTGCTGTGCCTCCACACATCACCTGCCCTGAGCGTCCCCAGCGAGGGACACGGCAGAGTTCCAGAGCCTCGGGAGATCCCAGGCAGGGAAACCACCGTGCCCCGGTCAGGGAGCTGTGCCTGGGCTGGGAGCAGCTCTCAGGGCCCTGAGCTGCAGTTTGGGACCACAGAGGGTGACAAATCCAGGCTCCCAGAGCAGCCCCTGGCGCTGGATCCGGGAAATCCTTCCGGTTCCCAAGGGTGCCCAGGCTCTGCACTGAGGAGTGTTGGTGTCGGGGAGCTTTGTGCTCTCCGTGGGCTTTCCAAGGAGGAAGGATTAAGGGCAATTGGCAATAGCATTGAGAGCTCTTTCCTATCAACAGGTGACTCCAGCGTGTTCCAAATAATCACAACAGTTTGGGAAAAGGAACTATTAATAATTCCTGTCACTTGGGATTATGGACTGGTGTAAGCAAAGGATTAAAAAGTTTAGGAGAATGTGAAAATCAGGGATGTCACTTCCTGCAGCACAAGATACCTGAGAGTTCCATGAACTAAACTCTGATTTACAGCTCTGTGCTTTTCATTCCAAGTATTCCGAAGGCAAACAAACCCTTCTCTTGTAGTCAGTGAGATACACAATATTTTTGGGGTTTTTTATGTCTTACTTTAGTACTTCATAGCTGAAATTACAGGAGAAAAATCAGCTTAATTTGATGTATTTTGGACAAAACATCTTCCTGGGTTAAGGTGTTTTGTTTCCATGTACGACCTTGGGAATGTGTTGTTGCCTGGTTTTGATGGAATTCAGGGTCATGTCTCCTGCACTGCAGCCACATGGGAAGTGCCTCATCTTCCCTGGACTGAGCTGTGCCATCTGAGGGGTTCATGGTTTGATGAATCCTAAATCCTGAGCAGAAAAGGGCAAACCAGGGTGGGGTCTGTGTCTGAAATTCCTGCTGGACTTGGGTTTGGGGGAATCCAGCGCTCCGAAATCAAACCAGGTTTGTTAAAGCAAACGAAACGGGTGAAACTGGATTTTTAAGTTACAAAGTGACCTGTTGTGTTTGGGCAGCGTTGTGTGGGCGCTCTGCCCGTGCCATTCCCTGGCCCAGCAGATGGATTCTCTCCCCAAGCCGGATCCCTGCGCCGATCCAGGCGCTGCCGGAGCTACGGAGCGGCTCAGGCGGAGGTCTCGGTGCAGCGGGGTTAATTAGAGGGCAGGGTTAATTGCGCTGTGTGTGCTGTGTGCAGGCTGCAGCCAGGCAGTTCCTGGACGAGGAGGCCGAGCTGTCCCAGCTGGATGCTGAGGGGGTCTCGTCGGACGAGAGCGATGGGGCCGGGGATGAGCTGAGCCCGTCCCTGGCCCAGTTCCTGAACGATGGCGGGGAGGCCACGCAGGCCCTGAACGGTCAGTGGGGAATTCCGTGTGCATCCCAGATCCAGGGGCTCCCTGGGGGGGAATGGGCATGGCTGGGGCAGCTGGGAGCAGTGACCGCCTCACCTGGGCTCGGGAGCTGCTCCTGCCACGGCACCCAGGGCTCTGCCTGCCTGGAAAAGCTCCTGCATCCTGAGGGAGCAGCTGGAGCTGGGCCAGGGCAGGCTCAGGCTGGAGATCAGGGAAAGGCTCTGCCCCCAGAGGGTGCCGGGCACTGCCCAGGCTCCCCAGGGAATGGGCACGGCCCCGAGGCTGCCAGAGCTCCAGGAGCGTTTGGACAGCGCTGCCAGGGATGCCCAGGGTGGGGTTGTTGGGGTGTCTGGGCAGGGACAGGGGCTGGGATGGATGATCCCTGTGGGTCCCTCCCAGCCCAGGATATTCTGGGATTCTGTGGCAGCTTCCATGACACAGCTGGGAACACTTGGAATCCCAGACTGGTTTGGACTAGAGGGACCTCAAATCTCACCTATCCCACCCCTGCCATGGCAGGGACACCTCCCACTGTCCCAGGCTGCTCCAAGCCCCAATGTCCAGCCTGGCCTTGGGCACTGCCAGGGATCCAGGGGCAGCCACAGCTGCTCTGGGAATTCCAGCCCAGCCCCTCCCCACCCTCCCAGCCAGCAATTCCTTCCCAATATCCCATCTAACCCTGCCCTCTTTCATCTTAAAGCCTTAGACCTGTGATTTGGGATTTCCAGAGATGGCTGGAGAATTGCAGATTTTTGCTTTGGGAAATGCAGGTTTTGGGGAGGCTATAAAGGAATGGCTGGATTTGGAAAACACGATGTAACAGCTGGGAATTAACAATTGTGTCTGCACTAATCCTGGGTTGTTTTTTCTCCTGTGTTGTTTCAGACACTGAGATGAGGGGGGTTTACCTGAGCTCCGTGCGCAGCCCCGCCCTCGGCAGCAGATTCAAAATGGTCCATCGGGAATTCAATGCCTCGGCCATCTTCTCCCAGGTGGGAAGGGCAGGGGCTGCTCTCCTTGGGGAGTTCCCCTTGTGGGACCACACTGAGCTTCCTGGCCTGCTCTGAAGGGCAGTTACAGCTTTTTTTTTTTGTAAATTACAAATACTAACACAAAACTTCAGCCTGGAGAAGAGAAGGGTCTGGGGAAACCTCAGAGCCCCTTACAGGGCCTAAAGGGGCTCCAGGAGAGCTGGAGAGGGACTGGGGACGAGGGCTGGAGGGACAGGACACAGGGAATGGCTTCCCAGTGCCAGAGGGCAGGGATGGATGGGATATTGGGAATTAGGAATTACTGGCTGGGAGGGTGGGGAGGGGCTGGGCTGGAATTCCCAGAGCAGCTGTGGCTGCCCCTGGATCCCTGGCAGTGCCCAAGGCCGGGCTGGACACTGGGGCTTGGAGCAGCCTGGGACAGTGGGAGGTGTCCCTGCCATGGCAGAGGTGGGCACTGGGTGGGATTTGAGTCCCTCAGCCCCAGTGTTTGTGTGTGGGGAGGGCTGGATAAGCCAAGGCCTTCCTGGAGAGGAGCAGCCAAACCATCGCAGTTTTCCAAAACTTCCTGGGTCTGTTTCCCCCCCCAGATTCCCGAGCAAGACTCGGCTTACGCTGAGGACAGCTTCTGTGTGGGAGATGAGGAGGAGGAGGAGGAGGAGGAAGCTCAGAGCGGCTGCAGTGAGGAGGAGGTGTGTGTGAATTTCGATCTGCTCGCCGCCGAGAGCTCCAGCGGCGGCAGGGACCGGTACCTGACTCGCCGCAGGACGAGGCTGCGCCAGGCCGGGCTGGCAGGGAGCGCTCCTGCCCCGCCAGAGAAGAGGAAACCATCCCGAATCATTGTCCTCAGTGACTCCAGCGAGGAGGAGACGGGAGCCAGCAGGGAGAAGCCCCTGGAAGGAGCCTGTTCCGGGGCAGGGCGGGGAAAGGGGCAGCTCCGCACGGCCCTGCCCTCAGCCCCCTCTGCACAGCACAGGAACGGGGCTGGGCAAGCCACAGCTCCTCAGGCTGGGCGGGAGGGCACGGAGAGGCTGCTGGGCTTGGGAGCTGCTGGGGTGCTGGATCTCCCCCCAGAGCAGCCAGGCAGGAGCACGTCCGTCCCCCCAGCTGGCTCTGGCTGCAGGAACGCGGAGCTGCAGGCTGCTGGTGAGGTCAGTGCTCAGTGAAAGCAGGGAGCTTCCTTGTGGGAAAGAATCCCTGTGGCAGGGCTGTTCTGAGGGCTGTCAGCAGCAGGAGTCAGGGAATCGGGGACTCATGGAATGGTTTGGGTTGGGAGGGACCTTAAAGCCCATCCCATTCCTCCCCTGCCATGGGCAGGGACACCTTCCATAGCCCAGGTTGCTCCAGCCTGGCCTTGGACACTTCCAGAACAGGACAACATCTCCCTTTCCTTTGCTGCCAGAAGCTTTTGTACTCCCAGGGTAACCTGGACTATCTTGGGAGTGAACAAATCAAAACTGGGGTTTAGAGTCTCCCTTGGGTCTGACAGTCACAGGGCATCGTGGGTCTGTGTGGAACAGCAGCAGCCACTGAAGCTTTGGGTTTGTAGCTATAAAATCCTGCTTCGCTGTCTGCATTCAGTGCTTTCAGCACCTCCCTGAGCTTGGGTTCCTGATCTGTCACATTTCCCAGCCTGGTCTCTGTCTGGGTTCTGTTGAACTTCTTAGTGAAAGCTGCTGCTTTTGTCACTCAAACTCTGGGATGATCAGCTCAGCTCAGTGGGGAGACTGATACAGGGATTAAAGTGTCAACCTGAAAGTGCTGATATTGCAGAACATCCTTTTATTGATTTGATTTAAACCCTCATGATGTGTCATTTCCAACACTCACAGGTGCTCAGCTCTTTGAAGATGACCCACGGGAGCAGCTCAGGCCCAGCGTCTCCTGCTGTCCCTAACACCTCCTCAGCCTGGGCTCGGACTTCCCGTGGCCCTGCGGAGCAGAGCCCTTCCCTGGCTCGGATTTGCCGTGGCCCTGCAGAGCAGAGCCCTTCCCTGGCTCGGATTTGCCGTGGCCCTGCGGAGCAGAGCCCGTCCCTGGCTCGGATTTGCCGTGGCCCTGCGGAGCAGAGCCCGTCCCTGGCTCGGATTTGCCGTGGCCCTGCGGAGCAGAGCCCGTCCCTGGCTCGGATTTGCCGTGGCCCTGCGGAGCAGAGCCCTTCCCTGGCTCGGATTTGCCGTGGCCCTGTGGAGCAGAGCCCGTCCCTGGCTCGGATTTGCCGTGGCCCTGCGGAGCAGAGCCCGTCCCTGTGCGTGCTGGCGGACAGCCGGGAGATCTGCTCGGGGCCGGAGGTGATCTCCTGCCTGCGGGCCGAGCACGGGCTGCGGGTGCAGGTCTGTCCCCTGGGCACCAGTGACTACATCGTCAGCAACCGCTTGGCCGTGGACAGGCTGCTGCAGTCGGAGCTGCAGAGCCCTGGGAACAGGAATAAACTCAGCCAGAGGCTGCAGCGCCTGCAGGGCTCCTTCGAGAGGATCTGCGTGATTGTGGAGACAGACAGGGTCAGGCCAGGTGGGTGCTCCCAGCTGGGCAGCAGGGAATGCCCGGCTCTGACAGGACACAGGGAATGGCTTCCCAGTGCCAGAGGGCAGGGATGGATGGGATATTGGGAAGGAATTCCTGGCTGGGAGGGTGGGGAGGGGCTGGGCTGGAATTTCCAGAGAAGCTGTGGCTGCCCCTGGATCCCTGGCAGTGCCCAAGGCCAGGTTGGACATTGGGGCTTGGAGCAGCCTGGGACAGTGGGAGGTGTCCCTGCCATGGCAGGGGTGGGATGGGATGGGATTTAAGGTCCCTTTAACTTAATCCAGACTGGAATTCTGTGATAGGAACAAGCACGATCTTACCCATACAGAGACATTTGTTTTAATCCCAAAATCCAAGCTGCAGTGAAATGATTCCACTGTCTATTCCCAGGCCCATCTAGACAATAACAGGCTCTTGCTTTCCTGTGCCTCCACTCTTCAGGAGAAACATCCCGGTTTTTCCAGAGGACCCAGTACTACGACGGAGTGCTCTCGGCCTTGGTCCAGGCTGGAATAAGGATCCTCTTCAGCTCCTGCCAGGAGGAAACTGCAGCTCTGCTCAAGGACCTGGCTCTGGTGGAGCACAGGAAGGACGCTGCCATCCAGGTGCCGACAGAGCCGGAGGGGCACCGGAGGGACATCCTCAACTTCTACCTGAGCATTCCCAACCTCAGCTACGGAGCTGCCCTCAACCTCTGCCACTCCTTCGGCTCCGTGGCAGCCGTGGCCAACAGGTAACGCCAGCACAGGGGGTGCCAGGGGCTGCAGGGCCCGGGTTCCTCTCTTTCTCCTCCCCTGCAGCCGGGGAGAGCCTTCCTGCCCCTTTCCTGCCAGGATCGCTGCTCAGGCCATCCTTTCCTGCCGGGATCGCCACTCAGGGAGAGCCTTTCCTACCCTCTCCCAGGAGCTTTCCTGTCCCATCTCAGCTCTTCACACATTCCAGTCTCTCGCGGCTCAGCAGCCCAGGGCACTGACACGGGCTCTGCTTCCACCCTCCCTCCTGCTGCCCCACCCTCTCTTTCCCTCTGGTATTCCCTGTTTTCCCTGCTCAGGTGCGCTGCCAGCCCTCGGCCACCTGTGCAGAGCTGGCTGCAGCAGCTCCCGGTGCTCCCCCATCCCGGGTTCCAGGGGCTCCTGGTGCTGCCCCATCCCGGGCTCCAGGGACTCCTGGTGCTTCCCCATCCCTGGCAGTGGATCCAGGAGCTCCCGGTCCTTCCCCATCCCGGGCAGTGGATCCAGGGCTCCCGATGCTGCCCCATCCCAGGTTCCAGGAGCTGCCGGTGCTGCCCCATCCCGGGCTCCAGGAGCTCCCGGTGCTGCCCCATCCCGGGTTCAAGGAGCTCCCGGTGCTGCCCCATCCCGGGCTCCCGGTGCTGCCCCATCCCGGGTTCCAGGAGCTCCCGGTGCTGCCCCATCCCGGGCTCCAGGAGCTCCCGGTGCTGCCCCATCCCGGGCTCCAGGGCTCCCTCCGCTCCCTCTCTTGCAGCTCCGTGCCGGCGCTGGCGGCGGGGGCGCGGCTGAGCCGGCCCCAGGCCGAGGAGCTCCATCGGTTCCTGCGCCACGACTTCGACCTCCAGCTGCTGCCTCAGCCCCTGCCCGCCAAGGAGAAGAGCTGAGCTCGGCGCTCCGGGCCTGCACTGCACTTTACCGCGTTGGGATTGGGTGTAAATATGTAAATAAACATCGCTGCCCCACTGAGCCCCGTGGTTCCGGGTTGAAAAGGGAATTGCCAAGCACTCCGTGTTCCCGGCACACGGGGGGGGGCTCTGGGTGGGCCGGGGCAGCGCGTTCCCGGTGCTTTGGTGCCTCTCCCGGTGCCTCTGCCGGGTTCTGGTGCCGGATCCTTCCCAGCCCCACCGCTGCAGCCTCTGCTGCCACCACCTGGAGAAGGATCGGGATCGGTATTCCTGGTATTCACTTCCAGGGATCCAGGGACAGGGAGAAATCACCTCCCTGGAACAGGAGCTGGCCTGGGCAGCCGGGCTCAGCCATTCCCGCCTGTCCGCCCCGCTCAGGTGAGACCCCACCTGCAGAGCTGCCCCAGCCCTGGGACACAGCAGGACATGGAGCTGCTGGAGAGAGCCCAGAGGAATCCATGGAGCTGCTCCAGGGCTGGAGCCCCTCTGCTCTGGAGCCAGGCTGGGAGAGCTGGGAATGTTCACCTGGAGAAGAGAAGGATCCAGGGAGAGCTCAGAGCCCCTTGCAGGGCCTAAAGGGGCTCCAGGAGAGCTGGAGAGGGACTGGGGACAAGGGCTGGAGGGACAGGACACAGGGAATGGCTTCCCAGTGCCAGAGGGCAGGGATGGATGGGATATTGGGAACCAGGAATTCCTGTCTGGGAGGGTGGGGAGGGGCTGGGCTGGAATTCCCAGAGCAGCTGTGGATGCCCCTGGATCCCTGGCAGTGTCCAAGGCCGGGCTGGACATTGGGGCTTGGAGCAGCCTGGGACAGTGGGAGGTGTCCCTGCCATGGCAGGGGTAGAGCTGGAATGGGATTTAAGGTCCCTTCCCACCCAAACCATTCCATGATTCCAAACCAAGAGGACGAAGCCTTGCAGGCCCCATTCCAAGCTGGACAGCTCCTGGATTCTGCTGCCCCACAACAACTCTGAGTAATCTGTGAGTAAAAAAAGCTCATCCTTGTTTATTACATTAAGGAAATGTAAAAATCCAAGTTCTCCCTAGAGCAAATTAAAAAGCAGTTTCAGTTCCTTCCAGACTGTACCTGAATTTATTGTACAGCCACGTCCCAAAAGATATTTTAGCTTAAAATGAATGAGAACTTGGCAGTCATTTGTGTCCATGTTCATTTCTCCTTCCCAGGAGAAACGGGACACGGAGAGGAGGAGCCTGGACAAGGAAGTGCCACTCTGTACCCGTGGGACAGCCAAGCCCTGCTGGCAGGGGGCAATGGGGTTAAAACACCTAAAAGCAGGGCAGGGCAGCTCTCCCAAACTGAGCTCATTGTTCCAGCGTTCCCTCCTCGAGGGGCAGCAGAACCCCCGTGCTCCGAACGGTAAGTGCTGAACAACATATCCACAAAGTCCATCAAATGGAAAAGTAGGAATCCTCCTGCTCCTCGTTGGATGAGTCTGGAGTCTCAGCTGTGAAGAGCGTCCCCAGCACCGGGGCTGGGATCACTCCTGCAAAAAAAACAGGGATTATCAGGGGCTTCCCAGTGGGAAAAGGGGGCAGAGAAGGTTCAGAGAGCAAAGGGCTGATGGGACACAGCTCGTGGTGATGGAGAAGGAAGGGAAGGAGCTGGAAACGAGGAGGAGCTGGGAATACTCACTCTTGATTCTGTGGGAAGCCGGCGTCTCGAGTTCAGCTCCAGCCTGAGGGAGGAAGGAAGGAGAGAGGCTCAGCCAGGGCCAGCACCGGGTCAGGGTCCCCATTTCCCAGAATTTCCACAACTGCTTTCCCTGAGCACAGGCACAAGCCTTATTTCTGCTCCTAGGATCACGGGGTTTTATGGAAAAGCCAGAGGAACTGCAGAGCCTGGGATCGTGGAGGAATTGATAAATGCAGGGACTGGGATATGAGGTGACCATTGTTGTGGTCATTATTGGGAGTTGGACTGGATGATCCTTGTGGGCCCCTATGGGTACCTCAGGATATTCTACGGCTCTGTCATTATTGTTCCTTTTCCCACTGTTCAGAAGAATTTAACAGGAACCTAAAGGTCATGGAATTCCAAAGCATTACAAATCCTGACCAAAAGCAATGGAGTTAATCCTGACAAGAGCTCCCTTCTAACGAAGGAATTTCTCTCCACGGCAGCAGATACCAAACCCAGGGAGGCTTCCCGTTTTCCATCCAAGGCACACAGGGGCTGTGGTCCCGCGATTGTCTCCTCTGGCCAAGCTGTGCCTGGCTCAGGTGCAAGCGGGCAGTGTCCCAGGAGAGCAGCATTACCGACTTCTTCTTGACCTTGTCCCAGGTGCCTCTGCTGCCCTGCGTGTTCTTCTGCATGCGGAACACGTGCCGGTCGTAGTCATTCCTGGGATACAACGGAGCACAAGTCAGCGGGGCTGGAATGCTGCCATGGAACCCTCTGGATGCAGCCACGGCCCCCACACAGCTCCAGCTCCCACAGGGAATGAGCAGGGCCAGGAGGAACTGGTGTTGGGCAATTAAACACAGCAGCTGCTCCGGCAGCACGACACGGAGGAGCGGGGCTGGGCCATGGGCTACAACTCCCAGTGCCGGGATCGCACAAAGCCTCGTCCCCTTCCCAGGGCCAGTCCTGTCCAGCAGGCACAACCCCACCGGCTCCAGGTTCCCAGAGGGTTCCAGGTATTTGAGCAGAGCCTGAAGCCCTGGGAGAACAGGGCAGGACTGAAGGCTCTGCTGAGGCTGAAGGCCAAGGCAGGGCCATTCCCAGGGCTGGGAGCAGGAGCTGCTGCTGTTGGCTGCGCTGCCCACACAGAGCCGAGCAGCTCCAGCAGCACAGTGTGTGTGGGAAGAGCTTTCCCCAACCAAACCACGGCTGCAGGAGTGGCTGGAAGCGAGCTGCTGTCCCAGCTCCAAGAGCCATCCTTCTCAGAGACACAAAGGGATCCTGGGGCTGCTGGACGAGCTCCTACCTGTTGATGGGGACCAGCATTCCCGGGCTGATGTGGTCACACTGCGGGGTTTTCACGGGGGGAAAGAGGCCTGAGGCGGGGGTGAGCGGGAACTCTGGAAGGCTGAAATCCTCGGCGTCCTCGTCCCGGCTCCCTCGCAGCGCTGGCAGCTGCAGAGCCACCTCTGAGCCATCAGTCACCTGAGCCCGGGGTGCCTCTTGCTCCCCCCTCTCTGAGCAGTCCCTCTGTTCCTCCCTGCCCCGGATCTGACTCCCCCTGTCCGTGCAGAGGCACAGCCCCAGCCCTGTGCCCAGAACTGGACACGCCCATGGGGCTCCACCTCGCTCTGAGCGCTCCTCCAGACCCTGCCCAGCACTTGGCTGAGGGGTTTTGGTGCTGCCACACACCCAAAAACTCATTTCTGGTTACAATCCCAAGCTCCAAGCTGCCCAGGACTGCTCAGAAGGATGATTACTCAGGGAGTGCTGTCACCACGGCAGAGGCTCCTCCCACCCTGTCCAACCTTTCACTGCCACAAGCCAAGGGGTGCTACAGCACATGAAGGAGAGAAGCCTCTTCCCACAGACACAGGATTTTATTGGTGGAACTGGAGCAGCCCTGGCACACCCAGCAGGAGAGCACTCCCACAGGTTTATTGTCCCAGGTTTACCTGGACCCTCCTGCTCTGGAAGGGCGTTGTGGTGAAGACGTCGTCGTGGTTGTCCTTGGGCAGCTGCTCCAGGAACTCCCTCATCTGCTGCTTCCGTTTGAGGGTGCCCACCTTGGCAGTGATCGCTGGCTCCTTCTTATCTGCAGGATCCAAACAGGAATTGCCTGAGACAGCAGCTATGGGGTTAAAATTCACTGCCTGCAGTCAGTGCTGCAGCCCAGTCAGTCCTGTGGGGAGCTCTCTTACAGCTTCTTTAGGACCTGTTGAGTTCTCACACAATTTTTGCTTTCCAAAGGAATTTCCCCGCTCCATCTTCAGGGGAGGGCCACTGCAGAGCCCCACGCAGCCAGCGCAGGGTCACACATCAGGTTCACTGTGACTGTGACACAAGTGTGCTCACAGCTGCCTTGCAGAGAGCAAACCCAAGGTGTGGCCCTGTGTCAGGAGGCATCAAGGCTCCGAGGCTCTGCTGCTCACTGTCCTGGAGCCAGGCTCAGGGAATGCTCAGCTCAACTTGTGTCCTTGGCAAACCTCAATCCAATCCAGCCCCCAACGAAGCTGCAGTGTGGGGTTGGCAAACACCAGGCAACGGGACTGGCTGTGCTGACTCCACGCTGCCCTTGGCCATCCAAGGACCCAAATCTTGTCTGGACAGAGCTCTGCAAGGAGCTCGTGACCTGCTGGGCCTCCAGGAGCCTCTCAGGATGTCAAGAGCTCTTTGCCCTGAGGGGGCAAGGCCAGTGGAAGTCTTCCCCTCGTGCCAACAACATGAAAACCCTACAAAGAACCTTTCTCTTCTTGTCACCTCAGTCATTAATGGCACCCTCCAACCTACACACCAGAAGGCGACCTGGCTCACTGTCACACCCTGATGGGCCCGTGTGGATTTATCTCATGGAACCAGAATTGGTGAGGTTGGAAAAGCCCTCCCAGACCATCGAGTCCAACCCTTCCCCAGCACTGGCCAGGCCACCACTGGCCCACGTCCCCAGGTGCCACATCCACAGGGCTCTGAAAGCCCTCTGGGGATGGGCACTCCAAACCTCCCTGGGCAGCCCCTGACAAGGCCTGACCACCCTTTCCATGGGGAAATTCCTGCTCATGTCCACCCTGAGCCTCCCCTGGCCCAGCCTGAGGCCGTTCCCTCTCCTCCTGTCCCTGTTCCCTGGGAGCAGAGCCCGACCCCCCCCGGCTGCCCCCTCCTGTCAGGGAGTTGTGCAGAGCCACAAGGTCCCCCCTGAGCCTCCTTTTCTCCAGGCTGAGCCCCTTTCCCAGCTCCCTCAGTCACTCCTGGGGCTCCAGACCCTCAATATCTGAATTCAAATTATTTACCAACCACAAAACACCCAGAAACAAGATGCTGGTACCTTTCTGCTCAGGTTTTCCCGACGTGGCTTTCCTGGGCTGCTGTTTGGAGCCTTTCCCCTGCTGCTGCTCCTCCAGGTACTTCCCCTGGCATTCCTCGGCCGAGCGGGACCCCACGGCCATGGCCACCTCCTGCCAAAAGCCGCTCCTGTGCTTCGGGAACGACGCGATGGCCCTGCCAGGACAGCACAGGCACAGCGTCACCAGGCAGGGCACCTGTGGGGCACAGCGCCTGGAACCCGCCTGGGAAGGACCCTGGGCCATGGACTGAGGAATCTGGGCTCTGGCTCTGTTGTCTCTGGCCTCTTGTTGCCCAGAGCAGCTGTGGCTGCCCCTGGATCCCTGGCAGTGTCCAAGGCCAGGTTGGACATTGGGGCTTGGAGCAGCCTGGGACAGTGGGAGGTGTCCCTGCCATGGCAGGGGTGGGGTGGGTGGAATTTAAGGACCCTTCCAACCCAAACCATTCCTGGATCCTGCAGTGTCTTCTCCTGACACTTCAGAACAGGCAAATTTATGTAAACACCTCAAGCTGACAGATGTGGCACAAGATAAATTTCCTCCTCACTTGCAGCAGGTCCCCTCAGACCTGAGCTCCTGCTTGTCTAAAAGAGCTAAACCCAAACATGGCCATTTTACACTCAAAGTCTCTATCAAATATTGCCCAGTGGTTTAAGTAATTGGATGATGGATTAATTAAACACCCTTGCAGTTAATCTCCCCTTACCAAACCCGCTCACAGAGACTCGACATGTTCAACAAGAGATTGCAATCTGGGGAGGGAACCTGCTCCCCCTCAGCTATGGCCTTCACCATGTTATGCTGATGTTTCATTTGTGAAGAAAATTAATAGGGAATAATAATTCTAATTATTATTAGGGAATAAAAATATGGAAATAGGGAATTAAATAGGGATTTTTAATATTTCTATTATTTCTAATTAAAACATAAAGGAAACCTGGGAGATCATGAATCTGAAAACCCCAATCCAGACCATCCAACCCCTCCCGATGCCTGAGGGAAACTTTTCCCCCTGAACACAGAAGGAGCCCTTACCTGTGAAGCTTCTGTAATTCCTTCTCAGACCAACCATCAGCTGCCCTTGGAAAAAGTTCCAGAGATTTCTTTCCCTTTGCCCTCTCAGGCTCTCTCGGTTTCACTGCTGAAGCCTTGGCACCGTTGGAGACTCCATCACCTGTTTTTATCCGGGACACTCTGGCATTCCTGTCCTTCCTATGAAATTCCTCTTTCCCAGTCTCGGGCTCGGTGTCGGAATCGAGCCAGCAGCTGGGAGGGTTGGTTCTGCTGTGAGCCCTCGTGGCCTGAGCAGGCAGACGGGAACTGGATGCAGCAGCAGATGTTCTCCCTGCAGGAGGGAGCTCAGACTCGTCACTGGACTCGGGCCCGCTCAGCCTCACCAGCACATTCCGGGAGGGCTTTCCTGTCCTTTGGCCACAGGACTTGTTTGCATCGCCCTGGGAACTTTTAGAGCCAGAGCAAGGCTTCCAGTTTTGAGACTCTGGTTTTAATGTAGATTTCTTTTTCCTCTTGATCAGCAGTGGGGTCTCCTCGCTGGACTGCTCCCCCTCATCCTTGTCTGAGGGTTCCTGGGTGAGGAGAGCCCTCTCCTTTCCCGGGAGAGGCCGCTTGGCTGACCTCAGGGAGTTCCTGTAGCCCTGCTCGTACATGCTCAGTCCTCCAGAGCCTGCTGCTCTCTCCTTTGCTGTCCCTGGGGTTCTGCTGCTGTGTTTGCTCAGCACTTTGGTGTTTAAGGAAGTCCCCCTGGCAGGGAGCTGGGATTTCGTTTTTGTGCCCCTGATTCCATGATCATTTTCATCCTCATCCGAAAGGAAGCGCCGGCCCTTCCTGCTGCCGGCAGATGTGGAGTCCCGTGTGGCAGTGGCTCCTCTCTCCGTGCTTTTCCCTGGAAGAGACGGTGCCAGTGCCCCGTCAGGGGGTGCAGGGTGGGTCCTGGCTGTGCGTGCAGCACAGGGATCTGCAACCCCCTGCCAGAGCTTTACCTGCCACAACTACAAACTCAGAGCTGCTCTCAAGGGCTCTCCGTAACTCTACTGACTGAGCAGGCACATCCCCAAAGCTCTGCTCGTGCTCCAGAGAGCTTTTCTGCAGGAAACATTGCAGCTGCTTTAAGAGAGAAACTTCTGCTTTATATTGCACATTCTTTTCAGGCTTCTATCACTGCTCAAATCCTACTAAAACCAATTTTTTATTAAAAACTCTGTTAATAGATTTTTTTTTTGGTCGACATTTCATTTCTTTCATCCACATTAAAAAGCAAAGCCAGGGCCCCCAGCTCACTGGATTGGTGAAGTTCAAAAAATCCCAATCCCTTCACTTCAGTTTCCAGAATGAGATCTGTGCGTCCCCATTATGTAATTAACAAAGTGATTTACAAACATAGTTCTTGTTTGGAGCTGTGAAACTCCACATGAACGCTACTCTGATGATTCTTCAGAGAAAAAGCAGTTGATAATTAAAACACATGAATAATTTCTTTGCATTAACAGACCCAACCATACTGTTCCAGCACCCAGCTCACAATCCCACTGATCCCATCAATAACTTGAAAATAGGAAAAAAAACAACTAGTTTTTACCTTTAGCTTGGCTTTTTGGCATTTCCTCTGTTGTCTCCATGTCTTCCTTTGGTTTATTCTTGGAGACGGAACTGGCCTTTCTTTTGGGTTTTTCACTACTAAACATCTTCAAAATAAAACAATTGACTCTAAAACTAATTTAATTCTCCTTTTCTCCAGGCTGAGGCCCCCCCGCTGCTCCTGGTGCTTGAGCCCCTTCCCCAGCTCTGTTCCCTTCCCTGGCCATGCTCCAGCCCCTCAGTGTCTCTCTTGCAGTCAAAGGCCCAGAACTGACCACAGCATTTCAGGTGGGACCTCACCAAATTCCTGTCTGATACAACTATCTTTCAAAAAACCCCCAATTTTTTCCCCCAGAAACGACTCCCCCATTATGTCAAATTTAGAGACCACAATTACATGACAATATGGACATGAGACTATTTTTTTGTGTGTTTTTCCAACATTTTGATCACGTTTCCAAGACTTCCTTCCTCTTCAGGTACCTCTAAGAGCTGCACCCGTTCTGTTCCCCACCTGGCCAAGCTCGGTAACTCCTATTTAAGTCACACTCAAGAACCCCTGTGCAGAGGATCTTACCAGGCTCAGATAATCCACTCCCCCATTTTCTATGGTGACGTTCAGGTTCTGATCCACAAACTCCCTCTGCCCACACCAGAAGTTCAGGGGGGGTTTGATGAGGCGCCCGCTGCGAGTGTAGACCCTGCTCGAGTCATTCCTGGAGCTGCGCTTTGGTGTTGTGACTGCAAGGGAAAAAAACCCAAACAAAGAAGAGTTTTGTCCCAAATGTTGCATGGAAAATTCAGTTTGGCAGATTTCACAAGCAGAGGGAAGATGCTGTGTTTAAACTGGACTACAAGGGAAATGTAAAATGTACCCAAAGTCGTTCTTTTCAAAGCATTGTGACAGAAATAACAGGACTGAAGCAAGAATCTTCACAAATTATAAAATTTACTGTGGGGAACTTTTTACTTTTACTTTGTTTAGAAGGTTATAAATACCGTGGAAGTCATTTGAGGAGGGAGAATAATAAAAGTTGTCACATGGAACAGCTGCTCACTGAGACAAATGAGAGTGAAAAATAAATGGGAGTGATGAGAGAAAAACATAAAAGCTTTTATAGTGCTAGCAAGGAAATCTGATTACAGCAGTAACAAACAGCACAGTGGGGTTTGGGAAAGGCCCATTGGACAAAGATCCCAGAAAAAGTCAAGAGTTAAACCCCAAAGCTGTCAGCGCCCGTAGCAAGGCAGGGACTGCACTCCAAGGCTGAGCCAAACCAGGGGCTCAAGAGGTTGTAGCTTTACAGCCATTTCCTGGAAACACAACCAACACAATGAACCTTTCCCCAACCCATTCCAGCCACCCCCAGGTGTGTTTTCCAAAGGAAAGGATTGTTAGATACTCACAGATGTTCTCATCATTCCCTGGTGATACTTCATAGGTGGAGTTCCTCAATGCAGGTTTCTTTGCATCGCTCACTGAGCCCATTGCGGTTTCCAACACATCAGTTCCCCCCACGGAGTCATTCTCTTCATTTTCTTCCACACCACTATCTTGATTTCGTTCTTTCCTGATGGTTTGGAGTTTGAGACAAGAGATAATAACCATCTGAGGAAGCTGTTCATTAACAAACAGCGTGGATGCGAAGCCCTGGTGGGAAGGAGCCCAGTGGCTTCATGCCCACATCTAAAACATTTCACACTCCTCTGGTGTAACAGCCTTGGAAAGCAAAGTCTCAATGAGCACTTAGAACGTTGCAATGAAAGAGAATCTCCAAAGAAGTTACCTCCTCCTTTCCTCAAGAAACTCCTCCACGTACTCCTTCCACCTTCTGGAGAAGCCGAACGTGAATCGCTTGATGAAGCGGTAGGGGAACCCTGAGGGGAGCACAGGTGGCATTAACAGCAGCTCAGCAGGGCTGTCACCCACTCAGGGGACAAAAGAACCCACCAGAGCCTGTTAAATCCAAACATCAGAGGAATTGACCTGGGCAATTCCATCCAGCACAGTCTAGTCACTCTTAGGCTCAGGAAACCTCTGCAGCACTTGAGCCGCCCTGCTCACAAACCTTATGCTGCTGCTTTTCCTTCTCAGAATATTAAAATAAAAACAAACTTAAGTTCTTAGCAAAAGAACTAATAAAATCTTCAAGTCAGAGAGCAGCCAGATCAGGTATTTATCAGCAGGGATCCCAGTGCTGCAAGTGAGAAGGAAACACTGAAGGCACAGACACATCTTTGGGCCTGAAGGAGCCAACAGTGAAGGTGTGTTGGGTAAAACCTGTGTAACACACCCGGGGCACACCTGTGTCAGGGGGAGTAATGCTGAGGGAATGGCTGGAGCTGGAAGGGGGATGGGGGCTCAGGCTGGAGATCAGGGAAAGGTTCTCCCCCCAGAGGGTGCTGGGCACTGCCCAGGCTCCCCAGGGAATGGGCACGGCCCCGAGGCTGCCAGAGCTCCAGGAGCGTTTGGACAGCGCTGCCAGGGATGCCCAGGGTGGGGTTGTTGGGGTGTCTGGGCAGGGACATGGGCTGGACTGGATGATGCTGTGAGTCCCTTCCAGCCCAGGATATTCCATGATTCCAAGTATTTATTCCACCTATGCCACAGAATATCTTTGTGTCCTCAGAGCTGCCTGTGAGCACTGGCAAGCAGCTCATTCCCAGCGAACGTGCCAGAGGAGCACACAGAGCAAAGAGATTAAAGCCTGTATTTACATCTGCACATAAACCCCATTTCCTTACAAATCCCACGTGCTCCAAACCAAGCAGAAGCAGTTTGTAATTTGTAAGACACCAGGAATCAGCAGCTCACCTTCCTTCCTCATGGCAGCTGAGTCTATTTTGCCCTGCAGCAGGTAGACAGTGCCCGAGGAGGTTTTCACCTGGTTGTGCGTGACGCGCTCTGTGATGGCGCTGCTGTGCCAGAGCAGCTGCTTCATGTCCCTGGCAAAGACACAACAGCAACCACAGACATCACTTCCAGAAGGGATTCCAGTCTGGAATGCTGACACTCCATGATGGAGTGGTGGTGATCCATGTTTTCTGAGGGATACAGGTGCTGGCAGGATGTGCTCTGTGCTCGGTTTTCCTCTCTTACCCTGGAACTGACCCAGTTTTGCCTTGCCTGACACTGGGGCAGGGGACAAACTGAACGTGTCACTGCGGCAGTTGTCACTCATGGGACATCAGCTGGACTGAAGGCAGCTCACCACTGCAGCCCAGCCCGGTGTGCAGCTGGGATGGGGCTGGGAGCAGCCTGGGACAGTGGGAGGAGTCCCTGCCATGGCAGGGGCGGCACTGGGTGGATTTAAGGCCCCTCCCAACCCCAACTGTCCAGAGCTATTTGATATTTGATTTATTCCTCTGAAGCTTTCTGATTATCTCAGGACAGGACTCTGAAATGATTTCACCAGGAGTTCCCTGGATGCTGGCTCTGTCCCTCTTGCCCACACAAAGGAATTATCTCTTCCTTGATAAAGCAGTTTAAGCTCTGCACCATCACCTGGGGTTTGGTGTCCATGGGTTACTTTGCGTTTAAATAATAAACTGGTTCTTACTTCCTTTTCCCCTCCACACAGATTGTCGTGTTTCCAGTCAGCACCTTAATCCTCCAGCTGCTCAGGCAGATGTTCTTCTGTTCCAGAAAAAAAAAAAGAAAATAAATCATTTAGAAGTATTTATTAGCCAGCACCTCCTCCGTGATCAGATCCAATAACAAAATCATCTCTCTCAGCATCTTCTAAGCTACAAATCTGGAATATTAGAGGATATCTGATCCTTGGCTGAGTCCTGAAGGTAATTTGTTTTAATACAGGAAACACATCAAACACTCTTGGCCACGGTGAGGGAGAACAGAATAAGTCATTTACAATCCCAGATTTCCCCAGGGAATAAGGGAAACCCAAGCCTTGGGCAGGTTCCTAGGGAACCCCAGGGATGCAGCACTGCTTTCCTAGGATCTACTCAGAAAGGGAGGAATATTGCAAGCTGCACACTGCTCTCCCAGGAAAAGATTCTGGTGCAGTTTAATTGAACAGGAGTCTGGGTGTTCCATAGGAAAGCCAAGCCTTTCTCCTCCCCATCAGCAGGGCACATTCCTGAATGGATTCATGCCCAGCTGGGAAAGGTCTCTCCTGCCTGGATTTGAGTAGGCAGTGCCCATGATCACACCAACACATGGAACCCCTGAAGCCCAACCATGGCTTGTGCACACTAAAAGAAAAGTGCTTCTTTTACACAAAAAACCCTAAACCCTGAACATTTGTCATCTTGGAGTACGGAAAAAAAGAAAGCCTTTGGATGGGAGAATTTACTGGTAAAATCTAATGAAGTAACAGTTTATTCTCTTCTGAGTGTTCATTGTTTTTGACAAGAAGAGGAATAACTGTGAGCTACATGCAGCCCAGAGGAATTTCTTGTTTTCCCTAAAGGATTAATTTCTCCCACCTCTTTGTGTGCTTTGCCTGCAGGTTGATCAGGAGATTTATCCAAAGGGACCTTGGGGTCTTCTGGCAGGTTCTGCTTCCTTGGAATGTGGACTGGAGAGGAGAGCATGATGCTACAGAAGCACTGAGAGGGCTTTTCAGGATTAGTCTCTGGTGCCTTTTCCACTGCTGGAGCTGCTGGTTTTTTACTGGGCTGCAACTCTATTCTGTCTTCATGAAGCTCTGTACATTTTTCTTCTCCATTTCCCCACCTGCCTTTTACCTGATCCTCGTTTTCCCACAGGGTGGAGTTTACTTGCACAGGACTGGCCACTGTATTCTGAGACATTTCTCCATCAGCATCTACTTCTATAGATTCCACAAGGAAAACATCCACATCATCCTTATCAGAGTCCACATCCTCTGCAGGCTCATTCCCTGGCTGCTCAGCACCAGCAGGTTTGACTAAAGGCTGCTCTGTAGTTGTGGCAGGAGGAATATTCTGCTGGGTTGGGGCTGAAGGTGGTGCAGCTGCCCATTCAAAGAAAAAGAAAAAGGAATAACAAAGAAATTAGTGATATTTAAGCATAGGAACAGGCTGCCTGTTCCATGCCAAGAGGGATTTAAAGCCATGTGGATGTGGCACTTGGGGACAGGGGTCAGTGGTGGCCTTGGCCATGCTGGGGGAACAGCTGGGCTTGATGGTCTCAGAGGGCTTTCCCAAGCTCAGCAATTCATGGTTCTCTGACTGCAGGAAGTCTGTGTTCTCCAGAGCAACCCCAATACCTTTGTGCTGCTGCTGCAGTTGCCACTTCACCCGCAGGAAGAACTTCTGGGGGGTTTCCAGCACGGGAGGCTCTGCAGGGAGCACTGCCAGGGGCTCGATCCCAGGAACCTGAGGCCAAGCTGACTCTGGAAAACAACCAGACAAAAAACCCCAAACCCTCTTTCAGTTTGGGGAAAAAAAACATTTTCATGGGGGGGGGGGGGGGTCTGATATGATTTTTTAATATACTTTTTATTAAAAAAAACCCTCAGAATCCCAGAGAGGTTTGGGTTGGAAAGGACCTTAAAGCTCATCCCATTCCCACCCCTGCCATGGCAGGGACACCTCCCACTGTCCCAGGCTGCTCCAAGCCCCAATGTCCAGCCTGGCCTGGGACACTGCCAAGGATCCAGGGGCCTCCCCACCCTCACTGTAAAAAAGGGTCACGTCCAGCTTCGTGTTAGCTGCAAACCTGCTGAGAGTACCCTGGATCTCACCACTTCATAGATAAAAACATTAAAGGTGTCCTAGAAAAGCCAGCAGGGAGTGCCCAGGAAAATGCCCCAGTGGGATTTCAAACCCCAAACAAGTTTTCTATGAACCTTTCTCTTCTCTACACAGACTGTATAGAATAGTTACAGTAATTTGTTTAGATTTTTTAATTACAAAGTGGTTTTGAAGGTGTTGCATGGGTCAAGCCCAGTCATGAACACAACAGAGGGAACAATTAGAGCCAGACTGAGGCAGAGAGGGAGAAAACCCAAAGGGAGGGAATCCTCTATGATACAGAGCAGGGAAGAGACATCAGCAGTACTACAGACACATTTCAGCACTAAAAAACTTCACCATCCAACCTTTTTTTTAATCCCAGTCATCTGGGGGCAACCAGTGCTGGTGCCAGTACTTTTTACACCCACCAAGGTGCTCCGGCTGCTTTTTCCAGATCCTGAAAGAGCCATGAGTGGGACACAAGAGGGAAAACGTTCACACCTGAGACAGCTCTCCCAGGGAAGCTGTGGAACAATCATTGCTTCCCAAGGGTGCCCAGGCTCTGCACTGAGGAGTGTTGGTGTCAGGGAGCTTTGTGCTCTCCGTGGGCTTTCCAAGGAGGAAGGATTAAGGGCAATTGGCAATAGCATTGAGAGCTCTTTCCTATCAACAGGTGACTCCAGCGTGTTCCAAATAATCACAAAAAACTATTAATAATTCCTGTCACTTGGGATTATGGACTGGTGTAAGCAAAGGATTAAAAAGTTTAGGAGAATGTGAAAATCAGGGATATCACTTCCTGCAGCACAAGATACCTGAGAGTTCCATGAACTAAACTCCGATTTACAGCGCTGTGCTTTTCATTCCAAGTATTCTGAAGGCAAACAAACCATTCTCATGGAGTCACTGAGGGCCCGTGGAACTCACCTCGTCCCGGCTGGGCGCTGTCCCCCGCCGCCGGCCGGGCCGTGCCGGGCCAGTGCTGCCCGGCTCCGGGACTCAGGATCAGGTCGGTGGCGGCCCTACGCTGCTGCTCCGCCCGCGCCTTCATCCGCTGGAAGATCTTGGCCGGCGACTCCTGCCCGGGCGGCTCCGGAGCCGGGCGCTTCGGCCGCCGCTCGGCGACGGGGCCAGGTCGGGTGTCGGGGCCATCCCGGCGGTTCGGCCACTGCTCGGCGACGGGACCGGGCTGGGTGTCGGGGCCATCCCGGCAGTTCGGCCACTGCTCGGCGACGGGACCGGGCCGGCTGTCGGGGACGGGACCGGGCCGGCTGTCGGGGCCATCCCGGCGGTTCGGCCACTGCTCGGCGACGGGACCGGGCCGGCTGTCGGGGCCATCCCGGCAGTTCGGCCACTGCTCGGCGACGGGACCGGGCCGGCTGTCGGGGACGGGACCGGGCCGGCTGTCGGGGCCATCCCGGCGGTTCGGCCACTGCTCGGCGACGGGACCGGGCCGGCTGTCGGGGACGGGGCCGGGCGGGGTGTCGGGGCCATCCCGGCGGTTCGGCCACTGCTCGGCGACGGGACCGGGCCGGCTGTCGGGGCCATCCCGGCGGTTCGGCCACTGCTCGGCGACGGGACCGGGCCGGCTGTCGGGGACGGGGCCGGGCCGGGTGTCGGGGCCATTCTGGCGGTTCGGCCACTGCTCGGTGACGGGGCCGGGCCGGCTGTCGGGGCCATCCCGGTGGTTCGGCCGCCGCTCGGCGACGGGGCTGGGCCGGGTGTCGGGGCCATCCCGGTGGTTCGGCCGCCGCTCGGCGACGGGGCTGGGCCGGGCGTCGGGGCCAGGCCCGGGCCGGGTGTCGGGGCCAGCCCGGCGCTCCGGCTCCGCGAGCTGCGGGCCCGACGCGCGGCTGTCCCCGGCCACGAGGCTGCCCTGACCCCGCAGGAGCTGCTTCAGCGGGGTGAGAGTCCCCGCGGGGATGCTGCTGAGGGATACCGAGCGGAGCGGCGGCCCTCCCCAGGGGGGGCGGCGGCTGGGGGTCGTGATGATGTCGTAGGCTCCCCCGCGGCAGTCCCGGGTGGGTCCCGGTTCCCTCATGGCTCCGGTCGGTCCCGGTGCTCCGGCGGCGCTCCCGGGCCGGCCCCGGTCCCCTCACGCCGCCCCGCGCGCAGATTCGAGCGCAGCCGCCGCGCCCGCCGATTGGCGGAAGAGAGCGCAACTTCGGGCCGCGACCATCGCGCGCGGGTGCGGGGGGGTGTCAGGAAATAGAGCCGCGGCGGGACGGCATTGAGAGAGGCGGCAGCAGGCCGGGGCTATGCCCGAGCTCCCCTCTCCTCGGCGCGGTGGTTCGGTCCGCCCGTGGGCGGGCTCCGCGGCCGTTGGCGCTGAGGCGGGAGAGGCGAGGCGGGGCCGGGGCGGGGCCGAGGTGAGGCGGGGCCGGGGTGAGGAGGGGCCGGGGTGAGGAGGGGCCGGGGCGGGGGTGAGGCGGGGCCGGGGTGAGACGGAGGGGATGAGGCGGGGCCGGGGCGGGACCGGGGCCGGGGTGAGGTGGGGCCGGGGCGGGACCGGGGCCGGGGTGAGGCGGGGCTGAGGCGGGGCCGGGGCGGGCCCGGACTGAGGCGAGGAGGAGCTCCGCGGGGATGGCCGGAATTCACAAAGCGCCCCCGGTGCCTCGTGGGACGTAGCTGAGGTTCGCTGGAGCCTTCCCGGAGCTGCAAGCGGGTGGGAGGAGGAGGAGGCCGGGCCGCGGGAGGGACGGAGCGGGGACGGGCGGTGGCTCAGCCCGGCTGCCCCCAGCCCCGAGCGCGGCCGGACGGGCAGGAGCCGCCGCAAGTGGATAACGAGAGGTGCGAGGGGCTGGGCACGGCTGAGCAGCGTCCTGGCCCGAGTGGGTGTGCGGGGCTGTGAAAAGAGCGATCAGTCCGCGCTACTAAGCGATAAATAGCGGATTTAATTAGGGCTCTGGAAGCCCGGGCAGGCTCTGGTCTGTCCTGGCTGGAAGATTCTATAGTAGGCGTTCATAGTTCAAGTGGGAAACAGGGGGAGTTACTTGAATAATAGCTAAAAAATACATGATAAATCACAGGTGTACCCAGCTGTACGGCTCTCCCTGCTAACAAGCCGCCACAGTGGGATCAGGTGTGTCTGATTCCTAAATTAGTCCCAGCAGGAGGGTTAGAAACTCGGCTGTGGGTAAGAAATTACTTCAGCGTGTGCCTGTTAATAACAAACAGCCGTGTTGAAAAACCAGGTTGTTATTTTGGGGCCGTATTTGCTACTTTGCAACTTGTTAAAATAATGAAAGCCTTTGGGTTTATTACTGGAAACACATATGCTAATTAGCAGCCCAGTTAATAGAGCAGACAGGGAGCTGTGCTTGCTGCTCCCCTGACTTTCAGGGAATTGAGGAGAGGAGCCCCCAGGGATGGATGCAGTGTCAGGAGCAGAGGCAGGTGAGTGTCAGGGGAGGGGGCCATGAGCTCCAGAAAGGAGAAGGGATCTCTGCATTTCCTCTCCTGCCATCTGCCACTGGCCTTGGCTCCTGTGCTGGTGCCAGGGAAGGAATGGGGCTGGCAGATCTGTGGGTGGAAGAGGGAAGGAGAATGTGGAAAAGGTACAACAGGAGTAACAAGGAACAGCTGTGTTTAGGTGTTACATCAGTTAAATGTCTGATTGTGGTTTCTGATCCACTGACTCCATACAGATGGCATGGCTTCATTTAGTTCATTTGTCCTTAAAAAGCACAAAAAAACTTGTTCAATCCATAATTTGCTCCTTATATTTAATGATATCTAAGTGCTCCCGTAGTTTCTTAACTCCTTATCAGCTCAGCTTTTGCCTAAGTCATCAAAAGCAAAGAAAATTCGTTTTGCTCCAGTTCCTTGCAGAAGCCACCATTGTGCTTCCTTTCAGGAACAAAAAAGGATCTACAGAAAGTCAGGGGAGGGGAGATTCCTTCTTTCTAGGATAAACGTGTGTGTGAGATTTGTGGGTGTAATTTGGGTAGGTGTGGAATTCAAACAAGTTTTGTTAAAGTTCGTAGGATTTGTAACTGTGACAGAGCAGGTCCCCTCTTGTTTGTATTACCAGATGCCAGTGGAGCTTCCCAAAGGGAATCACTGACTGGTTTGGGTTGGGAGGGACCTTAAATCCCACCCAGTGCCACCCCTGCCATGGCAGGGACACCTCCCACTGTCCCAGGCTGCTCCAAGCCCCAATGTCCAGCCTGGCCTTGGACACTGCCAGGGATCCAGGGGCAGCCACAGCTGCTCTGGGCACCCTATGCCAGGGCCTCCCCACCCTCCCAGCCAGGAATTCCTAATTCCCAATATCCCATCTAAATTTCCCCTGTGGCAGAAATACTCTTTTTTCATAAATAGCATTTCTTGACTCATTTTTAAGCTTGTTTGTTGTCCCTTTGTTCCACAAAGGAAGAGATCAGGTTCATTGTTCAGAGAAGAAAGACTAATCCAGACTAAGTAGGAAAAGCTGCTGAGGATGAAGCAGTTAATTTGATTTTTGTTGAGCGTGTGGTTGGCCCAGCAGCTGGGGGTAGTTCTGGGGCAGAGCAGGTGCACCTGGAGACAATAAATGCAAATGTAGCTCGGGGCCACACCGCTAAGTGGCTTCTCAACCTTATCAGCTGCTTGTGCTGTGGGCTGAAAAGGAGACCAGTGGACTTTATTGGGATTTATCCATGTGGATCTCAGCAGTCACCAGAAAGGACCTGGAACTGGGTGTCCTGATGGTTCTCTTTGGGAAGATGGCTGATGCCAGTTAAATTTTCGTGGGAAAAAAAAAGCATTAATCATGGGACACAGATTATGATTTCATTGTAAAGGGTTTTCCAAGCCCCCCTTCCAGGTCTCTGCCTCTTTAGTTGCCAGTGGAGATGCAATCCCTGCAGCTGAACTTTCCTGCCTTGGGTGGTGTCAGCTGTTTTGGCAGCAGCTGCAGAAATGCAGCCCAAAAAGTCTGGTGTAGATTGTACAGCCCAGACACCTCGGTGAGATCTGTAGTGTGGGGTTAAACTGGGGAAAAAACCTCAAAACACCCCTTGCTTGCTGTTTGGCTGAGGGATGTGTGCTTTGCCATGTTTTTTTACATGGAAATGTTTAAGGTTTTTCCCTTTTTTGGAGAGGTTCCTTTGACAGGTCTTGTCAGTGAATCAATCCTATAAATTACATATATTAAGTGTTGAGGTATGAGAATAAATGTTTCTCCATTCAGGTTTTGGGATCTTAAATCAAGTAATTACATGTCTGGAAGCAAAACCTGAATGCTTCCTTTGTTTGGGGTAGCTGGAAGAAAATACTCGTATTTCATAAATTTATCCATATGTAGGTGTATTCAGGATGGTTTATTAGTGGCTTTTAAAGGCAGAAACACAGAATAATCTTCATTAAACCTAAGGAAACCTTTTCCTGCTGCAGATTCCTGCTGTGTTTCATTGTATCTCGGACTGACAGAACACCCCACCCTCTGCTTGGGGGGTTTTGTTCTCATTTCTTCTTTCCTCCTCTGGTTTAGTCTTATTTATGTTCTCAGCCAGCAGCTCGGGGGGTGGAAGGAGGGAGTGGAAAAGGCGGCTGTGGTTTGGGGATATCAGAAAAATGATCAACTAAAGTCGCTCTTGGAGCAGCTGTGCCCGGGCTGGGGTTCCCCTTGCGAGAGAACATTCCCCTCGGCATCCCGGGGCAGGCGGGGCTGCCCAGCGTTCCAGAGGGAAGGAGAAGCGCCGAGGTGCGATGTGCGAGCAGCGCTGTCCCCACGAGGTGGCAGGAGCTGCCTGCCCGCGTCCCTGCCTCTGCCAGCAGCGTTGTCCCGGGCGCTGGCGGCATCCAGCGCTGCCCGTGCCCAGCGGGGATGCTCGGAGCGGGAGCTGGAGCGGGCCTGCGGGAAAGCGGCTGCTCTGGGGCACGGCTGAGCCCAGCATCCCCTGGCTCGGGAGAGCCGGGCCTGCTCATCACTCACCCGGGGCACTGCTGCTGCTCTCCTGCTCACGGATCCCACACACCTCAGGAGCGTTTTGGCTGAATTTTGCTGCCACGTGGGGCACAGAAGTGACTCTCCCAGGGAACGGCTGGAGCTGTGTCAGGGAACTTTTGGGATGGATCTCAGGGAAAGGCTCTTCCCCCAGAGGGTGCTGGGCACTGCCCAGGCTCCCCAGGGAATGGGCACGGCCCCGAGGCTGCCAGAGCTCCAGGAGCGTTTGGACAGCGCTGCCAGGGATGCCCAGGGTGGGGTTGTTGGGGTGTCTGGGCAGGGACAGGGACTGGGATGATCCCTGTGGGTCTCTTCCAGCCCAGGATACTCTGGGACTCTGTGAATGATTTCTGATTTGAGAAGGAACCAGCCTCAACCCTTACGGAGTTGTTCTGGTGACTGTCAGCTCCGTGAGAGAGCTGTGCCTTCCCTCCTACCTGGAGTGGTTTTGCTTTACAAGATTCCAGCTGCTCCCCTCCTCAGCTTTCCTTAGGAACGTGTACCCCCAAGGACTCCTGAATGCTGCCTTTGGTCCTATCCCACAGCTGTCATAACCTGAGCTCATTTTTAACTCACCTCTTACTTTCCCATTGCTGCAGGAGTGCATTCCTTGATATTCCCTCTAGTGCTTGGCCACTGATTTCTTGTTTCAGTGTACACGTGTTCCTGGCTAATTCCTAACGCCTGGTTCTCGTGCTGGCCCTGCCCTTTACCCCACTGATTCCTCCTTTCCCAGAGATTCTTTCCCTGCTTGTCCCTGGAGAACAATCCCAGCCTGTCCCAGCTGGAAGCACCGAGCCTGGCACTGCTGCTGCTTCTGGACCAGTTTGTCTCTGAGTTTGGGGTTTGGAGCTTTGCCTGTATGGGAATTCCATCTCCTCCTGGTGAGCATCCTCCCCTGCATGTCCTCAGAATGAGAATTTCCAGTTTGGTTGTTAATTCCAATTGTGGCACAAGTTGTTTCTATGGGGCATGCACGTCTAGTTTTTCTAAAATCCAATCACCATCCTGGTAATTAATCTGCCAGCCAAACTCCCTCGCTGTCAGCCTGCCTCGTGTTGCCTGGCTGGTCTGTCCCATTAAACGTTCTGGAGCTTTTGGGGGCTGCTCACAAGAAGTTTTGTGAAAATTGTCTGTGATAAGCTCAGGTTATAGTCAGTTAATAATCTTATTTAACAGTGATTGAATAGAAAATATTTAGTTATTACCATCAGAAATGAATGTTCCCCTCAGCATCTTTACAAGCACGAAAGGTAAATAGTTGTTTTATGCATTCTCTAGGAGTTACTGTATTGATTCCCAATGACAGATCCGAGCTATTACAATAATTTCCCCTGTTATTCTTTTAAAACATCCTTGTTGCCCATTCCACTGTTGGTAAGGATTTATTTTTACTCATCTCTGCCATTTTCGCTTATCTTTTGAGTGTTTTTGCTAAGTGATCCCTTTGAGTGATCTCCATTGATTTCAAGGCTGATTTTTATTTAAAGACAGATTTATTGTGCCTGTTATTAATAAACAGCTCCTTGTGATGATGGAGTGTCCTGGTTTGGGCTGGGATGGAGTTAAATTCCTTCCCAGTAGCTGGGACAGGGATTTGGATTCAGGATGGGGATAATGAGGAGCTGGGGTTAAACCACCAGAGGCTGACCTTATTTCCCTGCGAGGTGAGATGTTTTCCCAGTGCCATAACCTGCCCCAAGATCTGGCAAGAAGTTATGCAGAAGTAACAAAGGAAATAAAAAGCTCTTGTGGCTCATAATTAGGGCTGTTCTAAAGAGGATTTTGCTGTAGTGGTCCTTTCCTGGCAGTGAAATTGCAGTGTTTCCATTCATGGAAGAGAAATCACCTCAGAAATCACAAATACATCAAACTTGTGCATCTGAGCAAGCCCTGAGCTAAAATGGTGTAAAATAGGACAGGGCTTAAGGCAGAGCCCTCTGCTTTTCCTGTTTATTTTGTTTTTTCTTCACTGGGGCCTCAGCCACTGCTGGAAAGACTCCCAGTGTAATTCCCTGCCACCTCAGCTCTGCTAATTGGAAATGGCAAAAAAAAATGTTCCCCTCAGTTCTTTAAAGCAAGAGCTGGTAATTTCATTCTCTCCTGGAGTGTTACTCCAGTGGTGATGAGATTTAGCCTAATCTGCATTAATGCTGCCTTTTAGCATCGGTTTAGGAAGGAGCCCAAAACCCCACCTGGAGCTCCACGGGGCTGTTCTGGAACAGTTGCAGGCACAGTGCTGGAGATCCATCCTTTGTAGGGAATAATAAATGTTAATGCACTCCTTAGCATTTCAATGTCGTGATTAAATATTCCAGAGCCTTATTAATTGAATATTTTATATTCCTGCAAATGGCCTTGGTCCTCATAATGGCATACTAATTCCAAGGGAAGGGAGAGGGAACATGTTCAGATTCCTGCAAGGAGACGCTGCAAACGAGGCTTTTAGAGCTGACTGTGTTAATGGGTTCTTGGGCAAGTTATTGTGTGTGAAGCAGGGACGTGGAGGCCATGTGGGTATGATTGCATTTGGGATTTGTGGGGTTCCAGAGCCACACGGGTGGTTTGGTGTTGGTACTGCAAGGAGAAGCTCAGTGATGGGTTATCCCAGGGGATTAAAATTCTGTGGGTCTCAGTCCCCATCCCATCAGTGACACCAGCATGGTGATTCCGTGCTGCAGAGCTGAGCCTTTCCCCTCTCGTTAGAATTTAAGGAAGTTCCAGGCTTCTTCTGCCCTAAAGTCAAAAAGAGTGGGGAGGTTTGACAAGGTCCCAAAGGGAATTCGTGACCCTGTTCAGGAGATGAGGGGGAGCAGCTGAGGGAGCTGGGAAGGGTCTGGAGCCCCAGGAGCGGCTGAGGGAGCTGGGAAAGGGGCTCAGCCTGGAGAAAAGGAGGCTCAGGGGGGACCTTGTGGCTCTGCACAACTCCCTGACAGGAGGGGGCAGCCGGGGGGGCTCGGGCTCTGCTCCCAGGGAACAGGGACAGGAGGAGAGGGAACGGCCTCAGGCTGGGCCAGGGGAGGCTCAGGGTGGACATCAGCAGGAATTTCCCCATGGAAAGGGTGGTCAGGCCTTGGCAGGGGCTGCCCAGGGAGGTTTGGAGTGCCCATCCCTGGAGGTGTCCAAGGAATTCCTGGAGGTGGCACTCAGAGCTCTGGGCTGGGGACAAGGTGGGGATCAGGCACAGCTGGGACTGCATGGGCTGGGAGGGCTTTTCCAACCTCAGGGATTCCAACATTCCCAATTCATTTTTCTCCTGGCAGAACTTCCATGCAGGGTGACAGGGAGTACATGTTATTATAAATTTCAAATACATTTCTTGCTTTTCTTCCTCACATACTACAAAAACAGTAATTAACAAATAAATAAATCATTAAGACTCTGCAGGATACAGCCAATTGTGCCTCTTCTCTTGTGAGGCTGAAGTTAATCAGTCCATTTATGGTGAAATTTACTGTCAGGTGTGGAGTCTTTACCCCACACTTTCATGGCTCTACCAGCTTTCCATCCACTGAGACTCAGCACTGGTGGCATCTTTTTCCTTCCCATCTCTCCTGTTTTGATAAAAACTGATTTTACTGTGGCACTTTCAACATATTGAGAAGAAAAACCTGTTAATAAAATTATTTTCCAAGAGCACTGGTGTCCCAGCTGGGCCTGGAAATTATCCAGGAGGCTGGAAAATCAGCAGCTGACAGGGAAGCAGTGATGCAATGAGAAGGGAAGCAGGGAGCCACTGTGGGTTGCCATGGCTACTCCATCCGTGTGGCTCCAGTGTCCCTTTGGATGGCTTCATTCCAGAGCTGGGGCACTGGTGGCAGTGCTGGCACCGAGACCAGCAGGTCCAGGCACGCTTGGTGGCCCAGTGCCACCAGTGGGGGCTGTGAGGAGCAGGCAGGGCACTGGGAGTGTCCAGGAGGGCACACTGGGGTTTGTAGATGCTCAGGAGGGTGAGGAGCAGCTCGGTGGGACAGGGGAAGGGTCCCTGAGCCGGGGCTGCTGCCCAGCACTGGCACAGTTCCCAGGGGAGGAGGGTGACACTGGCCAGGTCTCTGGAACCCTCAAGGTTCAGGGAATTAAGTTCCCTTTAATCCTTCTTCACGCAGGGTTTGTACTCGGTTTGTTACTGCAGTGATGCTGTTACTGACCCCCCTTCCCTGTCAGTGCTGGGATTGCTGTGCTCCAGAACAGAATCCTGCGGCCTCCAGAAGGCTCTGTTGTTGCTAAAGAATTTTGGGAAAAGATGCTCCCAGGAGCTGGAGTGAATAGACAAAATAGGAGTTCAGATGGGATATTGGGAAGGAATTCCTGGCTGGGAGGGTGGGCAGGCCCTGGCACAGGGTGCCCAGAGCAGCTGTGGCTGCCCCTGGATCCCTGGCAGTGTCCAAGGCCAGGCTGGACATTGGGGCTTGGAGCAGCCTGGGACAGTGGGAGGTGTCCCTGCCATGGCAGGGGTGGCACTGGATGGGATTTAAGGTCCCTTCCAACCTAAAACATTCTGGAATTCTATGAAAATCAGCTTTGCCAATGAGCAGATAATCAAGAAAAGGGAAGGAGCAGAATTTGGATATTAAACTAATTATAGAAAATCACTGGAATATTCTGTCTTCTTTTTGAAGCATTAGCAACAGGTCTAAAAAGGCACTCTGACATTTCAGCCTTTCAGAGGCTGCAGAAGGGGAGGTTTCTGTGTTAGGAAGTGATGGATGATCCTCCTTGCTAAGTGGTTTTATTCTCTCGAGGTGTCTGGTGCAATAAAGCCAAGCCCTCCCTTCTCTCAGACACTTCCACCTCGCCTGGTGCTGCCCTTTGAGTTCCTCGCCGTGATCCCTCCTGGCCACAGCAGGGCACGAGCTCTCGCTTGATTGATACAGATGCTGACAGATCAAATCTCTGTTTGCCTGCTGAGGGGAAAGCAGCCCTTGTAAGGTCTCTTTCCTCGGGGTTGATGGGTTAAATTGGGCAAACAGCTCCTGTCCTCTGGAGCTGTGAGGGATTTCAGAGCATTGCAGCTTCATGGTCTGTGCTTTTCACTGGAGTTACTGCTCTGTAACCCCCTGAAATGTATTTACCTCAGCTCTCACTGGCAGTGTTCCTTTGGAGCACACAGAGCAGCAGGAGCAGAGCTGAGGAAGCAGAAATGTGCCATTTTTCAATTCCCTGCCCCAAAATGTAGGATTCAGGCACCGCTTCAGCTGGGCAGTGCTGGCTGCTGCCAAGGAGGGGATTTTTATCTCCTGTCACAGTGCACTGGCAGCGTTTGACACTGGGCGGGTGTTGCCGATCCTCCTAAGGATAACTTCCATTCCTTACAGTCCTGGAATGCTTTGGGCTGGAAGGGGCCTTAAATCCCATCCAGCCCCACCCCTGCCATGGTAGGGACACCTCCCACTGTCCCAGGCTGCTCCAAGCCCCGGCCAGCCTGGCCTTGGACACTTCCCTTCCAATCTCAGCCATCCCTCTGGTTCTGTGACTGCTCCCAGGGCAGCGGTGGGATCTTGGAGCCCATTCCCTCTTTCTGTGGGAGTGGACAGGCAGCTTGGGATGTGCTCGGTGCATCCTGTAAGGCAGGGGCAGGAACCGAATGCATGAACCCAGGTGGCTTTGGGATGATTCCTGCCTTTCTGTGTTAGTCCTCTCTGGAAAACAAAGCCAAGAATCCCATTCCTTCCTCTTGCTCCTGGAGCCTGGCTTTGTTTGTGTGTTCCCAGTGTCCCAGAGCTGGAGCTGAGCCACCACTGTGTGACAGGAAACGGGCCTTGGAGTGGGATAATGATGCTGGGACAAATCCCTGCCTTTTCATGTCTCTCCTTGGGCTCTGGAGTCGTGCCTTGGTGTCCTGTCTGAACCACGCCAGGCCCTGCACCGCTCCTGAGGGAACAGAGCCTTTTCCAAACCAAACAGGATGTGGATTTCTGCAGGATCTCCTGCCAATCCTTCCAGCAGCAGGGAAAACCAGCGTTCCCCGTGGTGTATCCTCCACTCCTGGCACACCTGCAGGAACAGCACCTGAGCTGCAGTAATGACACCTCCGAGGTCCTTATTCATGGTGACATCTGGCAGGACAAGGAGGTTGTCTCATCCCCATCTCCCCTCATCTCGGGATGTTCTCTCTTCCCACATCACTGGGGATGCCTGCAGGAGATTCTGGAGTGTCACAAGTGAGTTCAGCACTCAGGACTGGGAAGCAGCTGTGGAAACAAGGAAGAGGAGACACAGGTGGGCTCATGGGGAGAGGGAATGGGCAGCAAGGAGGTGACTTCCCTCAGCTGGAGCCTTTCACAGCCTTGGCCACGATAAAAATGGAAGGAAGAAAGAGTGCAGCACTCCCTGGTAGTGCTGAGTTACATTATTGAGGGATTTTTCACCACCTCATGCTGTGTATCATGAAATTACAGCGAGATAAGCAAAGTTTTATTTGCCCACTGTCTGGGAGACAAAGTCTTTTACTTGAGATTCAATTTCTACCACCCACGTTTCTGGAATTATAAATGTAATTAACTGACTGTGGTGTGACAATGACAGCTTGGAAGTGCTAAACTGCTCAAGTTTTGTGTGGAAAAAAATCCATCCTTGTGCAAGCTGGAGGGGGCCTTTGCTGGTTGCTGTCCCTGGGAAAAGAAAGGCAAAGAATCCATTTTTTTTGCCATAAAGGAAAAACAGTTTTGTTGTTTAAAGGCTCTGGGACGTTTCCAAATTGTTCTGTTAAGAAGCTGGGAAATAAATTCATATTGTAAAATGAATTTAATTTGGGCTGGCACTAAAGTTCACGATGGAGCAGGGATCGTAAACAGCCTGTGAGAACTCCGAATGGACATTCTCAGGCATTTCTCTCTCCATGAGCTCCATCTTGCCTGGAAAAGAGGAGTGACTTTGGGAATGGCACGAGGTAGTGCCCAGTTTATTGCTGGAAGAGCCCTGGAATGCAGATCCTGAGTGTGTGCAGCACCCATCACCTGCAGCTCCCACACCCACTGTGCCACAGGCGAGTCCAGGGTCACTAATCCCGTTTTCCAGTGCCCTTTAGAAGTGAGGGATACAGGAGTGACCATCCCAAAATCATCTGCTGCCCCTGTCCTGTCCCCCCGCACACACCAACCGTCTCCGTGTTGGCATTTGGTGCTCGGGGGACTTCCAGAAGCATTTCAGTGCTGCCTTTCCTGGCTCTGGCAAAGTATTCTGAGCATCCCATGAATTTGGGATGTCCAAGAGTGCCATTTCCATGCTGATGGGTGACATTCCCATCACAGGGACAGTGGGAAGAGCCCATGGTACAGTGTTCTAGGGCAGAAGGCAGATGGAAAAAACATTCCTGGGATGAACAATGGAGAGCAAGTGTTGTGTCAGCTTCTGCCGGTGTCTCCCACAGACACTGGGAATCTGCTGGAAAGCAGAGCAGGATTTGCCCTGCAGATCCTGCAGTCACCAAGGGCCTGGCTTGACTTGCACAGCCCAGGCCAGGTCTGGGGAGCCTGCAGAAGGAATCGTGCTCGTGACGGTGTCCCTGGATCCCTCGAGGCAGTGGCATTGGAGAGCCCACATTCCTTCAGCTCCAGTTGGTGTCCAGTTGGGGGTTTTGGGTTGTTGAACAGTGCCATTCAAAGATGTTTTACCACAAGGGACTCAGCCTTGTACAAAACAAAAAAAAAAAGGCGGTTTTTTTACAGACTGTTTCTTCCTACAGGGGATCTTGGATTTGATTCCAGGCTGGATGCTGTGCTCCATTCAGCACTGCCCTCTTCCCCAAAGCCATGAGCTTCTGGCTTCTCTTTGCTTGTCCTCATCCTTTCTCATCATTCCCTGCTCTTTTCTGCTACTCAGCCTGGTCCATCCAAGTTTTTGAACTCAGTTCCCATCCCAATTCTTCCAGCCAGACCTTGCACCTTCACCTTCCCTCATGTTTTTCTCTGCAATTGTCTTTACAAATAGAATCCCAGAATCCCAGACTGGTTTGGGTTGGAAGGGACCTTAAATCCCACCCATTTCCACCCCTGCCATGGCAGGGACACCTCCCACTGTCCCAGGCTGCTCCAAGCCCCAATGTCCAGCCTGGCCTTGGACACTGCCAGGGATGGGAATGCCGCATCAGACAGCTTATTGCAGTGGAAATGTTCCAGAAGGTTCAGCTTGGGACTGACCTGGCACGGAAAATGTAAACATTGTCCATATCAGCAAAGAAAAGGTCCTACAGGGAGAAACACCAGGTAACTTCCTTAAATCTAATGGTGTCCTCCTTTTTTCAGTCATTCTCCCTTCCAGGGAGCAGGGTCGGGCACTGTGGGGCTGTGGGAATGCCCAGGCAGGGATCCCAAATTCCACCTCAGGCTCTCTTTCCCGGGATCCTGCCTGCCCTGAGCCGAGGGGCAGGAGGAGAACACTGGAGCACTCCAGAGATGAGCCTGGCTGTGAACCAGACCTAACTGCTCCTGGCCTCAGTCAGCAGGGATCCATCCCTTCCACAGGAAAACCTTGGAGACATTTAATGGGAAGTGGTGGAAGTAAATGTGGGAGTGGATGCCCAGAACAGCTCAAGAGTTACTTGCACAGAGCCTGGTTTTGTGTTTCACTCTCAAAATCCAAACCCCATTGATCCAGCAGCATTTTAATTTTGTGTATAAATAAACAATCATCTGATCCATGTGAAACTCAGCTGCTGTGAGCTCCCCTCTGCCTTCCCACAGCTCACCTCAGGGTCCAGCTGGGCTGGGGTTTGCTGCCCTGACCTCTCTTATTCCACCCCAGGGGAACACAAACACCCCTGGGTGTTCCCTCCACATCCTGCAGATGTGCCTGCCCCAGAAACTCCAGGATGCAATTCCCCACCATTAAGCACAGGAGCAGCAAGTCAGGCCTGGAAATTTATTTATAGATCCTGGAGATGCACAGTCCTTGCATTCCATTAACCAGGGCAGGAATGGGATGAACTCTTGGTCCAGTGCTGTGTGAAATGCTGTGGATTTTTGGTGGAGTCTCCACTGGTTCAACCTGTGACAGGTGATTAATGATCCAGCCACCACAGGTTCGCTGCTGGCTGTGTAGGGCCTGTGTGGAACATGTGTGCTCAACCACCTCCTGCTCCTTCAGTGCATTAATTTAGTCTTGTTTATAATAATTAATCCAAATGTTCAGCATCCCCACGTTTGCCAAGAGCTGTGAAACCAGCCTTGTTCATCTGGAGAATGTGTCTGCAGCAGCAGGATCTGCGAGGGGATGAGGCCAATGCTTCCCTCTTCCTTCTCCTGTTCTCCTCCCACCTGTATTTTGGGCATGGATTTAGGCTGGAAGGATCTGCCTGGGCTTCCCTCACTGCTGCCCTCAGGAGCATCCCTGAGTGATGATCACGGGAGGGCGGGATGGGTTTGCTCCTTGCCCCCCTGGGCAGCACGGTTCTGCTGACTTCAGTAGAGATTTGTTAACTTTTTGAGGTTATTCCCACAGCTCGTTCTGCTGTGTCACAGATCTCTTGTTTAAGTGTCACAGAATCCTGGGATCACTGAGGTTGGAAAAGCCCTCCAAGATCAGAGTCCCAGCTGTGCCCGATGCCCACCTTGTCCCCAGCCCAGAGCTCTGAGTGCCACCTCCAGGAATTCCTTGGACACCTCCAGGGATGGGTACTCCAAACCTCCCTGGGCAGCCCCTGCCAAGGCCTGACCACCCTTTCCATGGGGAAATTCCTGCTGATGTCCACCCTGAGCCTCCCCTGGCCCAGCCTGAGGCCGTTCCCTCTCCTCCTGTCCCTGTTCCCTGGGAGCAGAGCCCGACCCCCCCCGGCTGCCCCCTCCTGTCAGGGAGTTGTGCAGAGCCACAAGGTCCCCCCTGAGCCTCCTTTGCTCCAGGCTGAGCCCCTTTCCCAGCTCCCTCAGCCGCTCCTGGGGCTCCAGACCCTTCCCAGCTCCATTCCCTGCCCTGCTCCAGCCCCTTCAGGGCTCTCTTGCCATGAGGAGCCCAGAACTTCCAGGGCACTCGAGGTGCCCCAGCAGTGCCAGCTCAGGGGACACCCCAGGCATCGTTTGTGCTCCGAGGAGCACCAGCAGCAGGGGCAGGGTGGTGGCACAGCAGTGACAGTCCCCTGCCAGCGCTGCTGAAGGACCCAGGGACACGGAAATACAGCCATGCTCTGAGCACCGTGCTCCCACTCTGCAGTCATTCCCACCGGAGAGCAGAAGGAAGGAATGGCAGAGTCAGGGCACCGGGAATGTGGCTCTGGAGCAGCTTGTAGGAGTTTGGAGAAGGAAGATTCTCCAGTCACACCACGTGCACGGAGACTCAGGCCTCCCGAGATCTGAGAGCCATTAATCATGTGGAATTAAGGCAGTTAATCAAGTCTCAGGAACTGACAAAAGATTGTCCCTGAGGCTTTTTTACCTCCAGTCTCTTTGGAAAATGATGGTTTCAGCTTTCCACTTGGCTGCCCCCGCGGGCGGAGCCGTCCCTTCGGCAGAGCCCAAGGTCAGCCGTGAGGCAGCGCTGGCACTTGCTGAGCCTGGAGCCCCGCTGGGCCTGGCACTGCCATCCTGGGGTCACCGAGGTGCCAGCAGGGATTCCAGCAGCAGCAGGTGCTGCACACAGCAATTCCCTGTCTGCGAGCTGAAGTATTTCCCGGCCGGTGCAGCGGAGGAGCTGTGGGCAGGGATGTGATGGTGCTGAGCTCAAGGCTCAGGCTCTGGTCATGCTCTCCGAGCTCGTGCTGGAACACTAATTCAGCTCATCTTTCCTCATTACATAATTTATGTAATTAATTTCAAATTGAATCGCTCCAGATGCTGATTCTGCCCTCCTGGCTGGCTGCTGCTTTCTTCCCATCAAACTCGGCCAGGGGCCGATGCCCCAGCCCAGGGCTGCTCCCTGCATGGAATTTCCGTGGTGAATGCTCCAGAGGCACATCCCACATGGACAGAGAGGGGTCTGAGGCCACACCGGGTGCAGCCTTCCCGCCTCGAAGCCCTCTGGAATATGGGCAGCAGGAGCCTTGGGGTCAGTGCCAGCCATGCAGTCACAGCACAGAGCTCATGGACACTGGAATGAACACATTAAAAAACACTGGAAACAGGAAATTGGTGAAATCCTTGGGATGTCACTCTCACCTACATCCACAGGGCTGATGTTGAGAGATCCCCGTGTGAAGCTTCCCCTGCAGATCTCTGGGGTGTGTGGGCAGTGCAGCTTGGGAAGAGGGACCCTGGGAAGGGACATGGGAATGTAGGTGGGCACTGGAGACTTTGATGAGAGACAGGACACAGGGAATGGCTTCCCAGTGCCAGAGGGCAGGGATGGATGGGATATTGGGAATTAGGAATTCCTGTCTGGGAGGGTGGGGAGGGGCTGGGCTGGAATTCCCAGAGCAGCTGTGGCTGCCCCTGGATCCCTGGCAGTGCCCAAGGCCAGGCTGGACATTGGGGCTTGGAGCAGCCTGGGACAGTGGGAGGTGTCCCTGCCATTCCCTCCTTCCCAAACGGAGCAAAGAGCAGCAGCTCTGTGTCCTCTCCCGGGGCTGCACTGGAGCGGGGTCGCTCTCTCATCATTCCCGTGTGGATCAGGGCTCAGGACCACTCTCCCCGCCCAGTCCTGCTGGTGGCAATGCCAACAGCCCGGTTCCGGGCGCAGCTTCCCAGGACATCCCATCCCTGCTGCCCTGTAATCGCCACCGGGAGCAGCAGGTGGCGGCCCCAGCCTGGATTTCGCTCCTGCCGCCAGCCGCAGGAATACCCCGGGAGCAGCAGCACGGCAGCCCTGGAGCTGCTCCTCACATGGGTGTGTCTGCCCCGGCACAGGGCGGGGGACACGAGGGGACAGCTCCTCCCGTGCTCCTCATCCGAACGCTCTCCTCGGCTTTGTGCTGCCGAACAGACTTCCAGCCTTTTCCACCTTGGGAGGGGACGTTCCAGTGCTCGTCCTGCCGAGGACTGGGATTAAAATCAGCACAGGCAGTGAATGTTCTCCTCAGCTGAGTGGGGGAATGCGGTGTGGGAGGTTCTCATGGATGCTCTGCTCCAGCTGTTTCACCTCATGCCTTCAAGTCTGGGGCAGGGTTTGGAATTCTGGAATGGTTTGGTTTGGAAGGACCTTAAACCCCATCCAGTGCCACCCCTGCCATGGCAGGGACACCTCCCACTGTCCCAGGCTGCTCCAAGCCTGTTCCAGTCTGGATCCAGGGATCCAGGGGCAGCCACAGCTTCTCTGGGAAATCCAGCCCAGTCCCTCCCCACCCTCCCAGCCAGGAATTCCTTCCCAATATCTCACCTAAAATTCCCCTCTGTCAGTTTGAACCCATTCTCCCTTGTCCTGTCCCTCCATCCCTTGTCCCAAGTCCCTCTCCAGCTTCTTTGCAGGCCCCTTCAGACACTGGAAGGATGAATTGCCAGGGAGTCCTCGGAATATTTAGCTACTTTAAGCCTCTCCAGTGATCTGACTTGCTGTTTTTCATACTTTTTATCGCTCTGTGGAGAATAAATTAGCTCAGGGAGGAGATGTGGCTACAGGGAGGATGAAGAGGTCAGTGACTGTCCGTGGTACCTGCTCACAGCCCTCCTTGACCTCAGGAAAGAAAGAAGTTGGTAAAAATCAGAGTTATTCAGTTTAACTGAGAGAAATAACCAGACACAGCACAATGAACCTGTCTTTGGGGACAAATTAATTTGAATTAAGTTACAGGAATAACTTATATTTTTCTGTGGTTGCTTCAGGGGGGAAATTGAAAACATTTTTTGCAGGATGTGGCGAGGGATGACCTCAGCACCTCCTGGGAAAACCTGAACGATGGAGACACTTGGATAAAGCTGGAAGTGCTGCCAGGGCCGTGCTGGGCATTTGGACACCGCTCCCAGGGATGCAGAGGGGGGATGGTTGGGGTGTCCATGCAGGGCCTGGAGCTGGACTCCATGATCCCTGTGGGTCCCTTTCCACGCAGGATATTCCATGGTTAAGAGCAGCATTTGGGTTGGAATACTCTCCCGTGACGTTCTGTGCATCCCTCCCGTTAGGATTCCGTGGCATCCCTTCCTGAGGGAGGCATTCGTGTGGGGCTGGGGCTTGGAGCACAGGAGGGGCGACACCAGCAGGAGTTTGGGTGGCTGTGCCAAGATATGAGAGCGAGATCCCTGACGGAATGTGTTCTGGAGTGCTGCATCCGGGCCTGGAAAGACCCTTTCCAAGGAGGGCTTGTCTCTCCCAGGTCCCTGTCCTGTGTCCCAGCCCAGCCCAGCACTGGGAATGGTTCCCCTGCTCCAGCAGAATTTTGTGGGTTCCTGCTCAATGCATCAAACGCCTGAAGTCCTCTGGGAGAGCACTGGTGCTTCCCAAGGGAAACAGAGGTGCCCTGGCATTTGTGCACAGAACCACCCTGCTCTGAACACAAATCCAGTGAGGGAGCTGGGAAAGGGGCTCAGCCTGGAGAAAAGGAGGCTCAGGGGGGACCTTGTGGCTCTGCACAACTCCCTGACAGGAGGGGGCAGCCGGGGGGGTTGGGCTCTGCTCCCAGGGAACAGGGACAGGACAAAGGTGGTTTAGTTTGGATATTGGGAAAATTTCTTCACTGAAAGGGTGGTCAGGCACTGGCAGGGGCTGCCCAGGGAGGTTTGGAGTCCCCATCCCTGGAGGGATTTCAGAGCCCTGTGGATGTGGCACTTTGGGGACATGGGGCAGTGCTGGGGAATGGTTGGACTTGATCTTGGAGGGCTTCTCCAACCTCCAGGATTCTGTGATTCCAAGATCGCTCACTGCCAGGGCGCCCCGCAGAGCCCTGATTTGCCGGCAGTGCCCCCGAGCGCTGTCAGTGTGCTGTGAGCCCCTCTGCTCCTCTTGCCACGTCCCTCAGGGCACAGCCCGGGCAGTCCCTGTGTGCTGGGACCTGGTGGGATGTCCAGCACTGCTGGGGGGGCAGACAGGGCACTGGACAGGGGGACAACAGCACGGCCCTGCTGCTCTGGGACCACTCTGGGGGT